>CM035841.1:124250421-124850421 GCA_020510985.1 Pholidichthys leucotaenia
CTTTGTTACTTTGTTCCTAGCTCTCTGCAGGTCATTCACTAGGTCCCCCCGTGTGGTTCTGGGATCTTTGCTCACCGTTCTCGTGATCATTTTGACCCCACGGGGTGAGATCTTATGTGGAGCCCCAGATCGAGGGAGATTATCAGTGGTCTTGTATGTCTTCCATTTTCTAATAATTGCTCCCACAGTTGATTTCTTCACACCAAGCTGCTTACCTATTGCAGATTCAGTCTTCCCAGCCTGGTGCAGGTCTACAATTTTGTTTCTGGTGTCCTTTGACAGCTCTTTGGCCTTGGCCATAGTGGAGTTTGGAGTCTGACTGTTTGAGGTTGTGGACAGGTGTCTTTTATACTGATAACGAGTTCAAACAGGTGCCATTAATACAGGTAACGAGTGGAGGACAGAGGAGCCTCTTAAAGAAGTTGTTACAGGTCTGTGAGAGCCAGAAATCTTGCTTGTTTGTAGGTGACCAAATATTTATTTTACCGAGGAATTTACTAATTAATCCATTAAAAATCCTTCAATGTGATTTTCTGGATTTTTTTTCTCATTTTGTCTCTCATAGTTGAAGTATACCTATGATGAAAATTGGAGACCTCTCTCATCTTTTAAGTGGGAGAACTTGCACAATTGGTGGCTGACTAAATACTTTTTTGCCCCACTGTACCTGACTGGTAACTGTTGGACTGTGCTGCACAAATTTTATCTTTAAAGATGACACGATAATGTGCATGGCCCTCTGAAGTACAAGGGACAGCATGACATATAATTTTTTTATTTTTCTTTCTGTAATGACATGAAAAATACAGTTGTGCCATTTACAAAAAAAAAAATAAAAATCCAGGGTTGAATAAATTAACTACTTTTAATTATACATGTGTGTGTGTGTGTGGGGGGGGGGCTGAAAAGTTCATAGTGGTCCAATTTGACCAAATGTGGTTCATTTTTCAGCCGCAGGGATCCAAGTGCTGCAACACTGATGGAAGAAATGTACGGACCGAAGGGGAGAAATGTTGAAAAATAAACCACATTTGGTCAAATTTGACCACTATGAACTTGTCAGCCTCTGAACTTTTCAGTCCCCCCTCGTAGCTCATGACATAAATGTGAAAAACAAATACTCATGAAAACAGAAATGATGTTTAATAGTAATTTACGTTTTTTTTTAAGAGGAATTGTTAGAATGCATCAGGATGATAAAAGAAACTTTTGAGGGTTAAGGACCTTTTTTATATAACACTTTACTAGTCACAAAGACCTCTCAACGTGCGTCACTAGTAGCTACAAACCCTCTGTTCTCAGGGCCTATCAGAGACAGATACCTAGAGACAATTTAGTTACTAATCAACTAAACATGCAAGTTTTTGGATTGTGGGAGGAAACCTGACATTCTTTCAAAGCACATTGAACTTATTATTTATCAACAGTAGTAAGATAAGATAAGATAAGATAAGATAAGATAAGATAAGATATCCCTTTATTAGTCCCACAATGGGGAAATTCCAGGATTGCAACAGCACAGGGATAGCAACACTCAGAGCAACAATCAGAAGGCAAGAAAAAACAAGAACAAGCTAGTAAACATATGTACATATTACTATATATATATACACTACCGTTCAAAAGTTTGGGGTCACTTAGAAATTTCCTTATTTTTGAAAGAAAAGCACTTTTTTTCAATGAAGATAACTTTAAACTAATCAGAAATACACTCTATACATTGCTAATGTGGTAAATGACTATTATCACTGCAAATGTCTGGTTTTTGGTGCAATATCTACATAGGTGTATAGAGGCCCATTTCCAGCAACTATCACTCCAGTGTTCTAATGGTACAATGTGTTTGCTCATTGCGACAGAAGGCTAATGGATGATTAGAAAACCCTTGTGCAATCATGCTAGGTCTGCAATGCTGTAATTGCTGCAAATGGAGGATTCTTTGACGAAAGCAAAGTTTGAAGGAAAAAATTATTATTTCAAATACAAATCATTATTTCTAACCTTGTCAATGTCTTGACTATATTTTCTATTCATTTTACAACTCATGGTGGTAAATAAGTGTGACTTTTCATGGAAAACACAAAATAATTGTCTGGGTGACCCCAAACTTTTGAACGGTAGTGTATATATATATATATATATATATATATATATATATATATATATATATATATATATATATATATATATATATACACACACACAGTGCGGAGCATTATGGTTGGTGAATGTGCAGCAGAAAGTCTAAGCTCTCTGTCCGCGGATGCGGCGGGCCAGCTGGAAGTCTTTGGGCATGATGGTGACCCTCTTAGCGAAGAAGAGACCCACCAGGTAGGCCTTGCTGGCCTCCTGCCGAGCCATGACGGCGAAGCTCAGGAAGCGCAGGTCGGTCTTGAAGTCCTGAGCGATCTCCCTCACCAAGCGCTGGATGGGCAGCTTACGGATGAGCAGCTCTGTGGATTTCTGGTAGCGACGGATCTCTCTCAGAGCCACGGGCCTGTAACGGTGAGGCTTCTTCACTCCGCCGGTGGCCGGAGCGCTTTTCCGAGCAGCCTTGGTGGCTAGCTGCTTCCTGGGGGGCTTTTTCCTCCAGTAGATTTTATGGGCGGTCTGCTTGGTTCTTGCCATCACTCTTTATTATTCTGTCTTATATTTCTTGCACGCCGCCTAAACTCCAGCCCGGCACCCACGTCGTTTTCGCTACAGTTCCCGGTATGTCGAGTTTCACCATTAGCCCGGGTGGCGGTTGAGTGCTAGCTAGCACTAGCTCTTCCTGCTGTAATGTCTCCTGCTGTAAACAGTGGCTCCATCCGCCAACTCAGGAGACCTTTGGGGCGATCTGTGTGTCCGTGATATACGTATATATAGAGTGAAAGGTGTAGAAAGAAGAAGGAAGATAAAAAAAAAGGCTATTGCAACGGGCAGCCAACTCGTGTGGCGCCGCCGGTCCGGCGGAACCAGAAAAAAAAAAAAAAAAAAGTAGTAGTAGTAGGTCAGCCAACTACCATCTGGCTGACCTTGAATATGCTGACAATACCATCCTGTTCAGCCCATCCTACAGTCAGCTGAAAGATGCTCTAGTTGGCTACCATGAAAAGGCAGTAAAGCTGGGCCTTCAGGTGAGCTAAACAAAGACTAAGCTCATGCATGTCGGTGATGGACCGGACTCACCCCCATTACAGCTCGGAAATGATGCCATCGAGTTTGTCAATTCCTTTGTGTATCTGAGCTCCACAGTGACCAGCAACAGGGACATGAAACCAGAGATCAACCGCAGATGTATCCTCACTGCATCAGCCCTGCAGGCACTATGCAAACCTCTCTGGCACCATCATTCAATCTTGGCGCCATCATTCAATCTCCCAAAAGATTAACTGAACATATACAATGCCTCAGTCCTCTCCATCCTACTCTGTCGGTCAGAGACATAGCCAATTAATAAGACTCTGGCCTCGACAGTGGATGGGTTTGACATTTGGGCCCTCAGAACCATTGAGAACATCAGGTGGCCCCAGCGCACTTCTAATGACATGCTCCGAGCCCGCACACATCAACCTGCAGCCTTCCACCTTATTACACAATGGCGTATCTGCTGGTTTGGCCATGTCCTCCACCTCCCACCAGAACACCCGACAAAAGCCAGCCTCATGTTCGACCCTAGGGTCTCAGGGTGGAAAAGACCTTGGGGCAAGCCACGCACCAGATGGTTCGGTGTGGTGGAGAGAGACCGCCCACAGCTCGGAGTCGCTGTTGATAATACAGAGGAGCTGGCCCAAAATGGGCAATGTTGGCACGCACTGGTTAACCTGATTGGCTCTATGCATGGTGATGGCCACTCAGCCCTCACCCCACAGGATTAATCGATTGATCAAGTAGTAGTAGGCTGCACGGTGGCGCAGTGGTTAGCACTGTGGCAGCACAGTTTACCCTCGGCCAGGGGATCGCGGGGATCGTGAGATCGTGGGTTCGATCCCTGCCCCCGACCAACAGTGATCTGTGTGGAGTTTGCATGTTCTACCCGTGTTGCGTGGGTTTACTCCGGGATTTCTCCGGTTTCCTCCCACATGCCAAAAACATGCAGGTTAGGGATATGGGGCGCTTGCGCACGCAGCGACCAGCAGCTGGTGGCTCGTCACCAGACTGCAAAACAAATCTACCTACGGGTACAAAATAAGTACAAAAAAAAAAAAAAATCCGTCGATCGTGTAGAATCATGGAGTAGTGCCTTGTATATCTGGGTGAGTACAGCATCTGCTGTGACTGTAGAGTCCGATGCGGGAACGACAGTTCTGGCTGCAGCACACACAAATGAACACTGAGGCAGGTCTGTCCACTGGTGGCTGAGTCTTTCTCTGGAGTCTCGTCTTTTCCACCTGCTGTGTCAGTTTGTTCTTGAACTGCCAGAGTCCTATTTGCATTTGGTGCCTCCAGGTGGATTTATTTGCAGCTATTGCCTGCAGGTGTCAGTGTCAATGGCAATTGCCTTGAGGTCCCGTTTGCAGGTGTCTTTGAAGCGCAGCTTGGGTCTTCCGGTTGGCCTCTTTCCAGACGCCAGTTCTCCATAAAGGAGATCCTTAGGGATGTGTCCGTCCTCCATGTGGGTGACATGGCCCAGCCAGCGCAAGCGTCTCTGTTTCATGTAGTGGATTTAGATTAATGGGTTTATAGGTGTTTTATTGTTGGTACAAGTATTAATGTAAATATGAATGTGAGTAGGAATGAAGATTTCCTTTCATTACACTCATATCCTCGTTGGGCACCAGTCCAGATAATGGACAATTTTATTAACAATTCTCTATTTGTACCAATGATGAATCAGTCTCAAAAAAACAAAACAAAACAAAACAAAACAAAAAAAAAACCCTTGTGAATTCTTGTCTGCTGATAATCAAGAAGATGGACATGAAATCAAACAATAACTCCCATATGTCTTCCAATAGTTTAATAAGAATTGTCAGAATAGGTTGACATAAAGGACTCTAAAGGACTGTTTTGAAGCCACTGCCTGGAAGCAGCTCTGCGATCCACATGGTGAGGACATCGATGGCCTCATTCACACCTTCACGGGCTACCTCAGCTTCTGTGTGGACAAATCCGTTCCCACCAAGACCATACGGCGTCACTCAAACAACAAACCCTGGATCAACCCTGAGATAAAAACACTTCTGAGAGAGAAGAAGAGGATCTTCAGGTCGGGGAACAGAGAGATGCTGAAGTCCGTACAGAGGGAGCTGAGGAGAAAGATCAGAGAAGGCAAGGACAGCTTCAGGAAGAAGATGGAGGACAAGCTGCAACAGAGCGACATCAGCGGGGTCTGGAGAAACCTCAAAACCATCTCGGGGCTCCAGAATACCTCCCCCCAGGCCACGGGGGGCAGGGAGTGGGCGAACAACCTGAATCTGTTTTTCAATAGATTTGACCAACCGCCCTCCCCCCTGTCTGCACAACAACCACTGCTGCCACTAAGAAATCAAGTCCTGCTGCCCACTCCCCACTCCACCGACACCCCCCCCCACTCCCAACACACAGCCCCCCATCCTGACCCTGACCAAGACCCAGGTGAGGACGGAGCTGAGGAAGATCAAGGCGAGGAAGGCGTCGGGACCGGACGGCATCAGCGCAAAGCTCCTCAAGTCCTGTGCAGACCAGCTGTGTGGGATTGTGACGTATATCTTCAACATGAGCCTGAAACTGGGGAGGGTACCACAGCTGTGGAAAACATCTTGTGTGGTACCTGTACCAAAAACTTCCCACCCCAAAGACCTGAACAGCTACAGACCGGTGGCCTTGACGTCCCACTTGATGAAGACCCTGGAGAGACTGCTCCTTGCTCATCTCCGCCCCCTGGTGGAACCAGCGATGGATCCACTCCAGTTCGCCTACCAGCATGGCATTGGGGTGGAGGATGCGGTGATCTTCCTCCTTCACCGTTCTCTGTCCCACCTGGAGAAGCCCGGGAATATGGTGAGGATCATGTTCTTTGACTTCTCCAGTGCTTTCAACACCATCCAACCGATGATCCTGAAGGACAAGCTGCTGCGCGCAGGGGTGGACCAGCACCTGTCATCATGGATCCTGGACTACCTCACGAACCGGCCTCAGTTTGTGAGAACCCGGGACTGTGTTTCCGACACGATCATCAGTAGCACGGGGGCCCCCCAGGGAACGGTGCTGGCTCCCTTCCTGTTCACTCTTTATACTGCGGACTTCTCACACAACACAACACATTGCCATCTACAGAAGTTCTCTGATGACTCTGCGATTGTTGGTCTCATCTCCAGCGGAGATGAAGCTGAGTACAGAGGGCTTATCCAGGACTTTGTGGACTGGTGCCATCGGAACTGCCTCCAGATCAACGCGAGGAAAACTAAGGAGCTGGTGGTGGACTGCCGCAGGCATGGGTAGCCCCTCACAGCACCAGTAAATATACAGGGAACAGACATCGAGATGGTGACATCCTACAAGTACCTGGGTATTCATCTGAACAATAAACTAGACTGGTCACACAATACTGACGCACTCTACAAGAAGGGACAGCGCAGGCTGTTCCTGCTGAGGAGACTCAGGTCTTTTGGTGTACAAGGGGCGCTGCTGAAGTCATTCTATGACACGGTGGTGGCATCAGCCATCACTTTTGGAGTGGTCTGCTGGGGCAGTGGCATTACTGCAGCCGATAGGAAGAGACTGAACAAACTGATTAAGAAAGCTAGCTCTGTCCTGGGGCAACGCCTTGATCCGATGGAGGAGATAGGAGAGAGAAGGACGGTGGCTAAACTGTCATCTCTGCTGGAGTCCGAGTTCCACCCTATGCAGGACATACTGGATGCACTGAGGAGCTCATTTAGCAGCAGACTACATCATCCCAGGTGCACAACCGAGAGGTTTCGTAGGTCCTTCCTACCAACGGCTGTCAGACTGTACAACCTAAGCAGGGCTGCTCGCAGAGATAGCAAAAAGACGTAACAAACTAATAGTTTTTTCTGAATGCAAAAGATGCAATAGACTTACACAATGGTCCTCTCCGGCATACAACTAGGAACATACCGGTCGCTATGGAGGGTGAGAATATGTATGGGCACATAATCATACCATGTAGGATAACTAAATAGACGGTTATGCTGTTTCATCCCACCTAGCAACAATGCTCTGCACTGTGTGTGTTTATATATTTACATATTTATTCCATCTAGCTACAATGCTCTGCACTGGGTGTGTTTATATTTATATATCTATATATTTATTCCATCTAGCTACAATGCTCCGCACTGTGTTTTTATATATCTACATATTATTCCATCTAGCTACATTGCTCCGCACTGTGTGTGTTTATATACTTGCATATTTATTCCACCTAGCTGCAATGCTCCGTACTGTGGGTGTTTATATATTTACATATTTATTCCATCTAGCTACAATGCTCTGCACTGTGTGTTCATATATTCATATATTTATTCCATCCAGCTACAATGCTCTGCACAGTGTGTCTGTGTGTCTGTGTGTGTGTGTATATATATATTTTATAGTAATATGTACATATGTATATTAGCTGCTCTTGCTTGCTTGTTTTTTTTTTTTTTGTTTTGTTTTTTTTTTCTTGCCTTCTGATTGTTGCTCTGAGTGTTGCTATCCTTGTGCTGTTGCAATCCTGGAATTTCCCCGTTGTGGGACTAATAAAGGCTTATCTTATCTTATCTTATCTTATATTTGGATAACTTGAAAAGAGAGAATTCAACATGTATCATGGGCACCATAGACTGTTACTGAGTTACTTGTGAATCAAGTATTTGTGGAACCAAATTAAGCACAGTTTAACTTGTCAGTATACTGGAAATTGGAAAACCATAAAATAGCATTGGTCAAGAAAAGTGGATGCAATTTTATGAAGAAAATGATGAGTAAACTATCTAGAAAAATGGAAAAATTGGTGCTACTCTGGAAAAGAACATAAATTAATGAAAGGACAAAACACATTTTGAAATTCTGATGGGGGTTTGCATGAAATTAAGTTTAAAGAACTTACACCAGGAATATTCTTAAGAAATAAGTTTAAATTAAACAACAGACTGTCAGCCAAGCAGAATCATTGTGTCCTAGTAGGTAACAGCCGGTCCACTGGATTCTGTGTCAACTGGACCAGCTTGGGTTCTGTTGGAATACTGGCAGACAGGCTCCTTACCACGGTTATGGCCTACTCCCGAGATCACAAAAGGGCTGGTTCTTCAGCAGGCTGGCTGCGGTCTTCTCTTATGCACTGAAGAAGGAATTGGTTTATTGTACAAAATCCAATCAGAAATTCAAATTGAGGAAAAAACATACCACAAATCCTCTTCTTCCAGTGTTTATGGTTTAAATGAGTTGGTTTAAGCTTGAAAAATCTTCTTACATGGTAATTTAAAGAAAAGGATTAGAATAAAGAAAAAGTGAACTTTAAAGAAAAGGAACAGAATTTCCACAGAGCATGGGAACTCTGGGCCTACTTGAAGAGATAGGTGAAATGGGAGAGCAGAGAAGTCTGCTCCTTACAGCTTGCCCAATGCCCCAAAACTGAACAAAGGGAAGATTTTTTCTGGGTGTGGCAGAATTTCACTGATTTTCATGAAACCTGAGCTGGCCCAATTACATTGCTTCTTTTTCCAGCAGAAGTCATAAACTCGACCTAAAAAAGCAAATGCAAGGAAGCCTGGAGCTCTATTGGTCAGTTAAAGTCCAGCTATGGTCTCTCAAAGAGCAGAGAGGGAGGAGAGACATTTGATATGAGAAGTGAGACTTCCCCCCCAGACACATATGTTGCTGAATAAAGCATAAATTCCTTAAACTTTAGTGACTAAAATATTCTACTCAATAATAAGGGAACATACAATGTCTCGACATTGGAACTGCAATAAATTTGTGATAGTAAGCATTCAAAAATTAATTTCAGAATCAGAATCAGAATCAGAATCAGAATCAGAATCAGGTTTATTGCCATTGTTCATGTAGTACACAAACTAGGAATTTGTCTCGGTACAATGCTGCAACATTAAACATGATAAGATAAGAGAAATAAACTATACATGTAATAAAGTGTAGGATAAGATTAAGTGATACTGGTCAACAGTTAAAATATATATATATATTAGCCAGCAGCAGATACTGTGGAGAACTATATAGTGCAGTCGGTAATGCAGGAAGAAAACAGTGATGATTGACATGAGTCTGGTTGAGCTGCTGTACATGGTGCACGAGAGTCACTTAGTGTTCAGCAGTCTAATGGCAGAGGGGAAGAAGCTGTTCATGTGACGGGAGGTTTTAGTCTGGATGGACCGAAGTCTTCTACCAGAGGGGAGGGGGGCAAACAGTACATGACCAGGGTGTGAGGGATCAGCTATGATCCGGCCAGCACGCCTCCGGGTCCTGGAGATGTACAGATCCTGGAGAGATGGGAGCTTGCAGCCGATCACCTTCTCAGCAGTGCGCTGAGAAGGTGAATTTTCTTCCTGAAAATAAAATAACACATACTAAATCATATGAATAAAAACATTTCACAACAATCGTTCATCCCAAGAGTCCAACCATGTCTTCAGTAGTGGATACTGTCTTGAGAGATAGAATATGAATTAATTTATTTGTCCATAATGCATAAATTCCACTGCAAAGAGAAAAAAAAATATTCCTGATTCGTCCACCAGATGACACTGTGAAAAAAAAAATGGCGCCGGAGGCAGGGCGGCCGTACCAGCAGCAACTCTCTTGTGTCTTTGTGTTTCTATCTGTTTATACCTGTATATAGTGTGTCTCTTACTAACCAGGGCTCTGTAGGAATACTCGGACTAAGACTGGACCAACTTTTCTCTCTATTTAGCCGGTCTTTTCTTCTAGTTTTCGTATCTTTTCTCTTCCTCGGACAATGGAGATCAACAGAGGTGGGGGCAGACGCATTGTTTACACACATGAACAGCTGATTGCGCTGAGGAGGCCGGAGCCTGGCGTGCTGCGGCCGACAGTGAAGCCCCTCATCCCGGATGAGCTGAAGAGGAGATGCCACGGGCAAAGGGCTGGAGCGAAGGTGAGGAGGAGGACGAGGAAGCATAAGCCGGCTGTCCCGATGATCATCACCGGGAACGTGCGATCGCTAGGAAATAAAACAGACGAGCTTACAGCGCTGGTCAGGACGCAAAAGGGGTATCGTGAGTGTAGTTTCATGTGTTTTACGGAGACGTGGTTACACTCACAGATCCCGGATGTAAACGTAGCGATACCTGGCTTCAGGACTATAAGAGGGGACAGGGACGTGAAAAGCAGCAGGAAAAAAAGAGAGGAGGAGGAGTGGCACTTCTTGTTAATGAGCGATGGTGTCATCCTTAACACATTTATGTGAAGGAAAAGTTCTGCAGAGCAGATATTGAACTGCTGGCTGTCAGTATGAGACCTTATTATATGCCGCGAGAAATGAAGTGTGCTTTAATTGTTATCGTCTACGTCCCTCTGTCAGCTGACGCAGCGGTGGCCTGTGACGTCATCAGCTCCACTGCAGCCACATTACTGGAGAAGCACCCGGATGCATTCATGGCCATCACGGGTGATTTTAATCATGTCTCAGTGGGAAAAACACTACTAAACTTTTATCAGTTTGTTGACTGTCCCACCAGAGAGAACAAAACACTGGATCTACTGTATGCCAATGTCAGAGATGCATATAGTGCCACAGCTCTACCCCCCATTGGTAAATCAGATCACTGCATGGTCATGTTAACACCCAAGTACGTCCCCCTTGTGCAAAGGCAGCCTGCTTATACACGGACTGTGAGGAGGTGGACACAGGAAGCTGCTGATACACTGCAGGACTGCTTTGAGATGACAGACTGGAGCATACTCTGTGAACCACATGGGGTGGACATAAATAATATGACCGACTGCATCACAGAATACATTAGATTCTGTGAAGACATGAACATGCCAGCTCAGACTGTACACTGCTTCTCCAACAACAGACCATGGGTCACCAGTGACCTGAAAGCACTTCTGAACAAAAAGAAGAGAGCTTTTAGGGCTGGAGACAAGGAGAAGCTGAGGGGAGTGCAGCATGAGCTGAGAGAGATGCTGAGGAGGTGCAAGGACAATTATAGGAGGAAGTTGGAAGAGAAACTCAGGCAAAATAACACTAAAGAAGTGTGGGAGGGAATGAAACAAATCACTGGGTACAAGGGGAGAGTCAGGCAGCCTTCTGGGAGCCAGGAGAGAGCTGAGGAACTGAATCTGTTTTTTAATAGGTCCAACTCACAGTCTGTCACCCGAGCAACACAACCAGACCCCCACGCACCTCTCCCCACTAACGATCCCGTGCAGAACCTCTCTCCATCTCCCCCCTCCTCCTCCCCAGGAGGCACCAGGACCCTCCCTCACTTCACGGTGACTACAGATCAGGTGGAGAAACAGCTGGAGAGACTCCGTCAGCGGAAGGCTTCGGGCCCTGATGGCATCTCCGCAAGGACCCTGAGGACCCGTGCCAACCAACTAGCTCCGGTACTGAAACACCTGTACAACCTGAGCCTGAGTCTGGAGAGAGTACCAGTGCCGTGGAAGACATCCTGCCTGGTTCCTGTCCCCAAGAAGTCATCTCCATCGGCTCTGAATGACTACCGACCAGTTGCCCTCACATCTCATGTGATGAAGGTCCTGGAGAGACTGGTCTTAGCCCACCTGAGGCCGCAGGTGAAGACGTGGCTGGACCCTCTGCAGTTTGCATATCAGCCCCATTTAGGAGTTGAAGATGCTGTCATCTACCTGCTGCAACGAGTCCATCTGCACCTGGATGGCGGAGGAGATACTGTGAGAATCACTTTTTTTGATTTCTCCAGTGCCTTTAACACCATCCAGCCACTGCTGCTGGGCGAGAAGCTGCGGGTGATGGGGGTTGACAGCTCTGTGATCTCCTGGATTACCGACTACCTGAGAGGCAGACCACAGTTTGTCAGGCTGGGCAGTGTCTTGTCTGGAGTGGTGGCTAGTGATACGGGAGCGCCACAAGGGACTGTGCTCTCTCCTTTTCTTTTTACCTTATACACCACGGACTTTCAGTACAACACTGAGTCATGCCACCTGCAAAAATTCTCTGATGACTCAGCTGTTGTGGGGTGTATAAGAGGAGGAGAGGAGGAGGAGTACAGGGCACTGGTAAACAGATTTGTGGAGTGGACGGAGCAGAATCACCTGAGGTTGAATGTCAGGAAGACCAGGGAGATGGTGATTGACTTCAGGAAGAGGAAGGCTCCTTTTCAACTACTTCAGATTAGGGGGGAGGATGTGGGAGTGGTTGAGGACTACAAATATCTGGGTGTCAGGATCAGCAGCGGGTTGGACTGGAGATCAAACACCGATGCTGCGCACAAGAAGGGGATGAGCAGACTCTACTTCCTGAGAAAGCTGAGATCCTTCAACGTGTGCAGCAGGATGCTGGAGCTTTTCTACTAGACTGTTGTCGCCAGCGCCATCTTCTTTGCTGCGGTCTGTTGGGGTAGCAGTATCAGGGCCAGAGATACCAACAGACTTGACAAGATTATCAAGAGGGCTGGCTCTGTAATTGGTCTCAGACCGGAGACCTTTGCGACAGTGGTGGAGAGGAGAACACTAAATAAACTGCAATCCATCATGGACAATCCTGATCACCCCCTCCACCACACACTAGATAGACAGTGAAGCACTTTCTCCAGTAGACTACTACAGCTTTGTTGTTGAACGGCCAGGTACAGGAAATCTTTCCTGTCACATGCAATTTCACTGTACAATAACTCACTATGATGTTGTATTCTGGTCATAGCTATGCTGCCACACTGCATCTTACAGACTAACTGGTACATCACTTTCACTCTGCTCCTGATAGTCCTTCTTTGTGCAAAGTGGGATGATTCATGTGTTTATACGGGTCATCATACATATATTAAGCTATGATGTAGGTTCTATAGTCGTGTTAGTTTTTACTTTCCATGGGTAATCCCTTTGTCTGTCGTGTGTCTTTCTGTTGTTTGGCTGTCAACTGTCATGCTGCTGTTACACTGTAATTTCCCAGTTTGGGATCAATAAAGTACATCTATCTATCTATCTATCTATCTATCTATCTAAACTGTCTGGTTGTTTACTGGAGAATCTTTACTCCCAAGTCTGGATTACAGAATATCAACCATAAATCTGTCGATCTGGGTATTCCTTTGCCAAAGAGCAGAAAAGGGAGAATGACTAAGTCCTGGAGAAGGGATTAACTTCCACTTTATGGCTGATGAGTAGTGTTACAGCTCTGGTCCTTGGGTGAGAGAAGCAGTTCATGACCAGACCTTTGAGTTGAAACAATTTTTCTTCAGCAAAGAATGATTTTATAAATTGGAACCCGAGGTCAACGCTACATTCAGGAGGACAAACATGGAGGGAACTCCTGCTCTCTTAAGCACTGTGCTGTTGGTATCTGGTCTCTGTTGAGCTGAGCTGCAGGCCACACCCTCTCTGCCTGAGTGCTTTAGATCTGGGTGTGCTTCCCAGCCTGAGGGCAGTTGGTTGATTGCACCAGGTGGGAATGATCTGGTGATTAAGGGAGTTTGGAGGTAGTTACTCACAGGGCAGTAGAGAGTAAGCAGTGTGTGAGAGAAATGGTTGGAGAATTTGGACTTTGGAAAAGACTGCAGGACTAAAGCTTGTTTCAAGCAAGGAAGAAGGAGCCGGTGAGCATCCATTTGTGATATGTGTCTTTGTAGCTGCATTTGGAAAGTCATTTGATCAAGTTTAGGTTAAATGTGATGTATTAAAAAATCATGTGTTTGAAATGTAAGTTAAAATGTCATATATTTATAAAATCATGTGGGTTTAAAAGTATAGTTAAAATGGAGTGTATTTTAAGAGTTTAAAAGTTAAAAGCTGCTAAAGTTGTAAGGTTAAAAATCATTACTGAACAGTGTTTTAAGATGTATTTAGTATTTGGGGTGCTTTAGATGTGAGTATTTTGTACTTATTTCAAGATTGGGTTTTAGTAATTTAAAAATTGAGTATTTGATTTTGGGTTATGTTGATTTATTATGGGTTCTTGGGTTACATTTTCCTTGACCCTCTATTTGTGTTGTATTTAAAGGTTTTTCACCTGTGCTTGGCTGTTCTTGGCCTTGATGACTTTTCAAAAATAAAAGGAAAGAAAAGGAAAAAGTTGAGTCTTGGTCACTGAGTGACTTCCAGTTCTATCTTCCGAAGCAAGCTTCCCGTTCAAGTGGGGGAAACTGCTGGTCAAACCTCACAAGAGTGAGGGCCACTTGACAGTCTCTCCCCAAATAGGATGCGCCACAGACAGCGCATGTGTAAGTCATCTCTCCTGATGAAAGCGCAGTGTCCATGTTTTGCTGCTATAAAAGAGCGTGCTCACAACACACACCATGCAGACCTGTGCCGTAATGTGCTCTGTCAGCATTCTGTTTTCCCAACCGTGCTTTGTAAACCTTGCCAGTGTTGTTGCTGCCTTGCCGATGCGTCTGTTGAGTTCAGTGTCAACGGAGAGTTTGAAAATTATAGAGCCCAGATAGACAACTCATCGACTGCTTCTAGTTCACAGTGTAGTTTGTGATGCTTACAGAGGGCGGCTCCTCGACATCCTGTCCCATCACCTGCATCTTCTTAGAATAGAATAGAATAGGCTTTATTGTCATTGTACAGTTGTACAGTATAATGAAATTGTGGGTGCTCCACCAGGCTACTGCGCAGCAAAGTAAGGGAGAAGGATTGGATAAAACATGGCTACAGAACACACAGACACACAACTGAAATAAAAATAGCCCAGGATTATGGAAATATACACAGGTATGGTAGTGGTTTCATTGATGGAACTATGTACATAACAGTGTGGAGTGCAGAACACACAATTGAACACATAATTGAATAAAATGGCCCAAAGATTATGGAAAATATACACAGGTATGGGAGTGGTTTCATGGATGGATCAATGTACATGGAAGTGCGGAGTGCAAAGACAGGTGTCTTGTTATGATAATTAAATAGGTCCTCAGTTCTGTGCATGTAAGTGGTCGGAGGGAGGGGGGTAGTGCCTCTGACAGTTTGCAGTTTGGATGGCCCAAGGGAAGAAACTGTTTGTTAGTCTGGAGGTGTGGGAATTGACTGATCTGAACCATCGTCCAGAGGTGAGCAGGTCAAACAGGTGGTGGGCGGGATGTGAGGGTTCTCCTGTAATGGCCTCGATCTTTCTGAGACAGGAGGCTCTGGAGATGTCCTCCAGGGAGGGAAGAGGGCTGCCAATGATTTTTTGGATGGTGTTGATGACAGTCTGCACAGCCTTCCTGTTCTGGGCCGTGGAGCAGGCGTACCACACCCCAGGCAGTAGGTGAGCATGCTCTCCAATGAGCAGTGGTAGAAGGTCAGCAGCAGCATCTAGTCCAGGTTGTTCTTCCACACAGGGAACAGAGGAAGTGCAGCCGCTGCTGGGCTTTCTTCACCAGGGCCTTGGTGTTGACAGTCCAGAAGAGGTCAGAGGAGATGTGGGTGCCCAGGAACCTGAAGGTGGGGACAGTTTCCACATGGTCGCCATTTATGGGGGAGGCGTCCTGTCTGCTCTTTTTTAAGTCCAGTATGAGTTCTTTGGTTTTTTTGGACATTCAGTTTCAGGTTGTTTGCTTGACACCACAGTAGCAGATTCTCTACCTCTGCCTTGTATACCTTCTCATTGTCATCGGTGATGAGCCCAACCAAGGTGGTGTTGTCTGCGTACTTCATGATGGCGGTGGTTGGGTGGGTTGGAATACAGTCAAAGGTGTACAGGGAGTACAGTAGGGGGCTTAGCACGCAGCTCTGGGGGGAGCCAGTGCTGAGAGACAGTGTGGAGGAGTGGTGGAGGCCGAGTCTGACTGTTTGTGGGCAGTTGGTGAGAGTTTTTTTTTTTTAATCAAGAAGCAGGTGCGGGGGGGGGATCTGGAGGAGGTGCAGTTTATTGATGAGGATGTCTGGGATGATGGTGTTAAAAGCTGAGCTGTAGTCCACAAAGAGCATCCTCACGTAGCTCCTTGGGTTCTCCAGGTGGCTCAGCGCTCTGTGGAGTGTGGTGATGATGGCGTCCTTTGTGGGCCAGTTCTTCATGTAGGCGAACTGGTGGGGGTCAAAGGAGGGGGGAAGACAGTCCCTGATATGCTGGGACTGGCTGACTGTGAGGTCAAAGGCACTGCAGGCTATGTTGAAGTGATTTAGCATCTGCTGTGGGTCCTCTTCTGTGTGCGGGGTGATCGCAGCATCATTGGTGAACAGGAAATCTCTGAGGAGTCTTGTCCACACTTTCGTCTTAGCTCAGAGTCAGGAGAGATTGAAGAGGTTCCTATCAGGCCTAGTACAAAGATAGATGCCCTCTGTGGCTGTTCCAAAGGCATGTTTCAACAACACGGAAAAGAAAATACCAAATAGGTTCGGTGCAAGGACACAGCCTTGTTTGACAGCGCTGAAAATGTTAAATGGCTTGGATGCTGTGTCGTTGTACAGTATTTAACGGTGCCCCTCATGCCATCATGGAATATTCATACCAGACTGAACAGTGTAGGTGGGCAAACAATCTTAGCCAGGATCATAAAAAGTCCATCCCTGCTGACAAGATCAAAGGCTTTCGTTAGGTCATTGAAGGCAATTATATAATGTAGTTACCAACAACTGAATTGAAATATAGAAAAATATTTGCTGCTCATATGACCACACACACACCGTGGTCCAAATTATTATGCAAATGATATTTGTCTCTGATTTTCCGAAATAGTCGATGCAAACAACAGTCAGTATAATTTTCAAGTCATCAACCGTTAGAGCATAATTCAAATTTCATTGAACAAACCTCCCAATGATAACTATTTTTTTGCAAAAATAAAAAAAACCCTCAAAATGCACTGTTCCAAATTATTATGCACAACAGAGTTTCAAAACATTTTATTAGTTGTAAAGAACTGAAAATGGCCATTTGTTGAATTTACAGCATTAGGAGCTTACATTTACTAAAATCAAAAGCTATTTCAATACAAAACATCTTAACAGGGCAAGTTACATGTTAACTTGGTACACCTGAGAAGAGAACGGGGAAAATACCGAACAACCAGAGCGCGGACAGAGTCAGCGCTTGGATCATGACAGTAGCCCCCCTTCACGAGGCGAATTCCAGGCTCCACATAACATCGAAGGCCCCTCCCCCACCCAGAATGTGAACAAGACCGCCCCAGGGAGGGAGGAGGGGGAAAGGCCAGGAGGGCAAGAACCAACAAACCTCATAATCAAGAGAAAAAAGAAGAAAAAACAAGCTACAGCAACCAGAACATGGTAAGAAATACAGAAGCCAAAATACAGGCACATACCCTGCACCGAAGAAAGAAAACTCATATATAATCAGAACATAGGATGCAACACCGCAGTGATACAATACCTATTGATCGTGAATCACAGGCAAGACAACAAAAGAGATTCTCTTAAACAGTAACGAAAACATCTCAACAGAAATACAGGCACCATACACTGTACCCTAAAAATACCAGGAAAAAACAGGAACCAAAAAAAAAAACCACGCTAAAGAGCGGTGACATACAAACAGTTCCAATAAGAATAAATAAACGGGCACATTACCAAATACAGAGTATCCAGAAAAACAGGGGAGAGAAAAAAAAGACACGCACAGAGCGGCAATATACACAGTTCAAAAATAGTCCAGATAACAAAACACAAGAGCATCCCTAATATTTCGGAAGAGCAGGCAGAGAAAAAAAACACAGGGATGACAGCAGGCAGAGCACAAAAGCACAAAAACAAATAATTTTGGGGGGGTCTTCCTGTGTCCAGTGTCCAGAACGCTGGCAGGGGAAAAAAGGATTAGTTCGGGTGGCCTACCCCAGTCCCAGGCCCAGAGAAACAGTACCTCTGATGGTCAGACCAGGTTGCCGAACGAAAAGTCCAGTTTGTCGGGTGGCCGACCCAGAACGCCAAACGGGCGAAGCAATCTCCCAGACAGCCGACCCGTGACATCCAGCCACCAGGACCGCAGGGGAGAACTCGGAGATGGCCTCCCTGTAGAGAGGGATAGCGAGGGAGGGCCAAGCCAATACCGGGGAATCCCAGCGGCTCCCGATGGAAGGGAAAAAGGAATGGGGAAAGGATGAAGGACCAGTCCGGTGTCGATCGGCAAAGGATCTGCAGCTCCGTCTCCGAACCCCACACGGACTGGCACTGCGCTCTCATTGGATCCCGAGCGGGACCGTGCTGCACCCACGACGTACCCCAACTGGGCCGGAACCACACCCACGACGGACCTCGACTGGGCTGATGTTGCACCCACGACAGGCCCGGACTGGGCCGGAACAATACCTACGACGGACCCCGACTGGGCCGGCGCAGCACCAGGGATGATCTCCAGACACGAACCCAGAACCTCCAAGGCGACGATTGGAACAGACTCGTCACCAGTGACCCTTGGAGAAGGCTCAGAGGAGAGAAGAAAACTGGGATCAGGATCACCGGCAGCAGCAGAGCCTAGCGAGACAAGCTCAGATGCCGCAGACGGCAGTGCCCGGCTCGTCTCCCCAAGAGACAGGCAAAAATGCTCCAGGATAGAGGAAAGGAAGACAAAATAGAGCATTTGCCTGATCTCGGGCTCCACCGCAGCCCAGGACTCTGTCGATCCAGGTTCAGTACGCTGAAGGTCCAGTTCTGGCTCCCACTCGACTGCGGTGGGCTCCACAGCCGGCATGATGGTGTCCACAGTCTGGGGATTCCCTGACACTGATGTCCATGCCGAGGGGCCGCACGGCGTGGTGGCAGGGGATCTGTGACCTGCCGGGTCGGACTGTTCCTCCGTGGGGACCCGGAGACGCTTGCTCGTCAGCACAGGCTCCAATTTGCAGTTCACCCTCCTCCTCTGCCCGTGTCGTGGCTGCGGGGCTGGAACCAGGCTCTTCAGGCCCGCAGGTTCCCTCCTCATCTGACAGCAAAGTCCTGGCACCGAGGAACACTCAGGGGAAGGAGACACAAAGGTAACAGGCTCAAAATTAATCACTGCAGCAGGTGGAGGGAGCTCGGGGGACTGTGAACCCCTAACTCCACCCCCAGGGATCAAACAAGGCAATTCACCCAGTGAAGGAAAAGAATGGAGAGACACTTGCCTGATCCGCTGAGGACCGATGGAACCTGCTGCAGTGGGCTTGGTTCCTCCCTTTCCCCGATGGATGGTGACGGGGGGGCCCCCGGGAAGACAAAGAGGAGCCGCTCGCACCGGATCATGCACGGAGGTAGCTGGAGACGGACTCGTGGAGCTCACAGCAGCTGGAGGGAGCATCGAGAAGGAGGGAGAAACAGCCGAGGCGATCCGGGAACGAGGAGCTGACGAAACAGCAGGGACAGATGACCCGGAGGCAGAGGCTGCTGTGTTTTCCTCCTGTCGTGACGCAGGAGCAACAGCTGGCTGGGAGGCAGAGTTCCTTTGGCGACCCGGAACTGGATCCAGATGGGGTTCTCGCTGAGGCTTACCATAGGCATTGTGACGACGTTTACTGGCAGAGGGCGAGGCGAAGGTGAGGTCAGGGAAACACCGCACCTGGGCTGGACGGATGACAGGAGCTGAATCCCGAGGCGAGGAGCGGGGATGCCTCACCATCGGCCTCCTACCGGAGTCTCCCTCCAGTCCGTGGATCTCCTCCCTCGTCGGAACGGCCGTATTCGGGGAAGGAGGTGAGGGTTCCTTGGCCACTCTCTCAGCCACCCTCTCTATCTGCCCTCGTTGCACCACAATCCACTCCACTCTCTCCTTTCCTTCCGGAAAGGAGGTTAGATGATATTTCAGTAAAGTCCTCTGGGTGAGATCTAGGTGCTCATATGCCGCGTAGGTGGGCATAAGGAGACGAGCTTTGGCCAGGTAGCCATCTATCTCCCAAAACCACTCGGGGCAATACCCACGCTCGAAGGCAGACATACTATAAAAATACTAGCACCCAGAGAAGGGAAAAAAAACTCAAGCCCAACAACACAAACTCTCGGTGAATGGCGTCTCGTTGTGGCTGCGACCTACCGTCTACGATGGCCCTCACGAGCCATCAATAAGACGCCGATTGCCAGCCGATGAGTTTGCATGTTTTATTAACAAGAGAACAAATGACAAAATAAAGAGCCACGGGGGGGGGCAAAACACACTATAACTATGACTAAGATTATGGACAAAGGAAAATAGACTGAAGGAAATACACTTACTGTGGGAAGAACGTCACAAGAATCTTAGACCAAAGACGAATAATTGATGAATGTTTGACGAGGTCGCAGCCCGGAGTAACCCAAGCTGCTCCCTTAAATAGGACTAACAGATTAATCAGCTGATGAGAGTGTCATCAGCTGATTGAATTCCAGCCGTCCCTGCGGAGCTCGGCTCTGACAGCTGGAAGCCCCGCCGAGACACTGTCACAATAAAAGCCCAGGGCCATATGGTACACCTGAGAAGAGAACGGGGAAATACCGAACAACCCGAGCGCGGACAGAGTCAGCGCTCGGACCATGACAGAATAGCCTTCCACAGCTGCTGTTTTGATATGAACTGCCTCCCACTCTCATAGATTTTTTGCTAGAGGATGCTCCAAAGGATCTCAATAGGGTTGAGGTCAGAGAAGTATGGGGGTCACACCATGAGTTTCTCTCCTTTTATGCCCATAGCAGCCAATGACACAGAGGTATTCTTAGCAGCATGAGATGGTGCATTGTCATGCATGAAGATAATTTTGCTATGGAAGGCACGGTTCTTCTTTTTGTACCATGGAAGAAAGTGGTCAGTCAGAAACTCTGTATACTTTGCCAAAGTCATTTTCGCAGGTTCAGGGACCCTAAAGGGGCCTACCGGTTCTCTCCTCATGATTCCGGCCCAAAACATGACTCCGCCACCTCCTTGCTGACCTTGCAGCCTTGTTGGGACATGGTGACCATCCACCAACCATCCACTACTCCATCCGTCTGGGCCATCCACGGTTGCATGGCACTCCTCCGTAAACAAGACTGTTTGAAAATTAGTCTTCATGTATTTCTGGGTCCACTGCAACTGTTTCTGCTTGTGAGCATTGGTTAGGGGTGGCTGAATAGTAGGTTTATGCACAACTGCAAGCCTCTGGAGGATCCCACACCTTGAGGTTCGTGGGACTCCAGAGGCACCAGCAGCTTCAATAATAAATACCATCCATGAGTTTAATTGAAAGAAAAAATGAATGTTTGACACTAAAATCCTATTTGCATAATAATTTGGAATGCAGTGTAGTAGATGGCAGTTATGCTCCACCAGACTGATCTGAACACCCAGAATTAAATAAAATGAGGAGGAAGAACATGAAGACAGCTCATTTCAGTATAAACAATTGAATATGATAAGTTTTGAGATGATATGATAAGATTGAGACAGTGGTGGAGAGGAGAACACTAAATAAACTGCAATCCATCATGGACAATCCTGATCACCCCCTCCACCACACACTGGACAGACAGTAGAGCACTTTCTCCAGTAGACTACTACAGCTTCGCTGTCAAACGGCCAGGTACAGGAAATCTGTAATTTCCTGCCGCATGCCATTTCACTGTACAATAACTCACTATGATGTTGCATTCTGATCATAACTATGCTGCCATAATGCACCTTACAGTTTAACTGGCACCTCACATTTCACTCTGCTCCTGATAGTTCAGCATTGTGCAGCGGGTATAATTCATGTCTATACTGGTCATCATACATTAAGCTATGATGTATACAGGTTTTTATAGTAGTTGTGGAAGATGTGTTCAATGACGAGACTTGAGTGTATTTCTCAGGTTCAGCTTTATTGAAGAACACAATCTTCCAACATTCTCAAAAGCAAGAAGAGGCAGAATAATATTACAGCTCACTCTTATACCTCCGGGGGATTAAGAGCTCAAGTCACATGGTGCTTCTGCAAACATTCAATCACAATGCAAGTCTCTGAACATTCACCATTGTCTCTTATTCTCTGGTGTACCGGGAAACCCCCCAGGTCCTCTTCTCCGAGACGAGGGCCCGACTTCACACCTCCTCGCCATCTCCTGTCTTGTTCCTCCAGACGTGAAGCCCCAATCCACATAAGCCATACAATCCACATAAGCCATACATTTGTGGGAGATATGAACCAAACATATGTGCCACATGACCCCCCCCCCCCAAACGTCTGCATGGGACAAACACTCATAAATGCATACATAAAAAACATTACCACATAACCAACAATCAATCCCCCAATCTCTTAGGTCTGAGCTTCCTGCCGAATCTGCTGTAGGCCGGCTTCGCTGCGTCTGCAGCGTCTCCTCGCACCTGGGGATTAGATTTGTTAGCACATCTCTGTGGGAGCTCTGGAGCATGCCTTCTCGGCGGCCTGCCCCGGCGGGGGGCTTTCGCCAACTGCACTCGTTCATCAGCCAGGACAAAAGCAGGCTTGAGTCTGTTTATGCAAATTAGCTCCCTTCTGCCCCCCAAATCTAGCAAAAAATGCTTCTCATTTTTTTCCAGCACCCTGAACGGTCCATCATAAGGTGGTCTCAGCCCTGGGCGTTGTGTATCATGTCTAACAAAAACAAACACTGCGTTTTTCAAAGCCTCTGGCACAAAAACGCGTGGAAAACTGTGATGCACTGGGCCAGGCAGCGTGTTTGATCCTGTGCCGCTCTGCAACAGCTGAGCGGGGGGGCAATTGGGCGCAGGATTTTCCAGGAGAAATTCCCCGGGCAAACGGAGAGGTTGTGTGAACACCAACTCCGCTGGGGAGGCTTGTAAATCCTCCTTCGATGCAGAACGCAACCCCAATAAAACCCATGGCAGTTTGTCCACCCAATTTGTATCCGTGAGCGATGTTCTGAGGCCTGCTTTCAATGACCTATGAAAACGTTCACATAAACCGTTGGCCTGCGGGTTATACGCGGTAGTGCGGTGTACCTTCACCCCTAAGCTGCGGGCCATAGACGACCACAGTTCGGAAACAAATTGAGGGCCTCTGTCTGACGTTATGTCCGACGGAACTCCAAAACGCGCGACCCAAGCTGTTAAAAACGCGCGCGCAACCTCTTCCGCCGTTGTTGACGCCAGAGGTACCGCTTCTGGCCAACGTGTGGTGCGGTCCACCATCGTCAAAAGGTGTGTGTGCCCTTGAGACGAGGGAAGCGGGCCCACCAGATCAACATGCACATGATCAAACCGCTTAGCCGGGATGTGAAAAGGCTCCAAAGGGGCCCTCGTGTGCTTGTGTATCTTAGCCCTCTGGCACGCTACACAAGCCGCTGCCCATTCCTTGACCTGTTTGCGCAACCCCGGCCAGACAAATTTCTCCCCCACCACTTTGACCGATGCACGCACCCCCGGGTGCGCCAGCGAATGGACCGAGTCAAAAATGCGGCGGCGCCACGCGGCTGGCACCACTGGACGAGGCCGACCCATGGAGACATCGCATATTAAGGGGGGCATACCTATTTGCTGCACCCTGTGCTCCAGCCTTAACCCTGTTGGTCCAGACTGGAGTGCGCGCACATCCGCGTCACCAACCTGCTCCGCAGCCATGTCTGCATAATCCAAACCTACGGGGACCGGGGCTGCGCGCGCTCCCGTGTCGCTGCCCTGGCCCACAGCCACCGAGTCTGCCCCCACGTGGCCTGGCGTTGCCACAGCACGTGAGAGACAGTCCGCCACTACATTGTGTTTGCCTGCGACATGCTGGATATCGGTGGTGAACTCCGATATTGCGGCTAGCTGTCTTTGTTGTCGGCCTGACCAAGGTTCTGAGATTTTGGCCATCGCAAAAGTTAACGGTTTGTGGTCTACAAAAGCGGTGAAACGGCACCCTTCCAGCCAGAACTGGAAATGGCGGATGGCCAAGTGTAGGGCTAAAAGCTCCCTGTCAAACGCGCTGTATTTACGCTCGTTATCGCGCAAGGATTTGCTAAAGAAAGCGAGAGGCTGCCAGGTCCCTGCCACACACTGTTCAATGACTGCCCCCACCGCTAGGTCCGAAGCGTCGGTGGTGAGCGCCAAACGAGCTGTTGGGACCGGGTGCGCTAACAAAACAGCGCTTGCAAGGGCTGATTTAACCTGGGAGAAAGCGCGCTCCTGCTCCGGAGACCATTCGACCTTATTCGTGGGTTTTTGTTTTTTCAGTGCCGTGTACAGTGGCTGCATAAGCTGCGCTGCGCTCGGAAGAAACCGGTTGTAAAAATTAACCATCCCTAGAAACTCCTGCAGCGCTTTTATCGTTTGAGGTCGGGGGAAATCTGTTATCGCGCGCACCTTCTCCGGCAGAGGAACTGCACCTTCAGGCGAAACGCGGTGCCCCAAAAAATCGATCTGCGCCACCCTGAACTGGCACTTCGCTGGGTTAATTATCAACCCGTGCTCTGCCAGTCTCCGAAAAAACGCTGTGAGGTGGGTTTCGTGTTCGTCCTCGGACGTGCTGGCTACCAAAATGTCATCTAAATAGACAAACACGAAAGGCAGGTCGCGTAAAACAGCATCCATCATGCGTTGGAAAGTTTGCGCGGCGCCCTTTAACCCAAACGGCATGCGCAAAAACTCAAAAAGCCCAAACGGAGTTATTACCGCGGTTTTGGGAATATCCTGCGCGCGCACGGGGACTTGGTGGTAGCCGCGCACCAAGTCTATTTTAGAAAAAATGCGCGCCCCCGCCAAATGAACTGAGAAATCCTGGATGTGCGGAATCGGGTAGCGGTCGTGTGCTGAGACGTTGTTCAACCTGCGGAAATCGCCACAAGGTTGCCACGAGCCATCAGCCTTTGGGATCATGTGTAACGGGGAAGCCCAGGGGCTGTTCGAGCGTCTAATTATGCCCATTTTTTCCAGACTGGCAAATTCCTCGCGCGCTATTGCCAGTTTAGCTGAGTCCAAGCGCCGGGCTTTTGCAAAAACGGGCGGCCCAGTGGTGGTGATAAAATGTTCCACCCCGTGTTTGGCCACTGTCCCCGAAAACTTTGGAACTGTGAGTGCTGGAAAGTGAGTGAGCAAAGCATGAAACTTACCACCTGCAGCTGTGACGTTGGCGTGTGCAGTCGGCGGAGCCACTCGAGCTGTGCAGGGAATAGAATGAAAAGAAAGTGCAGCTGGGAGCCCGTGTCCACGAGGAATTGTTTCCCCGAGTGTGCATCTGTCAGGTAAAGCAGCTTATTTTCTTCTCCGAGGGATGCAGCTGCTACCAGCCCCCCGGTCTTGGCGTTTCCCTGACGCTTGAAGCGGCACGGTGGGAGGCATCTGTGCGCCCTCTCCGCAAAACGGCGGTGGTAGAAACACAGGCCGACCTCAGCTCTGCGTCGCCTGATGCCTGTCGCCGCCGTCGTCAGTTCGTCTGGCGCCACCACCTCTGGCTCCAAACCATCTCCGGGTGCCGTCCTCTGCTCAGCTGCCGCGGCCGAAACCGCGCTCCGCTTGTGGGCGTCGACGAGTCGCTGCGCCTCCTTGCCGAGGCCATGGTAGTCCCGCTTGGCCAAGCGGGGTGAGTCTGCCAGGGTCACTCTCACTGCTGGCGGCAGAGTCCGGAGGAAAAGGTGGGCGAAGATAAATTCGCCATCCTCGGAGTCTTTCAGTCTCAGCATCTTCACCATCAGGCCTGCCGGTCTGTCGTTCTCCGACTCTGTCAACTCTAGGAGCCCCTCTGCTCGCTGTTGCACCGAGGGGGTGAAATGGCTGTTCAGCGCCTCCTTCAATGCGCCGTACTTGTCGGTGTCCGGTGGGTGGCTAACCAGATCTTCCACCCTCTGGACCGTGTGACTGTCCAGCTTCGCCACCACATGGTAGAACCTCATTTCATCCTTTGAGATTCTCCGGAGGCTGAACTGCGCCTCGACCGCGCTAAACCAGGAGCGTGGGCTGTGCTGCCAGAAATCGGGCAGCTGGAGCGTGGAGGCAGCCATCAGGCTGGCCTCTGATGAGCTCCGCTCGGGAGAATTCTCCCTGCTCATTCTTTGTCGTGGGTCACCAGTGTGGAAGATGTGTTCAATGACGAGACATGAGTGTATTCCTCAGGTTCAGCTTTATTGAAGAACACAATCTTCCAACATTCTCAAAAAGCAAGAAGAGGCAGAATAATGTTACAGCTCACTCTTATACCTCCAGGGGATTAAGAACTCAAGTCACATGGTGCTTCTGCAAACATTCAATCACAATGCAAGTCTCTGAACATTCACCATTGTCTCTTATTCTCCGGTGTCCCGGGAAACCCCCCAGGTCCTCTTCTCTGAGACGAGGGCCCGACTTCACACCTCCTCGCCATCTCCTGTCTTGTTCCTCCAGACGTGAAGCCCCAATCCACATAAGCCATACAGTCCACATAAGCCATACATTTGTGGGAGATATGAACCAGACATATGTGCCACACTCTTGTGGGAAATATGAACCAAACATATGTGCCACATAGTGTTAGATTTTACTTTCCATGGGTAATCCCTTTGTCTGTCATGTGTGTGCTTCTGTCGTTTGGTTGTCTACTGTCATGCTGCTGTTACACTGTAATTTCCCAGTTTGGGATCAATAAAGTACATTTATCTATCCATCTATCTATCTATGATAAGAATGAAAATGAACTTGATAAATCTTTTTTAAGATAAACTGATATAGTAAATATTGTTTCAGGCCTGCATTTAACATAAAAATAGTAGACTAATGAACTTTTTGCTTCTGGTGTTTCAGTGTAGTCATTTATTTTTCATGGCTAACCAGAGTAGCCCATACTTCTTTCACTAAATACTGCTGCCTTCTGTCTGGATCAGCATCAGGCCTGGCGCGATAGCCCCTCTGCTTTTCAGCAGCACTTAATCATATCTTAAAGCTCTGTATAAATTAAAAATTTCAAAAATATCTAATCCCCAACTAAAATTGATTTGAATATGATTAAAACAAACTTGACAGCATTTCAGTTTTATCTCATTTCAGTGAACCTGTAACCATGTGACACTAATCCTGGGGGTATTTGATTTTTTTTTTTTAATTTTTTTTTTATTTTGTATACTTTATTGATCCCCAGAGGGGAAATTGAGGGCATCCACCTGGATGGATGAAGCAGCCACAGTACGGCGCTATCCCTTAACCATTCACACACACATTCACACCTAGGGCCACTTTTAGAGTCTCCAATTAACCTAACCTGCATGTTTTTGGCCTGTGGGAGGAAACCGGAGAAATCCCGGAGTAAACCCACGCAGATACAGGGAGAACATGCAAACTCCACACAGATCACTGTTGGTCAGGGGCTGGGATCGAACCAGGGATCCCATGGCCAAGGGTGAGTTGCTGTGCCGATGCAGCGCTAACCACTGCGCCACTGCACCGCCCAGTATAATGCTCCGGAGTAGGAGCATTATACCAAATTAACCACACCTGTGGATGCACATCCTATATATTCACTCTGCATCCACTTCCTCTTTCTTTCCTCCTGGTACAGTAAGAGCTTATACCAATCTGTTTAATATTGTGTGCTGTGTGGACTGCCTTTGCTTGGTACCCTTGCACGCTGTGTCAAAAAATTGTTGTGGTTTTCTGCTGAATGAGAGAAAGTTTTGCAGCGGCTGTGTACCGTGGCCTGCGCGGTTTGTGCTCGCCTGAGGTATATAATATACATTTGCCATCTTCTCAGCCGGAACCGTTGACAAGTTTAGCGGTATGAGTTATGTCTACTCTTACCTGATTGGGTTGTTTGGGGGTTGTGATGGAGGGGTAGTACCTTGGTAGGAGGACAGGTGCCCCGTCCCCTTGGGTGGTTCGAATACCCTGGTCCCCACACCCACCCCAGCTCGTACGTATGGCTCCTTGTTGCTGCCATGGGTACAGCAGCGGCCACAACCCGGGCAACGGCGTTGTCTTGCCAGCTAAACTACGTGCGGGTACCCAGCATAGGGGACCTCACTGGGGAATGGAGGAAAATCTGTCCTCCCCCTCTTGTACCCCCTTGGTCATGGGTTAAATGATCAGCTTTTGCAACTGCTGTGAGGGCAGTCCTTGGAATGAGGATCCTGGTCGGTTGCTGTGCCTGCCCCAGTGGCTGCACATTGCGGTTTCTGCCCCTGCCGCCGATGCTGGGTGTCAGGAGGAGAGGGTAGCCTTGGGCTTGCACACTCCACCGCCACCATAATCATCAGGTGCAGGTGTCTTCTTTTGGCTGCTGCATCACTTACCATCAGCATCATTATCACATGCATTAAGAAGTCCTGCGGCGAGGAATGAGGTGGCGACGGGGGCAGTTGGAGGATGCTTCTGGGAGCCTCAAGTCATGTCTCCCCATGCATGGCAGTCCAGGTGTGATGGTTGCTCTGGTGTCGACCCGGAGCAACGGCCCAGTTTGTATCCTGCCCGGATGACAAGGCAGCCCTTTTTAGGGATAGCACTGCCTTCTCCAGACAGAGAAAGGGGGAGAAAAGGACCCCTAAAGAAAGCTTGCTCCACTTTGGCTTGCTCGCTAACCGCGGTGGGCTGGTTAGCCACGTCTGCAGTCGAAAATGAAAGAAATGAAAGTGAAAAACAGAATAAACATAGCCGCTTGGAATGTGCGTACCCTTCAAGATAGTGACAACAGCCTGTGACATCGGACAGCCATTGTGGCTCAAGAATTACTCTGCTACAACATCGCAATAGCTGCCCTTAGTGAGACTCGGTTGCCTGACTCAACGCAGATCACTGAGCACAGGTTTGGCTACATGTCTATTGCAGTGGGCACCCGATTGACGAGGCTCAACAGTCAGGAGTCGACTTTGTCATCAAGACATGTTATGTCAACCTGCTTGACTCCCTGCCACATGGAGTCAGTGATAGACTTATGGTGCTCCACCTGAAGCTCGACACCGGGTACAAAACATGCATCAGTGCATGTGCAGCAACCATGACACACACAGACGAGCGCAAGGAACGGTTGTACAAGGAACTAGACCGTGTTATGACAATAAAGGGTGATTTTTTTAATTTTTTTTATTTTTTTTTATTCAAGCCACTCCTCACACTAACAAGCTGGTGGTCCTAGGGAACTTCAACACTAGTGTGGGAGCCGCATGAACCACCTGGGAGAACATTATTGGCCACCATGGTGTTGGAAAGGAGAATTCCAATGGCACCTTACTCCTCTCTTTGTGTGTCCAGCGTCAACTATCCATTACTAACACGTTCTTTCAACAGGCGAACAAACTGAAACCCACATGGATGCACCTGCATTCAGGCCATTGGCATCAGATTGACTTTGTCATTACACAACAGCGGGACATCAAGGATGTGCACCTTATCAGAGCAATGAGGGGAATGACATGTCTCTCGGACCACCAGCTGTTGTGGTCAAGAGTCGCGTTCTCCTTCAAGCCCCCACGGCGCAGGGTTCAGAAGGCACCTATGAAGAAGCTCAATGTGGACAAGCTTGGCTCACTGGAGGCCAGGACCCAAATGAAGCAGCAAAATGTCACAAAACTTACTGACTTTGACAATGCCCTTTTTGAGACCGTTGACAGCCACTGGACTTTACTTCGTGATAATATTTATGAAGCGGCGGAGGAAGTTTACAGCTTCATTAAATGCAAGCACCGGGATTGGTTTGATGAAAATGATGTAGCAGCCATCCAATTGTTGGACCGTCTTCTCCGTGCCCATCTTGAGTATGCGAATGATAAGAGCTCGAATGCAAAGAAGGATACCCATCACCATGTCTGGCAGACAGTGCAGGTCTCGCTGCGTAGTATGATGGACCAGTGGTGGATCACTAGAGCTGAGGACCTTCAGGAAGCTGCCGACAAGAAAGATATGAAAGAGTTCTATGATGGCCTGAAGGCGGTCTACAGTCAGACACCGCAGGGCAGCACGCCAATGTATTCTTCAGACGGCCAGATGTTCATTAGGGAGCCGGCTCTCATCCTGGAGTGTTGGGTAGAACACATTAACGGTGTCCTGAATCGCCAATCCATGATCTCTGATGAAGCCATCATGCAGCTCCCTTAGAGAAACATCGTCGAGGAGCTGAATGTTCTACTGACGGTCACTGAGATTTAAGATCCCATCAAACAGATGTCTAGTGGTAAGGCAGCTGGTGGACATGGTATCCCGACGGAGATCTACAAGTGTACTGGGAATATTGTCGTCGCCCATCTTGCCCAGTTATTTGCCACCATATGGGAGCAGGAGGTGGTTCCACAAGACTTCAATGATTGTTCACTTGTACAATGATTGTTCACTTGTACAAGCATAAGGGAAACAGCCATTACTGCGACAACCACAGAGGAATATCACTCCTCATCATCGCTGGCAAGGTTCTTGCATGTGTGATCATAAGCCGTCTCAATCATTATGTTGTCGACAACATCGTTGCTGAGAGTGAGTGTGGCTTTCGGGCAGGATGAGGCACTACTGACATGATGTTTGCAGCCAGGCAAATACAAGAGAAGTGCCGAAATCAAAATCGTGATTTGTTCATAGTGTTCGTAGACCTGACTAAGGCCTTTGACTCTGTTGGGAGAGAGGGCCTGTGGAAGCTGCTCACCAGGGTCGGGTGCCCTCCTAAGATCGTCAATATCATCCACCTATTCCACGATGGCATGGTCGGGCTGGTGGTTGAGAGTGGTTCATTCTCCGATCCGTTCCCTGTCATCAACCGCACTAAGCGGGTGTGCGTTATGGCCCAGCTCCTCTTTAGTATTGTCTTCACCGCAATGCTCCTTGACACCTTCAAGGACTGCGACAGAGGTGTAAGGATCCGATTTCGCACTGATGGCAATGTATTCAACTTGCAATGGTTAAAGGCTAAAACAAAGACGTCATGCATGATGCTGCGAGATCTTCTCTACGCCAACAACTGTGTGCTCATTGTTCACACTCTTGAAGATGCGTAGTTCATTGTTGACCAGTTTGCTAGAGCGACAAATCATTATGAATTCACTATAAGTATCAAGAAGACAGAGGTTTTACATCAACCTTGTTCTGGTACGCTTCTGACAAATCCTATTATTACCATCGGTGATGAACCCCTCAAGGTAATTGACAAGTTCTGCTACCTGGGGGGCACCATCTCGCAGGACGCTAAGATCGATGACGAAGTTATCTACCGTATCAGCAAAGCTAGTACATCATATGGACGCCTACAGCATCGTCTATGGTTGAAGCCTGGCATCCGTTTAAGCACCAAGATCAAGGTCTATCGCACCATTGTTCTATCTACACTTCTTTATGGGTGCGAGTCATGGACAACCTATCGCCCCCATGTGAAGAAACTTGAACAGTTTCACATGCGGTGTTTAAGAAAGCTGTGTGGAATCACATGGCAAGACAAAGCTGCCAACACTGAAGTCCTCCGTCGGTGCAATATCACCGGCATCGAGTCATTCATCATTATGTGCCCAGTTGCACTGGACCGGCCACGTTGTTTGGATGACAGATCAGCGCGTTCCTAAAATCTTATTTAGCCAGTTGGATGAAGGGCGGAGGTCACGGGGCGGTCAATGGAAGTGGTATAAAGACGTCCTCAAAGCTTCACTCAAGTTGTGCGGGATTGATCCTTTGACATGGGAAATGCAGGCCAAGAACTGCTCCCTCTGGCGAAAGATCTGCCACAAAGGTGTTGACCTCTTTGAGAGAGACAGAACTGCCCGTTTAGATGCCCGCCACAAAGCACGTCATGGTGCCGCCCAGCAACAGAGATGTCTACAGCAGTCGGCGTCATCCATTCATCCAATTATGTATTACATCTGTCCCGATTGCAACGTGCCATGCGCTTCGCACATCGGCCTCATCAGCCATCACCATCATAAACGCCCCTTTACAATTTAATGCAGCCAGAAGGAGGGAGATCTGTCGTTGGTGACGGCTCAATCCATCACTCATACCTGGTTAAGGTTTGTGATGTATTTTGTGCCTTCTCTTCAGGCAGAAGAACTATTTTTACAGCATTACAACACGCGATATGTTATCTGCTTGAGATATGTGATATAATTGTGCCTTCATCAAGGAGCAATTGCTTAACAGTTAACAGCATGATGTAATTTGCCATTAATTCTGTATTGTTTCTTTTTTCTCAAGCTGACAGTCATCTTTTTTTGAAAAAACAAAAGGAAAAGGAGACGTCTTCTTTGTCTTGGTACTGAGCACTCCTGTGCTTGGTGCACTCTCGCCACCTTCTGTGGGGGAGTGGTACTGCATTCAGGTGGGAACTGAAATCTGATATTCCTGTGTTGCCTTATGACTAGCTCACTTGTACCTTATGGAACAGCCCTTTGTGTGATATAGGGATTTGGCCCTTGGGGCTTGCTGTTGCCAATGCCAGGCAGTCGATGTGGTGATGTCAGGCGGGCTACAGCCGGTATGTACTGTATATTCTGTGTGAATCTCAAAGGTCAGTTCATTGCTCGGTTCTACATGGCTCATGTCTCCCGTTGTTAAGACATAACATTTGGCGACGTCGGATTAAACCATGGGAGTGTGCATAAAATTACCACCTCTGTTTTTAGAGTCTCCAGGTGTGCCAACTACACGATGGCGCTGCTGGTTGGAGGCATTTGAAGAACACATCGCTGCAGCTGGCCTGGGTGGCGCCGACGAAAAGAGACAAAAGAGCCTGCTTGAGCACTGCCTCGGTGAGGATGGCCAACGCATGTTTTGTGCACTGGGTGGCAAAGGCTCATTGAAGGAGTGTTTGGACAAAATGGACAATTTCTTTATGGACCAGTACAACATCACAGTGTGAAAACATTTCTTTGACCACCGACAACAAGCTGGTGAGTCCACCCAACGTTTCCTAATGGAACTCCGTAGCCTAGCGAGCATGTGCACCTTTGGGCCTATTGAGGAAGAGCTAGTCCGTGACAAGCTAGTATATAGCATGAGCGGCTCAAAGAGAAGCTAATGCAAACTACAGACATCTTTACGCTGAAGCAAGTGATTGAATTTACCAGCCAGATAGAGTCCGCTACCCAGCTAGGTCTACAAGTGAAAAAGCTAAAGAGAACCTAGCCACCCAAGCTTCCCCTCCATGTCAAGCCGCTAGCAGCGCAGCTGATTCCTCGGGGCGGACCCCCAAAAGGCAGTGGACCATGGCACGGGCAGGAGCTTGGGGTCTATGTGGCGGCTGTGGCTATCCTCGTCACCTGGTGGGCACGTCCACCTGTCCCGCCAGAGGGAAGAAGTGCTACACCTGCGGCCGTTCTAATCACTGGGCCAGGGTCTGCACCACCGCTAGTAAACCAATAGCTTCGTTGCTCAAAAGCATGACGTCAGTGTGTGTGGTGGGCACTAAGAAGGGGCTGTTAAAGTGGTACATCTTGCAGCTTGATGGGGTTGATGTGCCACTTATGGTGGACTCAGGCAATGATAAATCTATTCTGAGCATGGACACATTGAAAAGACTTTTCCTGGGCAAAGCCATTAAAGCAGGGGTGGTGAAAATGTCTGGGTATGGTCATGCTAAAATTGGCATGGCGGGCACAGCCAGCTTCTCTGTAACATATGGGTCAAGGACTATTCCCGCATTTACCTTCCAGGTTTCACGTCAGAGGGCTGACTTAATGGGAATTGATCTGCTGGGTGAGTTAGGATTCTCCATCACGGACCCAGCGGGCTCAACTGTGCTGACAGTGTCCCCTGAGTGTAATGCCCGCTGGCCGGTGTTGTTCATGGGCCTGGGATGTATTAAAGTGTTCAACCACTGCCCACTCATTGACCCAGGCGTGACACCCAAGAGCCAACCGTTACGGCAGCTTCCCCTCGCTCTGTGGGATGATGTCATGGCGGAACTGAATAAACTGCTTAAAGTTGGTATCATCGAGAAAGTGGATGCCTCGCCGTGGATTTCAAACATCATGGTGGCCAAGAAGAAGATGGGCGGCATTCGGCCGTGCGTTGACCTCAGGATAGTTAATAAAGTGATCATCCCCGACAAATACCCGCTCCCCACGATGGAGGAACTCACCGTAATGTTCAGCGGCTCAAAGGTGTTCACGAAGCTGGATCTCCGCCAGGGTTATGTGCATGTGCCCCTCCACCCAGCCAGCAGAGACCTTATGGCATTTGTTATCCACATGGGTGTTTTCAGGTACACCCACTTGCCTTTTGGTCTGAGCTCAGCACCGAGTTGTTTTCAGAAAATTATGTCTATAATTCTTGCCGGCCTCAGGGATGTAGTGGTGCACCTGGATGGCATTGTGGTCCACGGCTCGTCACGGGGAGAACATGACAGTCGTTTGAGACGAGTGATGGAGGTGCTGCTGGAGCACGGTGTCATGTTGAACAGGGAAAAGTGCATCTTTGCGGCGGAATCTATTGAGTTTGTGTAATTCCGGCTGGCGGCCAAGGGCCTGAGCCCCCTGCACTTGAACGTGGAGGCGGTCCTGCATCTCCCCGACTTCACAACACCCGCACAAATCTCCTCATTCCTGGGCATGGTGAACTTCTACGGGCGTTTCATTCCCCATTATTCAGACTATCGAACCCCTCTGAGCCCTTCTGAAGCAAGACGTGCTGTGGCAGTGGACTCCGGCCTGCTCAGTGGTGGTCGTTAGGCTGAAGTCCCAACTCCCCTCCCCTCCAGTGTTGGCCCACTTTGACCGAAAATGGCCAACTTTTGTGACTTGTGATGCATCTGGGTCGGCGGTGGGGGCAGTTATGTCTCATTTGCAAAACAGTACCGAGCGCCCAGTAGCGTTCGCATCAAGGTCTCTTTCGACGGCTGACCAGAAATACGCCGTGGGTGAGAGAGAAGTGCTCGCTTGTGTCTGGGTGTGCGAACGGTGACACATTTACCTCTACGGATGCCATTTCACCCTGCGAACGGACACCGGGCACTGACAACACTGCTGGAAGCGACGGGCTCGGGACACAGGCCCCTACGGAGCCACAGGTGGACTGAGAGGCTGCGGGCCTGTAATTTCACTACCCAGTTCACCCCTGGAAAAGAGAACGCAGTGGCAGATCTCCTGTCCCTTGCCACGGCCAACACCATACAACCGGATGATGATAACCCCATGGAAGTGGACCTGGTCAACGCACTGCACGGACCCCTTTGGGACATGGTGTCTCTCCAGGAGCTCCAGGCAAAGTTGGAACAGGACCCCATGTTGTCACAACTGTGTTCAGTCATCAGGGGGGGGTTGGCCCACAAAAGTACAGGGCATCTGGTGCCTTTTCATCGGTTCAGAGACGGACTGAGTCGCTGGAATGGTGTGTATGTGGCAAGGGGGCACTGCACATTAATTCCGGTATCCCTGAGATCGCGAGTTCTGGCAATGCTCCACGAGGGTCACCTGGATATGGTCAGGGTGAAGCAGCATTGCAGGGATTCGATTTGGTGGCCTGGTATCAATAAGGATATTGAAACTATGGTAAAGAACTGTTCTGTGTTTGGACAGTGGAAAGACTGGCGGACCCCCCCCACCCCTGCGACCATTACCATACCCAGAGCGCCCTTTGAAGCACATCCAATTGGACATTTGCGGCTACACACGCTCCCCCCCACGCGCACACACACAAACCGCCATTTTTCCCTAGTGGTCTATGATCTGTTCTCCAAATGGCCGGAGGTGTTACCCACTAACTTAGTCACAATGGATGTGGTCACGGGTTTCCTCTCATCGCTGTTCGTCAGATGGGGGGTCCCAGATGCCATCACATCAGACAATGGCCCACAGTTCACCTCTGGAGGGTTTGAGGGATTTTTGGGTGATAGGGGCGTGGAGCACATCAGAACTGCGTTCTACCACCCTCAAGCCAATGGGGGTGTGGAACATTTCAACAAGACTCTAAAAAACGGTCTGAGAGCCCATTTGGCAGACGGCTTCACATTTCCTGATGCCCTCCAGAACATACTCCTCCACTACAAGGCAATGGCCCACGCCATGACAGGGTGCTCCCCGGTGAAGCTCATGTTAGGGCATGAATTCCATCTGCCTCTGGACCGGCTAAGGCCACCCACAACCTCCCCTTTGGGGGACACAGACTCCCCATGAGACCGGGTCATCTCCCAGCAGCAGAAAATGAAACAAAGTTTCGGCAGGAAGCACAGGGCAAATGCCCATGGACTCGATGTGTCGGACAGGGTCTGAATTAAACATCCCAACCTGTAGCGTGACCTTGAGTTCCAATTTATAAAATTACTCTTTGCTGAAGAATTTTTTTTTTTTCATCTCAAAAGTCTGGCTTTTGAGACTGCTTCTCTCACCCAAGAACTAGAGCTGTAATCCTATCCGTCGGCCATTAAGTGGAAGTTAATCCCTTTCTCCAAGACTCTCTGGCAAAGGAATGTTCTAATTGACAGTTTTATGATCGACATAGTTAAGACTTTGGAAGCCAAGACTCTCCAGTAATCAACCTGTTTCACTGTGCCATCTGGTGGACGAATCAGGAATATTTAACTTTTTGCTTTGCAGTGGAATTTATGCCTTATGGACTATGAACTGACTCATATTCTTTCTCTTCAGACAGTATTTGCCAACAAAGACCTGATTGAACTCTGGGACAGACAATGGGTTTCAAATGCTTTTATTGATATGATTCGATTTGGTACAATTGTGATATGTTCTGCTATTTTCAGGAAGAAATTAATGTTTGCATACTTATTATCACAAGTTAATTACAGTAGATGTAGATGCATTTTATGCTCCTTTATTGAGTAGAATATCTTAGTCACTAAAGTTAAGGAATTTATGCTTTATTCAGCAACATGTATCTTAAAGGGAGGGCCTCTCTCTCCCCCTCCTCTCTCCTCTGTTCTGCAGGAGTCCATAGCGGCACCTTAACTGGCCAATAGCGTTCAAAGCTTCATTGCATTTTCCTTTTGGATAGATAGATAGATGTACTTTATTGATCCCAAACTGGGAAATTACAGTGTAACAGCAGCATGACAGTTGACAGCCAAACAACAGAAACACACACGACAGACAAAGGGATTACCCATGGAAAGTAAAAAAGAAACTAACACGACTATAGAACCTATATACATCATAGCTTAATATATGATGATGACCCGTATAAACACATGAATCCCACTGCACAAAGAAGGACTAGCAGGAGCAGAGTGAAATGTTAGGTACCAGTTAGTCTGTAAGGTGCAGTGTGGCAGCATAGCTATGACCAGAATACAACATCATAGTGAGTTATTGTACAGTGAAATTGCATGTGGCAGGAAAGATTTCCTGTACCTGGCCGTTCGACAACGAAGCTGTAGTAGTCTACTGGAGAAAGTGTTTTGCTGCCTATCTAGTGTGTGGTGAAGGGGGTGATCAGGATTGTTCATGATGGATCGCAGTTTATTTAGTGTTCTCCTCTCCACCACTGTCTCAAAGGTCTCCAGTCTGAGACCAGTTACAGAGCCAGCCCTCTTGATAATCTTGTCAAGTCTGTTGGTATCTCTGGCCCTGATACTGCTACCCCAACAGACCGCAGCAAAGAAGATGGCGCTGGCGACAACAGTTTAGTAGAAAAGCTCCAGCATCCTGCTGCACACATTGAAGGATCTCAGTTTTCTCAGGAAATAGTCTGCTCATCCCCTTCTTGTGCGCAGCATCGGTGTTGGATCTCCAGTCCAACCCGCTGCTGATCCTGACACCCAGATATTTGTAGTCTTCAACCACTCCCACATCCTCCCCCCTAATCTGCAGTGGCTGAGAAGGAGCCTTCCTCTTCCTGAAGTCAATCACCATCTCCCTGGTCTTGCTGACATTCAACCTCAGGTGATTCTGTTCCGTCCACTCCACAAATCTGTCTACCAGTGCCCTGTACTCCCCCTCCTCTCCTCCTCTTATACACCCCACAACAGCTGAGTCATCAGAGAATTTTTGCAGGTGACATGACTCAGTGTTATACTGAAAGTCCGTGGTGTATAAGGTAAAAAGAAAAGGAGAGAGCACAGTCCCCTGTGGCGCTCTTGTATCACTAGCCACCACTCCAGACAAGACACTGGCCAGCCTGACAAACTGTGGTCTGCCTCTCAGGTAGTCGTAATCCAGGAGATCACAGAGCTGTCAACCCCCATCCCCCGCAGCTTCTTGCCCAGCAGCAGTGGCTGGATGGTGTTAAAGGCACTGGCGAAATCAAAAAAAGTGATTCTCACAGTATCTCCTCCACCATCCAGGTGCTGATGGGCTCGTTGCAGCAGGTAGATGACAGCATCTTCAACTCCTAAATGGGGCTGATATGCAAACTGCAGAGGGTCCAGTTTTAGGTCGAGTTTATGATCTTTGTTGGAAGAAGCTCACATATAATTGGGTCACCTCAGGTCTTATGAAGTTTGGGACCACCCTGCAACTCTAGAGAAAACTTAAGTTTTATTGCTCTTTGTTCAGAGTCTGCTTGGGTGTGGCTGGCCAAAGCTGTGAGCAGCTTTCTGTGCTCCTCCAATTTCTCCTATCTTTTTAAGAAGGCCCCAGAGCCTGTCATGCTCTGTGTAAATCCTGTTTCTTTTCTTTAAAATTCATTTTTCTTATTTTATTCTTCTTTTTCTTTAAATCATCATGCAAGAAGATTTTGTTCAATTTTTTTAAAGCTTAAACCAACTCATTTAAACCACCAACATCGGAAGAAACAAGTTTGTGATGTAGTAATTTGACTTTCTGACGAGACTTTGCAAAATAAACCAATTCCTTTTTCAGTGCATAAGAGAGGACCTCGCCCAGTTTGCTGGAGACCAGCCTTTGTGATCCTGGGAGGAGGCCATAACAGTGGTATGGAGTCTCCCCACAGACCCACGCTGGTCCAGTGAAACAGAATCCAGTGGACCCGCCTGCTAACCATTGGGACGCAAAGTTTCTGCGGCTGACGGTCTGTTATGTAATTTGCACTTGTCTTCAGAATATTCCTGATATAAGTTCTTTGAACCTAATTTTATGCAAACTCCCATCAGAATCTCAAAATGCAGGTTGTCTTTCATTAATCTACGTTCTTTTTTTTTTTCTTTTTTTTTTTTAGAGTAAAACAAATTTTCTAATTTTTTTTTAAAGTTAATTATCACTTTCTTCATAAAAATCGCATTCACTTTTCTCAACCAATGCTATTTTATGGTTTTCTAATTTTCAGTATACTGACAAATTAAACTATGCTTCATGTGGTTCCACAAATGCTTGATTCATAAGTAACTCAGTAACAGTCTGATGCACATGGTACATGTAAATTCTCTGTTTTAAAGTTATGCAAATATGTTAACCTATTCTGACATTTCTTATTAAATCACTGAAAGACATATGGGAGTTATTGTTTGATTTCATGTCCATCTTCTTGATCCTCAGAGACAAGAACTCACACAAGGGTTTATTATGAGACTGATCAAATATTTTCAATAGGATTATTAACTAAGGCTTAACTTACCAATTTCTAAATTCTTAAGCTTAAGTCATAGTGCATAAGCGTTCCCACCTCTATAAAACGTGGATGGTGCCCTAACGAGGAACTGAGTGTGATGAAAGTAGATCTTCATTCCTACTCACATTCATGTTTACACTAATATGTGTACCAAGATTAAATTACCTATAAAACCCTCTAATTTCACTACACAACCGCATGCATAAACTGCAGCCTTTCTGGATGGGGCACCTACAGATCCTGAGGCGGCTGGGCTGGGCCATGTTTGAGCTCTTGAATGGGTCAGGGTGGCATTCCAGCTGACTCAGGAAGTCGTTGCTGGCCCAGGGTCTGGGAGCTGCTGCAGATTGGACTGATGAGGGTTGAGACTTATCTGATGGGGGTGTTGGGGACTCTCAGGTGCGGCCGACAGAGCCTGGAGCAGGTCCTCCTCTGGTGAGGCGCTCGGCTAGGACGCGTCAGAGGCCCAGATACCTTGATGACTTTGTAGTACAAGTAGCCTTAGCTGAAGCGTGTTGGGCATGGGCGGCAGAATAATCTGCTCCAACACATGAGGGTATCCTGGCAGTCTACCCAGGTGCCCACTTAGCATACTAGCCCTGTTGTTCTATGTGTGTTTAAAAACAAAAAACAAAAAAACAATTGATATAATTATGCTGAAAATTATTCTAAGTCAAAAATCAGGCAGAGTATTTGGATTTAAGTATATTTATTTCACTCCATGGCCATTGGAGGAGGGATTACATGAGCATGAAACTTAGACACACACATAACCCCTAAACATACGTTTCTGAGCATGTTGTTTTTATAGCTATGAGTAAACAGAGGAGGAGGAGGAGGCCTTGGGCCATCTGCAGAGCCGTTTAGGGACATCTCGGAGACAGTCTAAGTGTCTATCACAGTCCTGGTATCTTAAACAGAGCAGGTCAATATGAGAGCTTATCCTAGGTCATTATTTACGTCTTAGATGACCTAACCTTACATTCCTGTATCCATCCACACTCACATCCACTCAACACTCAGGACTCTGGGACATGAAATCACGTAGGAAAATGATGGCTTATACAGTACAACGCACCAAAAATACATCAGATGTAATATATAAAAGAATAATACAGAAGAATATCTGAACTTATTCTACATGGAGTTCACATATAGACATCAGACATGAAACAGGAAAGTCATGGAATAACATAAAAATAATAATATAGATAATATATAGATAATATCATATCCCCCCCCCGATGCTTAATAAAGCATCATGATTAAAAGAAAAATAATCAAAATGGTAGTAGAGTAAATTGAAATAATATAAAGATATATGTGTAAGGATTTCCATGTTGTTATGTGTCTTCGCAGACTAGCAGCAATCTTATGAGGTAGTTTAAAACATGTGTAGAATATGTCATTAAAAGTGAATATGTGTAATATAATTTTTTTTTTTTTTCGGTTCTGGTTCCGCCGGACCGGTGGCGCCACACGAGTTGGCTGCCGTTTGCAACTGCCTTTTTCTTATCTTCCTTCTTCTTTCTACACCTTTCACTCTCTATATATATATATCACGGACACACAGATCGCCCCAAGGGTCTCCCGAGTCGGCGGACGGAGCCACTGTTTGCAGCGGGGGACGATACAGCAGGGAAGAGCTAGCTAGCTGGCTAGCTAGCTCCAACCGCCACCCGGTGCTAACGGAAAAGCACGACATGCCGAGGAACTGTGGCGAAAACGACGCGGGTGCCGGGCTGGAGTTTAGGCGGCGTGCAAGAAATATAAGACAGAATAATAAAGAGCGATGGCAAGAACCAAGCAGACCGCCCTTAAATCTACTGGAGAAAAAGCCCCCAGGAAGCAGCTGGCCACCAAGGCTGCTCGAAAAAAACGCTCCGGCCACCGGCGGAGTGAAGAAGCCTCACCGTTACAGGCCCGGTACCGTGGCTCTGAGAGAGATCCGTCGCTACCAGAAATCCACAGAGCTGCTCATCCGTAGGCTGCCCTTCCAGCGCCTGGTGAGGGAGATCACTCAGGACTTCAAGACCGACCTGCGCTTCCAGAGCTCCGCCGTCATGGCTCTGCAGGAGGCCAGCGAGGCCTACCTGGTGGGTCTCTTCGTGGACACCAACCTGTGCGCCATCCACGCCAAGAGGGTCACCACCATCATGCCCAAAGACATCCAGCTGGCCCGCCGCACCCGCGGAGGGAGAGAGAGCTTAGACTTTCTGCTGCACATTCATTCACCAACCACAATGCTCCGCACTGTGTGTCTATTTTTATATATGTATATATATATATACTGTATAGTAATATGTACATATGTATACTAGCTGTTCTTGTTTTTTTTCTTGCCTTCTGATTGTTGCTCTGAGTCAGGGGTGTCAAACTCATTCCATGGAGGGCCAAGACCCTGCATGTTTTACTTCCACCCAGTCTCTTCAGCAGGTGTTTTCACTGATCAGCAATCAGTGGGAAGAAATTCAGAGAAATCACCTGTTGAAGACACTGGGTGGAGGTAAAACCCGCAGGGTCTTGGCCCTCCATGGAATGAGTTTGACACCTGTGCTCAGAGTGTTGCTATCCCTGTGCTGTTGCAATCCTGGAATTTCCCCATTGTGGGACTAATAAAGGCTTATCTTATCTTATCTTATAATCAAAATCAATCCTTGACCGTGTCAAATAACAGAAACTCAAAATAGATTTAGACTATTTTTTTTTTATTACTTATTTTGTACCCGTAGGTAGATTTGTTTTGCAGTCTGGTGACAAGCCACCAGCTGCCGGTCGCTGCATGCGCAAGCGCCCAGTATCCCTAACCTGCATGTTTTTGGCATGTGGGAGGAAACCAGAGAAATCCCGGTGTAAACCCACGCAACACGGGGAGAACATGCAAACTCCACACAGATCACTGTTGGCTGGGGGCAGGGATCGAACCCACGATCTCATGATCCCCGCGATCCCCCGGCCAATGGTAAACTGTGCTGCCACAGTGCTAACCACTGCGCCACCATGCTATATTGCAACCTCCATACTCCTTAGGCTAGTATCACCCCCTTCACCATCCTCATCATCTGCAGCAGTTGTATGATGACATATCACTAAGTTTACAATAACCAGCCTCATCATATTTATTTATTTATTTTTATTAAAATTATTAAAATTTATTAAATTTATTAAAATTATTTTTATTATATATTAAGGACTCATACAGGAAAAGTCCAAAGTTATCACTATAAAAATCATTACCAAGTTCATGATGAGACTTCTCCATGAAGAGTATCACTAACTTAATCAGTTTTGTTATCATTGCTTGCAAAGCAATGAGGCTGTGTGTTATTTTCATGGGTAGAAGTACGACAATCTCCAATAACAGGGTACACACCCCTACGGGTGGCAGTTAATTGACCAAGAACCATTCTATGTTATAATTTTATAAATAATTGTAGCCTGTAATTAAGTGTTTTAATCCCTAAAGTGTTCTTGCCCACTCTCACTTAAGGAAACAGTGAATGAAAGCACTCCTGTGCTTTCCATTGTGCTTCAGAATGGCATCATGTGGTAAGAAAGTATCTCTCTTCACCCTGCCCACCTGTCCTGCCGACATGATGAGGGTACGGTCAGTTGCCAAAATGGGGTACACAACCCTGCCCAGTTTCCTGGCCAGGTTTGGGTACATTCAATGACCACCAACCCCCCTTTGACAATGTAGATCCTTAGTATAACACTTACTTGCTTCGTTGGTCAAGCAGGGTAGCAGTACAGGGGAGAGACGCACTGTAAGCCGTTGCACACTTGGAGGGTGTTAAGCTACCGAAAAGGACGTCACCGCTTCAGAAAAGAGGAGTTCCCTGATGAAATTAACCTTGCCTTCACAGCGTAAGGAGTGTCATCATGTTTCTGATCAGTGGAGTGATAAATGTTGTGACAGGTGTGATTCAAAGTGGTGTTTGCTGTGTTATTTCTGTATATAGCCTTTCTTAAGAAACCAAACAGCCTGTAGTAGCTGCATTATTTTAACAGTAGCATATAATTTGTCCAGCTGATAGTGGCATTAAGGAACAAACTAACAATTGTCTATGGTGTATAGGCAGTGGGACAACTTAAAAACAACCAGCACTGTGTTACTATGAAGATGATGAGTATGATAAGGCAACAACACCAACCGCACCTTTCTTTCCCTTGCATTTTTGTCTCGCCATGATAAACAAACAGCCTGCTTTGTTATGCAAAAACCGTTACTGGACACCAGGAGCGCCATCAGCTGACACTTGCATAGAGAAATGGTTAAAGTCACTTTTTTTTTTTTTAATGAATATGCAATGTGTATTAAACAGTCTCTTGCTGAGGGTTCCAAGAGGGGAAAACTGTTAGATGCACCCAAGTGTCACGTCTTTCGCTTTTCGCAGCTGTTGGCGCCGCCAGGATAACCTTTGTGCTGTCCTTGCCAGGGGGTTTTGGTCCAGTTTTCTTTGATGACCAGATCCCCTGATTCAGTCAAAAGATGGGTGCACCTCCCACGGTTCCTTCGTCACATGGACCCTCCTGGGAAGGGCAGTATGGATAACATCTCTGTCAGTTGTCATTCTTTGCATGTAATAGCCAGAAACCCTTCCTCATCACCTAAGTTAAATGGCTTCAATAGTAGGGTTTGCCATTCACAATTTCCCTATATTTCTTTGTCATTATTTCCCTAATCCATCTTTCATAATCCTATTTGTGTATTATGCTGATCCTGTAGATTGTTGAGGGTAAGCTAAATGGTTTCCTAGGTAAATGTTAGGTACTAACAATTTGGGTACTGTACCTAAATGTGATATGATTTGATTTACAAAGTGTGTTCCGCTAAATGTATTCCATTATCTAAGTGATTATTCCTGTGCCTAAAAAACATATTATCAGCAGTCTGAATGACTATCGTCCGGTAGCATTAACACCCATTGTTATTAAGTGCTTTGAGAAAATGGTATTGAAACATCTTTTGTCTAGTCTCCCCCCAGCCTTTGATCGGTACCAGTTTGCCTACAGGTGGAGCAGATCCACTGAAGATGCTATTGCTATAGCTTTCCACTCAGCATTCAGCCATTTAGAAGACAAGGGAAGCTATGTAAGAATGTTGTTTGTGGACTATAGCTCAGCATTTAATACAATTATCCCCAATATTCTCATCACTAAATTGCTTCAGCTTGGTCTGCCTACTCATACTTGCAGCTGGATTAAGGACTTTCTAATAAATCAAACACAGACTGTTAGACTCGGACCCTATTCCTCCTCTACAGTCATGTTTAACACAGGCTCACCACAGGGCTGTGTGTTGAGCCCCACTTTGTATTCATTGTACACATATGACTGCATACCTGTTCATCCCACAAACATTATAGTGAAGTTTGCGGATGATACAACAGTGGTGGGGCTCATATCAGGAGGAGATGAGTCTGCATACAGAGACTGGTGAGATGGTGCTCAGATAATAATCTGCTATTGAATACAAAAAAAAAAAGAACTCATTGATTTTAGGAAGCATAGTAGTGAGCCGCCTCCTCTATATATAGACAAGGAGTGTGTGGAGAGGGTGGAGGCTTTTAAGTTTCTGGGTGTTCATATTTCTCACAACCTTACCTAGGCAGTTAACACCATAGCTACGATAAAGAAGGCTCAACAATGTCTACACTTTTTGAGGCTCCTCAAGAGGAATGGCCTGAATGCACAGTTGCTGGTTTTATTTTATCGCTCTGCTACTGAGAGCATTTTGTCATATGGCATCACGGTTTGGTATGGGGGCTGTTCAGCTGCAGACCGCAAAGCCTTGCAGAGAGTGCAGACTGCACAAAAAAAGTCACTGGCTGCTCTCTCCCTTCTCTGGAAGAGATTTCCAGGTCTCGGTACCTCAGCAGAGCTACTGCCATTATTAAGGATTGCATTCATCCAGGTCATGATTTCTTTCACTTGCTCCCCTCAGGAAAGTGGTACAGATCCCATAAAACATGGACTACCAGGTTTAATCATAGTTTTTTTCCCAACAGCAGTACATATTTTGAATGGATTTATGTAACACATACAGACTGCTGATGTTATTTTAGGTTATTTTGTGGCAATAACCTTGTGTATAGGGCAGTGCGGTGGCGGAGTGGTTAGCACTGCGGCAGCACAGCAACTCACCCTTGGCTGGGCGATCCTGGGTTCGATCCCAGCCCCTGACCAACAGTGATCTGTGTGGAGTTTGCATGTTCTCCCCGCGTCTGCTTGGGTTTACTCCGGGATTTCTCCGGTTTCCTCCCACATGCCAAAAACATGCAAGTTAGGTTAATTGGCATCAAACTGGGGATTCTAAATTGTCCTTAGGTATGAATGTGAGAGTGAATGGTTGTCTGTCTCTCTGTGTTGGCCCTGCGATGGATTGGCGATCTGTCCAGGGTGTACCCTGCCTCTCGCCCAAAGATGCTGGGATAGGCTTCAGCCCCCCCGCGACCCGAAAAAGATTTAGCGGAAGAAGATGGATGGAACCTTGTGTATAAGCTGGTCTTATTTATTTATTGTTCAGTATGTTTTTATTATTGCTATGTACATATTGTATTTAACTTTTTTAGGTATTATTGTTTTAGGCATTATTTATTGTTGTAATTATGAGAATGTTAAATTCATGAATGAACTGTGAGTGTGATAGTTTGTTTTAGGGAGCAGTATCTCAGTTTTGTTGTATTGTTTTTTAGCAATGGAATGACAATAAAGGCACTTTGACTTTGAGAAGGTGGTTTTGCCCAGAGACAAAGAAGGAGGCTAGTTCTACCAAAGGAGCCTCATGGTTCTCAGGTGGTGGAGACGCTCGTCAGCAGTCCAGGATGGTGTTCCCCTGGGCCAAGAGGGCCGCAGGGTGACCATTATAACTGACACCTCCCAAGCATGCTGGGGTGCAGTCTGGGAGGGCAGGTCGTTTGGGGACACTGGGCTCTGGCACAGCAGTCTTGGCATATGAACCATCCCAGGATGGAAGTGGTGTGTTTGGCTCTGGGGCCTTTTCTTCCAGTCATTCAGGCCAGAGAAATTCTGGTACGGATGGACAGCGGCTGTGGTGTCGTACATCAATCATCAGGACAAACTGGGGTCCCGCTCTTCATACGAGGGTGCATCATCTGCTTGTGTGGCCTCGAGCCTACCAGGTCCATTAGCTACAGATGCTGAGCGTGCCCGGCCTCCAGTGAACTGTTTGCATTTCCTCTACTGCCTCTTCTGCCAGCTTTTGCTGGAAAGAAACAGACGAGGCGAGACTACTGTCTAAGTCTTTAATGGCTACTTAAGGTTTTCGGTCACAGATCCACACCATCTGCATGCACCCTCTTGGCGGAGATTTTTTTTCAAGAAAATATTAAATTTAGGGACTTCCGGCCTGGACACCATGGTGATAGCAGCTTAACGCTGCAGCTCCAAGACCCCATCTGTGAAAATACTTTGAAAATCAGATTTAACGGATTTTTGGAAGAGTGAAAATCAAAAGACAAAGTCATTATGCCTAAAGGAAAGCAGAAGAGATCGACATTTCCCAGGCCAAGACGCGCATCGGCCGGAGAATCTGACCTGGAGGACATCCACTCGGAAGCAGAGGAGCTGAATGAGGCTAGCAACACGGTTAGCTTAAAAACAATAATTCAAGAATTAAGAGAATTTCGCCGAGAGTGTTGGGCCGAATTTCGTGAAATTAAAGACGAAATAAAAAGGACAAACAGCAGAGTGGACCAGGCTGAGGACCGAATCATGGAAGCAGAGGAAAGAATAAAAGGGCTGGAAGAAACCGTGCTGGATTTACTTAAACGACAGACAAGACTGGAGGCTAAGCTAGCCGACCAAGAAGGAAGACTAAGAAGGGCCAACATAAGAATTCATGGTCTGAGAGAAGGAGTCGAGGACGGTTTCACCACAATGGCTGCATGCGTGGAATCCATACTGAGAGAGAAGTTGGAAATTCCCCAATCCATCGACTTGAAGATAGAAAGGGCGCACCGTACATTAGCCCCAAGGCCGTCGGCGGAAGCGCCTCCAAGATCGGTGGTGGTGAAGTTTTCCAACCTCAGAACAAAAGAAGAGGTTGTGAGACTGGCTTGGCAGAAAAAAAGGATTTATGCACCAAGAAAGAAAAGTTTTTGTGGAGCACGACTACGCCCCGGAGGTCCTCAAAAAGCGTCGGGAATACAACGACGCTAAAAACTAACTAACTACTAACTAACCTGCACTTATATAGCGCTTTTCTAGTCACAAAGACCACTCAAAGCGCTTTCATTAATACTAACCCTCTATTCTAAGGGCCTATAGGAAACAGATATCTAGGGACAATTTAGAACAGCCAATTAACCTAACATGCATGTCTTTGGCATGTGGGAGGAAACCGGAGAAATCCCGGAGTAAACCCACGCAACACGGGGAGAACATGCAAACTCCACACAGATCACTGTTGGTCGGGGGCTGGGATCGAACCCACGATCCCACGATCCCCACAATCCCCCGGCCAAGGGTAAACTGTGCTGCCGCAGTGCTAACCACTGCGCCACCGTGCAGCCCAAAAGGGTTCTTAGTACCAAAAAGGTACTAAGAGAGAAGAAACTGCACTTTCATACTCCATTTCCGGCAAAGCTGTGGGTTTTTTACGGGGATGAGACGTGTCTCTACAACTCGGCGGAAGAAGCAACCAGGGATGTGGCGAGAAGAGGGCTCCCGGTTACGGTGTATAAACCCGCAGTAGACCCGATCGAAAGAATCAAGGCTCAAACGTGGTGCACACAGAGACCCTCAAAATCCACGGGCCAGCAGCGGGAAACCCAGCGCCAGGGCTATAAGGAAAAACTGAGCGTTTTCAGGAGAGAATAACAATATTTTTAGTCAATCTGTGCATCCAAACCTCCTCCTACAAGGTAACAAATATTAAAGGAGATGCAGAATCAGCAAGTGGTAAAACATTTCATGGAACAGTCATAATATTAGAAACAAGTAAGTCTTAAAAAAAACAAACAACTTGTTAAAATAGAAATGTGACAATGAACCACATGAACTCTCCACACTAACAAATACTGTATTAACGTGATTGTTTGCTGTGACGGTGGTGGGAGGTTGCGCACAATTTCATAGGATATAGGCATTAAAAAAAAAAAAAATCATTACAAGTTTGGACTGGGATCTGAAATTCCCGTTAAAAACATGGGACAACTTACAGGGGTAAGAGAGGGCCCTCAACACGTAATAGAGTTTGAGGAATTTCCCTCAGAGCCAACACACCATCAAGGCTCTTTTAAGGTCACTAAAAACACCTCAGCTCAGGAAGATCTTTTGACAGTTTTTTGTTTTAAAGTTTTATATACTATGTTCTTAATGTTTTTTACGTTCTTAATGTTCTTTTAGTTTCTGAGTAGCATAAAAAAGGGCCACTACACTGTTATACTAAATAAGACAATACAATGGAGAAACAGGGTGTAACCAAAATAATCTCATATAATAATATAATATAATATTATATAATATTATATAATAATATATAAAATATAATATAATCATATAATAATCTCAGTGGGCTTTCGCCCACTGACGTTGTCAGTGGCTCAGGCCCTAATAATGTAAAAGGGATCCTGAATCCAATTAAAAGATCCAAGATTCTTGGAAAAATGAAAAAAGACAAAGCAGGAATAATATTTTTACAGGAAACCCACCTAACAGACTTGGAGCACACTAAACTTAATAGACAAGGGTTTAAACTGATCTCTTCATCCTCATATAAGTCAGGGAGGAGGAGGGGGGTAGCGACATTGATCTCAACCAAAATTATGTTTGAAAAAAATTCAGAACACAAAGATAAAGAAGGAAGATGTAGCATGGTACCTGGTCAGCTAGAAGGAGAAGATATCACCCTGCTGAATGTATATACACCTCCAGGGGCTAACTGGAAATTTTATAAAAATGTATTTGACCTAATGATAACTAAAGCCAAAGGTTTAGTGATATGTGGTGGAGACTTCAATCTAAGACTGAACCCATACTGGGATGCATCAGGTAATTCTCCACATCAAATAACACTCAAAGTAGAAAAACTCGGATGCTACTAAAAGAAATGGGAATCTGTGACGTGTGGAGGGAACTCAACCCCAGTGTAAAAGATTATACATTTTAATCAGCACCACATTCATCATACTCAAGGACTGACTATTTTTTTCATGTTTAATAGAGACATTGGAAGAGTAAAAACATGTAAAATAGGACTGATGGATCTCTCTGACCACAGTCCGATCTATATGGACTTAAATATCCAAAAATACACAAATAATACATTTTCTTGGAGGTTAAATTCAAATGTCCTGAAAGGACCACTGAAAGATGAATTGGAATCAGATATTCTCAGATATTTGGAAGAAAATGATAATGGAGAAGTATCCCCTTTAATACTGTGGGATGCATGCAAAGCTGTAATAAGGGGAAAGATTATCGCAAAACTGGCAACCCAAAAGAAACTGAGACAAGAAAAACTAATCACATTAGAGTCTGAACTTAAGAAACTAGAAAAAGAGCATAAAGACAACACTCATTCTAATGACTCGCTCAAAATTAAGGAAATTAAAAAACAAATAAACGAGATCTACACAATAGAAATCCAGAAGAAACTTACATTTCTGAAACAAAAATACTATGAAACAGGTAGCAAATCGGCTAAATTACTAGCCTACAAATTGAGGAAACAACAAACGGAGAGAGCAATCTACAAAATCAGAGACCCAGTATCAAAGGAAATAAAATTTAGAATTCAGGAAATTCTTAAAAGCTTCGAGAATTACTACAAGAACTTATACTCCCTCAAAAAACACAAAAACACATCCGAAGCCTTCCTAAATACATTAAATCTTCCCCAACTTACTGAGTCACAAAATAAAACACTACTGTCAGAAATACAACCTAAAGAATTAGAAAAAGCAATTATGAAACTTAAAGCTAACAAATCCCCAGGAGCAGATGGCTATACAGCAGAGTGGTACCAAACCTTTAAACAGCAACTATCTCCTCTCCTCCTGAAAACATTTAACTGTCCTCCACACAGGGGAAATCCCCCCCCCCTCCTGGAGAGAAGGAGTCATTGCAGTCATACCTAAACCTGAAAAGGATAAACTAGAGTGCTCCAACTACAGACCAATCAGTGTGTTAAATCAGGACTATAAACTTTTTACCGCTATCCTTGCCAAAAGTTTAGAAAATATACTGACAGACTTAATTCATTGAGGCCAAACAGGTTTTATAAGACAAAGACAGACACAAGATAACATTAGACGCACTTTACACATAATTCATCATATAAAAAAAAATATAATTTAAATGCAGCCATATTGGGATTAGATGCTGAAAAAGCATTTGATTCGGTTGACTGGTCTTTCCTATATAGAATCTTATCCAGTTTCAATTTTCATAATAACTTCTTTAGAACTATCCAGGCATTATATAAAAAAACAACAGCTAAAATAAGGATTAACGGTAAATTATCATCATCTTTTGAACTGGAAAGAGGATGTCGTCAGGGCTGCCCCTTGTCTCCACTGCTCTTTGCAATCTTCATAGAACCTCTGAGCCAATGGATAAGACAGAATCAAAAAATTCAAGGTATTACACTTGGTCAGAAGGAACATAAAATAGCACTCTTTGCCGATGACATCTTAATATACCTGGGGCAGCCGGACACCTCTTTTCCAGAACTAATCTCAGTTTTTTCAGAGTATGGAGAGTTATCGGGGTACGAATTAAACATGCATAAAACCCAAATTTTAACATTCAACTATGACCCAAATCAATATTTACTAAGCAAACTCAAAACTAACTGGGAGATGGAATCTATGAAATATCTGGGGGTCAATATCCCGAAACAACTCAACAAAATTATAACACTAAACTATGATCCACTGATGGCAAAAATAAAATCTGATCTAGCAAGATGGAATATGATACCATTCTTGGGTACTGCACAAAGAATTGAAGCAGTCAAAACGAATATACTTCCACGTCTTCTATACCTTTTCCAAACAATACCGGTAGAACCTCCCAAAAAAACATGGCAAGAACTGGACAGAAGGATCTCAAGATTCATATGGCAGGGCAAGAGACCAAGAATCAGGTATAGAACCCTACAGCTAAACAAAGACAAAGGTGGGCTCGCGCTGCCAAATATCAGGGACTATTTTAAAGTCGCACAAATTAAAACTTTATAGTAGAGATATGTAACCCAGTCTACACTGCACAATGGAAGGAGATGGAATGCCAAATAACAAGTGACATTCCCCTACAGGCGATAATGGGGAACAATGCCTTACCTAAACTTTTGAACAACACTAACCCGTGGATAGAGACCCCGCTAAAAATTTGGTTTAAGATGGAGAGTATCAAACTAAAGAACCCTATCGATTATTGCAATGGATTTCCTATGATCAGGACTTTACTCCTAATAAAACAGACACTAGATTTAAAAAGTGGAAAGAGAACGGACTGATAAAATATTATGATTTTTTTAAAGGGCAAACTTTAAGAAGTTTTGAAGATTTGAAAAAACAAGGTCTAATAAATCAAGACCTTTACAGGTTCTTTCAGCTTAGACACCACATAAACAAAATACTTAAAAAGGAGGATTTGGAAAGGGCCCAGTCAGGTGTTCTGAAGGTCTTCTTAATGGCATATAAAGGGATCCCAGGGATTAGATACATTTCTAAAATATACCATGGTCTTCAAGACTTAAAAGGAGACAACACATCATATTGTGACGTAAGCAGGGTTCACACAAAGAAAATGGAGCAGATGGTTGTGATCAACGGGATTTATTTTTCACACACTCTGAGCACAGGCAGGAGGGGAAGTCATTCTCCCAGACCTCCGTTTAAATCACGGTTACACACACATAACGTTTTCAACTGGCAAAGCATGCTGGGAAATCCCTGCCCCCCTTAACATGGCCCCAACGTTACACTGCCCCCCCCCCCCCCGGACTGGTTTCTGTCCCCAGAAAAATTAAAGTCCAATTTAAAAGTCAAATACAAACTCATCCAGGTGTCGGGGTGGTCTTCGGCGCCGGCGGCCAACACGTACAGGCCCCCTAGTGTCCATCTGGGTCTCGGTCGGGGTATCGGGCCGGGATGGAAGCTCCGGTTCGTCCACCAGCGGTGCAGATGGCCGATACGGGGCAAGACGGTCACGATGAAGGACCACAACCCGGTCCCTTTTTCTAAGCCTCACCCTGTACACCACATCTGACAGTCTCTCCAGGACTACGCATGGCCCCGACCACTGGCTCGCCAGCTTCGGTGATCGTCCTCTCTTCCTCTCAGGGCAGAAAACCCAGACTCGATCTCCCGGTGCAAAGTCCCTCCCCTGGCAGCGGGAGTCGTACGCTCGCTTCTGCTGGCCCCCTGCCGCTGCCAGGGCCTCTCGAGCCAGCTCGTGCACCGTGTGGAGACGTTCTTTCAAACAAAAAAAATAATCCAATCCGGGTTTTCCCTCCACCTCCGGCTCAGGGGGGCAACCGAATACCAAATCCACCAGTGTGCGCAGCTCGCGTCCAAACATGAGCACCGCAGGGGTGCACCGGGTAGATTCCTGAGCTGCCGTCTGGTACGCCCACAAAACAAAAGGCAGGTGCAGGTCCCAGTCTCGCTGTCGCTGGTCCACTAGGATAGCGAGCTGGGTGGTGAGGGTCCGGTTGAATCGTTCAACCAGGCCGTCGCTCTGTGGGTGCAGTGGGGTGGTCCGGGTCTTCCGGATGCCCAGCCGTTTGCAGACCTCTCCGAAGACCTCCGCCTCGAAGTTCCGACCCTGATCGCTGTGCAGCTCCTCCGGTGCGCCAAACCGACAGAACATTTCATCCACCAGCTTTGATGCCGTCGTAGCGGCGCTCTGATCCGGGACCGCGTACGCCTCTGGCCACTTAGTGAAATAATCCATCGCGACCAGCACGTAGCGGTTCCCCCGGTCCGTGGTCGGGAAAGGGCCCAGGATGTCCACTCCCACTCGCTCCATCGGTGCTCCCACCCGGTACTGCTGCAGGGGAGCGTGGGATCGCTGAGTTGGCCCTTTCTGAGCTGTGCACGTGTCGCAGCGGTGAACGTGGAGCTCCACGTCCTGATGACAACCGGGCCAGTAGAACCGGGCCCGAAGGCGCTGCAGCGTCTTTGTCACTCCGAAGTGGCCCGCTCCTACCGCCCCATGAACCAGCTGGAGTACTTTGGGCCGGAGTCGACGAGGAACCAGCAGCTGCCAGACGTGCGGCTGCCCAGCTGGAGTCTGCCACTGTCTATACACCACGCCCTCGTAGCAGCGGAGGTTGGCCCACTGGGAGTGCAGGGCCTTAGTCTCTGGGTCCAGCGGTGACACAACCTTCCAGGCGGGCCGCTGTCCTGCGTCCAGCCACTGCCGAACCCGCGAAATGACCGGGTCTCTGTCCTGCTCGCTCTGCAGCTGCTGCGTGCCAAGAACCTCTGTGACGTCATCGCTGGGGAGAACTGCCTGATCATCTGAGGAGGGGCTGTGCGTCGCTGCGTGATTCCTGCTCGCAGCGGCTTGGAGAGCGGCAGCCCGTGGGGCGGTTTGGTCCCGATCTTCAGCCGTTGGCAGTGACGATACTCCTCTGTCGCGCAGGGGCGCCGAGACAGCGCGTCAGCATTGGCATGGAGGCGGCCTGCCCGATGCACAATCTGGAAATTATAATCCTGCAGTGCCTCCAGCCACCTCACCAACTGTCCATCCGGTTCTTTGAAGTTTAACAACCAGGTCAGGGAAGCGTGGTCCGTCCTGAGCTGGAACCTCCCCCCCGTACACATACGGGCAGAAATGACGCAGCCCTTGGATGACAGCCAGCAGCTCTCTGCGAGTCACACAATAATTCCTCTTGACTCTGCTGAGAGTACGGCTGAAGAAAGCGACTGCCTGGTCTCCCTGCTCTCCCTCCTGGGATAGCACCGCCCCAATGCCCTGGTTGCTGGCATCCGTGTCCACGATGAAAGGGCGGTTCGGGTCAGGATACCGCAGGACGGGGGCTCTGATGAGCGCTGCGCGAAGCTGGGAGAAAGCAGCAGCACAGCTGTCACTCCACTGGAACGTGCGTCCTTTCTGCGTCAGCTGATGCAGCGGACTGGCGATGGTGGCGAAGTCTTTCACAAACCTCCTATAATAGGAGGCCAATCCAAGAAAACTCCTCAGTTCCCCAACGTTCCGCGGCACTGGCCAGTCTCTCACTGTTGCCACTTTTTCCGGGTTGGTGGCGACCCCCGCTGCGCTGACGACGTGGCCCAAAAAGGTGGTCTCCCGCCGGAACAGGTGGCATTTCTTAGGGTGTAACCGTAGCCCCGCCTGCTGGATGGCTCCCAGCACCTCAAAATCAGCTGCATGCACCAGCAGGTCATCCAGGTAAACAACGCAGCGACTCCGGGGCACGTGAGCCAGCACTCGCTCCATCAAGCGCTCAAAGGTGGCCGGAGCGTTGCAGAGTCCAAACGACATCACTTTAAACTGGTACAGTCCCTGCCCGATGGAGAAGGCTGTTTTTTGGCGGGCCTTGGGTGACAGCTCTACCTGCCAATAGCCGCTGCGTAGATCCAGCGAGCTGAACCAGCTGGAGCCGGCGATGTGGTCCAGTGCGTCATCGATGCGGGGCAGGGGGTAGGAATCTTTCCTGGTGGCGTCGTTCAGGCGTCGGTAATCCACACAGAACCGCCACGACTCGTCCTTCTTCTTGACCAGCACCACAGGCGCCGCCCAGGGGCTGCTGGAGGGCTCAATGACATCTGCCTCCAGCATTTCTCGCACTTTTTGTTCCGCTGTTGCCCGCCTTGAAAAGGGCAGCCGGCGTGGGCGGAGTCGAATCGGCCTGGCCTCACCGGTGTCGATCTCGTGCTGCACCAACCCGGTCCGGCCGCATTCCTCATCCTTCGCGGCAAAAACACCCACGTAATAGTCCAATAGCTCCCGCAGCTGGCGTCTCTGTTCTGGGTCCAGCCCGCTGCAGCTCCGCTGAAATAATTCCTCCACCGCCTGCTGCGTCTCTGCTGACACGTTGACCCCTCCCCTTGCTGTCCCTGTGTGTGCTCGTGCTCCCTCTGTCCGCGCTGGTGACGTCATCGTGTCCAGTCCTCGCGGTGGCCTGCCTGGTCCGGTCTGTCTTGGCGATCCCTCGATTGCGCGTGCCCCCGTGTCCCTTCCCTGGGTTCTGCTGTGGAGCGTGATGGTCCGGTTTCCCAGCTGGAGGGAAGGTCCGGCGGTGTCGATCTTGGCACGCCAGGCTGTGAGCAGGTCTAGTCCAATAATACAGGGGTCTTGGATGTCAGCCAGCCAGAACAGGTGTCTTATGTTCTGACCAGCCACCCCCACCACCAGCACTCTCCGCCCCTTCAGTCGGGCGCGCTCACCGGTAGCTGTGGTGACGCAGCGCTCGGTGGGTTCCCACCCCCGCGGAGCCGTCTTGCTTGTGCCCGGCAGCACACCGGGTCGAACCAAGGAGATTGTAGAGCCGGTGTCAATCAGGGCCCGGATCGATGTCTTCCCCAAGCTGCACTGTAGATAGATCCCTGGAGAGTGTCCAACTCGGCCCACGCGCGGTGCCGGCTCCTCGGGGGAAACATCTGCTGGAGGTGGCCTGTCCCCGTTCACGCCACCTCACTCTAGTTTAACGCCGGCGAGGGGCCGGTTTGTCATGGGGTGGGTGCGGGGCAGTATCGCGCGATGTGTCCCATCTCTCTGCAGCGGAAGCACCCTTCCTCGCGCCGCCGAGGCCATCTTCTCCGTGGACGCGCCGCCGTGGTCTGCCGTAATTCCTCCTCCTCCCTCTCGCTCTCAATCGTAGCCTGGTAGGTTCTTCGGCTGTGCGTTGCTGCTTCAGCGGTGCGATTTATTAGCGGCTCTGCCCGCTCTGCTTCTGCCACTGCAGTCCTCCAGTCACTCGCGGCGTGGAGCCGTACGTGGCTCTGGAGCTGGGCCGGGCGGAGACCTTGGATGAAACTCCGGAGGGCGAGCTTTTCTACTGCCTTCGGCGCGAAATCTGGGTAGCTGCGCCGGGTTAATAGCCATATGTCTGCAGCATAGGCTCCTAGTTTTTCCTGGTGGTTCCGGCGGCGGCGGGTCAGTTGTTCTTGGGCGTGCTCAGCATCCGCTATTCTCCCAAATCGTCTCTGGAGCGCCCCTTGTAGTGCTGGCCAGCTGTGGTGCTCCTCGGGCCGGAGATCAGAGAGCGTGCAGAGGGCTTTCCCTTCCAAGGCCAGCGCGACCTGTACGGCGGTTTCCTCTGGCGACCAGCCGTTCAGCGCCGCAGTCAGCTTGACCTGTGTCAGGTAGTCATCCAATGTGGCTTCGCCGTTGAAACGGGGAATCTTGGCCCGCTGTCGAACAGGTGGGGTGGTCGTTTCCTGATCGATCGCCACCCTTGATCGCCGTGGGGTCGCCAGCCCGTGCTGTCCTGAGAAGGGTGAAATGTTTGCTCTGCTCTGTCTTGAAAAAGACAGGAGGCGGGGTGCGCTGGCCCCGTCAGGTCCGCTGCTTCGTTCGTCCCGGCTCCGGGCTCCCGGTGGTGGTGTCTCGGTCCCATCGTCCATCATCAGCTGAGCAATGGCCTGCTCCAGCTGCTGGATCTCCATTCTGATCCTTGCTTCCATTTGCTCCATCCCACTCCTGACACCAGTGTGACGTAAGCAGGGTTCACACAAAGAAAATGGAGCAGATGGTTGTGATCAACGGGATTTATTTTTCACACACTCTGAGCACAGGCAGGAGGGGAGGTCATTCTCCCAGACCTCCGTTTAAATCACGGTTACACACACATAACGTTTTCAACTGGCAAAGCATGCTGGGAAATCCCTGCCCCCTTAACATGGCCCCAACGTTACAATATATAAAAGAGAGATGGGAAAAAGAGGGGAATTTCACATTACAACTAGAAATATGGGAAAAGCTAAATAAACAACAATGGAAAAGTACTTCATCCCTGCAGTGGAGAGAATTTGGATGGAAAAATTTGGTAAGATTTTTCAGAACACCTGCACAAAACAAATTTACTCGTAAAGGGTTGAATTGTTGGCGCTTGTGTGGTGAAAAGACTGCAAATCATTTTCATGTGTTTTGGTCATGCCCAGTTATCCACCAATATTGGACCAATGTACAGACAATATTGGGGAAAATATTCAAAGTAACAGTTCCCTTTTCTTTTGTAACTTTGTATTTGGGTTTACTACCAGAATCACTGGAAAGACGAGGAGATAAATACTTATTCACTGTTTTAATACTGGCAAGTAAAAAAACTCTAACAAAAAAATGGATGTTGAAAGACTGTCCTACACCTGAAGATTGGATTAACGTGATTCAAGACATTTATTCGACGGAAAAGTTGACATTTGCACTGAGACAGGACATGGATGGGTTCTTGAACTTTTGGCAACCCTGGAACGCATATGTGTCTTCCATTAGATCTAATCTTTGACAAACACCATTTCAATAATGGCACCTCTCTTTGCTCCAACGCTCCTCAGATGCTGTTTTATTTTTCTGCTCTTTTGTTTGTTTTTCTGTTTGTTTTGTTTTTTTCTTTTTTTGTTCTTCTTTTAATTTCTCTTTTTCTTTCACTTAAAAAAAGGGTGTTGTAATAATTTTTTTTTCCAATGTTTTCAAAAAACAAAAAAAGGGGGAATATGTGATGAAAATGTAAACAATGCAATGCTGTAATGACATGTATACCCTTTACAAAAACTTAAATAATAAAAAAAAGAAAATATTAAATTTAGATATCACAAATTCCAAAGGCTGTAACTTGAAAGTGGTAAGAGATAATGTGCTGTCAATGAGAAAGATGTAGAACATGATCCAAAGTCTATGATAGGAGTAAATTTATGCACCTAATTTACATAATGTGACAGCAGCCACATCGGATTACATAACTTTTGGTCAAAATAGACTTTGGACATATTTACACAAAGGCTGGTTTTGTTTTTTTGTCTTTGTTTTTGTTGTCTTCAAAATATAACCAGAAAATCAGTAGAATGTAAACAAACTGATAAAAAACATCAGAACCTACTGCTCGTCATGTGTCGCCGTGTGTCCGTGTGCTCACCCCAGTCCTTTTTTGTCTTCTGTCGGTCATTTTCACTTTCTCTCCCACTGTGGAGTGTGTCAAATAAGAGGCAGATTCATGGACAGACGGTTTATTACACACTTCACATCTCACAAGCACAGAACAGCATGACATTTACATTACACTGCATTCAACCCCCTATGTCCCTAACTCCTTCCTGCTAGCTCGCCAGGAACTCCCTGGGCATTATTCTCCCATGTTTATTCACTGTCTCTTCCTGAGATGCTGCATAACCTGACTCCCTATACCCCCCCCCCCCCCCCCAGCATCTTAGATAGAACATCAGTCCACACGCTCTCTTGGCTTCAGTCTCCTCCCATATCTGCTGTAACTGGGGTTTACTGCCTCCGTGGCGCTGCTGTGCTGGTGGGAGGCTGCTGGGAGTGTGTCTGACTGTGGGTGGGCCGTGGCGAAGGGGGGGGGGGACTTCGCTCTGTCCATGTGGCTGCTCTGGTGGATCGCTTCCCTGGGGAGCTCTCCGTGGGGGTCTTCCACGCCAAGGGGCCCTAGCCAACAGCACTTGCTCGTCCGCTGCTACGAAGGCGAGTTTGAGTCTGTCTATGCCAATCTTCTCCTGCCGACCTCCCAAGTCTAGCAAAAAATGTTTGTCCCCTGTTTCCAACACTCTGAACGGGCCATCATAGGGTGAGCGCAATGGCGGGTGGTGGGCGTCGTGTCTGACGAACACGAACTCCGCGTTCTTCAAAGTTTTAGGCACGAAAGCACGCGGAAAACAGTGGTGGGCCGGGCCCGGCAGCGTGCCTGTGTTTGTGCTCCGCTGCAAAAGCTGAGACGGGGAGCTGTCCGGCACAGGATTATCTGGCAGAAATTCCCCGGGCAGCCATAGGGGCTGCACAAAAACAAGCTCTGCCAGGGAAGCTTCCAAATCCTCTTTAGGTGCAGAGCGCAACCCCAATAAAGCCCACGGCAACCTGTCCACCCAATTTGCATCCGTCAGTGAAGCCCTGAGTGCTGCTTTCAGTGATCTATGAAAACGCTCGCATAACCCATTGGCCTGTGGGTTGTACGCGGTTGTGCGATGAATTGCAGCACCCAGGCTGCAGGCCATCGTGGACCAGAGGTCGGAAACAAACTGAGGGCCCCTGTCGGACGTAATGTCCGACGGGACTCCAAAACGCGCCACCCATGCTGTTAAAAAAGTGCGTGCCACGTCCGCGGAGGTGGTTGCCGCCAGCGGGACTGCTTCTGGCCAGCGCGTGGTGCGGTCCACCACTGTCAGGAGGTGCGTGCACCCCTGTGATGGCGGGAGGGGGCCCACGAGGTCCACGTGAACATGGTCGAACCTCTTAGCCGGTACCCGAAACGGCTCCAAGGGAGCCTTCGGGTGTCTGTGTACCTTGGCTCGTTGGCACACCACGCAGGCCGCAGCCCACTCTTTTACTTGTTTGCGTAGGCTCGGCCACACAAACTTCTCTCCCACCATTTTGACTGACGCGCGCACTCCTGGGTGCGCCAGAGTGTGAACCGACTCAAACACGCGGCAGCGCCACACGACCAGGACCACCGGACGCGGGCGTCCCGTGGAGACATCGCAGATTGGGGGGGCATGCTGTCTTGCAGCACCCTGCTCTCCAGCCTTAACCCTGTTGGTCCAGACTGGAGCGCACGCACGTCCGCATCGCTAATTTGCTCTGCAGCCATGGCTGCGTAATCTATCCCCACGTAGACCGGGGCCACCACGGCACGCGAGAGGCAGTCCGCCACCACATTCAGTTTACCCGACACATGCTGAATATCGATAGTAAACCCTGAGATCGCGGCCAGCTGTCTCTGCTGCTGGCCCAACCACGGTTCTGAAACCTTGGCCATCGCAAACGTTAGTGGCTTGTGGTCCACAAACGTGGTGAAGCTGCGCCCTTCCAGCCAGAACTGGAAGTGGCGTATGGCCAAGTGGAGGGCCAGCAACTCCCTGTCGAACGCACTGTATTTACATTCGCTGTCACGCAAAGTTCTGCTGAAAAAGGCGAGCGGCTGCCAAGCCCCGGCGACGCACTGCTCCATGACAGCCCCTATGGCCACGTCTGAAGCGTCGGTGGTGAGCGCTATCCGGGCCGCCGGGTCCGGATGCGCCAGCAGTGCAGCGTTTGCCAGGGCTGCTTTAACCTCCGAGAACACCCGCTCTCGCTCCGGGGTCCATTCGACCCCATCCGCGGGTTTCTGTCTCTTGAGCGTGGCATACAATGGTTGCATGAGCTGCGCCGCGCGGGGAAGGAAACGGTTATAAAAGTTCACCATCCCCAAAAATTCCTGCAGCGCCCTGACCGTCTGAGGCCGGGGAAAATCCGCCATGGCGCGCACTTTGTCGGGCAACGGGATCGCTCCTTCCGGAGAGTGATCGCCCTGGTGGTGAGGATGATCCGGTCTGCCTCCTGGGCTAGTGCACAGTAGTCACACGCGGCCAGCAACGGCGAATTGGCCAGAACCGCTCTCGCCTCCGTTGGAAGGTTCCGGAGGAAAAGGTGGGAAAACAGAAAGTGCCCGTCATCCGTGCCCATTAACGCCAGCATCTTCTCCATCAGGTCGACGGCCGAACCATCTCCTAACTCGGTCCGCCCCAGGAGCCTCTCCGCTCTTTCACAGTCCGAGAGCGTGTAGCGCCGGGTCAGCGCAGCCTTGAGCGCCTCGTATTTGCTGTGGGCTGGAGGCTGATCGAGCAGGCTCGCTACCTGCTGGGCTGTGCGGGCGTCCACCGCTGCTACCACATGGTAGAACTTGGTGTCGTCTGCCGTTACTCCCTGGAGGGCGAACTGGGCCTCGGTGTGGTGGAACCAAGAGTGCGGGTTGTGCTGCCAAAAATACGGTAGCTTGACTGAAACCGCACACACGTTGCTGGGGGCTCCAGTCCGGGCTGTCTGTGGGATGGCTGCTGGGTCGTTGGGGTTTCCCGACCGGACCGGCTCCGGGGTTCTTGCCTCATGTTCCATAATTCGTCTGGGGTCACCAGTGTGGAGTGTGTCAAATAAGAGGCAGATTCATGGACAGACGGTTTATTACACACTTCACATCTCACAAGCACAGAACAGCATGACATTTACATTACACTGCATTCAACCCCCTATGTCCCTAACTCCTTCCTGCTATCTCGCCAGGAACTCCCTGGGCATTGTTCTCCTATGTTTATTCAGTGTCTCTTCCTGAGATGCTGCATAACCTGACTCCCTATACCACATCCATAAACAATCACATTTATCTTCTGATTTATTCCACCTCGATTTCGGTTAGTTTACCCCACGGAACTGGCATGACTGTCCTCTCTCGTCAAGGGCAGCTTCTTCAATGCCGAACAAAAAGTGTTCCGCTCCGGTCCATCTTTTGCTGTCCAGAAGGTAAATATTTCCCTTCAGAAGCTAAATAATCCCTTTTAGAATCATAGTTGGCAAAATGTGGAGCAAATCCTTCCTCCCTGTGGAAATATATATTGCGCAATTGTTTATACATCTCTTCATCTACGCCCTGGAAGTGATATCAGATTCGACGAGGTTCGGTTTGCTGAACTGAGTCCTCCAGTGCAGACCAGTAAGCTATATTTGTCTGCCATCTAGTGATGTGAAATGCTTGGTTATTTTGCTTTCCCCCCCCCATACTTTTTGACCTTTGTTTTTTTCCCTCCCATACTTTTTGATCCCGTGACAGGTGCAGATCTGTGACACCAGCCACAGGAGAGGCAGATCATGTAATCAAATGTAATCCTTAATGGGTTAAGTAATTTTGATGGCCTGAATTCACCATAAGACCATGGATGGCAGAGACCCCACGAGCTGTTGGGGAGGCCGTCGTTGGCTTCTCCCAACCAGACGAGATATGCTTTCGCAGGCACAAAGTGAGAGTTGGCATCTGTATTTCCACCTCCTGAGGTCTCATGTAAGGCCCTTGGACAGGAGCAATTGTGGAAACTGGGCTTGGAGAAGGAGGTCATAGACACCGTGCAGGCTTCACGGGCCCCATCTACCCAGCTGTGATGCACCTCCAGTACCACTTCACCTTAGGTTGGATGGAGTCAACTTCAGGGGCTACCTGTCAGCGGTGTCAACTGTCCATGAGGAATGTGATGGCTTATCTCATGGAGGGCATACCTTGGCTAAGCAGTTTTGAGAGGGGTGGAACGGAGCCATCCATCTCGCTGTCCGTTGTTGCCCACTTGGGATCTCCAGACAATTATTAGGGCTCTATGCTTACTTCCTTTTTTGAGCCACTCCCCAGTGCTGACCTTCGTCTGCTCTCCTGGAAGACGGCTTTTCTCTTGGCAATTGTCTCAGCCAAGACAGTCGGTGAACTGAATGCGCTTTCTGAGGACGTGGCATGCAGTAGATTTGATGATGATCAGGTGGTTTGCCTGTGGCCCAACCCAGCTTTCAGCCCAGGGTGCTGGCTCATGGGTTGTTTCCCACCTTCTTGTGCTTGAGGCCTTCTACCTGCCTCGCACACCTCTTCAGAGGCTGAGAGGCTTCATAATTGTGCCCAGTGGGGCCCTTAAGTTTATGTTGACCGTACGAGGTCTGTCTGTTTTTCAGACAAGCTTTTTGTGTTGTATGGGGAATCCACGATGGGCAGGCTTATTCCTAAGCAGCACCTGTCCCATTGGATGGATGACCTGGTTGCTTCGCATAGGGATAGGTTGGAAAGGGACCACCAGATAGCCTGGTGGCTCACTCGACTCGAGGAATGGCCACTATGTGGGCATTGTTCAGGGGTGCACCCCTGGAGGATGTACGTGCAGCCACTGACTGGCCTTTGGCTCAGCGTTCACCTGCTTCTATAGGCTCAATTTGGCCTCATCAGTCATCCCCTCATCTGTTCTAGGGGTTGCCACAGATTCTTAATTGTGTCTTAGTTTTTCCCCTCGCTGAGCCGGCAGGTGTGCCTTGTGCTTGGAAGGGTTTTTTTGTTCAGCTCCGGTTGCCTGGAGGAACCGGCTTGACTTGTAGTTGTAACCGTTGTTACTGGAGTGGTGGTTCAGTTGGTAGAGCATCCGCCCCACACCCGGGAGGCAGGGGTTCAAATCCCAGCCGGGTCATGCCGAAGACCATATAAAAGCGGAACTTCCTGCCGTCCAGCTTGGTGCTCAGCAATAATGGAATGGAGGAGGGAAATCTGTGGCGGTGCCTTGCATGGCAGCGGCCCTCTGATTCTACACATGGGGGGTGTGTGATTTACACTGTAGATAGGAAAAGCACAATTTCATTCTACTGTACATGTATGGTTGAATGACAATAAAGGGTGATTTAATTTAATTTTTAATTTAGGTATCCAATTGGGTGCAATAAGGAGTCAAACTCATTTGTCTGGGGGTTGCAGCAGATTCTTTAGTTGTATCTTAGTCTCCCTCATGTGAGCCGGCATGTGTGCCTTGTGCTCGAAGGGGGTTGGTTCAGCTCTGGTTACCTGTAGGAACCAACTTAACTTGTAGGTATCCAGTTGAGTACGATAAAGGAGTCAACTCATCTGTTCTGGGGATCCCAACAAGTTCTTAAGTTGCATCTTAGTCTCTCCTATGTGAGCCGGCATGCGTGCCGCGTGCTCGAAGAGGTTTGTTTCAGCTCTGGTCACCAATAAGAACCGGCTTGACTTGTACGTACTCAGGTGAGTACAATAAAGGAGCTAAACGCATCAGAATGTGTTATGCATTGTGCTCCTTCGACCTGTGGGTGTCGCCCTCTCCATTCTTCCTCAGGACTCATTTGGTATACGGTTGTCACGTGGTTACAGGTTCACTAAAATGAAATAAAACATACATTTATGCATGTAAACACGGTTTTATGAATGAAAGTGAACCTGTAAACATTCATTGTCCTTCGTCGGTGGAGTCAGGCTCCTCCCAGTCATCAGAAAGAGGAAGAGGGAGTGATTGCAAGGTGTGATATATAGGATGTGTATCCACAGGTGTGGTTAATTTGGTATAATTCTTCTACCCTGAGGATCGGTGTCACATGGTTACAGGTTCACTTTTATTCATAAAACTGCGTTTACATGCATAAACGTACGTTTTCACAACCTTAATATTCTTAGGGCTCCTGGTGGCAACAAAATGAAATAATGGTCATTTATATTCTGAAAAATAAAGCAAACCCTTTAAAACATGTAGATTATTATAAATTGTAACCACACATTTGAATTTACTACAGACAGTAGAGTATACCTTCTGAGTGAAGCAAAGGAGCTGCAGCCCTGTCACTGTAGTGCAGGGGTCCGATAAGTCATTCCTCCTCCCCAGCTGAGTTCTGAATTAGTGCTGGGGATCTTTAGGCACCTCACCATACAATTATGATTCAGGGTCTCTGATTTGATACTAAAACGATTCTTGATGCATTTTTTTTTCAGGATTTTTATTCCTCTCACTGTGTGACAGCTTGATACTTTTAAAGGCAAGTTTTTGCAGTGACCCATGAATTTACTTCAAATCTTTAAAAAAAGAAATGGAAGAGAATTGTGGTAAGTCACATGGACAAATTTATCTGAAAATGTGCTTTTAAGAACTGCTATATTTTCAAGGATATTCTTTAAGAAGACCACAGCTTTCTCCAGCAGGCCAATATCATTTGTTTTTACACATTATTTTATTAAGCAGAGGCTTTAGCTGCTTTTAATTAGGGTTTTTTTTTTTTCAACAAAAAATTGAATAAATTCTTTGCTCAATTTCAAATAAAATGTAATAATTTAATCATAATAATACTGGGGAACACTAAATGTATTTTTGACTCCAAATAAATAGCTCTAAAATTCTAAAATCTACAACTTAAATCCTAAAAATGTAAAGTTTTACAGGAGAACACGTACACATACATTTAAAAAGATTAATATTTTCAAAACAACATCTAACTACTAACTAACTACTAACTAACCTACACTTATATAGCACTTTGATAGTCACAAAGACCACTCAAAGCGCTTTCACTAGTACTAACCCTCTATTCTAAGGGCCTATAGGAAACAGATATCTAGGGACAATTTAGAACAGCCAATTAACCTAACATGCATGTCTTTGGATTGTGGGAGGAAACCGGAGCCCCCAGAGTAAACCCACGCAGCACAGGAAGAACATGCAAACTCCACACAGAAAGGTTCCAACCCCTGCCAGCCTGGGAATTAAAATCTCACAAAAGTCCGCCTCTATGCTATATTGTCAGTATTAAAAAAAGTTTCAAACTGTAAACCTTAAAAAGGAACAAAAAATATTATTAATTTCACAGTACAGAATTCCTTAAGGGTTTTTTTTATGTCCATATTTTTATCTTTTTAACCTGGTCTAGGTCTGTCTGGGTAACACTCTGTCACAGGGAGAGAGGAGGTGGATGTGTGTGGAACTTTCATGTTCAGTAACACACAGGGCAAACTGTTTTGACATATCAGAGGGTTGCTGAAATTAACTCTACAAACAACGTCGTGCAGTCCAACAGGGATGCTGTCCCAGGAAGGTGTGGAGGAGCCGCGGGGACCTTTTGTCAACAAACCCCCCGATGGACCTGTACCATCGCAGGCAGCCAGAGTGGCGGTGGACCCATTTTCACAGCAACGTTTCTTTCCACGGGTTACACCGGGAAAGAAGCGTGGCTGTCCGCCCACTGTATCCCACCGAGAATGTCCAAGGTCCCACGCTATAAAATGTCTGGGTGGCTGCCGCCGATACAGCACTTGAGTTCCGCTTAAACAAAACAGTATAATTTTCTCCAAATTAAAAAGCTTCGGAGTCCAGACGGAGGACTCTCGAGGTCCGGATCCGGACTGGAGTCCGCCAGTTGGTGACCCCTGCTGTAGTGCAACCCTGTTACTCTAATTATGGTAACAGAGTTGAAACAAACAGGGTTGAAAATCAGTGCTTGCATTAGCATTTTTTCCCACAGAAAGAAATGCTATTTGTGGAATGTAATGGTTCATGAAAGTAAAGGATAAATGTACTTATATAAATAAAAGAAAGAAACAGAAAATAATTTATCTTCTTTTGGTAATATGAGGAACAGGGTTGTACTGGGTGGAGTGGCATACTCAGTTTAGTCAGAAAAGATTTGAAAAATACAAAACCTATCAAAGAGAACAAAACTTTGGTCTACCCATGGTGTTAGCACAGTTTGATGATGGAATAGGGCTGGATCCAGGTTGAGGGAGCAGACATGCTGTAATCTCTCGGTGACAGATAGGACTGCACATGATCAATATTACAATAACAGACAGCAGCAGGTGTGGCATTTGTGCAAATGGCTGCAGTAAGGTGCAGAGACATACAGCAGCAGATGTATTACTGTTGGTGTGCCAGTCTTTCTGTGCCAACAGCAGAGGTAATTATTGTGTGGGGTTAGGGTTGGGTTAGGGTTAGGGTGTGTGCATTACCATTCAGAGGTGGGGGGGAGTGGACAGAGTTCAGCGTCCTGATGGCCTGGTGAATAAAGCTGTTTAGCAGTCTTGTGGAGTGGGCCCGGAGGCGCCGGTATCTTTTCCCCAAGGGCAGGGGGCTGAAGAGGGAGTGTGAGGGGTGGGAGGTGTCACCTGCAATGTTGATGGCTCTGTGGGTGAGATGGATGAGGTAGATGTCCAAGAGAGGGGACAGAGGGGCACCGATGATCTTGCTGGCAGCTTTCACTGTGCATTGTAGTGTCTTCCAGCAGGTGGCGATGCAGCTTCCATACCACACTGTGATGCAGCTGGCGAGGATGCTCTCAGTGGTGCCCCGGCAGAATGAGCATATGATGGGGGTGGGACTTGTACTCTACTCAGTTTGCGGAGGAAATGGAGGCGAGTTTGAGCCTTCTTGGCCAGTGATGTAGTGTTGTTGGACCAGGAGAGGTCCTCAGAGATGTGCACCCCCAGGAACTTGGTGTTGCTCACCCTCTCCACAGCTGCTCCATCGATGATCAGAGGGGGATGCTGTGTGTGCTCTCTCCTGAAGCTGACCACAATTTCCTTGGTTTTTCCCATGTGCAGGAAGCGGTTATTGTCTTTACACCACTGGACCAGTTAGCTCACCTCATTTCTGTAGTTGGCCTCTTCATTGCTGGTGATGAGGCCCACTACCGTCGTGTCATCCGCAAACTTGATGATGTGGTTGGTGTTGTAGGCTGGTACACAGTTATGAGTCAGCAGGACAAAAATCATAGGACTCGTTATGCCATCATCAAAGATCATAGGACTCGCTATGACACCATCAAAGATCAAAGGCAGGCATCACTGAACGAGTGCTGATGTGCTTACTTACACCCTTGCTTACACCTGCTTTCTACGGGCATGCAGAAATGCTTGCTTATACTTGGTTTCTACGGGCATGCACGGGTATGTACTAGTATTCCCAATGACTCATCATGTTAAACACACATTGCAATCCCCTTGACTTTTTCTTTTCCTTTTGTTATCTTTTTTGGTTGTTGCTTAATCTTACTTGTTCCCTCATGCATTACCACTGTTACTAACATATCTATAAATGCAAAGAATCTCTGTCTGTGTGTCTATCTGTATGTCTGTTCCACACATATCACTTGAACTGTTCGTCAGACTGACCTAAGATTTTAAATGTGCTTTGCTGAGGTTACGAGGGTGTGCATCCCCGAGTATGGAGTCACTCAGTCATAATATGTAATTTTTATCATTAAAAGTTTAGCTACTGCTGTGTCACTGCTCTGTGTCTCTTTATTCCCTGGCTCAAGAAGCATGGGCAGGATTTCGGATTGACTCCATGCTGATTGGATAATACACAGCACCACGACCTGTCAGTCACCAACCACAGTGTTTCTGGACAAAACAAGGAAGTGAAAAATGACAAATTTGACTAAAAAAACATAATACTGAAGATTTAATGCTTAAAAAATTATTCCATAAAGTTGCCATGATTGCTAGGGATCAGTCTGCCAAGGTCTCCGCCTTTGACCGCCACCTAATCCACATAGCACCAGACCCCCATGATCCCTCCTGCAGGTGGTGAGCCCACTGGAGGGCGGACCCATGTAACTCCTTCGGGCTGAGTCCGGCCAGGTCCCATGGGTGGAAACCCGGCCACCAGACGCTAGCCTTCGAGCCCCTCCCCCAGGCCTGGCTCCAGGGTGGGGCCCCAGTAACCCCATACCGGGCGGGGTACACTGAATCCTTGATCGAGAATTTATCATGAGGGTCTGTTGGATCGTTCTTAGTCTGGCCCTTCACCCAGGACCAGTTTGTCTTGGGTGACCCTATCAGAGGCAAATTGCCCCGGACAACACAGCTCCTGGGATCACTGGGGCACGCAAACCCCCCCACCACGATAAGGTGACGATCCATGAGGGGGATTGTTTGATCGAGAGAGTTTGGTTCGTATTGCCAATACTTGGTCGGAGTCATTCCCAGTGAGAGTTGGACTCCGCCAGGGCTGCCCTTTGTCACCGATCCTGTTCATAATTTTTATGGACAGGATTTCTAGGCGCAGCCAGGGAATGGAGGGCGTCATGCTTGGTAACCACAGGATCTCATCTCTGTTGTTTGCAGATGATGTTGTCCTGTTGGCTTCATCCAGCAATGACCTACAGCTCTTGCTGGGACGATTTGCCGCTGAGTGTGAAGCGGCTGGGATGAGAATCAGCACCTCCAAGTCCGAGTCCATGGTCCTCAGCCGGAAAAAGATGGATTGTCCTCTCTGGGTTGGGGACAGGCTCCTGCCCCAAGTGGAGGAGTTTAAGTATCTTGGGGTCCTGTTCACGAGTGAGGGGAAAATGGAGCAAGAGATTGACAGAAGGATCTGAGCAGCATCTGCAGTGATGCGGACGTTGTACCGGTCTGTTGTAGTGAAGAGGGAGCTTAGTTCTAAGGCAAAGCTGTCGATTTACCAGTCAATCTATGTTCCTATTCTCACCTATGGTCACGAGCTTTGGGTAATGACCGAAAGAACAAGATCGCAGATACAAGCGGCTGAAATGAGCTTTCTCCGTAGGATTGCTGGACTCACCCTCAGAGATAGGGTGAGGAACTCAGTCATCCGGGAGAGGCTCAGAGTAGAACCGCTGCTCCTCCACATTGAAAGGAACCAGTTGAGGTGATATGGGCATCTGATTAGGATGCCTCCTGGACGCCTCCCACTTGAGGTGTTTCAGGCACTTCCCACTGGGAGGAGACCCCGGTGCAGACCCAGGACTCGGTGGAGAGACTATGTCTCCCAGCTGGTCTGGGACCGCCTTGGTATCCTCTCTGAAGAGCTGGAGCAGGTGGCTGGGGAGAGGGAAGTCTGGGCTTCTCTGCTTGAACTGCTGCCTCCGCGACCCGGACCTCCGGAAAAGTGGTTGAAGATAGATGGATGGATGGATGGATTCCATGATTGCGTAGGTCTAAAGGATAATTCTGCATATGCGGAGAACATGAAGTGCACGAGGAGACTGGAGGGAGGGTCAGCAGGACGGGGTCTGACAAATCAACTCAGAACATGCTGGGAGACGCAGCGGCCGGATATGACCTGGCTCAAAGGCACGCTAACTGATGACGATTTTAAAAAAAAGTGATTTTCAATAAAGTGAAAAAAAAAAGATAATGCATGGAGTGTGCTTTTGCCCTGAAGCTGATTTATCATGGAAAACAGCTGAGCTCTGTGGTTCGAGCAACCAGCTGATTGGATCCATCTCCTCCAGTGTTTTGACATTTTGGGATATCTATCAGAACAGCACCAGACAACTGAGGGTACAGACTGCAAAGGTTAAAAAAAAAAAAACATGGGAGGGAGGCCCTGCAACCTTTGCTTGTCATAACCCGAGTGTCGGTTCCGTCCGCACTCGGGTCTTATATCATCTTTTCCCTGGCTTTGACAGCAGAGGGTTCCTTCTAGCTCCCTGGGCTCTTATTGTGACAGCGTCCGGGGGAGCTCCCTGCTGTCAGAGTCAACAGCTGTGCTGCTGTCTGAGTCAACAGCTGTGCTGCATCGGGGTCATTAGTGACCAGGGTTAAAAGCAGGTGCTGAATGCTCCCCGATGCAGCAGTCTCTGTTAATCCCTGTTAACCTCTGTTATCCTACCTGGGAATCTCCTGTTAACGTTCCCGTTTATCATCTTCTAAGGTATGTTCTGTGAGACTTTACCTTCGTTGCTACTTCGTCTGGTGCATTGGGTGCTCCCCGGCTCAGACGTTACCCATTCATTGTGTGTTATCCCATGATTGTCCTACCTGCACTGTCATGTGTGTTACCCTCCGTTCCTGCACCTGTCAATAAACATCACTGCAACTCACTGGTGACTGCTGGCGTCTTATGTTGGCTCGTGAGGGCCACCGTGACATTGCTCCTCGAATGCAGGATGTATCAACCATATGCTGGACACATCTGAAAATTTTCAACATGGGGCACATATTTTTTCCAGTTTATAAAATTTTTCACTGGGTCTGAGGTGTGTGTGAAAAGAAAATTGCATTTTGGTTAACGTTTAGAGGGTCAAAAATACGATTGTTTAGGCGGAAAAAGAATAATGATAGAAAAAAAATAATCTCGCATCAATAAAAAACAAACCGCTAACAATAGAGCCACGGCGATTGCATTGTTAGTCTTTGCCAGTCATGCCCTCAAGGTTCAGATCATTATTTGGCCTCAGTATTGCCCCAGTGCGACGATATGAGCAACGCCTCAATCTTAGCATTAACCCCTTGCACTCTGGTCAATTTCCCTAAAAACGACAAAAAAAATAACGTACCCAAAGTAAATCAAAAGCTGTTCTTCAACCCTTTGCAGCATTTTCATGGAGTTGGTCTCATTTAAAAGAAAACACTTTGAATTTTTTGGCAAAACAGTCATAATCTCTCTAAGTGCTCCTGCCACTGAGTAACAGTCATCTAAACATACTGAACTTGAAGAAAATAAATTTTGCCTGGGTGTTTTTTTTTAATACAAATGCTTGCAAATAACACACAGCTGTCAGATCCGGGCTGGAAAATGCAACAGAAATGTAGAATCAAGTGTTATCCAGCTGAGGTCAAAATTTTGTAACAATACCACAAAAAATGAATATATTACACAGCTTTTTTCTTAGGTTGTTCCCAGGCGTTTTTGAACTGTGCCAAATTGTGCCAAATGGCACAGTTTGGAAAAACGTCTGTAACTTTTGAATGATTCAATATAGAAAATTCATCTTGGGCTCTAATGAAAGGTGACACTCAGGGCTGTGTGTGTGTGTGTGGGGGGGGGGGGGGTTGTTTATTCATTCATTCATGAATGAATGAACAAACAAGCCCCCACACACAAAGAAGCATGCCACGTAAAAAATGTGTGGCTTTTTTTTACAAGAAAAAATAACCTACAGTGCACTAAAAATTATACTAAAATATCTGTAATGTAGAAGATAACAACTCCCACCCCCCCACCCCCCCGCTACAGAGGACGGACATCGTCCATCGCCACATGACGGAACAGTCATGTGGCGATGTGGCGACCGCGGCGCACAGTCCCCGCAGTCTACTACACACAGTTGTACTAAAATATCTCCAATAATATCTGCAATCTGCTACAGAAGAGTAGCGGGGGGGGGGGGGCGTTCACGGTCCGGACGCGGCGCACGAACCGTGTACCGCGGCGCACGGACTGGACACGGTTTGTGCACCGTCCGGACCGGACCGGAGCGGTCCAGGTCCGTCATGTTGCAATAATGCACAGTTGTAATTTACCGATCAGTCAAAAGTCAATTTGATTACAATTTTCAGGGATAAAGAATAATTTAGCTTATAACACTTACCTATCCACAACAGCAGTGTCGCTGGTGAACTTCACTTCCTCATTGTCAGACGAACATGACGCTGGTCCGCTTGTTACGGACTCGTGGTTCTGGTCATGCGACCTGGTCAAACCATAATTCCATTATTGCGGTTTTGCGCTTCCATGATTGCGGTTTTGGCGAACAATTTTTCAAAACAAATAAGAAGAGTAGTAAGAAAAAAAGACTGGCGAATGCGTGTGTGTCACCCAGCCTTACACAAAACCGATTTTAGGCAAGGGACGCACGCTTTCGAACTTCTGTGCTTCAATTGGCTGGCTGTATTCGCAGCCGTTGGTAGGCGGGTCCTTCTTGCTAGGTTTTCAGTCATTGGTTCTTCAAGGTTTCAGAAACCCAATTCAAGGCTCTTATTAGTCGAATGAGAGATCAATCACATCTAAACCAATCAAAGCACTCCTTTGGCTTTCTGTTCGCGGCTGTGTCTGTAGTGGAAGAACGGAAATGCAGGGGTTTTTTTTTCTCAGTGCGCCCTAGGACACACAGTGTGAGTTCTAGGGCGCCCTCGTGCGCTCTAGGACGCAGAGACGTGTCCGCCCGCGGTACACCGGAGTGCAAGAGGTTAAAGTTTTTAAAAAAAACTTTTAATAACAAAATATTGCTAAAATATAAACTGATGCACTACAATGGGTCTCAAATATTTGTAAAGGTGTCCTGTTATAGTACTGCATGAGTTTATTGATGATACACAGAAGAAATTCAATATTCCACTGAACTCCATCACTGAACAGTGATAGAAACTAAAATAATTATAATGAAGAAAGAACAAATCCCATTCCCCAAAGTGCAAGATACACTATTATCTTGAATAATAGATATCGTGGCGCCAGTGGTTTAGCACTGTGGCAGCACAGTTTTACCCTTGGCCGGGGGATCGCGGGGATCATGAGATCGTGGGTTCGATTCCAGCCCCCGACCAACAGTGAGCTGTGTGGAGTTTGCATGTTCTCCCCGTGTTGCGTGGGTTTACTCCGGGATTTCTCCGGTTTCCTCCCGCATACCAAAAACATGTAGGTTTAGGGCGCTCGCGCACGCAGCGACCAGCAGCCGGTGGCTTGTCACCAGACTGCAAACCAAGTCTACCTACGGGTACAAATAAGAATATAAGTGATAAAAGATCACACAAATAAGTGATCTGACAAACAAATAAACAAGGGATATGAAACAGTCACTAATATTGGATGTCCCATTCATTTTCAATATTTTGGTATTCTGTAATTAATATTCACACAATCAAATAAATTTGAGTGCCATTAACTCCCTTTTATATTTGTCAAAGTCTAACGTGATTGCCGACATATAGGCTACACCTCTTTGCATTCCACTTTCAAACACAGCCTGCATTTGGGCCCTGAAAGCCTGACTGGGGTACCTGTTTCAGACAGGAATACTTGCATTCTACCGGCAATGCACTAGTATTTCTAGTGATTGTAGCCACATTTATTTATAGTCAATAAAGTTGTCTAAAAAAAATGGTTTGATGATGTCACTTCCTCTTTGTCACGACAATCACTGCTTTGTTTGTTCTATGCTAGGCTAAGTTTCGGTAATATGGTTGAATTAATATGCTGGAACACCACTTCCGGAGCTTAATTAATATTATTTAAAATATGCATATTTTAAATAAATGGTTGTAACAGTTACAAGATGCAGGTATTAGCAACACCAAAGCAAACAAAAGTGAAATTATAACTTATTTTAACAGTCTTTGATATGCAGTTTAGTTAGCAAAAATCTGGGGCAAGAGAAAAATGCTATTTTAGGTGGTGTTTAATAAATATTTTAAATTTTCAATTCACTTTATTCCTAGCCCCCATGATGCCTTATATGAATTATGGGTGTGTGGGATAACCCCCACAACAGACTGGGACAGGCACAGCGCTCGGCTAGAGCAATTAACAGAACAGTGAAATGTGGTATTAATGTCAACAGGCAGCCCCGCTTCTTCTGGCTTTTTCCGGCTCAGTACTGTGATGTTAATGTGCCATTCATGCATTGTTCATGCTTCCTGCCCTTACTGTGATCCAATGACTGATAACAATATGTAGATGTGCCTTGTAACCTCTTTTGTCCCGCAGCTCCGGATCAGAGGCGAATTCCGCCCAGCAATCTCCTTATTGTTATGTGTGTCTCTCAAATGCAAATTCCCATACCTACTGCTGTGAATGCCTTTCATGTATTGTCTGTAGTTGGGTATATAAGCTGCATTGCTCTGTAACTCATTCTCTCTCTTTGACTGCTCATCTGCACACTTTGCTGGAGAGCCTCCGGGCTCGCTCATGGGGCGAGCTCCGTGATGGCGGTATGATGAATAAACCTACTTAAAACCCTCAGTTCGCTGCCTTATTCTATCATCCGCCTCACTGGTGACCCGACGCTGAAAAGAACTCGCTGCCAGCGAATGCAGCACCCGGCGGTGATTCTCCAACGACAAGCGAACGCAGCAGCCTGACTGATCTGCCCTCCCTTCTGCTTCAGGGAGACCTCGACGCAGAGTTTCCAGGCAAAACTCTCCGGAGACCACCCACGACCGGGAAAGCTGCAGAAAACTTCATGGTGAGATCTGCACGCCTAGATCGGCACATCCACGCTGGGACCGGCCGCTCTCACAGCTTCTGACACACGATTCTGTGTCTCCACACGAGAGCGCACGCACCTCGTCCTCTCTCCACGACGGCGACCTTCATGGCCGACGGAGAACGCAGCGCGTGGACCTGAACGCACCATGACCCATCTACAACAACTACAACAGGGATGATTAAGCTCCCTGACCCTGGCTCTCCTCTCCAGCAGGCCCACCCACGCACGGAACCCCGGCACACGCACCGGGGAGTTACGAGGACGGCGCACCACGCACGGGACACATACGGCTCCACAGACCGCCATCCTCCTTCGCCGCTGCACACAGAGCCTTCAGGCTTGCTCGTACACCTGAGGCACGCGTGCAGCTTGCTCACAGGATTTTCTAATGGTCTTAGCCATGGCGCACATAGGGAATTCAGCAGTCTGCGGTCCCCGAAGGCTTTAAGGTTGTGCCCGCACCTAAAGTCAACACACCAAGTCCCTTTGCTTTTGTTTTTTTCTTACAGCCACCACGCAGCCTCGCCACGGCCGCTATTAATCCTTGCAGGACTTAATCGCGAGAGGAGTCTTTGACTAATTTTTTTCTTTTACAGCCGCTGTGGATCTCCGCACGTTCAACGGGACAGCCCCTCAACATCGCAGATCCACAAGCAATTTTTGCGCGACCCAGATGATTTCGCCATCCCGGGCCGGCATTTACTACCCCCCCACCCCCCTCCACCTCCGCCTGCACAGAGCTTTCCCTGCTCGCTGCCAAAGCCGGACAATCGAGGCCTCGGCCGCCTGCCGAGCCCTCTGGGGGGGAGTGTGTGGGATAACCCCCACAACAGACTGGGACAGGCACAGCGCTCGGCTAGAGCAATTAACAGAACAGTGAAATGTGGTATTAATGTCAACAGGCAGCCCCGCTTCTTCTGGCTTTTTCCGGCTCAGTACTGTGATGTTAATGTGCCATTCATGCATTGTTCATGCTTCCTGCCCTTACTGTGATCCAATGACTGATAACAATATGTAGATGTGCCTTGTAACCTCTTTTGTCCTGCAGCTCCAGAGCAGAGGCGAATTCCGCCCAGCAATCTCCTTATTGTTATGTGTGTCTCTCAAATGCAAATGCCCATACCTACTGCTGTGAATGCCTTTCATGTATTGTCTGTAGTTGGGTATATAAGCTGCATTGCTCTGTAACTCATTCTCTCTCTTTGACTGCTCATCTGCACACTTTGCTGGAGAGCCTCCGGGCTCGCTCATGGGGCGAGCTCCGTGATGGCGGTGTGATGAATAAACCTACTTAAAACCCTCAGTTCGCTGCCTTATTCTATCATCCGCCTCAGGTGCAACTTCCGGTACTAGTTTAGAATGTGTGGTTGTCACTGAAACGGGACACTTTTTCTTGTTAAAAACAATGACTTCGGCATCAAAAATGCGGGAACAAGGCCGTTTGCACCTCAAAAACAGTAATATAATCATACCACTTTCCACGACCATCGAGGAATAGGAGGATGACTTTAAAAAGTGGCCTGTAGACACTAGCTCCGTTTGTTTGCACCGCTGCTCAAATGCTTACACTAAACAAATAAAAGCTTTGAAATATATCAATGTCTCCACCGCAATAAAGTTGGCTGCATTATATTAAAAGATGTTGGACAAAATCAAATTTACCTCAGAACAGACATAGAATCTAGTCAGAGCCATGAAGAACCACAACACCGTGCTGGGGTGTTTTAATGTCGGGGTAAATACAGACAGCTGCAGCTGTTTGTTTTACCCCGAAATTAAAATGCCCATGCTCCTGTCATGCCGTGAATGCTTGTTATTTTACTTAACACGTACAGACATTTTCTGACAATTGTTCAAAATTTTATTGATCTACTGTATATTTTGTGATAATTTTAAAAATTAATGCATGCTGAAGCTGCTAGTCCATATCATTCCAAGGCAGTGCAACGAATGCAACCCCCCCCCCCCCCCAAAAAAAAACTATTTGATATCTGTGGCGGTTTGATTTAACCCCCACAACAGGCTAAAGACAATCACCTCACATTCTGGTTGTTTCTGCTACAGTCTGCCGGTTATGCATGTCACTGCTTTGAGTTAATGTATCATCCATGTGTTATCCATGCATTGTGCTCATGCATCCTGTCTGTTCCTTTGATATGCAAATGCCAGATTGACTGCTGTGAAGGTCCTTTGATCTATTGTTTGAGTTGGGTATAAATGCTGTGCCAAGTTGTGATTCTGTCTCTCACTCTGACTACTGCATCTTGATTTCTGTACTGTGCTGAGACACACACATGTCTCCTCTTTGAGAGCTGGAGGAATGAAGCTGCAGCCTGCTCAAGCCATGGGCTGCAGCCGAGTTCTGATGAAGGCGGGTGATAATAAAGCTATTTAAAAATCCAACGCTGCCTTTATTTTATCATCCGCTTTACTGGTGACCCCAAGAACGCACACGTTTTGTGCAAACGCAACCTTCTGGTCTGGACAGCCACGCTGGCGACCCGACGCTGAAGAAAACGAGCTGCCGGCGAACGCAGCACCCGGCAGTGATGCTCCGCCGACGAGCAAACGCAGCAGCCTGACTGATCTGCCCTCCCTGCGGCTTCAGGGAGGCCTCAACGCAGAGCCCACGGCAGGTGAGTTACTCTCCGGACATCGCCCAAGACTGGGTAAACGGCAGTAAACGTCATGGCGCGACCATCGCCGAGATCGGGGCGTCCATGCGGGACAGCCTGAGGGACAAAGATCGTCTATCTCCCCTCAACGCTCCAACGCACCATGGCCAATCTGCAGCCACAGCTCAACCTGGATATTATCGGCGCCGTCTGCGCCGATCTCCACCAAGATTCTGCACCCTGACTCGCCTCTCCAGCTGGCCCACCCATGTCACGTCGGGGTCACCAGTGAGGCGGATGATATAAAGCGGCATTGGTGTTGGTTTTATTAAATCATACCGCCGTCACAAGCTCCGCTCCCGGCGCCGTGCATACGCAGCCTCGCTGCTCCTGTTTTCTTCATGGCCACGAGAGGAGTCAGAGACTAATTTTTCTTCTTGTGATCTCTGCACGTGCAACGGGACAGCCCCTCGACGCGCGGAGCAGCAAGCAATTTTTGCGCGGCTCGGACGATTTCATCGTCCCCCTGCCGGCACTTACTACCCCCCTCCTCCCTCCCCCTCCGCCTGCAGCGAGCTTCTCCCACAGCTCGCTCTCATAGATGGATTATCGAGGTCTCGGCCCCCTGCCGTGCCCTCTGGGGGGGAGCGTGTGGCGGTTTGGTGTAAACCCCCACAAACAGACTGGACAGACACAGCGCTCGGCTAGAGCAATTAACAGAACAGTGAAATGTGTATTAATGTCTACAGGCAGCCCCGCCTCTTCTGGCTCACTTCTGTGATGTTAATGTTGCCTTTCATGCGTTGTGTTCATGCGTCCTGTCCTTACTGTGACCTAGGGACCGAGATCAATATGTCTCTCAAATGCAAATGTCTCATGCCTGTTCTGTTATCTCTTTGATCATACCAACTGCTGGGGGAATGCTCTTTGATGTATTGTTGTAGTTGGGTATATATGCTGCAACTCTGTAACTCAAACTCTCTCTCATTCTGATTCTGCAACTGCTACTGCTGGACACACACACCGTGTGTCTCCTCTTCTCTGAGAGCCGCTTGGGCTCGCTCCCGGCGCGCATGCATGGCGCTGGGAGCGGAGCTCGTGACGGCGGTATGATTTAATAAAACCAACACCAACGCCGCTTTATATCATCCGCCTCACTAGTGTGGCGGTTTGATTTAACCCCCACACCTCTGCTTTTATTTTTTTCTTACCGCCGCTCCTGCTTTTCTTCATGGCCACGAGAGGAGTCAGAGACTAATTTTTTTCTTCTTCTGATCTCCGCATGTTCAGATGGGACATCGCGGAGCAGCAAACACTTTTGGCACGACTCGAACGATTTTCCCACGCCCGGTCAGCATTTGCTATCCCCCCCTCCTCCTGCACAGAGCTTTTCCCTGCTCGCTGCCCAAACTGCAACATCGAGGTCACAGTCCCCTACCGTGCCCTCTGGGGGGGAGCAGTGTGGTGGTTTGATTTAACCCCCACAACAGGCTAAAGACAATCACCTCACATTCTGGTTGTTTCTGCTACAGTCTGCCGGTTATGCATGTCACTGCTTTGAGTTAATGTATCATCCATATGTTATCCATGCATTGTGCTCATGCATCCTGTCTGTTCCTTTGATATGCAAATGCCAGATTGGCTGCTGTGAAGGTCCTTTGATCTATTGTTTGAGTTGGGTATAAATGCTGTGCCAAGTTGTGGTTCTGTCTCTCACTCTGACTACTGCATCTTGATTTCTGTACTGTGCTGAGACACACACATGTCTCCTCTTTGAGAGCTGGAGGAATGAAGCTGCAGCCTGCTCAAGCCATGGGCTGCAGCCGAGTTCTGATGAAGGCGGGTGATAATAAAGCTATTTAAAAATCCAACGCTGCCTTTATTTTATCATCCGCTTTATATCTTTCTTAAATCGTTAAGCCTTAGGAAGCAAACTGTTACTGTTTTCATTTATTATTTTATTTCATGCAGTCTTGCATCTGGCAACATATATGACGCATAAACATCACATCTGTGACATTCATACAAGTGAAAAAATACCTGGTGCTCTTGCGTCTGTACCACCAATCACACCAACAGTCCTTGTTAGTTTTCAGTTATTGATCCACAAAACCCGAATCTGTGAACAAACAGTGACGTATCTGGCCTAGAAATGTGCACTTGGAGGATGCAGAACTTGAATAGAGACACAGCTGCTGATGATGAGAATTCAGGTAATGCACGGTCTACATGTATATGCTTCCAGGGCGAGATTACTGTGGGATGGGTTTGCTGTGGGGTGAGTTTGCTGTGGAGCAAGTTTGTTATGGGGGGACTTGACTGGGTACTGTTTTGGGTGCATGATCTATGCATTGCCAGTGAGAAGCCTCCATTTATACGGTCTATGGCAGGGGTGTCCAATCATGTGCCATGGAGGGCCAAGACCCTGCAGGTTTTCTCTTCTACCCAGTCTCTTCAGCAGACGTTTTTCACTGACCAGCAATCAGTGGGAAGAAATTCAGTGGAATCTGCTGTTGAAGACACTGGTTGGGGGTAAAGCCTGCAGGGTCTTGGCCCTCCATGGCACACGATTGGACACCTCTGGTCTATGGCACAGCCACGAACACCAGCAACAAGTACCAGAACTATGCCAAAACATTAAAAAAAATACAAAAACTACAAGTGCTGAAATTAGCTGCCACCTGACTGCAAAACATGTATGTGGACTATACATTAAAACGAATTTGAAAAACTTTTAAAAACGCTATTTTAAATACCCCACTAATTCACTCTTGCTGACTGATTTAAAGGTCTGATGACACGATTTTGACATTTTTTAGCATGTTGTGTAAACCCAAAAGTCATTGTCAATGATCAATATAATATTTACAACCGCGCCTGCATAAACTAGTTATCATCAAAAAACCGCAGCCGCTGACTGGACTGTGGTGCCGCCCACTGAATGAAGGGCGGCACCACTATGACATAAGCGACCAAACGGATGCCGGTGTTGTTGACTGGAATGACAGCAGCTTTGTAGCTCACAGTTTCTCTGGTTTCGTGTATTAATTTTAGGGCTATGCCTTCGCGTTGTGTCGCAGGCTTAGATAAACAGCATGCCGTGAAAGACCACATCACATGCTTCAGCTCCAACTGTCATAAGCCTCCTTGTGCGCTCCTCATGCGCTTTTACGCAGGAGGAGCGCACGAGGAGGGGAAGGATTAATGGATTTACACGCAGCTTTGACCTACTTTCTGTGATCGCATGCTGACGCTCGCCGGTCCGGCCACGTCCCCGCTCTCATTATCATCAGCTGATTCAAACTCCCGCTGATCATCTTTCCCGGTCCTCGCCCAGGTGCTTCTCATCACACCATCACCAGCAGTGCGTGTACTTAGCGGCCGTTGGCCAGTCATGAACTGCTGGTTCATAGTATTGTCATCTGTGCTGTTTGTCTGCCAGTATTTTCAGTACTCTCACAACGTTTTAGTCACTCCATGTTCGCCATGGTTCTCGTGCGTCTTTGAAGCGATGTCGGCTCTGGGGCGCACCTGTAGCTTGGTCTTCTCTCATTCGTTCTCTGGGCGATGCTGGCCCCCAAACACCAACAGTAAGTGTGTTTGTGTTTTTTGTACGTCTTCACTTTTTGGGAATTGTCTGTCTTTCTGTATTAAATGTGCTGTGGTGAACCCTGCACGTAAATCCTCGTTATTTCATCCTCCCTCTCCATGCCCTGCGTAAGAGTGCACGGAGGGTCATGATGAATGGATTTACGCGCAGGATTCACCAGATCAGAATCAGAATCAGAATCAGAATCAGCTTTATTGGCCAAGTATGCACAACACATACAAGGAATTTGACTTTGGCTAAAAACTTGCTCTCATTGTTCAGGTGGAGGATTTAAATAAGGATTCAATGACAACAGAGTATGTACAGTAAATTACAGTCTGTCCATGTTTCTATAAAAGGATGCAAATATATACAGGAATATATGCAGTTATTTACTCAGACTAACCACACTTTGCAGAAATATATGAAAAAATATACAGTCACACAGTATTTCAATGTGAACTCAGATTCAGTGATATAATGTGAATGAAGTAAAAAGCAGTGTGAGAGTTATGTGCAATGTAATAATGGATGAAAAGTCATGAGTACAGCAACAGGTAGGACTAGGTGAATGTTAGGAGTTCATCAGAGTGATGGCTTGAGGAAAGAAACTGTTCCTGTGACGGTTTCTTTCCTCAAGCCATCACTCTGATGAACTCCTAACATTCACCTAGTCCTACCTGTTGCTGTATTCATGACTTTTCATCCATTATTACATTGCACATAACTCTCACACTGCTTTTTACTTCATAGATAATACATAATACATAAATACATAAAGAAAATACATAATAAACCCGATGCCTGAGCCACAGAGAATACACTGCTATGATTTTATTGAAAAATTGGGTTTAAATAATTATATTTACGAACAAATAATTTGTTGCAATTTCTGTAACAAAAGCATAACACTCGGTGTTCCCCTGCCGTGTGTTTGTCGCTGCGGTTGCGGCGGGCATGTGTGCCTCTCCACTGTCACTCTCTGAGTCTGACCCGCTTGACACAATGCCCGCTTGGCACGGCTCAAACCTGTAAGGTCTGATGCCCTCAGGTTCTTCATTATCATCCCAATTCCAGACTACATGTGCTGGAACCATCGTTGATGTTTTCTACCTCTTCCATCCTGTGTGTACAATGGGCAGCCAAGCGCTATGCTCTGTCGATCACGTTACAACATGGCCGGGAGGTTTTCCAGCCACTGACGCAATTGGTGATGTGGCGCTCATGAAAATGTTGGATATTCGTGTGAAAAAAAGCCTGTTTGACTTAGAACTGCACAGACCAACCTATTTCATCATATTGTATTATGTGTTGAAAAATTAGATGAAATCAAAAATGTATCATTAGACCTTTAACACGACTTCAGCCGAAGCCGGAAGTTGCGCCCATAATTCCCTATTTGGACTATTTTTTTTCCGGCAATCAGCTCGGAAAACACAGAAGTGACGTCATTTTGACGTCTTCAACAGCTACACAGCGACAGCAATAGCTAACATCCTAAACATCTGTTTTCATCATGGTGAATACCTCCATATGTATGAAAGTGATGCAGGATTATTCAGATTGTCTTTGACTTATTCACATGATGACTCCGTGTGGCTGTTACTGAGATCCAAAGCGGTAACCGAAGAAAACTGTAAACCGCCTACTTCAGTGGAGATTAATACAGTAGCATGTTAGCCTGTTAGCTCTGGCTGGTCCCTCCATGGAAGAAGGCTGCGGTTTTACTCCTGAATGAGTCTCTTCGGTGCGGTGCTGCTCATTGTCTTTATAGGAGAAAATAACCATAGCCGGACCTATCTACCCTTCATGTGATCGGTGTCGGTGGTTCGGCTCCTGTTCTGCCCCTCATGGATGAATAGTTGATGTAGCTCTGTGGAGACCTGCCATTGATGGTCTGTGCTGAATGCTGGAGAATAAAACGTCGCCGTTGAAGTCCACATTCTGAGTCTGAGGACGAAGAGAAACGATGACTTCAGTTTCCACAATAAAATCGCACAGACTAGGTATGAAGAACTGACGAGGCTTTGAAAAGATTTGTTTGTTGGTTTACTCAGACAAAATGTGATTTTGACCAAAGAAATCTCACAATTTGTGAGTAAACGCTGTTATATTTAAGGTACACAGTTTTAAATTTACAACAAGTCTCAAATTCATGACAAAAACCTCACGAATTTGCAAGAAAAGTTACTAATTTAAGGATTTTAAATGTCTTGGAAAAAAATTCTGATATTTTAGCAACAAAATCTTAAGATTGAAATTCACTAGCAAATGTATGTAAATATACAATAAAATAACAATAATTTTGTTTTATGTAGCACCATTCAAGAAACCCAAAGTCACTTTCAAAACAACAACAAAACAAACAAATGGTAGACATAGACAAACATAACAAGTTAGCTAGGAGAAGCCTGCAGGAACACACGTCTTTTCAGCCTGGATTTAAAAGACTCCAAGGTTGGTGCCTGGTGAACTGTCAGTGGGAGCAAGTTCCACAGGGTAGGTGCTACTGCACTGAAGGGTATGTTCCCAAAGCAGGGGTGTCAAACTCATTCCATGGAGGGCCAAGACCCTGCAGGGTTTACTTCCACCCAGTCTCTTTAGCAGGTGTTTTCACTGATCAGCAATCAGTAGGAAGAAATTCAGAGAAATCACCTGTTGAAGACACTGGGTGGAGGTAAAACCTGCAGGGTCTTGGCCCTCCATGGAATGAGTTTGACACCTGTGTCCCAAAGGTTTTCCTGCAAGTATGGGGAATGGAGAGGAGACCGAGGTCAGCAGACCAAAGGCTCCGAGAGGGGTGGTGAACATGAAGGTTGGATAGGTACTGTGGAGCAAGTGCATGAAGGGACATGTAGGTGAGGAGGTGAAGTTTGAAAATGATCCAGAATTTAACGTGAATCCAGTGTAGTTGCTTCAGAGTAGGGGTGATGTGCTGCTACGGTTTGGTCTGAGTGAGAACCCTGGCAGCTGAGTTTTGTACGTGATGCAGTCTGGTAGAAAAATTCTTCTAAACCTTCAGTCAAAAACCAGGCTGGATCAGAGTTTCAGCAAATTTAATTACACTGGCCAGTGGAAAACAATAGTCTCAGAGCCTATTTGCGCACCATTCTGATTCAAACACACATCACTCAGTTCTTTAAGCCTTTCGTTATCTGAGAGGTGGAGGAGCAATTGTCCATCATGATTGGTCCAGTACATCTGGTCAAAACTTGGTGTACAGATTATCTCTTTCTCAGGAGCCATGACACTCACTCAGTACCAGTTACACGGGAGCCGCACATCATCATCATCATCACTCTTCACTCTATAAATTCAAGAAATCTCTGTCAGTGTGTCTGTCAGTGTGTCACGATCGTAGGACCGCCTATGATGTCTGCATGATGTACTATGATGATCCTATGATCTCTGGCAACATAGGACTCGCGCTGCCACCATATACACAATAGGACTGGCTAAAAGATCATAGGATTGCCTACCTATGATATCTACATGATGTCTATATGACATCATAGACGGCATAGTATAGAGTCACCTATGATGTTCCTATGATGTCTAAATGACACCAGATAGACACCGTTTAGACTGATTCCAGAAAAACTATGTGCGCCACAGTGTCTATGCCTGTGGTGTCTATATGCTCTCATAGAGACATCATAGGCTCGGTGATGCATCAAAACTTTGTTAAACAAGCAACACAATACAACAATGCATTGGCAATGCCAAGTATTGGCATTAAGGGGATTCCTGCTTCAACCCAGGCATACATATACAAGGTAAAGTTTATCATTACATTGTTAAACAAGAAAAACAATACAACAGTGCGTTGGCAATGGCAAATATTGGCATTAAGGAGATCCCTATGCCTGCCTTCAACCCAGGCATATGTATACAAGGTAAAGTTTATCATTACATGGATGCTCCTCTTCCTGAACAGGGTCGAAAGCCACTTTTTGCTCAGATCTATTTTCATGATCCTGTCCATGAACTGGAATTACGAGTCTGAATGATGAAGAAGAAGAAGAAGAAGACCCACGAGATGGAGAGCAATAGAGTGAGGAGAACTGCTGCACGTCAGAAAAGATGCCGTGAAGCTGAAACACCTGAGGTTCAAGCAGTACGTCGCAAGCATGACTGTGAACAACACAGCCGTCTGAGACAGGAGGAGACCCTTCAGCAACGGGTATGCAGAAATGCTTGCTTATACTTGGTTTCTACGGGCATGGATGGGTATGCACTAGTGAACTTAAAAACAAGATGATAACTAATACAGCTGCATCCCTGACACTTTTGCACAGACTCTGAGGCAGACTCTGAGACAAAGTAAATCACATATATGAAGCATAATATGAAACTTTTCTTTCCAGATTTTTATTGGTGACCCCATGGAGGATGGCGTTACAGTAGTCCAGACGTGAGGTTACAAAGGCATGTATTAGTTTCTGCAACAGAATCAGGAAGTGATGGTCGGCGTCTGGAGATATTTTTTAGCTGGAAGAAGGCAGCTTTGGTGACAGATTTAATGTGTGTGTCAAAAGACAGTGGAATCCATAATGACACTCAGGTTGTGAACCTTAACGGATGGTGAGATGGAGAAGCCATTAATGTTGCGGACAAAATCCCCGATCTTGTGGAGGAGCGCATTTGGAGGGTATGGGGTCAAGGGCGCATGTGGAGGCCTTAGCCTTAATTACCAACTCATTAATCAGAGTAGCATCTACTGGGGTAAAAGAGGAAAGGGAGGGACAAATGGCAGGGGAGGCAACATCGAGTGACAGAGACACCAGAGGGGTGGTGAGAGGTGAGGGAAGCTGCTGGTGAATAGAGTCAACCTTAGCCTGGAAAAAGTTGTGGAATTTAGTGTAGAGATCAGAGTCAGTGGAGGGGTGGGGTAGTCGCGGGGGGGGGGTGGGGTGTTGATTGTGGAGAACAATGCTCTGGGGTGGTTTTGTTGGGAGCCAATAAGAATGACGTAGTATTGGGTCCTGACCTGGGAGAGAGCATCCTTGTATGACTTGACATTAGGGCTGTCACGATAACCCTAATTATGTAATACCATGCTATGGACAAGCCTATTGCGGAGGATAACGGGCAACCGCGATGTTCACTTTTTTGTGTGTGTGGCTAAATCTCATTGTTCACTTATGTGTCCCTATTGATTATGAAATAAATTGTTAAATTTTAAGTGTATTTTTATTGCCAACAGCATGTTTGCACCTGGTGCTGACGGTGGCAGCACCGTGTGGGAAACTCTCTCTCCAGACGGACTCCAGCAGGCAGTTAGTGGTGGAAGCATTTAGACTCTTTGCTAAATACAACCGTGACAGTGAGCACTGAAAGGGCACAAAGCCTGTTATTTCCTTCTGAGCGGAGTGTTTATGATCCTGACAATTGAGCGCCGAGAGCCAAACAACTACTGCATACTGCACTGCTTGTTTGAACGTGATTTTTCGGACAGCAGAAAAAATCCAAAAATCACAGAGACAGAGCCACTCAGGATCCTGTACGGAGGCTGTCCTGTTTAAATAAGCTGAATGTTGCTGCAGTCTCCAGTCCACACACACCGTAGTTAAATACTGGAGTTCCCGCCACTGCTTTATGAAAATGATTGTTTTTTTTGTTTTTTTTTTTTAAACAGAATGAGCAGTTTATGCCTAGAAAGACCGGAGCGCCGCACAGTTGTCACACACACATAAAGTTGAGAATGGTGCTGCAGTGAGTTTCTCACAGCTTCCATCGTTTGCCACATAAGTTATGAATCCTGTTTAAATTACGAGACCACAGGGTCCTAAAAACATTTGCAATAATACCGCATATCGCGGTATTGAGCTATCCACCATCACCGCAGGGGAAATGCATGTACCGCGACAGCCTACTTGACACCTTCCTTAAAAGCCAACTGGTGGACAGTGAGGCTGGTTTTTTTTTTTTTTTTTTTTGAAATTTTATAAAGCTTCTCCAGCCCAAGGCCAGTGGCTTTCATGGAAAAAATCTCGTTGGTAAACCAGGGAACAGGACAAGTGGATGTAACAGTCCACGTTTTTAGAGGGGCAAAAGAGTCTAGAAGGAGGGATAGGTCAGTATTGTAATAGGCTACCATGTCATCAGATGTAGAGATGGAAGATTCAGTAGACAAGTGGCCAGAGATCAGAGTGGCCAAAGCTGGTACGCTCACAGTCTTGATGTGATGGTCCACAAAGGTGGACCATCACATTATCCAGTCATTATCCAGATCACCACATTATCCATGGATAATGTGATGGATAATCACCACATTATCCATCACATTATCCAGTGCCTTTGCCAAGGCACTGGAGCACTGAAAGTGATTGCACAGTGGTCAAAAACAGCTAGGTCCATACACTGTAGGTTGGTGAGAGGGATGCCTGTGGAACAAACCAGGTCTAAGGTATGGCCTTTACTGTGGGTGGAGCCCTGTACGTGTTGCCTAAATTGAAAACATTCCAACAGTGACAGGAACTTGGAAATAAATTTGCAGCTACTGGTGTCAATGTGGATGTTAAAATCCCCAAGCAGGAGTGTGGATGGAGACAAAGCACAGATTGGGGTGAGGAGCTCAGATAGCTCAGACAGAAAACCAGCAGAAGCCTTAGGAGGGCCGTAAATGAGGATAGACTGAAGCTGAGAACTCCCAGCCAGTGTAAACACATCTCCCTCAAATGTGGTGGTATTTGGTATGGGGACCTCTTTAATTCTGATGTTGGCACGGTGGATGACAGCCAGTCCCCCTCCACTGCCCTTAGTGCAAGGCTTCTGTAAATAAACATAGCCTGGTGGAATGGCCTGATTTAATGCAAAAAAGTTCAGCTTTTTCGGTCAAGTCTCCTTTAAGCAGAGGATGTCAGTCTTGTGTTCCAAAATGTCATGAATAAGTAGAGGTTTATTGCTGAGGGAGCGCACATTGAGAAGAAGAAGCAGCCAACTTTATTGTCATTCAGTCCATACAGCCAATCATCTCTGCTGGAGTCCAAGTCCCACCCTATGCAGGACATACTGAATGCACCGAGGAGCTCATTTAGAAGTAGGCTACATCATCCTAGGTGCGCGACTGAGAGGTTTCGCAGGTCCTTCCTACCTACGGCTGTCAGACTTTATAACCTAAGCAGGGCTGCTCGCAGAGATGGCAAAAAAACGTGACGACCTAATAGTATTGAATGCAAAAGACGCAACAGACTTACACAAAATGGTCCCCTCCAGTATACAACGAGGACATTATCAATCGCTACGGAGGGTAACAATATGTATGGGTACATATTCATACTATGTGGGGTAACTAAATAGGTGGTTATGCTGTTTATTCCATCTAGCTACATTGCTCCGCACTGTATATATATATTTATATATTTATGTGTACATACACTACCGTTCAAAAGTTTGGGGTCACCCAGACAATTATTTTGTGTTTTCCATGAAAAGTCACACTTATTTACCACCATGAGTTGTAAAATGAATAGAAAATATAGCCAAGACATTGACAAGGTTAGAAATAATGATGTGTATTTGAAATAATATTTTTTTCCAGATACTCAACCTGCTCAAAGGAAGGTCAGTTTTATAGCTTCTCTAACCAGCTAAACTGTTTTCAGCTGTGCTAACATGATTGCACAAGGGTTTTCTAAACATCCATTTGCCTTCTGACGCAATGAGCAAACACATTGTACCATTAGAACACTGGAGTGATAGTTGCTGGAAATGGGCCTCTATACACCTATGTAGATATTGCACCAAAAACCAGACATTTGCAGCTAGAATAGTCATTTACCACATTAGCAATGCACATTAGATATTGGAGTGTATTTCTGATTAGTTTAAAGTTATCTTCATTGAAAAAAACAGTGCTTTTCTTTCAAAAATAAGGAAATTTCTAAGTGTCCCCAAACTTTTGAACGGTAGTGTATGTATATGTGCTGCTCTTATTTTCTTATCTTCTAAATTATTGCTCTGAGTGTTGCTATCCCTGTGCTGTTGCAATCCTGGAATTTCCCCATTGTGGGACTAATAAAGGCTTATCTTATCTTATGTACAGTAGAACGAAATTGCGGTTTTCTTATCTACAATATTAATCACAGGTAGAATCAGAGGGGCCGCTGCCATGCAAGGCATCGCCACAAACAACTTTTCCTTCCTCCATTTTATTATGTTGAGCACCAAGCTAGAAGGTGGGATGTACCATTTTTGTATGGTCTTTGATATCACCCGGCTGGGGCTTGAACCCACGACCTCCCAGTTGTGGGGCAGATGCTCTATCAACTAGGCCACCACTCCACCACCACTTACTAACATAAATGTTAGTAAACTGACAAGCTCCTGCCCCAAGTGGAGGCGTTAAAAGTATCTTGGGGTCTTATTCACGAGTGGGGAGAATGGAGCAGGAGACTGAAACGGATCGGAGCAGCATCTGCAGTGATGCGGATGTTGTACCGATCTGTTGTGGTGAAGAGGGAGCTAAGCACTAAAGCAAAGCTGTCGATTTACTGCTCAATCTACATTCCAACCCTCACCTATGGTCATGAGCTTTGGGTAATGACTGGAAAAAAAAAAAAAAAAAAAAATCCAAGATGGCGCCGCGGATGGCAGCCACTGGCTTCTGCTCTCTGATGTTTTTGATAATTTTGTGTGTTTTGGACTTCTGCTCTTCTGTCCGAATCACCTATTCAAGGGAGGAACTACTTTCACTCAGACTACCTCCCAATGCAACTTCTCCGCCAGTTGCTGCTGCTGATCTGAAGTTTTTTCAGTCGATCTTAGCTGTGGGAGCAGCGGCTATTGGCGCTGGCCGGAAACGAAGGCGGCGTGGTAAACGTGCCGGTGCGCTAGTCAGGCTGAAGAAACGAGGATTTCGCACGCCGCTCCCATCGATCCATCTGGCAAATATCCGCTGTTTGGCGAACAAAATGGATGAACTGCTGCTCCTGACTCACAAAAACCGGGATTTTAGCAGATCTGGCGCCCTTTGTTTCACGGAGTCCTGGCTGAGTGAACACATCCTGGACAGCGCGGTGCGCCTGGACGGATTCCAGCTGTTTCATGCTGATCGCAGCCGAGAATTCTCTGGAAAGACTAAAGGTGGTGGAATCTGCTTCTACATAAACGAAGGTTGGTGTACTGATGTCACAGTGTTGAAGAAGTTTTGTAGCCCTAACCTAGAGTCACTGTTCATAAACTGTAAACCCTTTTATTCACCGCGAGAGTTCTCCTCGTTTATTCTGGTCGGAATTTATATCCCGCCTGCTGCTTCTACAACAGAGGCACTGCAGCACCTCGCTGACCAGATAGCAGACGTGGAGGAAAAACATCCAGACTCTCTGCTTATCATTCTGGGTGATTTCAATAGAGCTAATCTCACAAATGAGCTTCCTAAATACAGACAGCATATTAAATGTCCCACCAGGGACACAAATACACTCAACCACTGTTACACAGTTTTAAGAAACGCCTATCATGCCGTCCCCCGTGCAGCTCTGGGTTTTTCTGACCACTGTCTGCTCCATCTTATTCCAACATAAAGACAGAAACTAAAAACTTCCAAGTCTGTTGTAAGGACTGTGAAGAAATGGACTGAGGAATCAAAGCTGAAGTTACAAGCCTGCTTTGACTGCACAGATTGGAGTGTTTTTGAAGCTGCAGCCATTAACTTAAATGAACTCACTGACACTGTGACGTCATACATCCGTTTCTGCGAGGACATGTGTGTGCAGACCAAGACCTTCTGCACATACAACAACAATAAACCCTGGTTCATTCCTAAACTGAAGCAGCTACGTCAGACCAAGGAGGAGGCCTACAGGACTGGTGACTGGACTCTGTACAAGCGGGCCAGAAACATGCTGACGAAGGAGATCAGGCTTGCTAAGAGGAGCTACAGTGTGAAGTTACAAAAAAACTTCTCAGCCAACAACTCTGCTTCTGTCTGGAGAGGCCTGCAGAATATCACCAACCACAGGAGACCATCCCCCCACCCTGTGGAAAACCTCCAGCTGGCTAACGACCTAAACAGCTTTTACTGCAGGTTTGAAAAGAACCTACAGTTCTCACCTCCCGCCCACACAAAAGGATTATCTGCAGCCCCAGGAACTCCATCCCTCCTCCACTCTGACCTCCCACCAGCACTAACGATCTGTGAAGAGGAGGTACGCCGGGTCTTTCAGAGACAAAAGATCAAGAAGGCTGCAGGACCTGATGGTGTGTCTCCGTCCTGCCTGAGAGTCTGCTCCAACGAGTTGGCCCCCATCTTCACCCGGATCTTTAACAGATCACTGGAGCTGCGTGAAGTGCCTTCCTGCTTCACACACTCCATCATCATTCCAGTTCCCAAGAAACCCTCTGTTACAGGATTAAACGACTACAGACCTGTAGCCCTGACCTCTGTGGTCATGAAATCCTTGGAGAGATTGGTGCTGAACCACCTGAAGGTCATCACAGGCCCCCTGATGGACCCACTGCAGTTTGCCTACCGGTCAAACAGGTCAGTGGATGATGCAGTGAATATGGGACTACACTACATCCTGCAACACCTCGACTGCCCAGGGACGTACGCCAGGATCCTGTTTGTCGACTTCAGCTCAGCGTTCAACACCATCATCCCAGGCATTCTTCATCAGAAACTCCTCCAGCTCAAGGTGCCCCCCTCCACCTGCCAGTGGATCTCCAGCTTTCTGACTGACAGGTGGCAACAGGTGAAGCTAGGGAGATTTACATCCAGCTCCCGAAAAATTAGTACTGGCGCCCCCCAAGGATGTGTCCTTTCCCCACTGCTCTTCTCCCTCTACTCCAACGACTGCACCTCAGAGGACCCTTCGGTGAAGCTCCTGAAGTTTGCAGACGACACCACAGTCATCGGTTTGATCCGGGATGATGATGAGTCTGCATACAGGCGGGAGGTGGAGCATCTGATCCTCTGGTGCAGCCAGAACCATCTTGAACTTAACCCAGCCAAAACGGTGGAGATGACTGTGGATTTCAGGCGACACCCCCCTTCATTCCCCCCACTCACCATCCTCAACAGCACAGTGTCCACTGTGGACTCCTTCAAGTTTCTGGGTACCACAATCTCCTGGAACCTGAAGTGGTCCTCCCATATAGACACTGTCCGGAAAAAGGCCCAGCAGAGGTTGTTTTTTCTGCGTCAGCTCAAGAAGTTTGATTTGCCTCAGGAGCTGCTGGTTGTCTTCTACACCGCCATCATCCAATCTGTCCTCTGCTTTTCCATCACTGTCTGGTTTGGATCTGCCACTAAACAGGACAAGACCAGACTGCAGCGGATCATTAAGTCTGCGGAGAGGATCATTGGTACTGACCTACCCTCCATTGAGAACTTATATCGGTCCATAACCAGGAAACGGGCGGGAAACATCTGTGCTGACCCATCACACCCCAGCCACAAACTGTTTGAACTTCTATCTTCTGGTCGTCGTTACAGATCACTGAAGGTCAAAACCACCCGTCACAGGAACAGTTTCTTTCCTCAAGCCATCACTCTGATGAACTCCTAACATTCACCTAGTCCTACCTGTTGCTGTACTCATGACTTCTCATCCATTATTACATTGCACATAACTTCACACTGCTTTTTACTTCATTCACATTATATCACTGAATCTGAGTTCACATTGAAATACTGTGTGACTGTATATTTTTTCATATATTTCTGCAAAGTGTGGTTAGTCTGAGTAAATAACTGCATATATTCCTGTATATATTTGCATCCTTTTATAGAAACGTGGACAGACTGTAATTTACTGTACATACTCTGTTGTCATTGAATCCTTATTTAAATCCTCCACCTGAACAATGAGAACAAGTTTTTAGCCAAAGTCAAATTCCTTGTATGTGTTGTGCATACTTGGCCAATAAAGCTGATTCTGATTCTGAAAGAATGAGATCATGGATACACAAGCAGCTGAAATGAGCTTTCTCCGTAGGATTGCTGGACTCACCCTTAGAGATAGGGTGAGGAGCTCAGTCATCTGGGAGAGGCTCAGAGTAGAACTGTTGCTCCTCCACATCGAAAGGAGCCAGTTGAGGTGGTTTGGGCATCTGATCAGGATGACTCCTGGATGGCTCCCACTCAAGGTGTTCTGGGTGTGTCGCGCTGGGAGGAGACCCCGGGCCAAACCCAGGACACATTGGAATGACTGTCTCTCAGCTGTCCTGGGAACATCTTGGTGTCCTCTTTGAAGAGCTGGAGCAGGTGTCCGGGGAGAGGGAAGTCTGGGCTTCTCTGCTTGAACTGCTGCCTCCGCAACCTGGCCTCCGGAAAAGTGGTAGAAGATGGATGGAAGGACTTTGCCCATAGGTGAGGCAGAGTGGCTAGGAGAGGTGCAGTCAATACAGTGCAGTAGGTGGAGCTGTCTGGTGGGCAGGTGATGTTTGTTGTGATGACGACTTACAGTTCCCAGATGCCTCACTGACAGCATGTAGAGAATGGGTGTTTTCACACAGTAGCAGGAAGCCCATAGAACCAGGAAGGCCATCGACAGCTTGGACTTAGGTAAAGCCCCAGGCAGCGACGGGATTTCCCCAGATCTGATCAAACACTGCAAGACTACTCTCCTGCTCCCATTGCATGAAGTCCTCTGTCAGTGCTGGCAAGAAGGGGCTGTACCACAGGACATGAGGGATGCCAAGATCATCACCCTCTATAAGAGCAAGGGCGAAAGAAGTGACTGCAACAACTACAGAGGCATCTCTTTACTCAGTATTGTCAGCAAAGTCTTTGCTCAGGTCATTTTGATCCACCTGCAGAAGCTGGCAGAACGCATCTACCCAGAGTTGCAGTGTGGCTTTTGTACCAAGAGATCAACGGTAGACATGGTCTTCTCCGTCCCCCAACTCCATGAGAAGTGCATAGTACAGCAGATGCCCCTGTATGTCACCTTCATAGATCTCACCAAGGCGATTAACCTTGTCAGCAGAGACAGCCTGTTCAAGATTCTCCCAAAGATAGGCTGCCCACCAAAGATGGAGAGCATGATCGAGTCTTTTCAACAGGAGCTGCAGACACTGATGGACTGCTTCTCACAGGCCTGCAAGGATTTTGGACTCACCATTAGCCTGAAAAAGACCAATATCCTGGAACAAGACACTGAATCACCACCTGTCATCATTATCGATGACTATGAACTTGACGTCGTCCACTACTTCACCTACCTTGGCTCTACCATAACCGACAACCTCTCCCTTGACACAGAAATAGACAGGAGGATCGGGAAGGCTACTACAACACTCGCTCGCCTCACAACCAGAGTGTGGACAAACCCCAAGCTGTCGATGGAGACTAAGATCGCAATGTATAATGCCTGTGTCATCAGCACACGGCTGTGCAGCAGTGAGTCATGGACAACATATGCCAGACAGGAGAAGCGACTCAACACCTTCCATCTGCGAAGCATCTGCCGCATCCTGGGCATATCCTGGCAGGACAGGGTAACCAACACAGATGTCTTGAATCGTGTGGGACTTCCCAGCATGTTCACTCTACTCAGACAGTGCAGGCTGCGCTGGCTAGGCCGTGTCCACCACATGGACAATAGGCGCATCCCAAAGGACATCCTGTGTGGAGAACTGGCATCTGGGAGGAGAGCCACTGGTCACCCCCAGCTCCGGTACAAATATGTCGTTAAGAGAGACATGAAGGCCACCGACATCAACACAGAGACCTGGGAGAGCCTAGCAGGTGACCGTGCAAAGTGGAAAAAGACCCTGAAGCAACACCTGAAATCAGGGGAGGAGAAAATGATGACCGCTGCTGCAGAAAAATGAGCACGCAGGAAGGAAAGCAGCAGCTCCAACAGACCAGAGACTACACACAGGTGTGACCTTTGCAATAGAGACTGCCACTCCTGCATTGGTCTATTTAGCCACAGACAACGCTGCTCCAGGCGAGCAGACAGCTAGATCTAGGATGCGTCACCCATGGTCAACCCTGACCGACAGAGGCCTAAAAAGTAGACAAGACACAAAATACAAATTAATTCAGATTGAGAAGTGGCAACATACATGCCAGTGTCCTCCCAAGCCAGAAATTGGGGAAAAGTTGATTTACAGGAAAGATTTTTTTGTTCAGAGTAACAAGGCAGTCAGAGACAGCAGACTTTGGCTCCGCTGTCATGGACCCTCATTATCAAGTCTAGCTGATTGCAGTGTTTCACAGCACATTGATATAGTGTTTACACTAGGGGTTCAGTGGGTCTCTGCTGCTGAAGGCAGTTTTATCTAAGAGGCTTCATAGGATGAACTTTATCTTTTTGTGTCAGAACCATATTCCAACACCTTTCTTGTGTCTCTTTGTCCCTCCAGATGTCCCACAGCAAAATGATTTTAACCAGGAGGAAGTTCTGGATGAGCAGCAGCTTCTCAACCAGGAGAGAAACTTTGTTGTTGTTCAGGTGGAAGCAGATTGTTCCCAGATTAAAGAGGAACAGGAGGACATTTGCATCAGTCAGGAGGGAGAGCGGTTTGGACTGAAGCAGGAGCCCCAAACCTTTGAAGGTCAGTGCAGGTCAAGGTTCCACTCGGTGATTGATGAGACAGAAGAAGTGAACTGAAAAATGACATAAGAGCAGTCAACATGAAGGAAGACAAAATAGTTTTAGATCAGAAAGTTCTAACAAATATGATGTGGCAAAATACTAGAATTAAAGCTCTGTAGACTGAAAGTAAATGACATGGATAGTTAAATGATAAAAATGAATATGTAATATAAGAAAAAAAATGACTAAAATATCTAAATATTCAATGATGTGCCATAAATCCACCCTGAATAAAAGGGATCAGTATAAAGGAGTCTAACCCACTAGCACAACATTAACAAGGTTTTTAGAAAAAAGATAAATGTGGTGAAGAGCAGTTCTGCAGTCATGGCTTCCATGCTGAGAAGAGACAGAGAGGTGGAACCTAACCAGGCCCTTATCAGTAGCCAGAGATCACATGATCCCACAGGTGTCACAGGGTTCCTGAAAAAGTGAAAACAGATAAGATGAGGAGTGAGAATCTCATCTGGAATCAGAGAAGAAATTAATATATATGTCATAAAAGTGCTACAAATATTGGACTATTTGCCTTAAATTGTGACTACTGGTCAACCAGGAAAATCTCTAGTTGGGGGCAGTCCTAGTCTGTCTTGTGTTTCTTCATCCCTCCTCCCTCTGCTGTCTGTAGAGAAGCAGTTAGAAATTTAGTGAGGGGGGGTCACGTGATGTATTCAATGTGAGATGATGTACTTCGCCAGCCTCCTTCCCTATATGCTGATTTTTACTTATTTTTTGCAGTTAAACCCCAGATATATTTTGTCCTTTCATTTTTTTTAAGTGTATCTGAAGCCTAAAGAAACAGTAATTAACCAGAAACATGTCAAAGAAGGCTTGTTTTGAGCCTAAACAACCTAAACAACACAGCTAGCAGTGAGGCTAGCATGGAAGATAGCGCTGCAGCCGCTACTGCGCCGATAGTCACAGAAAGGATTGGCACCCTCATGGAGGAGAAATTCGGTGATTTACGAGCCACCCTGGACAGGTTGAATAACCGTATTGAAGATGACACCAAAAGAATAACAGAGACAGAGAGCCGCATCTCCGAAGATGAGGATTGCATCACATTGCTGGAGAACCAAGTCACTGAACTCCAACAAAAAGTTAAAACTTTAACTGGTCGAGAGTGATCACAGAAGACAGCCATGGTATGAAGAGGCGGCAACTCTCTGCGGAAGAAGAAGAAGGCAATTCGAATTCAACTAGGAGGAATGGAGGTGGGAAGCGAGGAAGAGGAAGTTTGGAGCATGGTGGCATCTAAAAGAAAGAAAAGTAGACGTCAAGAAACTCAGTCAAGACCATTATCAAGTGCTGAGGAATCAGAGGATGAACGATCCCGGAATAAACAAGAGTGGAAAGTAATCATTAAACTTACTCAGGAAGGGGCTTCATTTCGTGAGTGGAACCCAATTAAGCTCACAAATGCAATTAATGGGTTGCTTGGAGAAGTTTTAAATGCAAGGGTTCTTCGTAGTGGTTCATTGCTGGTTACATGTAAAGATAGTGTTCAACAAGGATAAGCAATCAGAGTCACTCAGATGAAGGGAAAAGATGTGCATTGTTCAGTAAAGGAAGGAAATAAGGCAATGAGAGGAGTGATATTGGGCATTTCAACGGCTGTCTAAACTGATGAACTAATGAGGAACTTAACTGGAGCAAAAGTGATAGAGGTACGGAGATTGAAAGCTAATAGAAATGGCAAAAAATGTGACAGTCTGTCAATAATGTTAAAATTTGAAACAAGGCTGCCAAGTAAGGTGTATATTGGCTACATGAGCTATGAAGTCAGACTTTACGTTCCTCCTCCACTTAGATGTTTCAGATGTCAAAAGTTTAGTCATGTAACAGCGATATGCAGAGGTAGACAACGATGTGCCAGATGCTCCAGTGAACATGAATATGGAAAGTGTGAAAGAGGAGCCAAATTAAAGTGCTGTAACTGCGGTGGTGAACATAGCTCTGCATATCGAGGTTGTGAAGCCAGCAAAAGAGCAGCAGAAATTCAGCAGATAAAAGTCTCCCAGGGGCTAACATATGCAGAAGCTGCGAAAAAGGTGCCAGCTAAAAAAGTGGGAGTGGACTCTTAACAGGGAAAGTGTGCAGACTTGCAGTGCATGCAGTAGAATTAAGGAAGATACTCTGGTTTTGAAGGAAAATAATTTTGTCTTATTTGTGGTAGATGTGATAAACTGCACTACGCAGACTTCCAAGAAGACAGAAAAAATCAAAATCATTGTGAAAGCAGCAGAAAAATATCTTGGCATTAAGGGGCTACAGTGGGAAGCAGTTGGGGACTTGTTAAGTGGGGGACCTTTAAGTTCACAAACATCATGGGCTGGTGGATCAACCGCCAATCAAGTCTAAAAGGAGAAGAATGAGATGAGACTTAGATACAGACTACAGCTAGAAGAAGAAGAATGAGATGAGATGCAGATATGAGATTAAAAAAGAAGAACGTCACAAAGCTATGAGGAAAAACAGACACACAGAAAGACAGACATATATGGGGTGTGTGGTGGTGGTGCACCTGTGGGCTGGTTGCCAACCACCAATCAGGTCTAGAAGAAGAAGTTGTTCAGAGCTCCTTATGCAAAGATATAGAGTGATGATAATCGGGTCAGAGGCGGTAATGCACCTGTAAGCTGGTTGCCAACCGCCAATCAAATCTAAAAGAAGAAGAAGAAGACAGCGAGAACAGGAGCCACAGGGTCAACATCATAATCATCGGTCTCAAAGAAGGTTCTGAAGGACAATATGCTCTCCACTTTTTTGTGATGTGGCTCCCAGATACACGAGAAATGGAGACCAAGCGAGGGACTGTAAAGAGTGACAGGGCATACTGAGCGCTCAGTCTGCTGAAGAACCATGGTAGACCTGTCATTATTAAACTCCACAACTCCAGTGACAAACAGCGGGTGATCACAGGCAGAAAGGGACATCACCTACCAGGGCAGCAGAATCTACATTCGCCAGGACTTCTCAACTCACATGCGCGAGGCCTGGCGGATGTTCAGCGGCACCTGCGAGTGGCTCATCCAGGGAAGAGTCCGCTTACAGATGCGCTACCTGGCGACGCTCTGCTTCATGTTTAACAGAGCAGAGAGCAGCTTAAGAACTGCGGAGGTGTTTTTTTTAAATGTTTATTTGAAAGGGACATGACATACTAATGAACATTAATACAAATGTAAGTATGCCAGGTTTAGCAATACTGCTAATTTGCATCTGTAGTCCCTCAGCAGGTCACAAAAACACACAATCAAACAAGAACATCTGCAATGAAACTGTACAAACTGGATATGCTAAAGTGCAAGAATTAAGGTGCTACAAAACAAAACATTCAAATGTCACACAAGCAGTGTTGGGTAAGTTACTAAAAAATAGTAACCAGTTACAGTTACTAGTTACTTCTTTTCAAAAGTAACTGTTACTTTTGAGTTACTGCATGATTAAAGTAACTAGTTACTTGGAAGAGTAACTTTCACGTTACTTTTAAATGCATACTTAAATCATCGTGCACACATAGCAAGATCAAGGGCCCCTTGTTCTCATCAGAAAATAGAAGAAAAAACTGATGAGAAAAAAAGTCTCATCTTTCAGAGAAAAAATGTCTCAGATTTACACAAACTATTGTAATCAGTAGAAAGTCAGAAATTCACTAGAAATAAAGCTGTGAATTCGCAGAGAAAATTTTGGACCCCCTGGTGGGCTGTTTTTGGCCCACGAACCATATATTTGACACCCCTGGACCAGCCCATTAAAAATGCATATTTAGAGGATTTACTTTCGTGAAATAGTTGCATATAACAACAGCATGTAAATGAATGAGATAAAATAAAACGGAAAGCACAGATAAATGAAAGTTCACCGCTTACAAGAAGCTGTTCTTTACTGCAACAAACCGAGTCACTTTCTTTCTGTGCGTAAGACAACTTATACACAATTGCTTACACAATTTACACAACTGCGAGCATTAAATGCGAGCTTCTTGCTCAAAAAAAATACTCATGTTTAACCACAGAGGTAGGAGCTGTTGGGGGACTACTTACTGCTTGGACAACAGGTGATCAGGGCTCCGTATGAGAAGTCACCAAGGCATTTCTTCCCACCACGGGGGAGGAGAGTGACGGCTGTGCCAGCTATGGTAGGGTCAGTTTATTTGTGCTAAAATATCTATCCATATTAATAAAACGAGCAATGCGAGTAACGCATCTGATCAAATTTCAGTAACTGTAACGCATTACTGAATTTTTAGACAGTAATTTCGTTACAGAGCAGTTACTTCAAAAGTAGTGGCGTTACAATAACATGTTACTTTGTAACACATTACTCCCAACACTGCACACAAGTGAAGTCAGCAAGAACAGATTCAAATGACTACCGAACTAAACGGATTCTACAGGTACATATGGATGGTAAGGACAACTTCAACTGACATGGACCTGTGGCCAGTTTACGGAGGCAAGTAAGTTCATATATGTGACCCATGCTGGAAAAATGAGTCACAATGAGGAAATTTCCAAAACTGAGGTATTATTTTCATATTCTGTATTGAAAGACCTTCAATATGATATTTAATTTGTAGGAATTGGGCAAAAACTGACCAGCAACAAGCCGATTTTGTTTATATCTTGGCTGGTTGGAAAACTTGCATTCAATCAGTCCTGAGTTACATCTTCCGGAAAAACGTGTATTTTTAGAAAGTAGGAGTTCCAAGCTGATGGAGGTTTTCCCAGGACTTGACGCCAGCAAACAACGAAAGAACCATGGTTTTTGACCTCTAGTGCCTGTAGCTCGTAATTATCCTGTGTGCATTCCGAATTTTTTTTTTTTTTTTTTGCCAGCACGACTCATATTATTGCTAGTGAAAGCAGCAGCATCCTGTACGGGACAGTATTCAGAAGAGGTTTCAAACACTTTCCAAGTTTATTTTATTCTTCATGTTATATTTAAAAAATAAATAAATATACAGTGAATATAAAAAGTCTACACACCCCTGTTCAAATGCCAGGTTTTTGTGATGTAAAAAATGAGACCAAGATAAATCATTTAAAAAATTTCCACCATTAATGTGACCTATAACCTGTACATCCCAATTGAAAAACAAACTGAAATCTTTTAAGGGAAAAAAAAACAACTTACATTAACCTGGTTGCATAAATATGCACACCTAGAAGCTAATAGTGTTTGATCGGATTCAGGTCTGGACTCTGGCTGGCCCATTCCAAAATCTTAATCTTCTTCTGGTGAAGCCATTCTTTTGTTGATTTGGATGTGTGCTTTGGGTCATTGTCATGCTGAAAGATGAAGTTCCTCTTCATCTTCAGCTTTCTAGCAGAAACCTGAAGGTTTTGTGCCAACACTGACTGGTATTTGGAACTGTTCATAATTCCCTCCACCTGGACTAAGACCCCAGTTCCAACTGAAGAAAGACAGCCCTAAACTATGATGCTGCCACCGCCATGCTTCACTGTCAGTATGGTGTTCTTTTGGTGATGAGCAGTGTTGTGTTTGTGCCAAATATACCTTTTGGAATTATGGCCAAAAAATTCAACCTTCATTTCATTGGACCATAACACTTTTTCCCACATGCGTTTGGGAGATTTCAAATGTGTTTTTGCAAAATGTAGCCTGGCTTGTATGTTTTTCTTCGTAAGATAAGACTTTTGTTTTGCCACCCTAGACGGGAAATTGTTATCACATGTACTGAACAGCCAGTTAGTTAAGTTAATTAATTCCCTTCCACAGCATGTGGGACACCATATGGTGTATAGGAGCGGCACCTATCTCTGTTTCTCTGACCCAAGGCCACACAGCTACTACTGTAAGTAGTGAAAGCTACAGTGGTGGTGATGGTGGTGGTGGGGGGGTCAGTCCTCTGGTAGCTCTGTGCGTCAGTGTACCCAGGCTTGGATGTTCTTTGTAAAGCTGGATTCATGCTGCACCTCCGCTGTCCGCGTATGTGCAACCGGAAACCTCGTGTGACAAAATTTACATCATCATCTCCACTCCGCTAGTGTACGCAGGACTCTACCGCAGACGACCGCGTGCAGCCCAAATTTTGTGACCACGTGGCCTGCCCACAATCTGAACGCGTTGACAGAGCATGCACAAGACTGAATGTCTCATTCACAAGGTGGCGCTATCAACACAGCATACAAAGACAAAGTAGACGAAGACAATGAGAAGGTGGAAGACGAGAATAAACATACATGAATCCTTTTGCAGCAGCTTGAGTGGAGAAGAGCACTGGAAAACTTTAATTCCTCCTTTTCCTTGAAACAACGCCATTGTTGTTGCTACAAAAACAATCCACAGAAAACAAACTACCCATCCATGAATAACTCACCACCTACCCTGAATATTGCTCTTTTAAACGTACGTTCTCTTGCCAACAAGACTTTTATCATCAATGCCCTGATTTTAGATAATAAGATTGTTTATTTTTAACAGAGACGTGGCTTGGCACGGATGCACAAGCGGTTCTTACTGGGGCCTCCCCACTAAATTTTAGCTCAGTTTTTTCCATAAGAAAGGGCAGGAAGGGTGGGGGTACTGCTTCTATTTTTTCTTCCTCACTTGCAGTAAAGCAAATTTTACCTGATCGATATACCGCATCTGAGCACCACGCTTTTGTCTTTAGCAACCCCACAATTTTATGCGTCACAGTTTACAGATCACCCAAATACTGCCCTGTTTTTATTGATGAGTTCTCTGAGTTTTATCAATAATCCACTCCTCATACAATTTTATTGTCATTTCCGGTGATTTTAATCTACACAATGATAAGCAGGGTGACCATATGTCCAAAGATTTTAATGACCTGCTCACGTCCATGAATTTTACCCAGCATGTCATGCAGCCGACTCACAACAGGGGACACACTCTGGATCTTGTCATTAGCCATGACCTGCCCACAAGTGTGTCCTCTGTTGTTGACTTGGCTGTATCTGACCATTACTGTGTGTTTTTTAACAGCACTGGCTTTATGCAAAGGGAGACCTCTGTGCGAACTGTGAGGAAGCACCATCTGACACCTGAAGTGGCTGCTGATTTTATCAAACTCTTATGCAACACTCCCCCAGTTATTTTATCTTCATCCTGTGATTTTATTGTTGATAATTTTAACAGTAAATTAAGATCAATCATTGAGCCTCCATGGAGAAATAACCACATCCAAAAACTGAAAAGAGAGTGCAGGATGGCTGAGAGGAAATGGTGGAAAAACAAATTAACTATCAATTACCAAATACTAAAGAATAAATTAAAAATATACAATAATGCAGTCAAGACATCGAGAACAGAGTATTTTGCCATCATAATCTCAACCTATAACAATAACCCTAAAGTCCTTTTAGCAACCATCGATCACTTAATCAACCCAGATTTTAATAAAAACACAAACCTGCCATCCAACTCTCTCTGAGAGTTTTGCAGACCACTTCAGGTGCAAGGTTGATTCTATTAGATCCAACATTTTATCTGACCAGAAGACTGCTTTTAATAGAATGTTGGACTTGTGGGTGACACACATGGTGGGCTCACATTTCCACAGAGATATGACTGCATGCGTATTGGGGGTTTCACGTCTGGAAGGACAAAGGACTCGAATCTGCAGAAGATAACGAGGAGGTGTGAGATTTGTCTTTTTGTCCCACAGAAGATGCCCTGGAGGGATTTCCGGTTCATCAAGGAATGAGAGACAATGGTGAAGGTTCAAAGGGATGCTTTGTGACTGTATGTTTACTGAAGCACCATGTGACTTGAGTTCTGATGCTGGAAACGTATAAAAGGGTGATGTGATATGATTCTTCCTCTTCTTCCTGCTTTGAGAATGCTAGACGATGTGTTCTGTCAATAAAGCTGAACCTGAGAAATAAACTCAGCCTCATCATTAGAGCACATCCTCTACACTGGTGACCTACGACAAAGAATGAGCAGACAGAATTCTCCCGAGCGGGGCTCGGCGGAAGCCAGCCTGATGGCCGCCTCCACGATCCGGCTGCCCGATTTCTGGCAGCACAGCCCGCGCTCATGGTTTAGCGCAGTTGAGGCGCAGTTCAACCTCCAGAGAATCTCCAACGACGACACAAGATTCTACCATGTGGTAGCGAAGCTGGACAGCAACACGGTCCAGAGAGTGGAGGATCTGGTTAATCATCCACCAGACAGCAACAAGTACAGCGCATTGAAGGACGCGCTGATCAGCCATTTCACCCCTTCGGTCCAACAGCGAGCAGAGGGGCTCCTGACGTTGACGGAGTCAGAGAACGATAGACCTGCGGACCTGATGGTGACGATGCCGAGGCTGAAAGACTCTGAGGATGGCAAATTCATTTTCGCCCACCTTTTCCTTCGGACCCTGCCGCCAGCAGTGAGAGTGGCCCTGGCAGAGTCGCCCCGATTGGCCAGGCGAGACTACCATGGGCTGAGCAAAGAGGTGCAGCGGCTTGTCGACACCCACAAGCGGAACGTGGTTTCGGCTGCGGCAGCTAGCCCAGGAACGGCGTCCGGAGACAGTGCAGATCCAGCGGCCGCGGCGCCAGACGCACCAACGACGGCGGCGATGGGGACCAGGCGGCGCGGAGCGGAGGACGGCCGGTGCTTTTACCACCGCCGTTTTGCAGAGAGAGCGCACAAGTGCGTCCCGCCGTGCAACTTCAAGCGCCAGGGAAACGCCAAGACCGAGGGCCGGTAGCAGCTGCGACCCTCGGCGACAAGAACAAGCTGCTTTACCTGACAGATGCACACTTGGTGAAACAGTTCCTCGTGGACACAGGCTCCCAGCTGAGTTTCGTCACACCCACCTACGCGGAACGGCTGATGCCGTCTAAAGCTCCCTGGGTGTCAGTGTCAGTAGCGAACGGCTCCACGATTAAAACGTTCGGTGAGAGGACCATGCTTCTGTCCTTACAGGGCCGTTCATTTGAGTGGACTTTTATTGTAGCAGCAGTCAGTTTCAACATGTTAGGGGCTGATTTTTTGTGCTCACATGGTTTATTGGTTGACCTTGTCTTTTCATTCTATCCCCTGCACAGCTCGGGTGGCCCCGCCGACTGCACATGCCAGCGTCTCAGCTGCGGGTGGTAAGTTTCACATATTGCTCGCTCAGTTCCCAGCACTCACAGTCCCCACGTTTCGGCGACGGTGGCTAAACATGGGGTGGAGCATTTTATCACCACCACCGGGCCTCCCGTCTTTGCAAAAGCTCAGCGCTTGGACCCAGCTAAACTGGCCATCGCGCGCGAGGAGTTCACTAATCTGGAAAAACTGGGCATTGTTAGACGCTCCAAAAGCTCCTGGGCTTCGCCGCTACACATGGTCCCAAAAGCTGATGGCTCGTGGCGACCTTGCGGCGATTTCCGCAGGTTGAACAACGTTTCAGCACATGACCGCTACCCGATTCCGCACATTCAGGATTTTTCTGTTCATTTGGCGGGGGCGCGCATTTTTTCTAAAATAGACGTGGTGCGCGGTTACCACCAGGTTCCAGTGCGCGCGCAGGATGTACCCAAAACAGCGGTCATAACTCCTTTCGGCCTTTTTGAGTTTTTGCACATGCCTTTTGGCCTCAAGGGGGCCGCGCAGACTTTCCAACGCGTGATGGATGCAGTTTTACGCGACCTCCCTTTCGTGTTCGTTTATTTGGACGATATTTTAGTAGCCAGCACGTCCGAAGGCGAACACGAAAGCCACCTCACAGCAGTTTTTCGGAGGCTGGCAGAGCACGGGTTAATAGTTAACCCAGCGAAGTGCCAGTTTGGGGTGGCGCAGATTGATTTTTTGGGGCATCGCGTTTCGGCAGAAGGAGCGGTTCCTCTGCCCGATAAGGTGCGCGCAATAACAGATTTTCCGCAACCTCAAACGGTCAAGGCGCTACAGGAGTTTCTGGGGATGGTTAATTTTTACAACCGGTTCCTCCCAAGTGCAGCACGGCTCATGCAGCCATTGTACACTGCGTTAAAAAAACAAAAGCCCGCAAATAAAGTTGAATGGTCTCCGGAGCAGGAGCGCGCTTCTGCCCAGGTCAAATCAGCCCTGGCAAACGCAGTTTTGTTAACGCACCCAGTTCCAACGGCCCACATGGCGCTCACCACTGATGCTTCCGATGTAGCAGTGGGGGCGGTAGTTGAACAGTTTGTGGCAGGTACCTGGCAACCTCTCGCGTTTTTCAGCAGGACTTTGCGCGATAGTGAGCGTAAATACAGTGCGTTCGACAGGGAGCTTTTGTCCCTACACTTGGCCATCCGCCATTTTCAGTTCTGGTTGGAAGGGCGACGTTTCACCGCGTTTGTGGATCATAAACCGCTAACGTTTGCGATGGCCAAAATTTCAGAACCCTGGTCAGGCCGGCAACAAAGGCAACTAGCCGCAATATCGGAGTTCACCACTGATATTCAGCATGTTGCGGGTAAACACAATGTTGTGGCAGACTGTCTCTCGCGCGCGGTAGCAACACCAAGCCCCATGGGGGCAGACTCTGTAGTCGTGGCCGCGGGCCCGGGCAGCAACGCGGGAGCGCGCGCAGCCCCGGTCTGTGTAGGGTTAGATTATGCAGCCATGGCCGTGGAGCAGGTTAATGACGTGGACGTGCGCACACTCCAGTCTGGACCAACAGGGTTAAGGCTGGAGCACAGGGTGCAGCAAATTGGTATGCCCCCACTAATCTGCGATGTCTCCACGGGACGGCCCCGCCCCGTGGTGCCAGCCACATGGCGTCGCCGCGTTTTTGACTCGGTTCATTCTCTCGCGCACCCGGGGGTGCGCGCATCGATTAAGTTGGTGGGGGAGAAATTTGTTTGGCCCGGGTTGCGCAAACAGGTCAAGGAATGGGCGGCGGCCTGCGTAGCGTGTCAGCGAGCCAAAATACACAGACACACTAAGGCTCCATTAGAACCTTTTCACATCCCCGCTAAGCGTTTTGATCACGTGCATGTTGACTTGGTGGGCCCGCTCCCACCATCACACGGGCACACACATCTTTTGACGATGGTGGATCCCACCACGCGTTGGCCAGAGGCGATTCCTCTGACATCAACCACAGCGGAAGAAGTTGCGCGAGCGTTTTTAGCAGCGTGGGTTGCGCGTTTCGGTGTACCGTCGGACATAACGTCCGACAGGGGTCCCCAATTTATTTCCGAACTATGGTCATCGATGACCCGCAGCTTGGGGGTGAAGATTCATCGCACCACCGCGTATAACCCCCAGGCTAATGGTTTATGCGAACGCTTTCACAGGTCATTGAAAGCAGCCCTCAGAACGTCGCTGACAGATACAAATTGGGTGGACAAACTTCCATGGGTTTTATTGGGGTTGCGTTCTGCACCTAAGGAAGATTTGCATGCTTCCCCAGCTGAGTTAGTCTTTGCACAACCTCTCCGTTTGTCGGGGGAATTTCTCCCCGATAATCCCGCACCAAATGGCCCCCCTGCTCAGCCGCGGCAGAGCGACTCGGGAGCAAACACACTCCCTGGCCCGGTCCATCACAGTTTCCCCACACATTTTTGTGCCAAAGGCTTTAAAAAATGCAGAGTTTGTTTTAGTTAGACATGATGCTCAGCATCCAAGTTTGCGACCGTTTTATGACGGACCGTTCAGAGTGCTGGAGACCGGGCAGAAGCATTTTCTGCTAGATTTAGGGGGCAGAAGGGAGTTGATTTGCATAAACAGGCTCAAACCCGCTTTTGTTTTGGCTGATGAGCAAGTGCAGCTCGCGAGGCCCCCCCGCCGTGGCAGGCCGCTGAAAGGACATTCTCCAGAATCTTCACAGAAACGTGCTAACAGCTTTAATCCACAGATGCAGAGAGATGCTGCAGGGGTAGCAAAGCCAGGTTGCAGCAGATTCGGCAGAAGGTTAAAACCCAGGCAGTTGGTGGATTGATTAGTGATATGTGGAGTGTTTTGTGTTTTTCTTTTTTTTATGCCATGCATGTTTTGCCCTTAATAGACGTTTGGGGGGGTAGTGTGGGTGACACACATGGTGGGCTCACATTTCCACAGACATATGACTGCATGCGTATTGGGGATTTCACGTCTGGAAGGACAAAGGACTCGAATCTGCAGAAGATAACGAGGAGGTGTGAGATTTGTCTTTTTGTCCCACAGAAGATGCCCCGGAGGGATTTCCGGTTCATCAAGGAATGAGAGACAATGGTGAAGGTTCAAAGGGATGCTTTGTGACTGTATGTTTACTGAAGCACCATGTGACTTGAGTTCTGATGCTGGAAACATATAAAAGGGTGATGTGATATGATTCTTCCTCTTCTTCCTGCTTTGAGAATGCTAGACAATGTGTTCTGTCAATAAAGCTGAACCTGAGAAATAAACTCAGCCTCATCATTCGAGCACATCCTCTACAGACTCACCTTTAGGTGAGGAAACACTGGACTGTTTTGCCCTGTTTGCTGCTAAGATGCTTGGTAGTTTTCTCCCAGGTAAACTTGATCTCCTGTCTTTTAGATCCAATTCCCACATCACTTTTTAAAACATTTTATGGATTTTTTGAACACGAGATTTTAAACATTGTAAATTGCTCTCTTCAGACTGGTGTTTTCCCCACTGCCTTTAAAACAGCTGTGGTGAAGCCCCTTTTGAAGAAGAGTAATTTAGATCCTGATATTCTCAGTAACTATCGACCTGTATCCAACTTACCATTTTTAGGTAAAGTTTTAGAAAAAATTGTTTTCTTCCAGTTAAATAATTTTCTTATTGACCACAACATTTTTGAGAAATTTCAATTTGGTTTTAGGACAAACCACAGTACTGAGACAGCCCTTTAAAAAATTGTTAATGATATCAGGTGTAACATGGACTCCCACAAACTGTCAGTCCTGGTGCTGCTGGATCTCAGCGCTGCCTTTGATACAATAGATCACCACATTTTATTAAGCAGACTCCCAACACCTGGTGGGCCTCTCAGGTACTGTTCTTGAATGGTTTCATTCCTAGCTCACAGATCATCGCTATTTTGTAATTATGGATACATGTTCTTCGGCAATCCACAAAATCAAGTGTGGGGTACCCCAAGGTTTAATTTTAGGGCCAATCTTTTTAATCTTTGTATGTTACCACTTGGGGATGTTATCAGGAGACATGGCATCAATTTTCATAGCTATGCTGATGATACACAGCTGTACATTGCCACGTCTCCTGATGACACAAAACCAGTTAATGCCCTTTTGAACTATATTTTAGATATAAAGTCATGGATGGCAGAGAACTTTTTACAGCTCAACCAGGACAAAACAGAAGTTTTAATCACTGGTCCTGAAGACAAGAGAGAGAAACTTTTACCTAAATTGCTAGGTCTAAAACCTACACATTGTGTCAAGAACCTGGGCGTTCTTTTAGACTCTGACTTTAATTTTATTTCACACTTTAAAAATGTAACAAAAATCTAATTTTACCGTCTTAGGAATATAGCCAGAGTCTGCCCTTTTCTCTCTTCTGCCAGCACAGAGGTCTTGGCGCATGCTTTTAATACTAGTCGTGTAGACTGTTGTAATGCCCTGCTCTCTGGTTTTCCCCAAAAAAGGATATGACATCTCCAACTGCTCCAAAATTCAGCAGCACAAGCTACTATACCCACCTCTGATCCTATAATTTAAGTATGCATGAGTAAATTCCTATTATGAATGTTTTCCCTTCTCTTTCTTACTCTTTCTCAATGGAAAAAAACACTAGAATATAAATACAAAAAATGCACATATTTTTGTCATTTATGTAAACCATGACAAAAAAAAATCCTGCAGGACAATACGTGACAAATGGTATTTCTAACTTGTTTGTATACCAGCATAGACAGAGAAAACCTGAATTAGACAGGGCTCAGAGAGGGCAAGATGAGAGACGAGATGAGCCAAGGAGAGAGAAGTGTTGAGGCAGAGGGTCCAGAAGAGGTGAGAGCAGAGGAAGGAGAGAAAGATGATACCACTTAAAAAGTCCACACACAGGACATCTGGGTGGGACCCCAACTGGCCTGATATTGCAACATATTGCAACAAAAGCCTTGGTTGTACAGTACTTCATATGGTAAGTTCTCTATGTAAAGTTACTGTGATTTAAATACTGTGATTTAAATACTGTGACTTAAATAAATAGTATAAAATTAACATTCTGGTTACAATAATGTCATACTACCCTCCCCCCTCGAAAAGTATGCTGCCACCACGCCAAGGTCTTTAAGCCAGAGGAAACACTGGGTACTGCTGATAAATTGTTTGGTGTTGTCTTGGTTTCATGATGTCAAAATGTGAACAACATGATGAAGAGGATTGTTTAAATACCAATTCTAATTGAACCACAAAATGTATTGGTCGATTCATGGATCAAACACCTTTTGTGAATTTTGCCACTAAACACCTTGTTAGAAAACAGCAAGTTATGCAAAAAGTACTGAAATACTGAACAGTTGGACATGTGCATTCAAAAGGTTAGAGAAGGTCAAATTAAGTCCACCTGTAAAGATTATAGTGAATTTTAGGTGCATCCCGAAATTTCACCCGAAAGCTGAATATCCCTAACTGTTTGTGAGTAGTGTATGTATGAATGGGTAGATAACCGAATCTGTTAAACATTTTGGTCATCCAGAGGTTAAAAAAGAAAAGCTATATAAACAAATACCCTTATACTTTTACATGAGATGGAATTCATCCATCCATCTTCTACTGCTTTTCCGGAGGTCCGGGTCACGGAGGCAGCAGTTCAAGCAGAGACGCTCAGACTTCACTCTCCCCAGCCACCTGCTCCAGCTCTTCAGAGAGGATACCAAGGCGTTCCCAGACCAGCTGGGAGACAGTCTCTCTAGCGAGTCCTGATCCTCTCTCGGATGACTGAGCTCCTCACCCTGTCTCTAAGGATGAGTCCAGCAATCCTATGGAGAAAGCTTATTTCAGCCACTTGTATCTGCAATCTCATTCTTTCAGTCATTACCCAAAGCTGACTGAAATCCATTATCCACAATAATGGACACTTCCAGAGCTGCCATTTTGACTAATGCAAGCAATATCTGTGTTTCTGAAAGAAAAAAAGACAGAAATACTAAAAATGTTTATCTCCAGCTGTCCTCCTTTTGTTCACAGACTGTCTTTATAAGTATAGTGGTATATAGGTGAGGGAAGGAATGTAGATTGGCTGGTAAATTGATAGCTTTGCTTTAGAGCTTAGCTCCCTCTTCACCACAACAGACCGGTACAACATCCGCATCACTACAGATGCTGCTCCGATCTGTCTGTCAATCTCTCACTCTATTCTCCCCTCACTCTTGAATAAGACCCAGAGATACTTTTACTCCTACACTTGGAGTAGGAGCTTGTCCCCAACCTGGAGAGGACAGTCCACCTTTTTCCGGCTGAGGACCATGGACTCAGACTTGGAGGTGCTGATTCTCATCCCATCTGCTTCACACTCAGCAGCAAACCATCCCAGTAAGACCTGTAGGTCATTACTAGATGAAGCCAAAAGGACAACATCATCCACAAACAGCAGAGATGAGATCCTGTGGTCACCAAGCATGACACCCTCCGTTCCTTGGCTTCACCTAGAAATCCTGTCCATAAAAATTATGAACAGGATTGGTGACAAAGGGCAGCCCTAGCAGAGTCCAACTCTCACTGGGAACGAGTCCAATCAAGTGTTGGCAGCATAAACCAAACTCTCACAACAGTCGAATAGCTCGAAACAGCAATCCCGATACCCCATAATCCCGAAGCACCTCCTACAAAATGCTGCAATCCAAACACAAAAGAAGAGCACGGTGGCAAATTTTTTAAATGGTGGAAGCGATGGAGGTACGTGAATACAATGACAATTGACGAACAGGAGCTTTTGCTATTTTGTGGCAGAGGAAGAAAACGGATGAGCAAAAAGACTGACGTTTGTTCACCCAGTATTGGCGGATTACTGAGTCTGGCGGGAGGGCTGCACGGTGGCGCAGTGGTTAGCACTGCGGCAGCACAGTTTACCCTTGGCCGGGGGATTGTGGGGATCGTGGGATCGTGGGTTCGATCCCAGCCCCCGACCAACAGTGATCTGTGTGGAGTTTGCATGTTCTCCCCGTGTTGCGTGGGTTTACTCCGGGATTTCTCCGGTTTCCTCCCACATGCCAAAAACATGCATGTTAGGTTAATTGGCTGTTCTAAATTGTCCCTAGATATTTGTTTCCTATAGGCCCTTAGAATAGAGGGTTAAGTATTAATGAAAGCGCTTTGAGTGGTCTTTGTGACTAGAAAAGCGCTATATAAGTGCAGGTTAGTTAGTTAGTTAGTAGTTTCCGGGTGCATGCGCAATACCGTTGCATTGACGGTAAAGGTGAGCTATTTTTGTGTTTACTGTATTTCAAAAACAAAGTGTTATTTTGAAATCAGCCACAAGCAGACGCACTAACTGACTATTGTATGCCTCTCAGTTTCACCAAGGCATAACAACACGTTAGCCAGGACTTAAACAGCTCAGCCCTCAGCAACCAGAGAGCTTATTTTGCCTTGGTGAACAAATGTCAGTCTTTTTGCCCGTCTGTTTTCTTCCTCTGCCACTAAACAGCAAAAGCTCCTTCCATCCATCCATCCATCTTCTATCGCTTAATCCTTTTGGGTCGCGGGGTGGGGTGGAGGGCTGGTGCCTATCCCAGCATCTTTGGGCGACAGTCAGGGTACACCCTGGACGGATCGCCAGTCCATCACAGGGCCAACACAGAGAGACAGACAACCATTCACTCTCACATCCACACCTAAGGACAATTTAGAATCTCCAGTTGATGCCAATTAACCTAACCTGCATGTCTTTGGCATGTGGGAGGAAACCTGAGTACCCGGAGTAAACCCACGCAGACACGGGGAGAACATGCAGACTCCACACAGAAGGGTCACCGATGGTCTGGGGGTGGGATCGAACCCACGATGGTCAAGGGTGAAATCGATCCCATGACCTTCTTGCTGTGCTGCCACTGTGCTAACCACTGCGCCACCGTGCTGCCCGCAAAAGCTCCTGTTCGTCTTAATTGTCATTGTATTCACGTACCTCGATTGCTTCCGCCATGTAAGACGTCTGTCACCGTGCTCTTCTTTGTGGTTGGATTGCAGCTGTTCAAATCAGGTTGGTGGCTCTTGGCTGCCGCCAACAGTATGGGCATGTGAAGTGCAGATAATTTTCACTGCGCATGCATGTACTCCAAAACTATAGGATGGATTTGGCTGAAATTTTTACCAGAGGTGGTCCTTGGGCTAGAGAGGAACCCATAACATTTTGGTGATGATCGGAGAATGCATACCTCCGCCAAGGCTTTGGCACCGAGGCATGAGCATCTTTGTGCTTTCATTATCAAACAGGCAAGCTAACATAAAGAGCACATACTAACAGTACTGTCATTTTTCTAAAGCTTGAAACAGTTGGCCATTGAAAATAAGCGGCACTAACTTTCTTTACTTGCTAAAACTTACCAAGCAGAAGCAGCTGTTAATGTCGCGGCTCCTGGTTGCCATCGTTTCAGATGTTCATGCATCGCTGTAGTGCTTCCATGATAGGAAAGGTCTGCCTTGCAAAGTCTGCATTTTACTTTTGTTTTTTTTGTTTTCTGTGAAATGTTCCCACACTCCAGAAAGTTTGGGTCTGTGTTTTTTTTTTTTTTTTAAGCTCCGCTTCTACATGTTTATCCTTCCACTTCGTCATGCTGTGCTCCTCTTCCTCTTTGTTGGAAATTGTTCACGCATACCAGACAACAGAGGTGCCACTGCCTGCAGCAGTTCCGGTCATGCATTGCAGTTAGAACTGAACATTTCCACAGCATACATATAAACTTTATAATTAAACCATTTGTCGACAGTAAAAATCTTTGTCGACAAATTTTTATTGTTGACGTTATTGACAACGTCGACTAATCGCTTCAGCCCTACTGGGAGTGCAAAAAGATTTCCATATTTTGGACAAACATTTCATTTGTGATTAGTGGGATCTTGAAATTAAAGTTTAAAAGGGATCCAGGTGTCTTCCTTCTTGGCTTTCCCTCTAGGGTAGGGGTGTTAAACTCATTCCATGGAGGGCCAAGATCTTGCATGTTTTACTTCCACCTAGTGTCTTCAGCAGCTGTTTTCACTGATCAGCAATCGGTGGGAAGAAATTCAGTGAAATCACTTTTTGAAGACACTGGGTGGAGGTAAAACCTGCAGGGTCTTGGCCCTCCATGGAATGAGTTTGGCACTTGGAGCTTATCAGTACACTCGTCCATGAAAGGTTGCATGCAGTTATGGAGGAGAAAGAGGAGCACTTTTTTTTATTAAAGATTTGGATGCTCTTCCTAAATTATCTGCCTGGTGACATAAAGGAGTTGCTTCTGAAGGGAGAGCACCTTCCTGCAGGAAGACATCCGTTAATGACCTCCCCACGAGGGGTGATCTTGTGGACTTGGACTTTGTTTGATTTGTTGTTAGCTTTTTGTGCTTTGAGCTATGCACCTCACTGGCGCTGCTAACTGCTCTCTGTTTCTGCTATTGCATTGGGTGGCTGCATCTGTGGGTGTGGTGGGAGGGTATGGGACTGTTCTGTTGTTGATTTGTTTGTATGTTTGTATTGTTTAAATTCAGTAAAAATGTATCTCAAAAAGTCATACATTTGTGAAGGCTCCATCAGGGCATTTCTTCTGACTGTATTATTGCTGCTCAAGTTGACTGTTCACAGCAGCTCAAAAAGACCAACAGAGGTGGACATTTATTTCCTTAGAACCGAATTATGCTTTAATCCCAGTAATGAATGATTTCTTTTATCTTTTTTTCCCCTCTAGACTTCCCAGAGCAACATGTCTGTGCAAACAAGTTTCTTATTGACCAGCAGCTCTGGAACCAAGAGGTGAACTCAGGTTTAGAACAAGAGGAACCAGAACTTCCACAGATTAAAGAGGAACTGGAGGAACCAGAACCTTCACAGGTTAAAGAGGAACCAGAACCTCCACAGATGAAAGAGGAACAGGATGAACTAGAAGCTCCTCAGGTTAAAGAGGAACAGGTGGAACTCTGCATCAGTACGGAGGGAGAACAGCTGGTAGTGAAGCTGGAGGCCGATACCTTTGTGGTGACTCTTATTTCTGAGGAAAACCAGCAGAGTGAAGCAAAACCAAACAGTGAGCAGCTCCTCTCTCACAACTATTCTGAAACTGAGATCCAAGATGAACAAGGAAGCCGTCATGCAGACTCAGGATTAACTAAAGAAGAAGAACCCAAACCAAAGAAGAGACGACTGAGAACACAAAGTCACCGTGAAGGTAAACACTCTGAGAACAAAAACTCATTGTGAGAATGAAACGGATAAAATGTTATAGAAATGTGAAGGATAAGAACCTGTGCTTATATAGCACTTTTTCTGGTCTCAAAGACCACTCAAAGCACTTCACTAGTTCTAACCCTTTATTCTAAGGGCCTATCAGAGACGGATACCTGGAGACAATTTAGAGTCACCAATTAACCTAACATACATGTCTTTGGATTGTGGGAGGAAACCAGAGCCCCTGGAGTAAACCCACGCAGCACAGGGAGAACATACAACCTTCACACAGAAAGGTTCCTACCCCTTCCAGCCTGGGGATTCAAACCTGGAACCTTGTAGCTGTTAAGCAACAGTGCTAACCACTGAACCACCGTGCTACCCAAAAATGTTTGTCTTAAAAGAAAAAAAAAAGAAACAAAATGAAGAAAACAAAATTTACACCATGTTCCAAATTATTATGCAAATATTTCTCTGATTTTCATAAATAGCCGATGCAAATGGCAGTCAGTATAATTTTCAAGTCATCAACTGTTAGAGCATAAGTCAAATTTTATTGAACAAACCCCCCAAATGTTAACTGTTTTTCTGGAAAAATAAAAAATAATCAAAATACACTGTTCCAGGACTTCCGGTCTGGACACCATGGTGATAGCAGCTTAACACTGAAGCTCCCAGACCCGATCCAGGAAAATACCTTGAAAATCAGATTTAACAGATTTTTGGAAGAGTGAAAATCAAAAGACAAAGTCATCAAGCCTAAAGGAAAACAGAATAAATCGACATTTACCAGGCCAGGACACGCATCGGCTGGAGAATCTGATCCGGAGGATTTCCATTCAGAAGACGAGGAGCTGAATGAAGCTAGCAAAAAGGTTAGCTTAAAAATGGTACTTAAAGAATTAAGACGATTTCGCCGAGAGTGTTGGGCCGAATTTCGCAAAATCAAAGACGAAATAAAAAGGACAAACAGCAGAGTGGACCAGGCCGAGGACCGAATCTTGGAAGCAGAGGAAAGAATAAAAGGACTGGAAGATACCGTGCTGGATCTGCACAAAAGACAGTCAAGACTGGAGGCTAAGCTAACCGACCAAGAAGGAAGACTAAGAAGAGACAACATAAGAATTCATGGTCTGAAAGAAGGAGTCGAGGATGGTTTCACCACAATGGCGGCATGCGTGGAATCCTTACTGAGAGAGAAATTGGATATTCCCCAAACCACCGACTTGAAGATAGAAAGGGCGCACCGTACATTAGCCCCTAGGCCGGCGGTGGAAGCGTCTCCACGATCAGTGGTGGTGAAGTTCTCCAACTCCAGAATAAAAGAAGAGGTTGTAAGACTGGCTTGGCAGAAAAAAGGATTTATGCACCAAGAGAGAAAAGTTTTCGTGGAACACGATTACGCCCCGGAGGTCTTTAAAAAGCGTTGGGAATACAACGATGCTAAAAAGGTATTACGAGAGAAAAAACTGCGCTTCCAGACACCATTTCCGTTAAAGCTGCGGGTTTTTTACGGGGATGAGACGTGTCTCTACAACTCGGCGGAAGAAGCAACCACGGATATGGCGAGAAGAGGGCTCCCGGTAACGGTGTATAAACCCGCAGCAGACCTGATCGAAAGAATCAAGGCTCAAACGTGGTCCACACAGAGACCCTCAAAATCCACGGGCCAGCAGCGGGAAACCCAGCGCCAGAGCTACAAGGAAAAACTGGCCATTTACAGGAGGGAATAACGATATTTTTAGTCAATCTGCACATCCAACCCCCCTCCTACAAGGTAACAAACATTAAAGGAGAAGCAGAATCAGCAAGTGGTAAAACATTTCATGGAACAGACATAATATTAGAAACAAATGTCTTTTTAAAAAAAAACAAAAAAAAACAAAAAACTTGTTAAAATAGAAATGTGACAATGAATCACATGATCTCTCCACACTAACAAATACTGTATTAACGTGAATGTTTGCTGTGATGGTGGTGGGAGGTTGCGCACAATTTCATAGGGTATAGGCATTAAAAAAAAAAATCATTACAAGTTCGGATTGGGATCTGAAATTCACGTTAAAAACATGGGACAACTTACAGGGGTAAGAGAGGGCCCTCAGCACGTAACGGAATCTGAGGAATTTCCCTCAGAGCCAACACACCATCAAGGCTCTTCTAAGGTCACTAAAAAGACCTCAGCTCAGGAAGATCTTTAGTCAGTTTTTTGTTTTAAAGTTTTATATACTATGTTCTTAATGTTTTTTATGTTCTTAATGTTCTTTCAGTTTCTGAGTAGCATAAAAGAGGGCCACCACACTGTTATACTAAATAAGACCACACAATGGAGAAACAGGGTGTAACCAAAATAATCTCATATAATGTAAAAGGGATCCTGAATCCATTTAAAAGATCCAAGATTCTAGGCAAAATGAAAAAAGACAAAGCAGGAATAATATTTTTACAGGAAACCCACCTAACAGACGTGGAGCACACTAAACTCAATAGACAAGGGTTTAAAATGATCTCTTCATCTTCATATAAGTCAGGGAGGAGGAGGGGAGTAGCGACATTGATCTCAACCAAAATTATATTTGAAAAAAAATCAGAACACAAAGATAAAGAAGGGAGATACAGTATGGTACTTGGGCGGCTAGAGGGAGAAGATATCACCCTGCTGAATGTATATGCACCTCCAGGGGCTAACTGGAAATTTTATAAAAATGTATTTAACCTAATGATAACTAAAGCCCAAGGTTTAGTGATATGTGATGGAGACTTCAATCTAAGACTGAATCCATACTGGGATGCATCAGGTAATTCTCCACATCAAAATAACACTCAAAGTAGGAAAACTCGGATGCTACTAAAAGAAATGGGAATCTGTGATGTGTGGAGGGAATTCAACCCCAGTGTAAAAGATTATACATTTTACTCAGCACCACATTCATCATACTCAAGGATTGACTATTTTTTTATGTTTAATAGAGACATTGGAAGAGTAAAAACATGTAAAATAGGACTGATGGATCTCTCTGACCACAGTCCAATCTATATGGACTTAAGTATCCAAAAATACACAAATAATACATTTTCTTGGAGGTTAAATTCAAATGTGCTGAAAGGACCACTGAAAGATAAATTGGAATCAGATGTTCTCAGATATTTGGAAGAAAATGATAATGGAGAAGTATCCCCTTTAATACTGTGGGACGCATGCAAAGCTGTAATAAGGGGAAAGATTATCGCAAAACTGGCAATCCAAAAGAAACTGAGACAAGAAAAACTAACCACATTAGAGTCAGAACTTAAGAACCTAGAAAAAGAGCACAAAGACAACACTCATTCTAATGACTCGCTCAAAATTAAGGAAATTAAAAAACAAATAAATGAGATCTACACAATAGAAATCCAGAAGAAACTTACATTTCTGAAACAAAAATACTATGAAGCAGGCAGCAAATCGGCAAAATTACTAGCCTATAAATTGAGGAAACAACAAACGGAGAGAGCAATCTACAAAATCAGAGACCCAGTATCAAAGGAAATAAAATTTAGAATTCAGGATATTCTTAAAAGCTTCGAGAACTACTACAAGAACTTGTACTCCCTCAAAAAACATAAAAACACATCCGAAGCATTCCTAAACACATTAAACCTTCCCCAACTTACTGAGTCACAAAATAAAACACTACTGTCAGAAATACAACTTAAAGAATTAGAAAAAGCAATTATGAAACTTAAAGCTAACAAATCCCCAGGAGCAGATGGCTATACAGCAGAGTGGTACAAAACCTTTAAACAGCAGCTATCTCCTCTCCTCCTGAAAACATTTAACTATGTCCTCCACACAGGGGAAATCCACCCTCCTGGAGAGAAGGGGTCATTGCAGTCATACCTAAACCTGAAAAAGATAAACTAGACTGCTCCAACTACAGATGCTCCAACTACAGACCAATCAGTGTGTTAAATCAGGACTATAAGCTTTTTACCACTATCCTTGCCAAAAGGTTAGAAAATATACTGACAGACTTAATTCATTTAGACCAAACAGGTTTTATAAGACAAAGACAGACACAAGACAACATTAGACGCACTTTACACATAATTCATCATATAAAAAAATATAACTTAAATGCAGCCATATTGGGATTAGACGCTGAAAAAATATTTGATTCGGTTGACTGGTCTTTCCTATATAGAATCTTATCCAATTTCAATTTTCATAACAACTTCATTAGAACTATCCAGGCATTATACAAAAAACCAACAGCTAAAATAAGGATTAACGGTAAATTATCATCATCTTTTGAGCTGGAAAGAGGATGTCGTCAGGGCTGCCCCTTGTCTCCACTGCTCTTTGCAATCTTCATAGAACCTCTGAGCCAATGGATAAGACAGAATCAAAAAATTCAAGGTATTGCACTTGGTCAGAAGGAACATAAAATAGCACTCTTTGCTGATGACATTTTAATATACCTGGGGCAGCCGGACACCTCTTTTCCAGAACTAATCTCAGTTTTTTCAGAATATGGAGATTTATCGGGGTACGAATTAAACATGCATAAAACCCAAGTTTTAACATTCAACTATGACCCAAATCAATATTTACTAAGCAAATTCAAAACTAACTGGGAGATGGAATCTATGAAATATCTGGGCGTCAATATCCCGAAACAACTCAACAAAATTATAACACTAAACTATGATCCACTGGTGGCAAAAATAAAATCTGATCTAGCAAGATAGAATATGATACCATTCTTGGGTACTGCACAAAGAATTGAAGCAGTCAAAATGAATATACTTCCACGTCTTCTATACCTTTTCCAAACAATACCGGTAGAACCTCCCAAAAAAGCATGGCAAGAACTGGACAGAAGGATCTCAAGATTCATATGGCCGGGCAAGAGACCTAGAATCAGATATAGAACCCTACAGCTAAACAAAGATAAAGGTGGGCTTGCGCTGCCAAATATCAGGGACTATTTTAAAGCCGCACAAATTAAAACTTTAGTAGAGATATGTAACCCAGTCTACACTGTACAATGGAAGGAGATGGAATGCCAAATAACAAGTGACACCCCCCTACAGGCGATAATAGGGAACAATACCTTCCCTAAACTTTTGAATAACACTAACCCGTGGATAGAGACCCCGCTAAAAATTTGGTTTAAGTTAGTCAGAGAGAATCAAACTAAAGAACCCTATCGATTTCTGCAATGGATTGCCTATGATCAAGACTTTACTCCTAATAAAACAGACACTAGATTTAAAAAGTGGAAAGAGAACGGACAGATAAAATATTACGATTTTTTTAAAGGGCATTTAAACGATGTCTGCCACTGTAGTATTCTCTGGGCCCCTCCTCAATGTGAACAGTGATGACATGTTTAGCCGCTTGTCATCCTTGAACCGCTGGCTGTCTGTGTGGTGTCCTAAAAATGACGTGGGCTACATTGACAATTGGAGCTCTTTTTGGGGAAAACCTGGTCTTATGAGACGAGACAGCATTCATCCCACTTTGGATGGTGCTTCTCATTTATCTAACAATCTGGCATCTTTTTTATCCAAATTTCCAAAACCCTGACTACTCAGAGTTGGGACCAGGAAGCAGAGTCGCAGTCTTACACGCCTCTCTGCAGCTCCTCTTCATCCGCCACCCCTCAGCTTAGCCCCTGTCTTCCCCATCAGAGAATCGTTGTCTGCTCCCTCCAAAGTAAATAAAAATATAATGCATAAGCATCCCAAAGTGCTTATGCATGGCTGCACGGTGGCGCAGTGGTTTAGCACTGTGGCAGCACAGTTTTACCCTCGGCCGGGGGATCGCGGGGATCATGAGATCGTGGGTTCGATCCCAGCCCCTGACCAACGGTGAGCTGTGTGGAGTTTGCATGTTCTCCCCGTGTTGCGCGGGTTTACTCCGGGATTTCTCCGGTTTCCTCCCGCATACCAAAAACATGTAGGTTTAGGGTGCTCGCGCACGCAGCGACCAGCAGCCGGTGGCTTGTCACCAGACTGCAAACCAAATCTACCTATGGGTACAAATAAGTAACAAAAAAAAAAAAAGTGATAAAGCAAAATATTGGTAAAACTCAAATTAAACGTAAAGCCTCTAAATTGAATGAATTGGCCTCTGTTCCTCCTCATAATTTAAAAATCCTCAGCGGCGAGGAGACTGGGTGGGTGACGGTGAGAAGGAAGCCTAGTCGTAAAGCCCCGGTACTCCACCAACCTGTTCACGTTTCTAATCGTTTTTCCCCGCTCAGCGACACACCCGCTGAGGAAAAAACTCTGATCATTGGCGACTCTGTAGTCAGAAACGTGAACCTAGAGACTCCAGCGGCCATAGTCAAATGCATTCCTGGGGCCAGAGCAGGCGACATCGAGTCAAATTTGAAAATGCTGGCTAAAAGTAACTGTAAATATTCCACAATTGTTATTCACGCCGGCATTAATGACATCCGTCTTCGGCAGTCGGAAGTCACGAAACTTAATATAGAATCGGTGTGTGACTTTGCAAAAACGATGTCTGCCACTGTAGTATTCTCTGGGCCCCTCCCCAATCTGACCAGTGATGACATGTTTAGCCGCTCGTCATCCTTGAACCGCTGGCTGTCTATGTGGTGTCCTAAAAATGACGTGGGCTACACTGACTATTGGAGCTCTTTTTGGGGAAAACCTGGTCTTATGAGACGAGACAACATTCATCCCACTTTGGATGGTGCTTCTCATTTATCTAACAATCTGGCGTCTTTTTTATCCAAATTTCCAAAATCTTGACTACTCAGAGTTGGGACCAGGAAGCAGAGTCGCAGTCTTACACGCCTCTCTGCAGCTCCTCTTCATCCGCCACCCCTCAGCTTAGCCCCTGTCTTCCCCATCAGAGAATCGTTGTCTGCTCCCTCCAAAGTAAATAAAAATATAATGTATAAGCATCCCAAAGTGATAAAGCAAAATATTGGTAAAACTCAAATTAAACATAAAGCCTCTAAATTGAATGATTTGGCCTCTGTTCCTCCTCATAATTTAAAAATTAAATGTGGTTTATTAAATATTAGGTCTCTAACTCCCAAGTCTCTGTTAGTCCATGATCTGTTAATTGATCATCAGATTGATTTAATTTCCCTTACAGAGACTTGGTTAGGGCAAGAGGATTATGTTGGTTTAAATGAGTCAACTCCCTCTGGTTATTTAAACTGTCAAAATCCCAGAAGTTCTGGTCATGGAGGAGGAGTAGCAACAATTTACCATTCCAAATTACTAGTTAATGTAAAGCAAAAAACATGTTATAATTCCTTTGAGGGCCTGGTCCTCAGTATTGGGCACTTTAGCAATTTTAGGTTAAACCCAATTTTATTTGCCATAGTTTATCGTCCCCCATCAACCTACTCAGAATTTTTATCCGAATTTGCTGATTTCTTAGCTGATTTAGTGCTGAAATCTGATAGAATAATTATAGTAGGGGACTTTAATATACATGTGGATGTAGATAGTGACTGCCTTAATGTGGCATTTAATTCAATATTAGACTCGATTGGGTTTTCTCAGAAAGTAGGAAATTCTACTCATTACCTCCACCATACATTGGACCTTGTTCTGACATATGGCATAGATATAGAAAATCTTGTAGTGTCTCCTCATAACCCTGTACTGTCAGACCATTGTCTGTTAACCTTTGATTTTACTATTTCTGACTATTTGGCTCCTAAAGAAAAATATTATTACAGTAGATGCCTCTCAGATGATGCTGTTACCAAATTTATGCAGATTGTTTCCTCTATGCCATGTGTCAACACAACGGAAATAAGCTATAGACAGCTTGCTCCTTCTGTAATTGATAACATGGTGGATAGTGTTTCAGCTTCTCTGCATCAGACTCTAGACTTGGTGGCCCCCTTAAAAAAGAAAAAGTCTAATCAGAGATTTCTAACTCCTTGGTTCAACACAGAAACTCGTAGCTTAAAACAGAAGACTCGTCAATTAGAAAGAAAATGACGCTCCACTAATTTAGATGAAATCTATTTAGCTTGGAGAAATCATCTTTTAATTTATAAAAAATCTCTTAGAAAAGCTAGAACGAGTTATTACTCTGCATTAATAGAAGAGAACAAGAATAATCCCAGGTTTCTTTTCAGTACTGTAGCCAGGTTGACAAAGAGTCAGGGCTCTGTCAATCCTAGCATTCCCTTAGAGCTTACTAGTCAGGACTTTATGAACTTTTTCAATAATAAAATTTCATCCATCAGAGATAAAATCAATCAGATTCTTCCCACAGTTAACTTAAATACTGTAACTACTACAACTCCTTCTATTGATGTCTGTCTTGATGAGTTTACTCCAATCGACCTTTGTGAGTTAGACAAAATAGTTTCCTCATCCAAACCTTCAACTTGTCTTTTAGACCCTATTCCTACCAGGTTATTTAAAGAAGTCTTCCCACTTATTGGTAGCCTTATTCTTCATATAATCAATTCTTCATTAACTTTAGGCCATGTACCGCAGGCTTTTAAAACGGCTGTAATTAAACCCTGACTCAAAAAGCCAACGCTAGATCCAGGAGCTTTAGCTAACTATAGACCAATCTCTAATCTCCCTTTCATTTCAAAAATCTTAGAAAGAGTTGTTGCTACGCAATTATTTGACCACCTTCAGGGAAATGGTTTACTTGAAGAGTTTCAGTCTGGGTTTAGAATCCATCATAGTACTGAAACAGCCTTAGCGAAGGTCACTAACGACCTCCTCATTGCATCTGATAATGGACTAGTTTCTGTACTTGTCCTTTTAGACTGTAGTGCAGCTTTTGATACTATCGATCATAATATTCTACTTGATAGATTAGAACACTATGTTGGACTTAATGGAACTTCGCTGCAGTGGTTTAGATCTTATTTATCTGATAGGTTCCAGTTTGTTCATGTAAATAATGAGTTTTCTTTCAACTCAAAGCTCAGTCATGGAGTTCCACAGGGATCTGTGCTAGGCCCTACTCTTTATAGTTTATATATGCTTCCGTTAGGCAACATTATTAGAAAGCACTGTATACATTTTCATTGTTATGCTGATGACACACAATTATACCTGTCAATGAAGCCAGATGATAGTAATCAATTAGCCAAGTTAGAAGCCTGTCTTAAGGAAATCAAAGCTTGGATGACTTGTAATTTCCTGCTATTAAATTCAGATAAGACTGAAGTCATTCTTGTTGGTCCAAAAAACCTTAGAAATTCCTTTCCAAATCAAACTTTCAGTTTGGATGCAGTTACTCTTTCTCTTAATAGCTCTGTGAGGAACCTTGGAGTTATTTTTGATCAGGATTTGTCCTTCAATTCACATATTAAATTTGTTTCTAAGACTGCCTTCTATCATTTGCGTAATATTGCCAAGATTAGGAGCATCTTGTCTCAGAGTGATGCTGAGAAACTGATCCACGCTTTTGTTAGCTCGAGATTAGATTATTGTAATTCTTTATTATCAGGCTGTCCTAAAACATCTTTAAAAAGTCTTCAGCTGATCCAAAATGCTGCAGCAAGAGTTTTAACAGGTACTAGAAAGAGAGATCATATCTCTCCGGTTCTGGCCTCCCTTCATTGGCTTCCCATAGAGTTTAGAATTAAGTTTAAAATCCTTCTTCTTACTTACAAAGCTCTAAACAATCAGGCTCCTTTTTATTTAAAAGATCTGATACTACCGTATTATCCTAACAGAGCACTACGCTCCCAAAATGCAGGATTACTTGTAATACCTAGAATCTCCAAAAGTACAATGGGAGGCAGAGCCTTCAGTTATTAAGCTCCTCTCCTGTGGAATCAGCTGCCAATCTGGATTCGGGAGTCAGACTCGATCTCTGTTTTTAAGAATAGGGCTAAAACCTACCTTTTTGATATAGCCTACAATTAGGGAGGGATCATGTGTTTCTGAACCCTCCCTTAGTTATGCTGCTAATAGGTTTAGTCAGCCGGGGGACCTCCAGTAATACACTGGGCCTCACTCCTTTTCTCACTCTCAATGAAATATTTTTTTTTGCTGGTCATTAACATTTGTTTGTTCTCTCCCATAGATTGAGTCCCCATCGTGCTGTTTGCTCTCTACATGTCTGTTCTTTTCTTCTTCTCTATCCCCTCACCCCCCAGCCAGTCGCAGCAGATGACTGCCCCTCCCTGAGCCTGGTTCTGCTGGAGGTTTCTTCCTGTTAAAAGGGAGTTTTTCCTCTCCACCATCGCCAAGTGCTTGCTCACAGGGGATCGCCTGATTGCTGGGGTCTTTCTGCAACTGTGGGGGTTCCCCCTACAGTTGATAGTGCTATGACTGTTGTTGTGAAATGGCGCTATATAAAAAAAGTTGAATTGAATTGAAGGGGAAATTTTAAGAAGTTTTGAAGATTTGAAAAAACAAGTTCTAATAAATCAAGACCTTTACAGGTTCTTTCAGCTTAGACACCACATAAACAAAATACTTAAAAAGGAGGATTTGGAAAGGGCCCAGTCAAATGTTCTGAAGGTCTTCTTAATGGCATATAAAGGGATCCCAGGGATCAAATACATTTCTAAAATATACCAAGGTCTTCAAGACTTAAAAGGAGACAACACATCATATATAAAAGAGAGATGGGAAAAAGAGGGGAATTTCACTTTACAACTGGAAATATGGGAAAAGCTAAATAAACAACAATGGAAAAGTACCTCATCCCTGCAGTGGAGAGAATTTGGATGGAAAAATTTGGTAAGATTTTTCAGAACACCTGCACAAAACAAATTTACTTATAAGGGGTTGAATTGTTGGCGCTTGTGTGGTGAAGAGACTGCAAATCATTTTCATGTGTTTTGGTCATGCCCAGTTATCCACCAATATTGGACCAATGTACAGACAATATTGGGGAAAATATTCAAAATAACAGTCCCCTATTCTTTTGTAACTTTGTATTTGGGTTTACTACCGGATTCACTGGAAAGACGAGGAGAAAAATACTTATTCACTGTTTTAATATTGGCAAGTAAAAAAGCCCTAACTAAAAAATGGATGTTGAAGGACTGTCCTACCCCTGAAGATTGGATTAACGTGATTCAAGACATTTACTTGATGGAAAAGTTGACATTCGCACTGAGACAGGACATGGATGGGTTCTTGAACTTTTGGCAACCCTGGATCGCATATGTGTCTTCCATTAGATCTAATCTTTGACAAATACCGTTTCAATAATGGTCCCGCTCTTTGTTCCAACGCTACTCGGATGCTCTTTTATTTTTATTTTTTTTTTTTTGTTTTGTTTTGTTTTTTGCGCTTTTGTTTTGTTTTTTGTTTTGTTTTTTTGTTTTTTCTTGTTTTGTTCTTTGTTTTTTTTGTTCTTTCTTTAATTTCTCTTTTTCTTTCACCTAAAAAAAAGGGGTGTTGTAATAATTATTCTTCCAGTGTTGTCAAAAAACAAAAAAAGGGAACGTGATGAAAATGTAAACAATGCAATGCTGTAATGACATGTATACCCTTTACAAAAACTTAAATAAAAAAAAAAAATTACACTGTTCCAAATTATTATGCACAATCGCGCTGGTAGCATTTTATTGGTGGCTATGGAGCACAGTAAGAAGTAGACGTGTTTTGGTGCAGCTCCGAGAAAATACTATTTAAAATAACTTTCTACTTGTTAACCTTTGCTCATACATGGTCCTGGATACTTAACAACTTTTTTACAACTCTTCAGTGCTACTCATTCCATCTACTCTGACATAAAATGTCAAATTCCCGAGTTAAACAAGAATCCTCGAGAGGAGGCCGCAAAGCACCGCTACCTGCTGAGCCAGCCACACCCACTCCTGTATCAGAGTCCGTCTCATCCTGACGAGACCACCCTAGATGCTGCGCTGTTTCAGGCCACGATTGATGCTCTTAAGAACAACATATGTGGTAAAACTGATGCCCTGTCTACGAGTCTGCATTCTGACATAACATCAGTGAGACAAGAACTGAAGAATTCAATTGAACCATTTAAACGCAGGCTCGAGGCAAATGAGTTGCTAGTGGGAGAATTGTTGTGAGCGGCCACGGACAACGGCGCTCGGGTAAGCGAGCTAGAAGCTACAGTTAGCATGCTAACAAGACAAGTTGTTAGCAACTCACTTGGATGAACGGTGTGAAGATCTGGAGGCCAGATCTCAAAGAAATAATATACATGTGCTTGGTGTACCAGAGGGATTGGAGGGACCCTGACCGACTAACTTTGTTGCCCAACTGCTTCAAGACTTGTCTGGCTTGGAGGAGAAGCCTTTATTCGATCGTGCACACCGGGCCCTGTGGGAAAAGCCCAAGGATGGAGGCCCACCCTGCCCTCTTATTGCAAGAGTGCATTATTTCCACGTCCTAAACCTACTGCTGCAGCAGTCTGTGGGAAGCTCCCCTCTCCTGTACAAAGGCAAGAGAATTTCCATATTCACTGACTACATGTCCTCTGCCACCAAGAAGCGGGCCTCATTCATCATGGTGAAACGGACTCTTCGCTCCTACCCAGGGCTGAAATTTGGTCTCCTTTACCCAGCAATTCTGAGAGTCACTATGCCAGATGGAACGACACACAGGTTTGATGATCCTGCGACTGATTTCATAAACAAAATCCCTAAGTGAGTAACTTTCTGAACAAACTTATCCTGCTTTCTGGAATGACTGAATAAGAGAACTCGGACTGAAGAGTTGTTTTTCTCTCTTTTTTTCTTCTCCCATTCCATATTATAGGACCATTTGTACAGGTGCCTTAACCAGTCCTACTGACTATGATTTTTTTTTTTTGTTTATATATTTCATCCTTAAGTTTCTCCTTAATAGTTACAGCATTACTCAAGCTTTGCAGTAGGCTACTTTTGGGTGTCTTATTTAGGTTTTTTTATCTGAGAGTATCTTTGGGCTTGAATGTTTTGTTTTTTCATACATTGACTTATATGCTTGCATGTAATTGTGTGGGGGTTTTTTTCTCTTTCCTTTTCTTCTTCCACCCTAAAATGCCTGTTAAAAGCCACATGTTAATCTTGTAAGCAAATGGATCACACCCTCTGGTGCTTTACCTAATTTACCCGATGACAATTTTTTTTCACCGCACCACAAATCGCTTTTATCTAAGTATAATCATTTTGTACGTAATAGCTAAGTGTAAATAAGTTATAGGCACCTGGTAAAATCATACTGCATTTATAGGGTCATATTAATCTTGAGTAGCTGTAGTTAGATGCTTTTTTTGGTATTTTTAAGACTCCCATGAAGCTTCCTGGAGTTTGAGAGTTTTGGGTTTTTTGCACGCATCTCGTCTGGGGAGATGCTAGAACAGGGATTGGTGGGGGGATTGTATTTTTTCTTTTTTTTTTCCCGTTATGTTAGATCTGGGAGTTCTGTGTTGTTTTGTTCTGTTAATGTTTGTATTATGCCTGCCTGCCCAAGTCATATCTACTTTGATATCCTTTGCATTAGACCCAAATGGCCCAGTCTTGATTGAACCAACACCAGAGGGGAAATTCACTTAAGTTTGTAAGTTGGAACTATAAATGTCTTAATTTCCCAATAAAACACAGTAAGTCACCTTCAGCGACTAAAAGCTCATATGGTTTACCTACAACAAACACACCTGAAACCCTCCCTAATTCTTAGGACCAAGTGTGGATGGAGGGGCTGTAATCTTGATTCATATATCTCTCTCATTCACATGCACTGATGTGCTCTTGGATCCTAATGGTAGATACTTAATCATCAGTGGTATAATGTGTGGTACTCCTGTTATCCTGATGAATGTGTACGCTCCTAACTGGGATAATGCAGATTTTTTTTTTAAACATTTATTTTCTAAGCTTCCTGATATGTCTTCTCATTCCCTTATCTTAGGAGGGGACTTTAATTGCTGGTTAAACCCAGAACTGGATCGATCCTCTCCAAAATCTGCCTCCTTCTCACAATCAGCCAGGATAGTTAAAGCTTTTATGAGTAAGTTCTCAATTTCATGTCCTTGGCGTGCTCATAATCCGACGGGTAAGGCTTATTCCTTTTTTTTCACAGGTGCATCATACATATACACGCATAGATTATTTCTTAGTTGATAGCAGAATTTTTCCCTCTGTGGAATCATGTTTTTATGAGCCGATTGTAATCTCTGACCATGCACCTATCGTAATGAGCATACAGATGGATCGTCCTCTCAACTTACACACCCATTGGCATTTTGATACATGTCTCCTCTCGGACATCAAATTTTTGGAAATGATTAATGATCAAATTGACATATTCTTGAGTATTAACAGGACTCCTGATGTTTCAGTATCTACCCTCTGGGAAACACTCAAAGCTTATCTACGAGGACAGGTCATAGTTTATGTGAGTTTTCAGAAAAAATGTGGAAGAGAGAGATTGTATGAATTAATGGCTCGTATTGCTTATTTGGATCACCTGTATGCTACTTCACCAACCCTGGACATGTATAAAGAACGTCTTTTATTACAATCTGAGATCAATGTACTAACAGCAGATCATGCTGCAGAACTTCTCGTTAAATCCAGAAGTACCTACTACGAACAAGGTGACAAGGCTGGCAGATTACTGGCTCGTCAACTTTGACAAATTTCTTCTTTATCTTTTGTTCTTATTAAAGACAAAAATAGAATAGAAAGGAGATGTCTTTACCTTCTTAACATGTTTCGACTGTACACTGCAGCCTTCGTCAGAAGGCTCTTCTGTCTCTTCTGACGAAGGCTGCAGTGTACAGTCGAAACATGTTAAGGTAAAGACATCTCCTTTCTATTCTATTTTTGTCTTTAATAAGAACAAAAGATAAATAATTAAAAGATGACAAAATGAACCTACTTGAACTAAATTTTTTCTTCTCACCAGATATCACAAATACGAACATCTTTGGGTATCACTACGGATCCTAAGGAAATTAATAGAGTTTCAGCACTTTTACTCTCTTATATACCTCGGAAAACTCTTCAACCATTCAAGACATAAATAATTTCTTTGATATATTTGAAATTCCCACTGTAGGACCTGAAATGGTTGAGGAATTGGAGAAGCCACTGACAGTTCCTGAAATATTAGCAGCTATTTCCTCAACAGAGTGGCAAATGCCCAGGCGGCTATCCTATTGAGTTTTACAGGAAATTTCAACACAAATTAGCCTCTCTTTTGCTGGATATGGTCAATGAATCCTTTAAGCTAAGTAACTTACCTCCAACGCTCTACCAAGCATCGATTTCTCTACTATTGAAGAAAAATGAGGATCCTCTTAGCTGCTCTTCTTACTGCCCAATTAGCCTATTAAATGTGGATGTTAAATTAGTGTCTAAAATATTGGCCTTATGTCTGGAAACTGTATTGCCGTCAGTTATTTCCCCCGACCAAACAGGATTCATTAAAAATAGGCACTTCTTTTTTAATCTAAGATGACTGTTCAATATTATTCATCACCCTTCCCAAACATCCAGTCCTATAATCTCTCTGGATGTGGAAAAGCCCTTTGACCATGTGGAATGGCAGTATCTTTTCTACACACTGGAGAAATTTGGGTTTGGTAAAAATTTTATTTTATGGGTTAAAATACTATATGCATCCCCACAAGCTGCAGTTAGGACCAGTAATCATTATTACCTCCGCCAAGGAGGTTATGTGATCATCGGCGTTGGTTTGTCTCTCTGTTTGTTTGTTTGTTTGTTAGCAAGATAACTCAAAAACTTATGGACGGATTTTCATGAAATTTTCACAGATTGTCAGAAATGGGGTATCCTACAGATGATTACATTTTGGTGGTGATCTGGATCACTGTCCAGAAGAAAACCGCCATTACGGAAAATGCCATTTTCGTGAATAACCACTGAACAACTAATCCTATCATTGTCAATCCAATTGCTAGTCATATGTTTTCATGGTCAAGGAATCTGAAAACGTACACACAAACACTGTATGGGGGGAACTGTGGCCGCCATTACGGAAAATGCCATTTTTGTGAATAACTACTGAACCACTAATCCTATCATTGTCAATCCAATTGCTAGTCATATGTTTTCGTGGTCAAGGAATCTGAAAACGTACACACAAACACTGTATGGGGGGAACTGTGGCCGCCATTACGGAAAATGTCATTTTCGTCAATAACTACTGAACCACTAATCCTATCATTGTCAATCCAATTGCTAGTCATATGTTTTCGTGGTCAAGGAATCTGAAAACGTACACACAAACACTGTATTCTTTCTGAGGAAGAAACTGTAGAATATTGTGGTCGTACAGATAAATCCTTGAGTAAAATATGTCTTCCTAGAGATGCTGTAATGTGCAGCGATGTGAACTGTAGCATTATTGAACATAAGAAGGACCTTTGTAGTCTGTACAATGCTATAGTTAACTCCCTGTATAAGGACAGCAAGCCTTATTATAAGAAAATACGTAAAACACATAAGGTTAGACCTGGCTGGAATGAGGCCGTAGCTGTGCCTTATTCTGAAGCTCGGGAAGCATATAAAGCATGGGTGGTGGCTGGGAGACCCAGACAAGGGCCAGAATTTGAGATGAAGAAATGTAAAAATGCTAAGTTTAAGTATGCTATTCGTCATTTCTCTAAAAATGAGCAGCTTATGAGAAGTAATTCCCTGGCCAAGAAATTGTTAGATAAGAATGTCACAGAATTTTGGAAGGAGCTTAGACGGATTAGTAACAGTAAAACGCCTTTGCCCTGTACTTTGGAAGGCATTTCAGGTACAGAAAATATTGTAGATCTTTGGCGGCAACACTTTTTCTCATTATTTAATTCAACTAAGGATGAAACTTACAAGGTAGGGAAAGTAGAAAGGGACGATTCGCTCCTGATTGACACTCATGCAGTGATCAAAGCCATTAGAGAGCTATCAGATAACAAAGCGAGTGGTTTAGACTGTATTTCTGCTGAGCATCTTAAATACGCTAGCTCAAGAATTGCTCCTCTTCTTGCAATCTGTTTCACCAGCTTCATGATTCATGGGATGTTACCAGAATCATTATTGTCTGTTGTGTTGGTACCAGTCATTAAAGATAAAGCTGGCAAGCTGTGTAGCCTGGATAATTACAGACCCATAGCTTTAGCCAATATAATATCTAAAGTACTGGAAAAAATCATGTTTGAAAAATTAAATGTATTCATCAAATCTACTGATCATCAATTTGGATTCAAACCCCATCATGGAACAGATCTGTGCATATACAGTATGCCTTAAAAGAAATTATAAATAAATACAGAAATCAAAATTCTTCAGTTTTTCTGTGCTTTATTGACGCCTCCAAGGCGTTTGATCGTGTTAATCACAGGATACTGTTTAGGAAAATGATTGACAGGGGGGTGCCCAAGTACTTGGTACGTATCCTGATTTACTGGTACGCACAACAGAAGATGCTGGTGAAATGGGGGAAGAGTCATTCATCACCATTTGGTGTGAGCAGTGGTGTCAGACAGGGCAGTATATTGTCCCCTATTCTATTTAATCTTTACATGGATGAGCTGTCAAAGCAACTGAATGCCTGTAAAACTGGGTGTTTAATAGGGAATAAGTTAGTGAATCATTTTATGTATGCTGATAAGATAAGATAAGATAAGATAAGATAAGCCTTTATTAGTCCCACAACGGGGAAATTCCAGGATTGCAACAGCACAGGGATAGCAACACTCAGAGCAACAATCAGAAGGCAAGAAAAAAAACAAAAAAAAAAAAAACAAGCAAGCAAGAGCAGCTAATATACATATGTACATATTACTATAAAATATACAGTATATATACACACACACACACACACACAGACACACAGTGCAGAGCATTGTAGCTGGATGGAATAAATATATGAATATATGAACACACAGTGCGGAGCATTGTAGCTAGATGGAATAAATATGTAAATATATAAACACCCACAGTACGGAGCATTGCAGCTAGGTGGAATAAATATGCAAGTATATAAACACACACAGTGCGGAGCAATGTAGCTAGATGGAATAATATGTAGATATATAAAAACACAGTGCGGAGCATTGTAGCTAGATGGAATAAATATATAGATATATAAATATAAACACACCCAGTGCAGAGCATTGTAGCTAGATGGAATAAATATGTAAATATATAAACACACACAGTGCAGAGCATTGTTGCTAGGTGGGATGAAACAGCATAACCGTCTACTGATGATCTAGTTATTCTCAGTCCAAGTAGTGCTGGTCTTCAGGAGTTATTAAGAGTGTGTAGTGCTTATGGAGAGGAAAATGACATAAAATATAATACAAATAAGAGTTGTGTGCTGATCTGCCGCACTAAAGAAGATTTGTTAATGAAATTCCCTGTCTTTGAATTGGCAGGCAGGGAATTAATTGTCAGGGATAAAATTAAATATCTGGGACATGTTATTAATGATAGAATGACTGATGATGATGATATTTTCAGACAACGCTGCAAAATCTACATGCAAGCAAATATTCTTGCACGCAGATTTGGTTTTTGTTCAGATGAGGTGAAACTGGTTCTTTTTAAAACCTATTGTACACCTTTATACACTGCTCATTTATGGATAAATTATAGGAAACTAAGTATGCAGAAATTACAGGTTGCCTACAATGATGCATTAAGAATTTTACTTAAAAAGCCTCGATGGTGCAGTGCTTCAGAGTTACTTGTCTCATCACGTGTAAATACTCTGCATGCAGTAATAAGGAATTTTATGTATAAATTCATCTGTCGGCTTGATGTATCTAGAAATGAAATCATTCAAGTCATGTCTAGCATTAAGCTCAGTTCTATTCGCTGTCAGTCACAGTTTAGAAGGCACTGGTACAGTAGTCTTTTTAAGTCTTTTTAAAGTCTGTACTGTCTTTGTACTTCTTTAAGCAGTTATGTCTTAGTGTTTCTTGTAACTTTTTGATTGTTTCAACTGTCTTGTTTTTTTTTTTTTTTTACTTTACTTGTTTATTTTTCTCTTGATGGACCTTGAGTCTGGAATAAAGTCTTTGATTGATTGATTGATTGTTTGTATGGGGGGAACTGTGGCCGCCATTATGGAAAATGTCATTTTCATCAATAACTACTGAACCACTAATCCTATCATTGTCAATCCAATTGCTAGTCATATGTTTTCATGGTCAAGGAATCTGAAAACGTACACACAAACACTGTATGGGGGGAACTGTGGCACTTGGCAGAGGTCTGCGCTCTCCGAGTGCTTTTCTAGTTCATCATATTTTCCTCTCCACCGCTCTACTCGGCAAGGTTGCCCTTTAAGTCTGCTCCTATTTGCAATAGCCACTGAACCACTTTCTATTGCACTTCATAATGATCCCTCTATTACGGGAATTCTCAGATATGGAATGGAGCATCGAGCATTTCTGTTGTTCATCTCTGATTTTTGGAGGTAACCCATAAATTCAACGAACTATATAAAGCAAACCTTACTCCCCTTCTCACCCGTATCCAAGAAAATTTTGATCGTTGGTCAGTGTTGAATTTGTCTTTAGCTGGCCGTGTCAATGTGGTTAAAATGAACACTTTGCCTAAACGTTTGTACAGTGGGGCAAAAAAGTAATTAGTCAGCCACCAATTGTGCAAGTTCTCCCACTTAAAAGATGAGAGAGGTCTCCAATTTTCATCATAGGTATACCTCAACTATGAGAGACAAAATGAGAAAAAAAAATCCAGAAAATCACATTGAAGGATTTTTAATGAATTAATTGGTAAATTCCTCGGTAAAATAAGTATTTGGTCAATAACAAAAGTTCATCTCAATACTTGTTATATACCCTTTGTTGGCAATGACAGAGGTCAAACGTTTTCTGTAAGTCTTCACAAGGTTTTCACACACTGTTGCTGGTATTTTGGCCCATTCCTCCATGCAGATCTCCTCTAGAGCAGTGATGTTTTGGGGCTGTCGCTGGGCAACACGGACTTTCAACTCCCTCCAAAGATTTTCTATGGGGTTGAGATCTGGAGACTGGCTAGGCCACTCCAGGACCTTGAAATGCTTCTTACGAAGCCACTCCTTCATTGCCCGGGTGGTGTGTTTGGGATCATTGTCATGCTGAAAGACCCAGCCACGTTTCATCTTCAATGCCCTTGCTGATGGAAGGAGGTTTTCATTCAAAATCTCACGATATATGGCCCCATTCATTCTTTCCTTTACATGGATCAGTCGTCCTGGTCCCTTTGCAGAAAAACAGCCCCAAAGCATGATGTTTCCACCCCCATGCTTCACAGTAGGTATGGTGTTCTTTCTCCTCCAAACACGACAAGTTGAGTTTTTACCAAAAAGTTCTATTTTGGTTTCATCTGACCATATTACATTCTCCCAATCCTCTTCTGGATCATCCAAATGCTCTCTAGCAAACTTCAGACGGGCCTGGACATGTACTGGCTTAAGCAGGGGGACACGTCTGGCACTGCAGGATTTGAGTCCCTGGCAGCATAGTGTGTTACTGATGGTAGCCTTTGCATACCTGCCAACTACTCCGGTTTTGCCATAATGGTTACGGTTTTCAAGACCCCATTCCGGGTTATGGCTTTATTAATCAAAATTACGGTTTTTCACTAAAAATTCAGTCAAAAATTTTAAATCGTAAAAAAAACACGAAAGCAATTCCAAACACGAGATCGCTAGGAATCGTATCTAAATTTACCTGAAGCGTTTGCTAAGCTAACGCTGTCGCTATAGCTAACGCCATAGCTAATGCCATAGCTAGTCGTAGCACCTAACACCGATACAAAAAAGCGACTCCGTCTCCAGTGATTGGGGCTCGCCGGAGGAACCAACCGAGGCAACAGTTGGACGGGAGCCGGATCGGAGTTCAAGTACAGCGGTGGTAGGAGACGGGGACCAGTGGAGGAGGAGCCGGGGCCCCAGCTGGATAAGAGCCGGAATCGGAGCCCAGCTACAGCGGCGGGGCTTGGCGGAGGAGCTACTGAGGAAGACGGCGGTAGGTGGCAGGGCTCAGCGGAGGATCTACCGGGACCCCAGCTGGACAGGAGCAGGATCGGAGCTCAACTACAGCGGCGGTGGGCGGCGGGACTCGGTGGAGGAGCTACCGGTGCCCTGGCTGGGCAGGAGCTCAATTGCAGCGGCGGGACTAGCAGCGGAGGGGGCTAGCTGAGGCCCAGCTGGATTCGAAGTCGGTCGGATTCGAAATCGGTCGGATCAGATGTCGGCGTCACCAGCAGAGATTGTTTTACTATCAACAGGTCAGTAAAAATGCCACCAAAGAAGGAGGAAATGGAAGAGATCAAAAAATCTCTGAACTAAGTTCAGAGATTTTATCTTCTTGGAACATACAGTAAGTCAATATTATACAGTAATAAGTGGCATTCAGCTGTTTGTTTTATGTCATTTAAGCACAGTTCTGGTACTTAAAAATCATAAAAACCCAGGAGCTTCGGGGGGCTTTGCCCCCCCTTAGCCCCCCACCAGGGCTCTGCCCCGGACCCCGCTGGGGGACAATGTCCCCCAGACCCCCTGCTAAATTTTCAGATAATTTCCCCAACCCAAAATCACATCCCTGGGTAAACAATGACATACTGAGGCAGGCCAGAAAGTTATGGGGAACAGAAGTTTACCTAAATGAACATCTAACAAAAACTAATGCTGAAATAGCACGGCAAGCACGGATGCTGAAAAGACAAAATGAGAAAGCTAAGAGGTGCACCATGGAAAACAACAATGCTTGAGAGTTACCATATAGTTTGTCCTTGATCTTTTCCATCAGCATATCTGCATTGACAAGGAAAATAGAAACATGATTGGTGAAGAAATATGAGGTTGTTAGCCACATTTAAACTTGATTTAATGCTAATATTTGTTTGTCGTCGGGGGGCTTCGCCCCCCTGAACCCCCCACCAGGACTTTGTCCCGGACCTACCGGGGCCTGCGGCCCCTGGACCCCAGCTAGCTACTAGGCTTTTCAGGTTTTAAAAGTTGGCAGGTATGCCTTTTTTACTTTGGTCCCAGCTCTCTGCAGGTCATTCACTAGGTCCCCCCGTGTGGTTCTGGGATTTTTGCGCACCGTTCTCGTGATCATTTTGACCCCACGGGGTGAGATCTTGCGTGGAGCCCCAGATCGAGGGAGATTATCAGTGGTCTTGTATGTCTTCCATTTTCTAATAATTGCTCCCACAGTTGATTTCTTCACACCAAGCTGCTTACCTATTGCAGATTCAGTCTTCCCAGCCTGGTGCAGGTCTACAATTTTGTTTCTGGTGTCCTTTGACAGCTCTTTGGTCTTGGCCATAGTGGAGTTTGGAGTCTGACTGTTTGAGGTTGTGGACAGGTGTCTTTTATACTGATAAAGAGTTCAAACAGGTGCCATTAATACAGGTAACGAGTGGAGGACAGAGGAGCCTCTTAAAGAAGAAGTTACACGTCTGTGAGAGCCAGAAATCTTGCTTGTTTGTAGGTGACCAAATACTTATTTTACCGAGGAATTTACCAATTAATTCATTAAAAATCCTTCAATGTGATTTTCTGGATTTTTTTTTCTCATTTTGTCTCTCATAGTTGAGGTATACCTATGATGAAAATTGGAGACCTCTCTCATCTTTTAAGTGGGAGAACTTGCACAATTGGTGGCTGACTAAATACTTTTTCCCCCCACTGTATATATTTCAGTCTATACCAATCTTCCTTCCTCTAAGCTTTTTTCATAAAATTGACACTACTATTAAGGAATTTATTTGGAATAAAAAAACACCAAGGATTAAACAACAATATTTACAGAGACCTAAAGAAATCAGAGGCATGGGCTTACTGAATATAAAATTTTATTATTGGGCGACTAATTTAAGAATTATTCAATTCTGGTTGCACTCTGAACTCTTCTAACCTCTGCCTGTTTGGCTTGCAATGGAATCTACCTCTTGTGGCCCAGTATCTCTGTCAGCCTTGGCTCATTCCATTAAAACTTCCTTTCCTGATTATACAAGAAATATCATCGTCAAGACTTCACTGAGAATTTGGAATCAATTCAAACGTAGTTTCCATCTTCAAACATATTCGATCTCTGCTCCTATAACCGCTAACTATTTGTTCCTTCCATCCTTAGTGGACGACACATTTAAAACTTGGTTCAACCTTGGTATTAAATCATTCAAAGATCTATATATTGATAACTTATTTGCCTCCTTTGGCCAATTGTCCGATAAATTTGAATTGACTAAGCATCATTTCTTTAGATATTTACAAATCCGTAGCTTTGTGACCAAGACATTCCCTCATTTCCCGTGTTCACCTGGTAATTCCCCTCTGGATATTTTCCTAGAGCCTATCAGTAAATTAAAAGGAATGATTTCTCATATGTATTCCTTGATTCATTCCCTTTGTTTGGTCTCTCTTGATTCTATCAAAACATCATGGGAAGCAGAGTTAGGTGATAATGCTCCAGATGATCTTTGGAGAAATATTCTCTATAGAGTAAATCATCTATTTGTGCAAAGTCGCCTCCTATTAATTCAATTTAAAATTGTACACCGTCTCCACTTCACCAAGGTTAAACTACCTAAAATTTACAGAGACAAAGACCCAGTCTGTGGCAGATGTCACCTAGCTCCAGCAGACCATGTTCACATGTTCTGGTCCTGCCCTGCCTTGTAATCCTCCTGGGCAGAAATGTTCAAATCCCTATCAAGTGTTATTGGAAAACATATTGAGCCTAATGTTTTGATGGATTTGTTTGGGATTGCTTCAACTGTATCTCTCACATCAACAGAATCAAACTTTATTGCTTTTGTCACTTTGCTGGCTAGACGCACAATATTACTTAAGTGGAAATCTCCAACAGATCTTTCACACATGCAGTAGATAAAAGAAATCCTCAATCGTCTCAATTTGGGAAAGGTTCGACATGTGCTAAGAAGCTCTAATAAGAAATTTTACAGGACTTAGGACCCTTTTTCTAAACATGTCAAACAGTTAGATTTTCCCAATATCTCTGATCTTACATGACCTACTTAGGCATGGCAGGCAGTTTGTTTTTGTTTTTGTTTGATTTTTGTTTTGCCTTTTTTTTATTGGTTGTTTTTGTTTCTTAATGCTTAAGTTATTTCTGACTTAAATATGTAATGGGGGGTGGTACTGTAGTCTGACCTTTGTTTTGAATTACTCAACTGGGTTTTACTGTGTTGATGGTACATTTAATACTCCCCCCCCCAGTATGTATTTAACTTGCTGCATTGAAAAATCAATAAACAGAGTTTTGAAAAGAAAACATTTTATTGGTTGTAAAGAACTGGAAATGGTCATTTGTTGAATTTGCAGCATTAGGAGGTCATATTTACTGAAATCAAAAGCTAGTTCAATCATAAACATCTTAACGGCCAAGTTACATGTTAACATAGGACCCCTTCTTTGATATAATCTTCACAGTTCTTGCATCCATTGAACTTGTGAGTTTTTGGAGAGTTTCTGCTTGATTTTTTTTTTTGCAAGATGTCAGAATAGCCTCCCACATCTGCTGTTTTGATGTGAACTGCCTCCCACCCTCATAGATCTTTTGCTTGAGGATGCTCCAAAGGTCCTCAGTAGGGTTGAAATCAGGGGAGGATGGGGGCTATACCATGAGTTTCTCTCCTTTTATGCCCATAGCAGCCAATGACACAGAGGTATTCTTTGTAGCATGAGATGGTGCATTGTCATGCAGGAAGATGATTTTGCTATGAAAGGCACGGTTCTTCTTCTTGTGCCATGGAAGAAACTGTCAGAAACTCTATATACTTTGCCGAGGTCATTTTCACACCTTCAGGGACCCTAAATGGGCCTACCAGTTCTCTTCCCATGATTCTGTCCCAAAACATAACTCCGCCACCTCCTTGCTGACGTTGCAGCCTTGTTGGGACATGGTGGCCATCCACCAACCATCCACTACTCCATCCCAGGACCATCCAGGATTGCACGGCACTCATCAGTAAATAAGACTTAAAATTAGTCTTCATGTATTTCTGGCCCCACTTCAACCATTTCTGCTTGTGAGCATTGGTTAGGGGTGGCCAAATAGTAGATTTATGCACAACTGCAAGTGTCTGGAGGATCCTACACCTTGAGGTTTGTGGGACTCCAGAGGCACCAGCAGCTTCAAATACCTGTTTGCTGCTTTGCAATGGCATTTTAGCAACTGCTCTCTTAAGGGCAGATTTACTAAGGCAGTGCAAATTAGCGAGTGTGCAAATTAGATGGAACGCCTAAGGGAGTGGCCAATTTTTGCCAGTGATAAAGGATTAAGCGGAAGAAGATGGATGGATGGATCTACTAACAACACGCAAAATTATGAATAGACGCCGTCACTTCATTTCAGTAATGCCCACCCATCCACCAAGAGCACCGCAAAATTGCACACAGGCCCACCTGATGAGAAAGCGGGTCATCAACACAGGTACAGCCATTCAGAGGAGCATAATATAGTTTTTTTAAGCTTTGTTTAAGCTTTTGTTTAAGCGCAAACCCCAATGAAATGGTTTATTTTTGTTCATCATATATTTGTCTTGGCATTTGTTTTTATTTTATTCTCATTTTTCGGTATTTATTCTTATTTCTTTGTTTATGTTAGTTGTTTTTAATGCTGTGTGTGTTTTTAATGCTGTTTAATTTTCTGTAAAGCACTTTGGTCACCTACGGGTTGTTTTAAAGGGCTATATAAATAAAGTACATTACATTACATTCCATATGTCAAAGTTTTGATTTTCATTTCACATGGCATGTTTATTTTATTAACACAAGAACCGTTCACATGGTCTGATGGAGACTCTGGGGTTTTATTGTGTGAATAACTTTATTTTACATTCTACAGGTCTCCCAGTCCATGACTTTTCATAAATACTGTATGTGCATTTTATCTTTTCTGAAGTCTGGAACATAATAAAATTAAACACACATGATTTCACTTATTCCTCGGCCAGCCACAGCAGAGACTGCTGTCATTGAGTTACTACGGTGTTGCGATGTTGGGGGACATATATGGATCTGAGCTTTTTTTGTCCACTCCAGGTAGGAAGGGTTGTACTATTTTATGGATACAAATTCATTGTTTAGGAAAGCTTTTTCATTACCTCTGCCAAGGAGGTTATGTTTTCATCGGCGTTGGTTTGTCTGTCCGTTTGTCTGTCAGTTTGTTTGTTAGCAAGATAACTCAAAAAGTTATGGACGGATTTTCATGAAATTTTCACAGAATGTCAGAAATGGGGTATCCTACAGATGATTAGATTTTGGTGGTGATCCGGATCACCGTCCAGAAGAAAACCGCCATTACGGAAAATGACATTTTCGTCAATAACTACTGAACCACTAATCCTATCATTGTGAATCCAATTGCTAGTCATATGTTTTCATGGTCAAGGAATCTGAAAACGTACACACAAGCACTGTATGGGGGGAACTGTGGCGCTAAACCGCCATTACGGAAAATGCCATTTTCGTCAATAACTACTGAACCACAAATCCTATCATTGTGAATCCAGTTGCTAGTCATATGTTTTCATGGTCAAGGAATCTGAAAACGTACACACAAACACTGTATGGGGGGAACTGTGGTGCTTGGCGGAGGTCTGCGCTCTCCGAGTGCTTTTCTAGTTTTATTTATTTGACCGTTATTTTACCAGGTGAAATATTTGAGAGCGATTCTCACCAGGGATGTCCTGGTGTGTCATCATATGTACTTAATGTTTGCTTTTATTCTTGTTCTTAATCCTATTTGTGGAGAGATTTTGCCCCAAGATATAAAGTGCATTATAAATGAAATTATTATTATTGGGGCGGCGTGGTGGAGGAGTGGTTAGCACTGCGGCAGCACAGCAACTCACTCTTGGCTGGGGGATCCTGGGTTCGATCCCAACCCCTGACCAACAGTGATCTGTGTGGAGTTTGCATGTTCTCACCGTGTCTGCGTGGGTTTACTCCGGGATTTCTCCGGTTTCCTCCCACATGCCAAAAACATGCAAGTTAGGTTAATTGGCATCAAAACTGGGGATTCTAAATTGTCCTTAGGTGTGACTGTGAGAGTGAATGGTTGTCTGTCTCTCTGTGTTGGCCCTGCGATGGACTGGCGATCTGTCCAGGGTGTACCCTGCCTCTCGCCCAAAGATGCTGGGATAGGCTCCAGCCCCCCCGCGACCCGAAAAGGATTAAGCGGAAGAAGCTGAAGAAGATGAATAAATGAATGAATTATTATTATTATTATTATTAGGCTATATATAAACAAAGGACATTTTTAAAAATCCTCTGCCGGCTGATGTCCAGTCCAGCACAGCACCGATCTCTGTGAGATTGTTTCTGTTCATATTAATCTGTTCTGTCATGCCGAATAAAGTCACGCACAGGGAGAAGCTCTCTCTTTGGCCATGCGCCCTCGGTTCTCACTGTCATCAGGTGCAGATGAATTGACAAGCTTTTTTAGGGCGTTAAATCCTGGCGCATTTAGCAGTAGACTGACAACCGCAAACCTTAGTAAATCACCTTGTGCCAATCATTTAAATACTCCCCTCCCTCAGATTTGCACATTGACATGACAGCTCCCACAAATACATATGCAATGAGGCCAGGTGCAAAATTAACATAGTCCACACCTTTCCACCACTAACTTTTCCCTGCGCCCTTTAGTAAATCTCAACAGTAGCTTTTTAATGCCAAAACAGGGTTTTGCGATGGTGCAGCACATTAGTAAATCTGCCCCTTAATCCGATGAATTTGTCTGGCAGAAACCTTCCTCATTATGGCTTTACCTGCACAAACCCGTCTGTGCTGTGAATTAGCCACATATTTCTTCACAGTACGATGATCACGTTTTAAGTTTTCATGAAATATCTAATGTTTTCATACCTTATCCAAGGCATTGCACTATTTGATGCTTTTCGGCAGCAGACAGATCATTTTTATTTCCCATATTTCTTGAAACCTGTGGCATGCTTAATAATGTGGAATAGTCTTCTTAAGTAGTTTTCCTTTAATTGGGCTCACCTGGCAAACTATTTATGACAGGTGTCTGAGATTGATATCAGTGATCCAAAGAGCCCTGAGACACAATATGATTGAATGAGTTTAATTGAAAAACAAAAAAATTGAAGGTTTATGACAATAAAATTCTATTTGCATAATAATTTGGAATGTGGTGCACTTGTACCACAGTCTAGATGGTCATAATGAATAAATCTGATCTGGGATTTGTTTAATGATTTGTACAGTGATGCATGGTGAGAATTTTTATTGTTGGTAAACAGCAGTAAACTCCAGAATCCCAACTTTACTGACTTCTGTTGAAACTTAAAATCCAACCTGCACACAATAAAATTAAATCTACACTATAAATCTACACTCATATGCTACCAATTACATCTGAACATCCTTCTTTTTTTCCTATCAATGACTAATTACTCACATTCTAACCAAGATGGTAAACATGAGTTCTGTTTGGTTAAGAAGGGTTTTTAAAAATCCCACAGACCCGCCACCGGGTCCGGCAAGGAACACCTCAAAATACCCTTGGGACTTAAGGGGTTAATATCTGGCTTTTTTTTTTTTCTGCAGAGTTTCAAAGCATGGTGGACTGTCGGCACAGACTGATTGATGTCACCAGGAACCCAGTGATAAAGTTACACAGAATAGGTATGTAAAACTATAATGTCTGACTCAACAAACACATTAGTGTGACTCATGTAGGATCCTGATCAGAGATCTGTGTTACATTTAATATTATGTACTTGCATGTGCGGTCAACACTAAATGTTGAGGATTTCCCTGTGGTACCAGTAATAACCTGGTAACTGTTTCGTCCCGGTCCAAACTAAAAAGTCCCAGCACACTGCTGCATCCAAATGCTTTTTATTATATTTGTACAATTGGTGGTCTTTTTCTTCACCTCATCTGTGACTGGGGACTTGGTGAGCTGTGGCTCTATTGTCTACAGCAGGGATGAACTGTTAGCGCTCCGTTGCTCAGCGGTGCTAACAGAGAGACCCAATGTCCCCAGGGAACTGAGGCGTAAACGACGTGGGTGCCAGGCTGGAGTGAAGCGACAGGTGAGGAAGACAGGGTACAAGCCCTTATTAGCCTTTTGTTTTCTTATTAAAGACAAGGAGAGAAAGGACATGTTTTACCGTTACATGTTTCGACTGTCCACTGCAGTCTTCATCAGAAGTGCCAGCTGATTACTGCGAAGTGTCATTTATCCCAGCTGATAAATAGTTGTACTATGGTAAATGTGACATTTACTGTTATTATAAAAGGAGCAAAGCTAGGGCCACCAAACCTGGTATACAGGTTCATCTTGGGATCCTGACCTCTTGGCTATGGGTTTGGGGTCAAAGGTCAAGGTTAGCATTCCTTATGCCTTACTACTGTGCAACAAGTAAAGCTAGGGTCACCAAACTTGGGACACAGGTTCACCCTGTGACCTTGAAATGTGACTATGGTTTTGGGATCGCAAAGTCTAACGTCAACATCAAAATGGCTTATAAACTATATCTCAACAACAAAGAAAACTAGGGTCACCAAACTTGCTACACAGGTTCACCTTGGGATCCTGACCTCTGATTATGGGTTTAGGGTCAAAGGTCAAAGTTAGTATTGAATTTGCACTATTACTATAAAACACGTAAAGCTAGGGCCACCAAACCTGATACACAGGTTCACCTTGGGATTCTGACCTCAGACTATGGGTTTGGGGTCAAAAGGTCAATGTTAACATTCCCTATGCCTTATTATTGTACGAGTAAAGTTAGGGTCACCAACTTGGTACACACCCTGTGATACTGAAGTGTGAATATGGTTTTGGGATCACAAAGTCAAAGGTCAACATCAAAATGACTTGTAAACTCTATCTCAACAACAAAGGAAGCTAGGGTGACCAAAGCTGGTACACAGGTTCACTCTGAGACCATGACCTCTGACAACAGGTTTGGGGTCAAAAGGTCAAGGTTGCCACTCCCTATGCTCTCTTATTATATAACATGTAAAGCCATCTAGGGTCGCCAAACTTGATACACAAGTTCACCTTGGAATCCTGACCTACAACTATGGGTTGCATACTAAGTAGAAAACGAAGAAGAAGCCAACTTTGTCATTCAGTCCATACAGCCAATCATGTACAGTAGAACAAAATTAAATTTCTCCTATCTACAATGTTAATCATATCTAGAATCAGAGGGGCCACTGCCATGCAAGGCGCCGCCACAAACAACTTTCCTTCCCCCATTCCATTATGCTGAGCACCAAGCTAGAAGGTGGGAAGTACCATTTTTATATGGTCTTTGGTATGACCCGGCTGGGACTTGAACCACCAACCTCCCGGTTGTGGGGCAGATGCTGTAACAACTAGGCCACCACTCCGGTGGTATTGGGATCCAAAGTATTGGGATCTTCAAAGAAAACTGAGGTGGGGGATATTGCACTTGCTATAGAGTGCTCTTGTTTTCATTGTTATTGTGTGTCTTTGTCCCTCCAGATGCTCCACAGCTTCATGACTGTAAGGAGGAGGAAGTTCTCACTGTCCAGCAGCTCTCTAACCAGGAGAGGAACTCCAGTCTATACCAGGAGGAACAAGATGCTGCACAGGTTAAAAAGGACGAGAAAGAACTCTGTACTAGTCAGGAGGAAGAACACTTTGGACTGAAACAAGAAACTGATACCTTCATGGTGACGCGTACTGATGAGGACAATGGCAACAGTGAAACTGAACCAAAGAGTGGGCAGCAACTCTCTCACAACCCTCCTGACACTGAGAGCCAAGACCAGGGAGCAGGTAAGAATGTAAACCCAGGATCAAGTAAACACGAAGAGCCGAAGCCAAAGAAGAAACTTCACAGAAACAGAAGTGAACGTAGCATTGTAGACAACTCCTCCATATCAGAGAGTCATTGTGATACTGACACAGGTGAAAAGTCTGTAAAATGTTTGGTTAATGACGAAGACAGCAAAAATGAGTCTCAAAAGAAGAAACTTTACACAGTTAAGTCGCATATTTGCAACACGTGTGGGAAAAGATTCAGGATGAAGAGTCATTTATCAGTTCATGAGAGAATTCACACAGGTGAGAAGCCATTTTCTTGTCAAACATGTGGGCAAAGATTTAATAAACGTGGTTATTTGAAAAGTCACATGAGAATTCACACAGGTGAGAAGCTATTTTCTTGTGAAACATGTGGGCAAAGATTTATTCGAAGTTGGAATGTGAAAAACCACATGAAAATTCACACAGGTGAGAAGCCATTTTCTTGTGAAACATGTGGACAAAGTTTTAATCAACATGTGTCTTTGAAAACTCATATGAGAGTTCACACAGGTGAGAAGCCGTTTTCTTGTGGAACATGTGGGCAAAGTTTTACTCAACATATTCATTTGAAAACTCATATGAGAATTCACACAGGTGAGAAGCCATTTTCTTGTAAAGCATGTGGACAAAGTTTTAATCAGCGTGCTCATTTGAAAACTCATATGAGAATTCATACAGGTGAGAAGCCATTTTCGTGTGTGACATGTAAGCAGAGTTTTAAACATAGTGGTGTTTTGAAAATTCACATGAGAATTCACACAGGTGAGAAGCCATTTTCTTGTGAAACATGTGGGCAAAGATTTAATCGACTTGATTCTTTGAAAACACACATGAGAATTCACACAGGTGAGAAGCCATTTTCTTGTACAACATGTGGACAAAGTTTTAATGAATGTAGTAATTTAAAAAAACACATGAGAATCCACACAGGTGAGAAGCCATTTTCTTGTGAAACATGTGGACAAAGTTTTAAACAACATGTTCATTTGAAAACTCATATGAGAATTCACACAGGCGAGAAGCCGTTTTCTTGTGACACATGTGGGCAAACATTTAATGATCATAGTAATTTGAAACGACATGAGAAGTCACACAATTAAGAACCTGTAGTCTTGTAAAATATGCACGAAACGCTTCACTCAGTGTTTTACTTTATCACACGGAACTCACAGTTGAGGTCCTGTAGTCTAGTAGTATCTGTAGCTCTTTATTTTCAGTATTAAATCTCTTTTGTGTGAATGAAATGTCCTTTAAATTGCTGATGCTTTAATGTTAATATAAATCAGTTTGGTAAGAAAGTCTATCGTCAGATCATCTGCTTATTCACTCTCCTTTGGATCTTCAGACCTCTAAGGTGTTGGATGCATAGACATCATGAGCATTTTAGATCGGAAGGGCGCCTCAAGACTCTGGATGTTGTAGGGCTGTTATGGCTGACACGCCTCTGCAACATTGTGTGGAAGTTGGGGACAGTTCCTTTGGCATGGCAAACCGGGATGGTGGTTCGTCTCTTCAAGAAGGAGGACTGGAGGGTGTGTTCCAACTTTAGAGGGATCACACTCCTCAGCCTCCCTGGGAAGGTCTATGCCAAGGTACTGGTGAGGAGAATCCGGCCGTTAGTCAAACCTCGGATTCAGGAGGAACAATGCGGTTTTCATCCTGGCCGTGGCACACTGGACCAGCGCATTACCCTGTCAAGAATTCTCAAGGGTTCATGGGAGTTTTCCCAACCAGTTTACATGTGTTTTTGATTTGATTTTGTATACTTTATTGATCCCCAGAGGGGAAATTGAGGGCATCCACCTGGATGGATGAAGCTTGTGGACTTGGAGAAGGTATTTGACCACGTCCCTCTTGGTTTTTTGTAGGAGGTGCTTCAGGAGTATGGCATATCAGACTTGTTATGAGCTATCCGGTCTCTATACGACCACTGTGAGAGTTTGGTTCGTATTGCCAACACTTGGTCGGACTCATTCCCAGTGAGAGTTGGATTCCACCAGGGCTGCCCTTTGTCACCGATCCTGTTCATAATTTTTATGGACAGGATTTGTAAGTGCAGCCAAGGAATGGAGGGGTCACGTTCAGTTACCACAAGATCTCATCTCTGCTGTTTGTGAATGATGTTGTCCTTTTGGCTTAATCTAGCAATGACCTACACGTCTTACTGGGACGGTTTGCTGCTGAGTGTGAAGTGGCTGGGATGAGAATCAGCACCTCCAAGTCAGAGTCCATGGTCCTCAGCCGTAAAAAAGTGGATTGTCCTGTCCGGGTTGGGGACAAGCTCCTTTCCCAAGTGGAGGAGTTTAAGTATCTCGGGGTCTTATTCACGAGTAAGGGGAGAATGGAGTGAGAGATTGACAGATGGATCAGAGTAGCATCTGCAGTGATGGGGATGTTATACCACACTGTCATGGTCAAGAGGGAGCTTTGTTCCAAGGCAAAGCTGTTGATTTACTGGTCAATCTATGTTGCTACCCTCACCTATGGTCATGAGCTTTGGGTCATGACCGAAAGAATGAGATTGCGGATACAAGCAGCTGAAATTAGCTTTCTCCATAGGATTGCTAGACTCACTCTTAGAGATCCATAGGGTGAGGAGCTCAGTCATCTGGGAGAGGCTCAGAGTAGAACCACTGCTCCTCCACATTGAAAGGAACCAGTTGAGGTGGTTTGGGCATCTGATCAGTATGCCTCTTGGACACCTCCCTCTTGAGGTGTTTTGGGCACATCCCACTGGGAGAGGAGCCTGGGGCAGACCCAGGACACACTGGAGAGACTATGTCTCCCAGCTGGTCTGGGAACGCCTTGGTATCCTCTCTGAAGAGCTGGAGCAGGTGGCTGGGGAGACGGAAGTCTGGGCTTCTCTGCTTGAACTGCTGCCTCCTTGACCTAGACCTCCGGAAAAGAGGTAGAAGATGGATGGATGGATGGATGGATGGATGGAGGGCATTGTGATGAGATGTCTGGAGAGTCCTCTCCATCATAAAAATGAATGTAGTAGATGCCATTTCCTGTATTTGTTTATTTTAGTAGCTCATTAATTGATTGAATACTTCATTTTGAACATCCATCCATCCATTTTCTTCCACTTTTCCAGACTAAGAGTGATCCAATAGACTCCCATGATGAACAAAAAATCAAGGATTCCGTGTACCCTGTCCGGTATGGGGTTATCGGGGCCCCGCCCTGGAGCTAGGTCTGGGGGAGAGGCTTATTGGCTAGCACCTGGTGGCCGGGTTTCTGCCCATGGTACACGGCCGAGCTCAGCCCAAAGGAGTTACATGGGACTGCCATCCAGTGGGCTCACCACCTGCAGGAGTGACCATGGGGGTCCGGTGCTTTGCAGATCAGGTGGCAGATGAAGGCAGAGACCTTCGCGGTCTGATCCCTGGCTTTCGAAACTGGCTTTTGGGAAACATTTTGAATATGTAAATGAAAAAAAAAAAAATCAATAAAAATGGTAAATAAACAGCAAAAGTGCATTGCAAAGTGATGAACAAAATAAGACACTGGAATGCATTTCATACATGCATACATACAGTACATATATGTATGGCTTGTACTGTCAATTCTTTTTGAGAATAAAAGTTTTTTAGATCAAGCATCAACTGTAAATGATTTTTTTTATCCAAGGAATAAGTGATTTCTTCTAGGAGTTCTGTTAATGCTAATAATGTAGACCAGTTTTCCCTGAATCCATATAGATTTTCAAAGAGTAGTTTCTGTTTGTCTATAAACTTGTCTAATCCATCAGTTTTTCTTTCAAGGTGTCAGTTTGCAGTCCAAAAAAGTAAAAAAAAAAATCAAAGTAAAGATGGAAACAAAGCCAAGTTTGATTTCAAATCTATAATGTTTTGGCAATTTGATGTGAAAATCTGTGAAGCATCCTCAAATAGTATCCAAGTTACAGCATTACAGTAAATGTAGGTACCCCAATGCATAAAAATGCAGTTCTACGGAGAATACACTGACATCACAACATGCTTTGAATGTGAACAGGTGTTACAAAAACAGCCCTTTAAAGCATCATATTGTTTATTCCTCAGTTAAATGATAAATTTGGGTAATAAGTGGTGAACAGGTCAATCAAGGTACCAGTGTAATAATCAGTATTGAAACGTATATTGTAGAGCCTAAGGACGGTACAGGGACCACGACAAAAATTAGCACATCAGAGTTTCGATTGCTGTGGTTCCTCCTTATAATGAATTGTAACATTTATATTACAGTGGGTCATGACATCAGCTGCACATAAATGATATTAATGTTATTGAATTTTAATTGGCTGCTGATTTCTTATAATAATAATAATAATGGATTAGATTTATATGGCGCTTTACATGTCAAGTGACATCTCAAAGGGCTTACAGTGAGTCCATTATTCATTCACTCCAGACAGACATTGATAGTGGTACTAAGCTACTACTGTAGCCACAGCTGCCCTGGGGCAGACTGATGGAAACATGGCTGCAAATCTGCGTGAACAGCCTCTCTGACCACTACCAAACATTTATACACATTCATACCCAGTGTCATGGACACTGGAAAGAGCACTTCAGTCACCTTCTGCATCATCCTCCTGTTCCCGTTGACCCCAGTCTCCTAGCCACTGCTCCCTGTGATTCCTGCAGGACTGATCTTGTCACCCCTGAAAAAGTCGCAGCTGCCCCGACCAAGATAAACAACGGGAAAGCCCCTGGAAATTGTGCTATAACCACCGAAATGCTGAAGATGGGCGGAGATTGCACAATCCACAGCTCCCCCGTGACTGGACCAGGGGCATCATCCTCCCCTTCTGGAAGGGAAAGGGCGACAAACTCGTCTGCAGCAATCACAGAGGCATCACCCTTTTGTCCGTTCCTGGTAAGCTGTTCACCAGGATCCTCCTCAGTCATGCCCGTCCAACCATCAGAGGCGGCCATCGCCCTCAGCAGGCAGGCTTTATGCCCAACTGCTCGACCTCAGACCACATCTCTGCTGTTCGCCTTTAATAGAGAAGGCCAATGAATTCCGCAAGGACTGCCATCTCTGTATAGCCTTTATAGATCTTAAGGCTACCTTCGACACCGTAGACCATGCTTCTCGTTGGAGTATCCTGCAGACCCTCGGAGCCCCACCCAAGATGGTAGCCCTGTTTAAGCGGCTCTATAGCCGCTTAGAGAGCTGTGTCTGTGTGAATGGAAGGAGTCCGGCTGGTGTCCCATCAGCGATGGGGTCCGACAAGGTTGTGTGGCCACTCCTGATCTCTTCAATTGTGTCATTGCCTATCTGATGACCAAGGTCTGCAAGTGGGTCTCTGGCATGCAGTTTGTCAACTACCATCTGGCTGACCTTGAATATGCTGATGATACCATCCTGTTCGGCCCATCCTACAGTAAGCCGAGAGATGCTCTAGTTGTCTACCACGAAGAGGCAGCGAAGCTGGGCCTTCAGGTGAGCAGAACAAAGACTAAGCTAATGCATGTCACGACGGACCGGACCCATCCCCATTACAGCCGTCGAGTTTGTCAATTCCTTTGTGTATCAGGGCTCCACAGTGACCAACAACGGGGATATGAAACCAGAGATCAACCGCAGATGTGGCCTTGCTGCATCAGCCCTGCAGGCACTATGGAAACCTCTCTGGCGCCATCGTTCAATCTCCCGTAAGATGAAGCTCCACATATACAATGCATCAGTCCTCTCCATCCTACTCTATGGGTCAGAGACATGGCCACTGAATAAGACTCTGGCCTCGAGAGTGGATGGGTTTGATAGTCGGGCCCTCAGAACCATGGAGAACATCAGGTGACCCCAGTGCACTTCTAATGACGCGCTCTGAGCCCGCACACGTCAGCCTGCAGCCTCCTACCTTATTACCCAGCGGTGTATCCGCTGGCTTGGCCATGTCCTCTGCCTCCCACTAGAACATCCGGCAAAAGCCATCCTCATGTTCAACCCTAGGGCCTCGGGGTGGAAAAGACCTCGGGGCAAGCCACACATCAGATGGTTCAATGTGGCGGAGAGAGACCTCCGACAGCTCGGAGTTGTTGATGATGCAGAAGAGCTGGCCCAAAACGGGCAATGTTGGCACGCACTGGTTAACCTGACTGGCTCTACGCATGGTGATGACCACCCAGCCCTCACCCCACAGGAGTAATGCCGTGCCACCTGTCATTTATATCTGCTATGCAGTATCACAACAAGGCATTTATTCATCGCATGGCCTACTCGTGTGAAATTGGGTTTATAGATGTTATATCACTATTATTCTTATTCTATACTTTCTCTTAATAGCTCTGTGAGGAACCTTGGAGTTATTTTTGATCAGGATTTGTCCTTCAATTCACATATTAAATTTGTTTCTAAGACTGCCTTCTATCATTTGCGTAATATTGCCAAGATTAGGAGCATCTTGTCTCAGAGTGATGCTGAGAAGCTGATCCACGCTTTTGTTAGCTCGAGATTAGATTATTGTAATTCTTTATTATCAGGTTGTCCTAAAACATCTTTAAAAAGTCTTCAGCTGATCCAAAATGCTGCAGCAAGAGTTTTAACAGGTACTAGAAAGAGAGATCATATCTCTCCGGTTCTGGCCTCCCTTCATTGGCTTCCCATAGAGTTTAGAATTAAGTTTAAAATCCTTCTTCTTACTTACAAAGCTCTAAACAATCAGGCTCCTTTTTATTTAAAAGATCTGATACTACCGTATCATCCTAACAGAGCACTACGCTCCCAAAATGCAGGTTTACTTGTAATACCTAGAATCTCCAAAAGTACAATGGGAGGCAGAGCCTTCAGTTATCAAGCTCCTCTCCTGTGGAATCAGCTGCCAATCTGGATTCGGGAGTCAGACTCGATCTCTGTTTTTAAGAATAGGGCTAAAACCTACCTTTTTGATATAGCCTACAATTAGGGAGGGATCATGTGTTTTCTGAACCCTCCCTTAGTTATGCTGCTAATAGGTTTAGTCAGCCGGGGGACCTCCAGTAATGCACTGGGCCTCACTCCTTTCCTCACTCTCTATGAAATATTTTTTTTTTGCTGGTCATTAACATTTGTTTGTTCTCTCCCATAGATTGAGTCCCCATCGTGCTGTTTGCTCCCTACATGTCTGTTCTTTTCTTCTTCTCTATCCCCTCACCCCCCCAGCCAGTCGCAGCAGATGACTGCCCCTCCCTGAGCCTGGTTCTGCTGGAGGTTTCTTCCTGTTAAAAGGGAGTTTTTCCTCTCCACCGTCGCCAAGTGCTTGCTCACAGGGGATCGCCTGATTGCTGGGGTCTTTCTGCAACTGTGGGGGTCCTCCCTACAGTTGATAGTGCTATGAGATGACTGTTGTTGTGAAATGGCGCTATATAAATAAAGTTGAATTGAATTGAATTGAATTATGGGTGAATAGAGAAGGAATGCAATGGAATGGTTAAAAACATGGATTTGAATAACCAGAACAGATTATTTGAAGAAGATGACTGATTTGTGCAATCTGGTCATCCTGATGCACCTCCACCTGACAGTGAAACGGAAATAATGTTGATTTTGCTGTATATTTATCTCTCAATTCCACCTTTTTCACAAACTTTTTTGACTTTTTACATCACCAAGGGCAGAAAATATTTTTTATTGACTAAAATATTCACATAATTCTTCTTGACTGTTTGCATAACATTATAAATAAGTCAGACACCTTGAAAGGAAAATTGCCTTGAGTTTTTGTTGTTGTTTGTTTGTTTGTTTTTTTAGAATTTTTGACAACTGTGTCAGAAGAGAAATCTGTGAAGTGTTAACTTTTCACCAGATTTATATAATGAAATAATAAGTTGAAGATATCAGTAGTTTGGAAATTCCCTCACTTATCTATTTCATATCTGTGCCATCACAATCACTTGATATTTTGTTTTAACACTTACGAACAATACCTCTCATTTATTATTCTTAAGCTGTTCTAATAATGATTGAATCAGGATTTCTTTCTATAAAATCAGTGTCATTATCTGTGGGTGTCATTGTACCAGGGATTTTTTTTTTTTTGTCAAGTGTAGTCCAACACTTCCAATATGTGTTAAACTATCGCATTCATTTGTTATTATTGTTATCATTTTCAATAAAATGGCTAATTAACCAGTCTAGGGCAATTTCTGATTATGATTTTTAATATACTGCATGCACCTTTTTAATATTATTTTACAGTCTTGTAATATTTTACAGTAATATTTCTTTCTACAAATATCCATAATATCAGTTCATTTATTTTTACATTTTGTGTTTTCTGCTTTTTTTAGTTCTATATTGCATAAATTCTCTATATAATGTATTTTTTGTTGGAGGCATTTATTAATGTCTTTTTTTCATTAATTAAATTAATTAATTAAAAATTAAATCACCTTTATTGTCATTCAACTGTACAACCAATCATGTACAGCAGAACGAGATTGTGTTTTACCTATCTACAGTGTCAATCACACACACCCCAAGTGTAGAATCAGAGGGCCGCTGTCATGCAAGGCGCCGCCACAAATTTCCCTCCTCCATTCCTTTACCGCTGAGCACCAAGCTGGACGGCAGGAAGTTCCACTTTTATATGGTCTTCGGCATGACCCAGCCGGGATTTGAACCCCTGCCTCCCGGGTGTGGGGCGGATGCTCTACCAACTGAGCCACCACTCCGGTAATATAGTAAATCTACTCCGGTAATTATACTGTATATTGATTTCCTGTTGTATTTTAGCAAATTGTGTTTTAATACTGTACATCCCTTGCCCTTTGTATTTGAACTCCTAGTGTTTTTTAATCGCTGCTGTCATGCACTAAACACTGGTATTTCATCAGTGATATTAGTAATCCATTCACTATATTATTGACTGTTAGTAAATATATTATTTGTTAATGTTGCACAGTGAGAGATAATCTGACTGGATTTGATGATTTCAGGATATACTGTAGGTTTAGACTGTACAACAGTGAATGTCAACTAGCAGGTCGAGGGCCACATCCGGCCCACCAGAACTTTCCATCCAGCCCCCAGAATCTTACTGAATTCATGAATAGTTTAGTTCAAACTGTTGTATTTATTAATTTATTATATTTATGATGAAAAGTTCCATCTAATGGAACTTTTCTACAAACCACTTTTCTATAAACCGACCCGTTTATAGAAAAAACTTTTCTATAAACCGACCCGTTTTAGTTTTTAAATGCATAAAAGAATCACTTAAAATTTGTTTATTGCATCAAGGCTTTTTGACTTTGTCAGGAACCTTGATTTCAACAAAATTAAACAAAAAAAATTTTTTTTTCCACTACATTATAAAATGCTCTGGTTGAAATTATGTCCTTTGTGGTGTTAGGGTCAGTTTCGACCCGCTTATAAAAATAAGATTATAAAGCAATAATTAGAGCCAAAATTGAAATCATAAGTGCACTGTCAGCCAACACACTGACAGCCACCTCCTCTCCCAATCATGTGAGCTTCAGCGGATGCTCATTTGTCCAGTATAGCTGCGAAAAAACAAAGACAGGCATGTCTGTTTGATTTGTTTGATTGGTTGTTGTTTGAACTTGCAAATCAATATTTTGTGTTATGACTTGTTCTGTGTTTCAATGTGTTTAGATTAAAGTTCTGTTGCTGACAAAAATATTTTTTTTTGTATTTTCTTAAAGAAAATATATATGGGTCAAAACTGACCCATAACACCATAGATGTTACTATAGTTATTAATTTTAAAATGAAAAAATAAATCAAGCAAATTCATTTCAGAGATGTGTTCTATACCCCTCAGTAATATTCAGGTAACACAACAACCTTTGATTTATTTATATGATTCTCTTGAGGTTAATTTTTCTTTTTTTTATTGACATCGAGAGGTATACTGATAAAAAAAAAAAAAAGGCCCAGAGACCCACACCAAAAATATTAAACCCAACATTTTCATGGATAAGGAAGCCTAACAAGGTAACCAAGAGATGACAAAAAAATTGGATGATAGGTTATTGTTTTTAGCGTATTTTAAAGCTGATTTAAGACGCGGGTCGAAACCGACCCGTTAACACCGGGGATGGTAACAGAAAGCTAACACAGGAGGAAGGTTAAATTATTATTAAATTATTTGTATAGTAGAGAATGCATACCTGGGTCATTGTAGAATTGGACAATTTAGGCTCCAAAAATGGTTAAAAAAAATGACCTTTTATTTTATACTTTTCTTTTATGTATTTAAGAAAAATAAATAATAAACCTGTGGTGTATGGAAAACGGCAAGATGCATCACGCTGCGGTAGCACGTACACACATGACATCATGACGCCACAGGGTGTTTAAGACAGTTTCCCAGGGCTAGTCATCCTCCTTGGCACTCCGCCCTTCCATGCTACACCTGCACTGTGTACCCTGTTTAACCAACACTCAAAAAAGCTAACCTCAACATGTGGATGTGTCCACACTCATATTTTCCAGACATAACATTGGCGATGAGGATAATGGAAATGCTGCTGACAACTCTACCACCATTCCTTGCTCTGCCTGGTTAGCCGCCCACTCCTTGGTCTTGGTACGAATTGTTTGAGACGTTTGTGTCCGCCATCAACCTAGCTAAAGCTAGCAAGCTTAGGTTGCGCGCCATGCTAATTCATTGCTTTGGCAGCGAGGAACAACGTGTATTTTGGATGCTTGGACCTGCAGACACCTACGATGAGTGTGTCGCTTTGTTGGCCGTACATTTCACCACCCGTGACAGCGTTTTGGTCAGAAGAATTGTTTTGCCAGAGCCAACAGTGTGTGGGTGAGTCGGTCCAGCAATATGTGGCCAACCTCTGCTGTTTGGCTAGTACGTGTAGGTTCGCACAACTGGAAGACGAGATGGTGCGGGACCAGTTAGCGGGGCACACCACCAACCCGAAACTGCGGAAGAAGCTGCTAATGGGGCCAGACGACCTACCGCTGTCCAAGGCAGTGGAATTGGTGTCCCAGCTAGAGGCAATGACTCAGCTAGCAAAGCAGCTAGGAGCCTCCAGCCCATGCTTCCTACATTCAGCTCCACTAGCACAGGCTGTTACCCCAGCTGCTGAGCCCACCGACCCCACGTCCTCTCAGGAGGACCCCGAAGTGAACATCGCAAGACGACAGGACACTACAGCATGCTGACCATGTGGTAACTATGGCTCTCCCTCACACTGGATATGCGTGCCAGCCTGCCCTGCCAAAGGGCAGAAGTGCCAACACTGCTGTAATTTAAATCACTTTGCCAAAGTGTGTCGCTCAGCCCTGGCAAGCCCGCCACCTTGCTTACTCAGTCGGCCCAGTCCGACTACCATTCATTCAGTGGACTCCAGTAACATGCTGTACAAATGGTACACAGTGGAATTGAATGGCGTCAGTTTACCGCTGCTTCTGGACACTGCTGCCAAGAGGTCCCTGATGGACAAGGCCACGATTAGGAAATTCTTTCCCCCTGCAACCAATAAAGCCAGACACGGTGGAGTTGTTCGACTATGGACACACGAAAATCAGTATGGTAGGAACTGTTACTCTGTCGGTTCGCTACGGGTCAAGAATCCTCCCAGCATTCACATTCCAGGTGACATGCCTCGGTGACAACATCCTGGGATGTGATCTACTCCACAAATTGGGATTTTCCATCACAGATTACATGGGATTCTGTTTGGCTGATGATGGCCAAAGCCTGCTTTGCCCACACATGTCTGGAGTCTGGTCTAAACAGGACAAGACCAGACTGCAGCGGATCATTAAGTCTGCGGAGAGGATCATTGGTACCGACCTACCCTCCATTGAGAACTTATATCGGTCCATAACCAGGAAACGGGCGGGAAACATCTGTGCTGACCCATCACACCCCGGCCACAAACTGTTTGAACTTCTATCTTCTGGTCGTCGTTACAGATCACTGAAGGTCAAAACCACCTGTCACAGGAACAGTTTCTTTCCTCAAGCCATCACTCTGATGAACTCCTAACATTCACCTAGTCCTACCTGTTGCTGTACTCATGACTTTTCATCCATTATTACATTGCACATAACTCTCACACTGCTTTTTACTTCATTCACATTATATCACTGAATCTGAGTTCACATTGAAATACTGTGTGACTGTATATTTTTTCATATATTTCTGCAAAGTGTGGTTAGTCTGAGTAAATAACTGCATATATTCCTGTATATACTTGCATCCTTTTATAGAAACGTGGACAGACTGTAATTTACTGTACATACTCTGTTGTCATTGAATCCTTATTTAAATCTTATTTAAATCCTCCACCTGAACAACGAGAGCAAGTTTTTAACCAAAGTCAAATTCCTTGTATGTGTTGTGCATACTTGGCCAATAAAGCTGATTCTGATTCTGACATGGGCCCAGCCACTCCCTGCTTCACACCGCACAACAAGCAGAACACAGGAGACTTGGAACTGATCCTCACATGGTGTAAGCCTCCCCAAGCCGCTGCCCCGCAGCAGGAGTTCTAGTCTGTGTCTACACAGGACCCGGGAGAATGTAGGGTCCACCCTGTCAACGGTGAAACCAGCTCGCCTCTGCAACCGTCAACAAACCACTTATGCCCTCCGTTAGACAGCATCCCAGCAATGGCGCCTTTCTCCAGCAACGGGACGAGGGAACAGCAGCACATCGTGAAGTGGAAACAACTATTGTTCATGGTGCTTGACTGGGTCCGGATTCCAGCAATTCAGTCGCCCGCACAAGTGGCAGTTGTTCCAGTCACCACAGATGCAGATCACCGCTCAACTTGGACCAACCAGCTTACTAACTTTATACCACCCAACCTACAATGCATCATCCGCCCCCGCGGTGACCATCAGCACCCCCAGGAAGGCCCCGAAGCACTGAGCCCGCCTGAGCATGCTGACCCTAAGGAAGTGTGTCGGAGGCGGGGCCAAAGGCAAGGCAAGAGAGGAGGCCTATATGCTAGGCTAAAGGCTTGATCTAGCTGGCCACCGCTACCCAGTCGGCCTTTGGAAAATAAGCTAGATGAACTAAGAGCAAGGATTGAAGAGCAGCGGGAGACAAGAGAGTGCTGTGCCCTAATTTTCTGCGCGACCTGGCTTTCAGAGTCCCGGAGAGTGCTAGCTACAGACACACTCAACACACCGGACAGACAGAACAGGAGACTCTGGTAAGACAAGGGGAGGGTGTGTGTGTGTGCACTTATAAACCACTCGTGGTGTGGAGATGTACATAAACTGTCTACAAGTACTGCTCGCCTGACGTGGAGTTTTTACTGCTGAAATGCCATCCCAATTATTTATCGAGGGAATTTACCACTGTGTTTTTGGCCACTGTATACATCTGTCCACAGAGCAACTACACAGTAGCACTAAACAAACTCCACAATGCTCATTTGCACACTGTACATAGGTTCATGCCATCTCAGGTTCACATCATCTCTGATATCAATATACCACTATCACTTTAGTCATCCAGTGAATTTTCAATTTCATTCCTCTTGTCTGACTGCTTTAACTGTCCAAACTGCCTAGAGTGTGTTATTAGTACTCATTAGTTTTAGTACTTAGTATCAAGGTGCGCTTAAGGAGTGCTAACTGTGTGTTGGTGTGTGTGTTATTAGCACCCATTAGTATTAGGATTCAGTTACTGTGTTAGTGTGTCATGACCTTATTAGAATTGTTGTTTGTGTACCTTTACCTTGGCATTCATTCGGAGAGCAAAGTAAGAATTTCATTGCTCAGGAAATGTAGCATTTCTTAACTGTGCAGATGATAATAAAGCCTTTGAATCTTTGAAGAAACAGCAACCAAGCCAACCCAACCAATGTGGGACCCGGACTGGGACTTTGCTGATGAGCAGAGCACAATTCCAGCAAGGTGGCCTCCAGAGTCGCTTGAACCAGCACCACCAGGGACGTGCCTAGGCTCGACAGGGGCCTCGCTGAGCTCTGAACTATTATGGACGCCAAGTTAATAAGTACATGTTTAGTCAGGGCATAGTCCATTCAAAGTGGCAGAATAATCCACACGACCATACGGGCACACTGGCAGTTAAGATAAGATAAGATAAGATAAGATAAGCCTTAGTCCCACAACAGGGAAATTCCAGGATTGCAACAGCACAGGGATAGCAACACTCAGAGCAACAATCAGAAGGCAAGAAAAAAAACAAGCAAGCAAGAGCAGCTAATATACATATGTACATATTACTATAAAATATATATATACACACACACACACAGACACACAGTGCAGAGCATTGTAGCTGGATGGAATAAATATATGAATATATGAACACACAGTGCAGAGCATTGTAGCTAGATGGAATAAATATGTAAATATATAAACACCCACAGTACGGAGCATTGCAGCTAGGTGGAATAAATATGCAAGTATATAAACACACACAGTGCGGAGCAATGTAGCTAGATGGAATAAATATATAGATATATAAATATAAACACACCCAGTGCTGAGCATTGTAGCTAGATGGAATAAATATGTAAATATATAAACACACACAGTGCAGAGCATTGTTGCTAGGTGGGATGAAACAGCATAACCGTCTATTTAGTTATCCTACATGGTATGATTATGTGCCCATACATATTCTCACCCTCCATAGCGACCGGTATGTTCCTAGTTGTATGCCGGAGAGGACCATTGTGTAAGTCTATTGCATCTTTTGCATTCAAAAAAACTATTAGTTTGTTACGTCTTTTTGCTATCTCTGCGAGCAGCCCTGCTTAGGTTGTACAGTCTGACAGCCGTTGGTAGGAAGGACCTACGAAACCTCTCGGCTGTGCACCTGGGATGATGATGTAGTCTGTTGCTAAATGAGCTCCTCAGTGCATCCAGTATGTCCTGCATAGGGTGGAACTCGGACTCCAGCAGAGATGACAGTTTAGCCACCGTCCTTCTCTCTCCTATCTCCTCCATCGGATCAAGGCGCTGCCCCAGGACAGAGCTAGCTTTCTTAATCAGTTTGTTCAGTCTCTTCCTATCGGCTGCAGTAATGCCACTGCCCCAGCAGACCACTCCAAAAGTGATGGCTGATGCCACCACCGTGTCATAGAATGACTTCAGCAGCGTCCCTTGTACACCAAAAGACCTGAGTCTCCTCAGCAGGAACAGCCTGCGCTGTCCCTTCTTGTAGAGTGCGTCAGTATTGTGTGACCAGTCTAGTTTATTGTTCAGATGAATACCCAGGTACTTATAGGATGTCACCATCTCGATGTCTGTTCCCTGTATATTTACTGGTGCTGTGAGGGGCTGCCCATGCCTGCGGCAGTCCACCACCAGCTCCTTAGTTTTCCTCGCGTTGATCTGGAGGCAGTTCCGATGGCACCAGTCCACAAAGTCCTGGATAAGCCCTCTGTACTCAGCTTCATCTCCGTTGGAGATGAGACCAACGATCGCAGAGTCATCAGAGAACTTCTGTAGATGGCAATGTGTTGTGTTGTGTGAGAAGTCCGCAGTATAAAGAGTGAACAGGAAGGGAGCCAGCACCGTTCCCTGGGGGGGCCCCCGTGCTACTGATGATCGTGTCGGAAACACAGTCCCGGGTTCTCACAAACTGAGGCCGGTTCGTGAGGTAGTCCAGGATCCATGATGACAGGTGCTGGTCCACCCCTGCGCCCAGCAGCTTGTCCTTCAGGATCATCGGTTGGATGGTGTTGAAAGCACTGGAGAAGTCAAAGAACATGATCCTCACCATATTCCTGGGCTTCTCCAGGTGGGACAGAGAACGGTGAAGGAGGAAGATCACCGCATCCTCCACCCCAATGCCATGCTGGTAGGCGAACTGGAGTGGATCCATCGCTGGTTCCACCAGGGGGCGGAGATGAGCAAGGAGCAGTCTCTCCAGGGTCTTCATCAAGTGGGACGTCAAGGCCACCGGTCTGTAGCTGTTCAGGTCTTTGGGGTGGGAAGTTTTTGGTACAGGTACCACACAAGATGTTTTCCACAGCTGTGGTACCCTCCCCAGTTTCAGGCTCATGTTGAAGATATACGTCACAATCCCACACAGCTGGTCTGCACAGGACTTGAGGAGCTTTGCGCTGATGCCGTCCGGTCCCGACGCCTTCCTCGCCTTGATCTTCCTCAGCTCCGTCCTCACCTGGGTCTTGGTCAGGGTCAGGATGGGGGGCTGTGTGTTGGGAGTGGGGGGGGTGTCGGTGGAGTGGGGAGTGGGCAGCAGGACTTGATTTCTTAGAGGCAGCAGTGGTTGTTGTGCAGACAGGGGGGAGGGCGGTTGGTCAAATCTATTGAAAAACAGATTCAGGTTGTTCGCCCACTCCCTGCCCCCCGTGGCCTGGGGGGAGGTATTCTGGAGCCCCGAGATGGTTTTGAGGTTTCTCCAGACCCCGCTGATGTCGCTCTGTTGCAGCTTGTCCTCCATCTTCTTCCTGAAGCTGTCCTTGCCTTCTCTGATCTTTCTCCTCAGCTCCCTCTGTACGGACTTCAGCATCTCCCTGTTCCCCGACCTGAAGATCCTCTTCTTCTCTCTCAGAAGTGTTTTTATCTCAGGGTTGATCCAGGGTTTGTTGTTTGAGTGACGCCGTATGGTCTTGGTGGGAACGGATTTGTCCACACAGAAGCTGAGGTAGCCCGTGAAGGTGTGAATGAGGCCATCGATGTCCTCACCATGTGGATCGCAGAGCTGCTTCCAGGCAGTGGCTTCAAAACAGTCCTTTAGAGTGTCCATTGTCTCCTCAGACCATAACTCCACAGTGTGCATGGCCGGAGGTTGTCTGTGCACTAGGGGTTTGTACACCGGTCGGAGATGAACCAAGTTGTGATCCGATCTCCCAAGTGGGGGGAGTTGTGATGAGGTGTACGCCTCCTTAGTGTTTGCGTAGAACAAATCCAGTGTTTTATTGTCTCTAGTGTGGCATGTGACATACTGGGTGAAAGTGGGCAGAATGGGAGACAGTGAAACGTGGTTGAAATCGCCTGAGATGAGGAGAAGAGCATCTGGGTGTTCTGTCTGCAGCCTGCTGGTTACTGAATGGATGACGTCACGCGCTGTCCCAGCGTTCGCCGTCGGATTTGCATAAACAACAATGCAGATCACGTGTGAGTGTTCTCTCGGGAGATATGTAGGCCTCATGCTAACAGCTAGCAACTCAATGTCTTTGCTGCAGTGTCGTTGCCCAGTTGCCCAGTTGCCCAGTTGCCCAGTTTAAAAAAGAAAAAACATGTTATGGTTGAAAATATGCCTTAGGTCAGGGCTATTCAATTACAAAATCAGCTGGGCCACAATTTGAAATCAAGACATGTAACTGGGCCGCATATGTTCAACGATCTGTTGAATATGACAAATTTCAAGCCAGCACAGATCAATATGACAAAAAATATGCACTTTTTATTCATTGTCTTGGTTTTTAAATGTGCACTTGGCATATGACAAAGGTACATCGAAAGTGCATAAAAACACAATAACAGTGCTGGGGTTGAGGAGAAGTCCAAGTAATAGAAATATTTTTCCTCTTGAACAACAATTACATAAATAGAATGAGGGGGAAAAAAATAAAATTCTGTAAATAACCATTTTGGTCACATCTTGCTCAGGCATATCTCAAAGTGCATAAAAACTCAGTGTGCACAGTTAGTAGCTTTTACATTTGTTTCCCTTTTAGAATAAAATATACTACATCCTCATCATAACTGACCTTGGCACATCACAAAGGGCATTTAGCTGAATAAAAAATGAACTGTCAAACAGTTCAGTGCACAACCCCCCCCCCCCCCCCCAAGAAAAGATTGATAACATTAACAAACAAATCAATTGCCGGTGTCATTAAAAAATTATCAGATTCTAAAACTAATGATTTCTATAATATAAGTACTTCATTTCTTAAAACATACAGCAACATAATAATTAAACCACTGACTCATCTCATTAATGTCTCAATTAGATACTGCAAATTTCCTTCTGGCTGGAAAAAAGCAATCATTATCCACCTTATTCCTCGGCCCCATGATGCCTTGCGTGAATTATGGTAGCAACTTCTGGTATTAGTTTAGAACATATGGTTGTCACTGAAACGGGACACTTGTCCTTGTTAAAAAACAATGACTTCGGCATCAGAAATGCGGGAACACGGCCTCTTGCACCTCAAAACAGTAACATTGTGGGGAATCCACTCAGTATGTTTCCACTCAGACGGAAGGACAAGGGGAATCGTCATGGGGGCTTTGTGTGTTGATGCCGGGGTTGGTGTGTTGATGCGAACAGTGACAAAGAGAATGGGAATTGCAAAGGCTTTCGTGTTAATGCAGCACCACAGAAGGCTGACTGAGTTGTATGATATAAAAGGAGAGGTGCCTGTGACTTGTGAGTCTTTTGATGCTTGTGATTCTGGTGAATGTGAGAGAGAGATTAATAAAGCCTGTTCTACTCTGGACCTTTCTGCCTGATTATTTCTCTCTCCACACTGATGATCCTTGGCGCATAATGGAACTCGAGGCGAACACCCCAGAGACGACCCAGACGGAAGGTGCCAGCAACGCGTGCGCCGTTTCGGACAAACTCCCATACTTTTGGCTACACGACCTGAAGTCTTGGTTCCTCCACACCAAGGCCCAGTTCGTGCTCCGGGCAATAACGGCAGATGACACCAGATACTACTACATGGTTACAGCACTGGACGCGTGCACAACTCAGCAGGTGGCGAGCCTGCTTCAACGGCCCCCAGCCCATGACAAATACGAAGCTCTCAAAACCGCGCCGACCTGGCGCTATACGCTCTCAGACTGCGAGATAGCGGGAAGGCTCCTGATGCGCTCCAAGTTGGGAGACGGGTCGGCGGTCGAGTTAATGGAGAAGATGTTGGCGTTGATGTGCACAGATGACGGGCATTTCCTCTTTGCCCACCTTTTCCTCCGGAACCTCCCGACAGCGGCCAGGGTGGTCCTTGCCAATTCGCCGCTGCTGGCCGTGCATAACTACCGGGCACTACCGTAAGAGGCAGATCGGATTATCCTCACCACCAGAGCCCTCGCAGTGAATGCAGCGGCGTCAGAACCCAGCGAGATGGCAAGCGGGGGTGAGGAGCCAACGATGGTGGCTGCAGCGGAGGCCAAGAAGCACCGGAGAGACACACTCTGCTTCTACCACCACCGTTTTGGAGAGGACGCACGCCAATGTGTGCCACCGTGCCAATTCAAGCACTCGGGAAATGCCAGGGCCGGCAGTTGGTAGCAGCTGTGACCGCCGGTGAAGCGAGCAAGCTGCTCTATGTGACAGACTCACGCTCAGGGAGATGGTTCCTCATGGACTCCGGCTCCCAAAAGAGTCTCATCCTGCCGTCCTATGCAGACCGGCTGGCGGGAACAAGTGGCCTAGAGCTGACGGCCACAAACAGCTCAGACATTAAGACTTTTGGTGAGAGGACACTGACTGTATCCTTGCACGGCCGTACATACCAATGGACATTCGTCAAAGCAGTATGCAGCTTCCCCATTTTGGATGCTGATTTTTTTGTGTGCACACGGTCTACTAGTTGATGTGGCTAACAGATGCCTGATTAACGCAATGCCTTTTGATTCTCTCCCCTGTACAGCTAGAGGAGCCAGGCCCACAATGCTAGCCAAAGTCACAGCTCCAGGGGGTAAGTTCCACACACTACTCACCCAGTTCCCAGCACTCACGGTCCCGACTTTTTCGGCAACCGTCACTAAACATGGGGTGGAGCACTTCATTACCACCACGGGGCCACCCGTTTTCGCACAACCTCGGTGTCTGGATGCAGCTAAACTGGCCAGTGCGCGCGAGGAGTTTGCCAACTTGGAAAAGTTGGGCATCATCAGACGCTCAAACAGCCCATGGGCATCCCCGCTACATATGGTTCCTAAAGTCGAGGGATCATGGCGACCGTGTGGAGATTTCCGCAGATTGAACAACCCCACAGCGCACGACCACTACCCGATCCCCCATATTCAGGATTTTTCGGTTCACCTCACCGGGGCACGCATTTTTTCCAAGATAGACCTGGTCTGCGGTTACCACCAGGTCCCAGTGCGCACTGAGGACATACCTAAGACAGCAGTAATAACCCCGTTTGGTCGTTTTGGGTTTTTATGCATGTCTTTCGGGTTAAAAGGTGCGGCGCAGACATTCCAACTCATGATGGATGCGGTGTTGCGCGATCTGCCGTTTGTGTTGGTCTACCTGGACGACATCCTGGTGGCCAGCGTGTCTGAGGACGAACACGTAGCCCACCTCAGGACAGTTTTCCAGAGGTTGGAGGAGCACAGATTGATAATCAACCTGGTGAAGTGCCAGTTCGGGGTGATGGGAATCGATTTTTTTGGGCCACCACATCTCACCGGAGGGCGCAATACCCTTACCGGACAAAGTGCGCACAGTGGCAGATTTTAACCAGCCTCAGACGGTCAGGGCGCTGCAGGAGTTTTTGGGGATGGTTAACTTTTACAACCGTTTCCTCCCCCGCGCAGCCCAACTCATGCAGCTGTTGTACGCCGCGCTTAAGAAACAGAAACCGGTGGACAGAGTCGACTGGACTCCTGAGCGAGAGCAGGTGTTTTCCAAGGTTAAAACAGCCCTGGCGAACGCCGTACTGCTGGCACAACCGGACCCGGTGGCTCGGATAGCACTCACTACCGATGCATCAGACGTGGCCATAGGGGCCGTTGTGGAGCAGCGCGTTGCGGGTTCTTGGTAGCCGCTTGCTTTTTTTAGCAGGTCTTTGCGCGACAGTGAGCGTAAATACAGCGCGTTCGACAGGGAGTTACTGGCTCTCCACCTGGCCATATGCCACTTCCAGTTCTGTCTGGAAGGGCGCACCATCACTGCGTTCGTGGACCACAAGTCGCTAACGTACGCAATGGCCAAGGTTTCGGAACCATGGTCAAGCTGGCAGCAGAGACAGCTGGCCTCGATCTCGGAGTTTACGACCGACATTCAGCATGTGGCCGGTAAACTCAATGTGGTGGCGGACTGCCTCGCGCGCGCATTAGTGGCCCCAGTCTACGTGGGGATAGATTACACAGCCATGGCTGCTGAGCAGATCGGCAATGCGGACGTTTGCGCACTCCAGTCTGGACCATCAGGGTTAAGGCTGGAGAGCAGAGTACTGCAAGACGGCCCCCCCCCCCAATCTGTGATGTCTCCACAGGCCGCCTGCGCCTGGTGGTCCCACGCGCTTGGCGCTACCACATTTTTGAGTCGGTTCACTCCCTGGTGCAACGAGGAGTGTGTGCGTCAGTCAAAATGGTGGGAGCAAAGTTCGTCTGGCCGAGCCTGCACAAACAGGTGAAAGAGTGGGCTGCAGCCTGCGTAGCATGCCAGCGAGCCGAAGTGCACAGGCACACAAAGGAGCCGTTCCATATCCTGGGTAAGAGGTTCAACCACGTTCACGTGGGCCTCTTGGGCCCCCTCCCACCATCGCAGGGGTTCACGCACCTCCTGACAGTGGTGGACTGCACCACACGCTGGCCTGAAGCAGTCCCACTAGCTTCCACCGCGTCCGCAGACGTTGCACGCGCTTTTTTGACAACATGGGTGACACGTTTTGGCACCCCTTCGGATATCACGTCCGATCGGGGCCCGCAGTTTGTTTCCGACCTCTGGTCCACCATGGCCAGGATCCTGGACATCACACTTCATTGCACGGCCGCGTACAACCCCCAGGCCAATGGGTTATGTGAGCGTTTCCATAGGTCGCTTAAAGCAGCGCTCAGGACTTCGCTTACGGATGCAAATTGGGTGGACCGGTTGCCGTGGGTTCTATTAGGGTTGTGTTCAGCACCGAAGGAGGATTTGGCAGCCTCCCCAGCAGAGCTGTTTTTTTCCCAGCCGCTGCGGTTCCCAGGGGAATTTTTGCCGGACAGCCCCGTGCCGAACACCGATCCATCCCTGCTTTCACTGCATAGTGCAGTGGCAGGGACGGTACTCGGCCCGGTCCACAACTGTTTTCCACGCGTTTTTGTGCCAAAGGCTTTGAAGGACATGGCATTCGTATTTGTCAGGCACGATGCCCACCGGACCCCTTGCGCCCGCCCTACGATGGCCCGTTCAGAGTGCTGGAACCCGGGGAGAAACATTTTGTGTTAGACTTGGGGGGACGCAGGGAAACAGTCTGTATAGACAGGCTTTAGCCCACTTTCGTTTTAGCAGACGAGCAGGTGATGTTGGCCTGAGCTCCTCGGCGCGGACAACCCTCACTGAGAACTCCCCAGGTAAATGACTCGTCAGATCAGTCACAATGGCATGCTAAAGATGTTTCCCCCCTCCCAATGTCTCCCCACAGACAGACGCACCCCCCAAGAGCCCCCCACCAGCACAGCAGCGCCTCGGAGCCGCAGACCCCCCGTTACAGCCACTATGGACATAGGCTAAAGCCCAAAGGACATGAGGGTTGAGGTTCAGTCTGAGTTTCGGGGGGGGGGGGGGGGGGTTCACTCAGTACCGTATGTTTCCACTCAAACGGAAGGACAAGGGGAATCATCATGGGGGGTTTGTGTGTGGATGTAGAGGTTGGTGTGTTGATCCGAACAGTGACAAAGAGAATGGGAATTGCAAAGGCTTTCATGATAATGCAGCACCACAGAAGGCTGACTGAGTTGTATGATATAAAAGGAGAGGTGCCTGTGACTTGAGTCTTTTGATGCTTGTGATTCTGGTGAATGTGAGAGAGAGATTAATAAAGCCTGTTCTACTCTGGACCTCTCTGCCTAAATATTTCTCTCTCCACAACATAATCCTACCACTTCCCACGACTATTGAGGGATGGAAAGATGACCTTAAAAAGTGACCTTTTACACAGTAGCTCCATTAGTTAGCGCCGCTGCTAAGATGCTAATGATGTAAACAAATGACCCTTGCTGGTAAAATGAGTCACTTTGAGGACATTTTCAAAACTGATGTAACATTATTTCCATATTCTGTATTGAAAGACCTTCAAAATGATATTTAATTTGTAGGTAGTGTGCAAAAACTGACCCAGGAAAAGACGATTTGTTTATATTTTAGCTAGGTTGAAAACACGCGTTCAGGTCAGGAGTTACGTCTTCCACAAAGACATAGGTACATACAAGTGAAAACATACCTGCTGTGCTCTTGTGTTTCTGTCTGTACCACTGATCACATGAACAGTCCTTTTTCATTTTCAGTGGATCATCTACACATTGCCGGTGAGAAGCCTCCATTTATCCAGTCTGTGGTACAACCACAAACACCAGCAAGTGCCAGAACGACTTCAAAAAATACAAAAACTAGAAGAGCTGAAATTAGCTGCCACTTGAGTGCAAAACACGTATGTGGACTATACATTAAAATAAATTTGAAAAGCTTTTAAAAACGCTATTTTAAATGCCCCTGCTACTCCACTCTGACTGATTTAACACTAGGTCAGCCGAAACCAGAAGTTCTGTCCATAATCGTTCCTACAGAGGCACCCCCAGGAAAAAGGTGAATACCAGTTTTTAAATCAGGAAGCCAGGACAATATACGTAGCTATCGCCCAATCTCAATTTTACCTGTTCAGTCTAAAGTTCTTGAAAAAGTTGTAGCTACACAGCTGATAGATCACCTACAGGCCAATCAACTTCTTCACCCACACCAGTTTGGTTTTAGACCAAGATATTCAACAGAAACAGCAAATTGTTGCCTCACTGAAAATATTAAACAGTCTTTGGATAGGGGTAATGTGGTGGGAGCTGTTTTTCTTGACCTTAAAAAAGCTGTCCACCACAGTTTGCTTCTGTCCAAATTGTCAGTTTTTGATTTTTCTAGTGAAGCAATAGAATGATTTACATCTTATCTCCAGAATAGAGAACAGTCTGTCAAAGTTGATCAAGACACATCCTCCTTTTTAAATAACAACATGGGCATTCCACAAGGGTCTATTCTTGGTCCACTGCTTTTCAGCCTCTTCATTAATGACTTCCCATTAAACTGCTCACCTGCAACATGCCAACTTTATGCAGATGATGCAGTGATATATATACAGTGCATCCAGAAAGTATTCACAGCGCTTCACTTTTTCCACATTTTGTTATGTTACAGCCTTATTCCAAAAGGGATTAAATTCTTTTTTTCCCCCTCATAATTCTACACACAATACCCCATAATGACAATGTGAAAAGTTTTTTGAGATTTTTGCAAATTTATTAAAAAAAACTAAGAAATCACCTGTACATAAGTATTCACAGCCTTTGCCATGAAGCTCAAAACTGAGCTCAGGTGCATCCTGTTTCCACTGATCATCCTTGAGATGTTTCTACAGCTTAATTGGAGTCCACCTGTGATAAATTCAGTTGATTGGACATGATTTGGAAAGGCACGTACTTGTTTATATAAGGTCCCACAGTTGACAGTGCATGTCAGAGCACAAACCAAGCATGAAGTCAAAGGAATTGTCTGTAGACCTCCGAGACAGGATTGTCTCAAGGCATAAATCTGGGAAAAGGTACAGAAAGATTTCTGCTGCCTTTTTTTCCCCTCAAAACTCCATTTATTAGTTTTCAATGCAACAAAATAAATTCATACAAGGGGGTTAAGGCAAGTATTAAATGTATCATCAGAGTAAAACTCAGTTGAGTAATTCAATAATATAGGAAAACTCAGCCACATTGAAATCAGGTAGATTACAAGGAACAAAGATCAGATTACAATACCCTCCCCCCTCATTACATATTTGAGTTAGAAATAACATTAAACATTAAGAAACAGCCAGTCAAACAAAATAAAAAAGACACACACAAAGCAAAAAAAAAAAAAAAACCTGCCATGCCCAAGCAAATCATTTAAGGTCAGAGATATTAGAAAAATCTAACTGTTTGGCATATTTTAAAAAAGGGTCCCAAGTCCTATAGAATTTCTCATTAAAGCTTCTTAACACATGTCAAATCTTCTCCAGGTTGAGGCAATTGAGGATTTCTTTTATCCACAGGGTGTGTGAAGGAGCTGTTGGAGATTTCCACTTAAGTAGTATTGTACGGCTCGCCAACAAAATGACAAAAGCAATAATAATAATAATAATACATCAGTCTTATATAGCGCTTTTCTAAATACTCAAAGACACTTTACAAAGCAGCATAGGGACAAACATACAGAGAACGGGTAAACACATACACATAGGTAGAAGAGGCAGTCAGTTTTTATAGGTAGATTTAAAAAGATGGGTTTTGAGTTGACTTTTAAAAGAAGCAAGTGTGTTGGCAGACCGGATGTGAAGGGGCAAGGAATTCCAGAGGGTTGGTGCGGCGATGGCGAATGATCTATCACCCAGGGTGCGGAATTTTGTCTTGGTGATGGGGGTAAGAAGGTGAGCGTCAGCAGAGCGGAGGAGACGAGTGGGAGAATGACGAGACAGAAGGTCCGTTAGGTATGAGGGGGCGAGGTTATGGAGAGCTTTATAGGTGATGAGGAGGATCTTGAAATTGATGCGCTGTTGAATGGGGAGCCAGTGGAGCTGACGGAGGAGAGGAGTGATGTGGTCTCTGGAGCGGGAGTGAGTAAGTAGGCGGGCGGCTGAGTTTTGGACATACTGTAGTTTTTGGAGGATGGTGGAAGGAAGTCCATACAGAATGCTGTTACAGTAATCAAGTCTGGAGGTGATGAAGGCGTGGATAAGTATTTCAGCAGCAGAGGGTGAGAGGGTGGGGCGGAGGCGTGCAATATTACGAAGATGAAAAAATGATGTTTTGGGGATATGGTTGATGTGAGATTTGAAGGAGAGGGTGGGGTCCATGATAATGCTGAGGTTTCTGGCCAGGGGGGAGAGGGTGACTGAGTGACCATTGATTTGGAATGAAAAGTTCTGGGAAGAGGGTAAAAGAGATTTTGGTCCAAAAATGATGATTTCTGTTTTATTGCTGTTTAGCTTGAGAAAGTTGTTAGTCATCCAGGTTTTTATGTCTGTAAGGCAGTCGGTGATGGTGGAGAGAATGGCGGGGGTGATGGATTTAGAGGAGATGTACAGCTGGGTGTCGTCGGCGTAGCAGTGAAAGTGAAGACCATGTTGACGGATGATGTGACCAAGCGGAAGCATGTAGAGAATGAAAAGGGTTGGACCGAGCACAGAGCCTTGAGGGACACCGTGTGAGATGGGGGTGGTGCGTGATTTATGATTGTTGATGGAGATGTACTGGAATCTCTCAGACAGGTAGGAGGTGAACCAAGAGAGGGCGGAGTCAGTGATGCCAATAGAAAGCAGACGACGGAGCAGAATGGAATGATTGATGGTATCGAAAGCAGCGCTGAGATCGAGGAGGAGAAGAATGGTGAGGGAGCCAGAGTCAGAGGCGAGCAGGAGGTCATTGGTGACCCTGAGGAGGGCGGTTTCAGTGCTGTGGTGAGAACGGAATCCAGATTGAAATGTTTTGTAGCGTTTGTTGGAGAGGAAGTGTTTCTTGAGTTGAGTGGCGACAACTTTTTCCAATATTTTAGCCAGAAATGGGAGGTTGGAGATAGGTCTGAAATTGTTGGGGTCGTCAGAGTCCAGGCCAGGTTTCTTAAGGAGGGGGGTGATGGCAGCAATCTTAAGTGATGTGGGGACAGTGCCAGTGGTGAGGGAGGAGTTGATGGTGTCGATGATAAGGGGGGCAAGAGGGGTGAGACAGGCTTTGATAAGGGGGGAGGGGATGGGGTCCAGGGGGCATGTAGATGATTTCATGCTGGAGAGTATTTTGGAAAGTTCATCAGTGGTTATGGGTGAGAAAAGGGAAAGCTGTTTATCTATGGGTGGAGAAAAAGTGGGTTCTGAGTCAGGGGTGATGGCTGGGGAGGAGGCAAGCTGGTTGTGAATATTGTCAATTTTGGAATGGAAAAAATGATAGAAAGCTATTGCATTTTTCAGGGTTGAAGGATGATGAAATGATGTCCTGGGGTTTGAGGAGTTTGTTGATGGTGGAGAACAGAGTGCGGGGGTTGGAGGATCCAGAGTGAATGATGCTGGAGTAGTAGGCAGAGCGAGCTTCATTGAGTGAAGATTGATATAGGTGCATCAGTTCTATGTGAGCGAGGGTGTGTACAGTCAGACCAGTTTTGCCACTCAGGCGTTCAAGCTGTCGCAGTTGTTTTTTGAGTTTGTGAAGTTCTAAGGTGTACCAGGGGGCTGAATGAATGAAAGTGACGGATTTTGTTTTCATGGGGGCCAGTTTGTTGAGGGAGGTAGACAATGTGTTGTTGTAGATGTTTACTAAGTCCGTAGGGGTTGGGTTTGCAGGGAAGGTGAGGTTGGAGAGAGTGTTAGATATGCATGTGGAGAGAGAAACTGAGCAGATGGACTTAAGATTCCTGAAGGTTATTGTTCGGTCTTGTTTGGGTTGAGGGGCCGGGATGTCAATGTCCAGTGTGATGGCGAGATGATCCGAGATGGTGAGGTCAGTGCTGGAGATGTTGTGAATGTGGAGACCAGTGGAGCAAACCAGATCCAGGACATGTCCACGTCTGTGGGTAGGGAAAGTTATGTGTTGGGTGAAGTTTAGACACTTTAGTAAGTCCAGAAAATCGTTTGCGTAATTGCAGTCAGGGGAATCAATGTGGAGGTTGAAATCGCCAAGCAGTAGGACAGATGGTGAGGTTGCAGACAGTACTGTAATGAGTTCTGAAAGATCTGATAAGAAAGATGGATTTGGTTTGGGAGGGCGGTAAATAATTGCAATGAGGAGAGGTTTTGGGCCGGGGAGTTTAAAAGTCAGGTGTTCAAAAGAGGAAACAGTGGGTATGGAGAGAGGTCGTGGATTGAGGTCATGAAGATGAATAGCAGCAATGCCTCCTCCATGGCCTTCAGGGCGTGGGTTGTCCAGGTATTGACATAACGCACGGCTCAGGAGACGCACACACACAGGCTCAGAGTAGTTCAAATAGTTTATTAACAACAGGAGTGTATGAATGTGTGTCTGCGAGATGTAAATGTGTTGGTGGCGGCGTCTGCTTCGGGCACAGAGGCAGGAGGCCGTACAGCCGGACAACCCTATGGGAAAAGCACAAGGAGAAGGGTGACGGGCACACACCAACACAGGAGATATATGAGCGAGAGAGGAGCTTACTTGGATAGGACAGATGACTGGCACAGCAAGGGACGAGGTCCGGTAGACAGCCACCTGGAGAGCCCGGTGCAGCAGCGAGGAACAGGCGATGGAGAGGCATTGTCCGCCGCCGGGAAATCCACCTGTGCACAGGGGAGCAGACTAGGAAGGGAAAGGAGGTAAGGTCTTCTTACCAGAATGATCAGCTGAGGGTGAAAGGAACTCACAGCGATGCGTAGGGAAGTCTGACGGCTTCAGGCCGAAGCTCAGGGCGAGGCGGCTTAAATCCCTCGCCGCTGATGATGTGCAGGTGTGCGTGCAGGTGGCGCCGCTGATGAGCGGCGCGGCGTGACAGGTATGAATATCCAGCAGGGGTGGTTTGGTTAAGTGCAATGTAATCCAGGGGTTTTTGCCAAGTTTCAGTGAGACAGAGGAGATCCAGTTTATTATCAGTGATGAATTCATTTAGAATGAGGCTTTTATTATTAAGGGATCGTGTGTTGAAGAGGGCAAGTTTCAGGTGCTTTTGTTTTGAAAATGCGGGTGCGGAAGTCGGGATAGGGCGGAGATTGAAAGGATTCATGTTGGGGTTGTTCTGATGACGCGTCACATTGTTGTGATGACGCAACACGGAAGTGCGGAAGCCGGTGTCCATGCAGCGATTTGACCAGAGAACGGGGATACAGTTTGTTGTGGTGAAGTGGTAATTAAACTTGCGGCGTGAACTTGGGTGGATATATCGGGGCCGGAGAAGAAGTCTGGAGCATTTTAGTGAGGCAATGAGTTCCAAGGAGGGAGAGGTTTGGTGGTTTAGCCGGAGGAGTTGCACGGATGTGTAGCGTAGCGCCATAACTGGGGCTATGCCGGTGCTGGAGGTGGGTGATGGAGGTCCGAGTTTGTTGCAGGCGTTAAAACCAATGAGTAGGCAGAGTTGCAGGATGAAGTGACAGAACGTGTCGACCATGGAAGGACGCTTCCCAGCCTCTCTAATTTCTAGCCGAGCAGCGCTAGCACCAGGCAGCAGCCAGTTAGCCGTTGACCCGCCAGCTTGTAGCGAGACACCCGGTAGCAAGCTCGGTAGCGAACTAGCCGATGGTCCAGCGATGTTAGCAGGGAGTCCCAGACAGATGACAGCCAAAGCACGGACAGGTAGCGGTCGGCCAGCCGTCAACTGGCTGGCTAACAGCCAGTTTCCCGCTAGCCCGCTATCCCACAGGCCAAGGCCACCAGCAAGTCGCGGGCAGATGTTCCAGAGATGGAGAGTAGGGAGGCAGATGAAGACAATCCAAACCATGACAGGACAACAGAACAGTTTGTGACCGGAGTGGCACTTGAGTCAGCCCGGTGGGTGAAGTTGACAGCCAAGATCGTCTTGCAGGTAAGCGTCCACACCACCAGTAAAATGAACAAAAAATAGTAGTATCCAGGTCCAGCAATGTAGGAAAATGAACAAACAAAAAACACAGAAACTGTAAAGTTAAAAAAAAAAAAGAAATTACGAATGAATCACGATGGGGAAGCAGCAAACAGAGCAGCGCCAGCGTCCTCCCTCCTCGTTAAAATCTGATTCTGTTGATGAAAGCGATACAGTCAAGGCAATGGGCGCATTTGGCCTACTTCCGGTTAGCAACCCACATGGCAACGCCGTACTCGGTGAAAACAATTCAGTGGTGACCTAGTCCCAGGCAGCTGCCGTGACCCAGTCAAGCTTGTCCAGCCCGTCGTAGTGCATTATATTCAGCTCATCACGTCCTATATCAGGTAATTGAGTGATATTGTGTTAGTTTAATTAGTTGCCACTTGATGGGTCACGTTTTGAAAATGCTAGCCGCCGACACAAGCCTCTCTGTATTGTAAACAGAGACGGACATTTCGTCTATGGAAATGCATGACTGATTCCCTTTTCACTCAACAATACAGACCTCTCTATGTGCAGTCAGCCTGACTAATTTAACTGTAGACTGTAGTAAATAGTGCAACAAAGGGGCTGGCCATTAATGAAAGAGGTGACAAAGGCATAGGTGTCAAGTGATACAGATTCGCCGTATTTTAATACGGGGAAAATGCAATTTTAGCAAATACGGGCGTATTGCCATTTCTGTACACCAAAAAGAAAAATATACGGGAAAAGAGGAACACCTCGTGTGACCCCCACAGCGAGCTGGCAGAGCGCTCAGCGTGAGCAATTACTTATCGTTATAGATGCGCCTCGCACCTTCTGCGGCTCCGGAACAGAGAGGAATCCCGGCGCCAGTAATGCTGCGCCTGATATGTGTGACTAATGCAAATGTATATGCTTTCCCGCTGTCTACTGTGATGCTAATGTGCCATGCATGCATTAGCCGGGTATATAAGTTGACTGTCTGCATGAAGCACCCTTTTAAACTTCACTCGTGTCCGCCTGCACTTATTTCGATCCTCCACAAGCGCACCTAAGCAGTGTTTAGCATCAGTGAACATTTTCTTGTTTAATTATTTCTTTTAAGAATTACTCCTGTGCTGCCCTGATATTTAATGGATTGGTCATGTTACCCATAGGGGCCTTTCCTTAAAAACATTCAAAACATGTAAGAGGGTTAATCATGTTAATATGGGTCGAAGCAAATATGCTTACCAGGGGTGTCGATCAAGTAGCTGTACACGTCCGGCCACTGCACATCTGGCCACCTGGTCGAGTCATTAACCCATTTTCCGGCTGGTAGCTTGTATGGGCAATCTGTCAGTCCACTTGCTGTCAGTTTCTCCTGATAACGTAGCCTGGCTGACTCATCAAGCTTTTCTATGTAGTCACAGGCCATGACAAAAAGTCAAAACACTGCACTAGACAAGCCTTGGTAACAGGTTTGTTTTCACCGAGTTAAGATGGCGGCGATGTGTAACTAACCGGAAGTGACGTAGCCCCGACCGCACCCATCCCAAACAAACCCATCAAAACATTAGGCTCAATATGTTTTCCAATAACATTTGATAGGGATTTGAAAATTTCTGCCCAGAAATATTGTAAGGTAGGGCAAGACCAAAACATGTGGACATGGTTTGCTGGAGCTAGGCGACACCTGTCACAGATTGAGTCTGTGTCTCTGTAAATTTCAGATAATTTAACCTTAGTGAAGTGAAGATGGTGTAAATTGAATTAATCCATGTTTTGCACAAATGGATGATATATGTATGTACTCTATAAAGAATATTTCTCCAAAAATCATCTGGAACATTATCGGCCAACTCTGCTTCCCATGAAGTCTTGATAGAATCCAGAGAAGCCAAACAAAGGGAATGAATCAGGGAGTAGATATGAGAAATCATTCCTTTTAATTTACTAAGAAAATGAGGGAATGTTTTGGTCACAAAGCTACGGATTTGTAAATATCTAAAGAAATGATGCTTGGGCAGTTCAAATTTATCTGACAATTGGCCAAAGGAGGCAAATAAATTATTAATATATAGATCTTTAAATGATTTAATACCCAGGTTGAACCAGGTTTTAAATGTGTTGTCCACTAAGGATGGAGGAAACAGATGGTTAGCAGTTATAGGAGCAGAGATCGAATATGTTTGAAGTTGGAAATTATGTTTAAATTGATTCCAAATTCTCAGTGAGGTCTTAATATTTCTTGTATAATCTGAGGAGGGAGTTTTAATGGAGTGAGCCAAAGCTGACAGAGATACTGGGCCACAGGAGGCAGATTCCACTGTAAGCCAAACAGGAAGAGGTTGGAAAAGTTCAGAGTGCAGCCAGAATTGAATGATTGTTAAATTAGCCAACCAATAATAAAATTTTATTTGGTAAGCCCATGCCTCCAGTTTCTTTAGGTCTCTGTAAGAATTGTTGTCTGATCCTTGGAGTTTTTTTTTTTTATTCCAAATAAATTCCTTAACAGTAGTGTCAGTTTTATATATATATATATAAAAAAACCTTAGAGGAAGAAAGATTGGTGTATATATATACAGACGTGGACAAAATTGTTGGTACCCCTCTGTTAATAAAAGAAAAACCCACAATAGTCACAGAAATAACTTGAATCTGACAAAAGTGGTAATAAATAAAAATTCTATGAAAATTAACCATTGAAAATCAGACAATGCTTTTGAATTGTGGTTCAACAGAATTATTTTAAAAAACAAACTCATGAAACAGGCCTGGACAAAAATGATGGTACCCTTAACTTAATATTTTGTTGCACAACCTTTTGAGGCAATCGCTGCAATCAAACGATTTCTGTAACTGTCAATGAGACTTCTGCACCTCTCAGCAGGTATTTTGGCCCACTCCTCATGAGCAAACTGCTCCAGTTGTCTCAGGTTTGAAGGGTGCCTTCTCCAGACGGCATGTTTCAGCTCCTTCCACAGATGTTCAATAGGATTTAGATCAGGGCTCACAGAAGGCCACTTTAGAATAGTCCAATGTTTTGCTCTTAGCCATTCTTGGGTGTTTTTAGCTGTGTGTTTTGGGTCATTATCCTGTTGCAAGACCCATGACCTGTGACTGAGACCAAGCTGTCTGACACTGGGCAGCACATTTCCCTCTAGAATACCTTGATAGTCTTGAGATTTCATTGTACCCTGCACAGATTCAACACACCCTGTGCCAGATGCAACAAAGCAGTCCCAGAACATAACAGAACCTCCTCCATGTTTGACAGTAGGGACAGTGCTCTTTTCTTGGTATGCTTCATTTTTGCGTCTGTGAACATAGAGCTGATGTGCCTTGCCAAAAAGTTCCAGTTTTGCCTCGTCTGTCCATAGGACATTCTCCCAGAAGCTTTGTGGCTTGTCAACATGCAGTTTGGCAAATTCTAGTCTGGCTTTTTTATGATTTGTTTTCCACAGTGGTGTCCTCCTTGGTTGTCTCCCATGAAGTCCACTTTGGCTCAAACAACGACGGATGGTGCGATCTGACACTGATGTACCTTGACCTTGGAGTTCACCATGAATGTGTTTAGAGGTTGTTCTGGGCTCTTTTGTTACTATTCATATTATCCGTCTCCTCCTGTGGCCACGTCCAGGGAGGTTGGCTACAGTCCTGTGGATCTTAAATTTCTGAATAATATGTGCAACTGTAGTCACAGGAACATCAAGCTGCTTGGAGATGGTCTTATAGCCTTTACCTTTAACATGCTTGTCTATAATTTTCTTTCCAATCTCCCGAGACAACTCTCTCCTTTTCTTCCTCTGGTCCATGTTTAGTGTGGTCACACCATGTCACCAAACAGCACAGTGACTACTTGTCACCCTTTAAATAGGCCAACTGACTGATTACAAGTTTGTAGACACCTGTGATGTTAATTAACCACTTGCACTCCGGGCAATTTTCCTAAAAATGCCAAAAAATAACGTGCCCAAAGTAAATCGAAAGCTGTTATTCAGCCCTTTGCAGCATCTTCATGGGGTTGGTCTCATTTAAAAGAAAACACTTTGAATTTTTTGGCAAAAAAAACATAATCTCTCTACGTGCTCCGGCCACTGAGTTACAGTCATCTAAACATACTGAACTTGAAGAAAAAAAAATTGGACACAGTGTTTTTTTGGATACAAATGCTTGTAAATAACACACAGCTGTCCGATCCGGCTGGAAAATGCAACAGAAATGTAGAACCAAGTGTTATCCAGCTGAGATCCAAATTTGGTAACAATACCACAAAAAATGAATATTTTACACAGCTTTGTTCTCAGGTAGTTCCCAGGCGTTTTGGAACTGTGCCAAATTGTGCCAAATGGCACAGTTTGGAAAAACGTCTGTAACTTTTGAATAATTCAATGTAGAATCTTCATTTTAGGCTCTAATGAAAGGTCACACTCAGGGCTGTGTCTGTGTGTGTGTGTGTGGGCGGGGGGTCGTTCCCCCCCCCCCCCGCTACCAAGGACCGACTTCGGCCCTCGCTACAGACGGATTACACTCCTTGCATGTTTTCACAGCGGCTACCCCCCCCCCCCCTCGCTACTGTGTGTGTGTGTGGGGGGGGGGGGAACCGTGAACGGACCGTGAACGCCCCCCCCCCCTCGCTACAGAAGAGGGCCATCGCTACATGATGGAATAGACTGATATGCTTCCCCCCGCAGACCAGGGGGCATTCGGACCGTGAACGCCCACCCCCCCGCTCCTCTTCTGCAGCGGGGGGGGGGGGGCGTTCACGGTCCGAACACGGCAAATGAGCCGTTTATCGCGGCGCACGCACTTCGTAATTCGTGCGCAGTACAGTTGTAATTTACCGATCGGTCAAAAGTCATTTTTGGATTACAGTTTTCAGGGATAAATAATAATTTAGCTTATAACACCTTACCTCTTCAAAGCAGCAGAGTCGTGGCGAACATCTCTTCCCCCAACGCGACGCTGCTCCGCTCGTGGATCCCGATCAACATAATTCCATTATTGCTGTTTTGGCGAATGATTTACGACTTTTGTCGTCGGCCTCCATCTATTCTGCTGGAATGAGTGCAGGTCCCACTTGTGGGTGTTCTCCATGCTGCTGGGTGAGCCTGGGTCTGTAGTAGATTTGTCCAGCGTCCTTTGTTTTCATCTGCTGCAGCAGTAAATATCGCTTCACCCAGCCTGAATTTCTGTGCTTCAATTGGCTCCTGCGTTCACAGTAGGCGGGTCCTCCTTCCTAGAGTTTCATTCATTGGCTCCTCAAGGTTTCAGAAACCCAATTCAAGGCTCTCATTAGTCGAATGAGAGGTCAATCAGATGAACTAATCTGTTCGCGGCTGTCTCTGCAGTTTTTTTTTGAGTGGCGCTTGGACGCCACTACATCACCATCACCACCGTCATGCGTCCAAGCGTGCACGAGGGCGCTCTCGTGTGCCCTCGTGCGTCATAGGACGCAGAGACTTGCCCGCCCGCGGAACAACAGAGCGCAAGTGGTTAAAGGACACATCTTGAACATGTCCCTATGGTCACATTATTTTCAATCTTTTCTAGGGGTACCATCATTTTTGTCCAGGCCTGTTTCATGAGTTTGTTTTTTAAAATAATTCTGTTGAACCACAATTCAAAAGCATTGTCTGATTTTCATTGGTTAATTTTCATAGAATTTTTATTTATTACCACTTTTGTCAGATTCAAGTTATTTCTGTGACCGTATATATATATGGTCACAGAATATAACCTTGGAACCATATATATATATATGGTTCCAAGGTTGTCATAGCCAGAAGCGGTACTGGGGTTAAGCTCCCAGTGCTCATAAAATGCTCCTTATGGCGTGCGTCTCGAAAAGCCTCTGACAACTAAGTCCAACTCCTAGCCTGCCCGTGTGGTTTAGTCTCTAAGCCCGGCGGAACTGCTTTTACTAATAGGAGAAGGGGCGAGGGCGGATCTCTGGCGCCTTAAAACCAGATGCTTTGGGTAGATGGTGGCTCGTCAACCTGGGAAGGTAGCCCATCTAGGGGAAGGTAAACCCTGATTTCAAACCTCCGCTGTCTTGCGGCACACCCGGTCACGGGAAAGGCTTCGGGAGTCAACCCTAAGGAAAAATCCGGAGTCGGAGCCCCTAAGGCAGTTCTCTGTTGTGCTCAACATCGTTCTGGCAGCTCCTGCGACGGCGCTGGTGCCAAACTGTAGCAGCCCTGCTGTTCCTTTGGATTCATCAGTGACGTGGAGAGGGGGGACATGCTGCATGGGTAACATCTTGTCCTCCATATCTTCCTGCCCAGGCTTGAATCCTACCAACGCCCAACGCTGGAAGGTAGAACACCGGTGCGCATCGGCCTGTTCAGCCACAGGCGGTGCTGTTCCAGCAGAGTAGACGTTTAGGATTCTCTTCCATGGTCATCATAGACCGACGGAGGCCGACGATATATATATATATAGTGGAGATATGTGGAAGGATGAGGCTGAGTTTATTTCTCAAGTCCAGTTTTATTCACATTCACATTCTCCATCATCCAAAAAACAGTAAGAGAGTGAATCCCCCAACATCTCTCCCTTTTATACCCCAGGACATCAAAGCACACAGTCACATTGTCTTTTAATCCCAAATCCAAATGCATCCCCCTCCAGGTCTTCTCGCCTCAACCTAAAGTCCTGGTGGTCGGGAAATCCCTCAAGGCCATCTCTTTGCATACAAAAGGCCAGATTTCACATCCTCCTGTTACCCCTAGGAGGTTCAGTCCTTTTGTTCCTCTGAGACGTGAAGCATACAATAAGCACACAGCAATACACATGTGAAGCATATGAAACCCACATATGTGCACCACATGACCCCCACCCCCCCAAATGTCTAAGAAGGAACAACATAACCACAGATTGCATGTCATACTAAAATCACTACATATCAGTCCACGTGCCCCTTGGGCCTCAGCCTTCTCCCGTATTTGCTGTAAGCAGGCTGTACCACCTCCGCGGCATCTTCCTGCTGTGGAGCTGCTGCCTGGGGATGAGAACTGTTAGTCAACCTCTGTGGGTGTTCTGGGGAATGCTCTCTAGGGGGTCTGCCGCGCCGAGGAACCTTAGCCAACTGCACAACTTCGTCAGCTATCACAAAAGCGGGTTTGAGCCTGTTTATGCCAATCATTTCTTTTCTGCCCCCCAAATCTAGCAAAAAATGCTTATCCCCTGTTTCCAGCACTCTATATGGTCCATTGTAAGGTGGGCGTAAGGGTGGACGATGGGCATCGTGTCTGACAAAAACAAACTCCACATTTTTTAAAGCCTTAGGCACAAAAACACGTGGAAAACTGTGGTGAACAGGGCCAGGTAGCGTGCTCGGGTCCGTGCTATTCTGTAACCGCTGTGCCAGGAAGCACTCTGGCGCTGGATTATCTGGGAGAAATTCCCCGGGCAGCCGAAGTGGCTGTGCGAAAACTAGTTCAGCTGGGGAGGCTTCTAAATCCTCTTTAGGTGCAGAACGCAACCCCAATAAAACCCATGGTAGCTTGTCCACCCAATTTGCATCCGTAAGCGACGCTCTGAGAGCCGCCTTCAATGACCTGTGAAAACGTTTGCATAATCCGTTAGCCTGCGGGTTGTACGCGGTAGTGCGCTGGATCGTTGCCCCCAGGCTGCGGGCCATCGCTGACCAAAGTTCGGAAACAAATTGAGGGCCTCTGTCGGACGTAGTGTCCGACGGGACTCCAAAATGCGCTACCCATGCCGTTAAAAACGCGCGTGCCACCTCCTCGGCTGTGGTTGACGACAGCAGAACCACTTCCTGCCAGCGCGTGGTGCGGTCAACCATTGTAAGAAGATGTGTGCACCCTTGTGAGGGCGGGAGGGGGCCTACGAGGTCCACGTGGACATGATCAAACCTTTTAGCTGGAATGTGAAACGGCTCCAAGGGAGCTCTTGTGTGTCTATGAACCTTGGCCCGCTGACAAGCCATGCAGGCTGCCGCCCACTCTCTAACTTGTTTGCGTAGGCTCAGCCATACAAATTTCTCTCCTACCATTTTGACCGACGCGCGCACTCCCGGGTGCGCCAGAGAATGGATCGAGTCAAAAACGCGGCGGCGCCACGCGGCTGGTACCACCGGACGCGGCCGCCCAGTGGAGACATCGCAGATTAGGGGGGGGCATACTATCTTGCAGCACCCTGTTCTCCAGCCTTAACCCTGTTGGTCCAGACTGGAGCGCGCGCACATCCGCGTCGCTAACCTGCTCCACGGCAATGGCTGCATAATCTATCCCCACGTGGACCGGGGCCGCGCGCACTTCCGCGTCGCTAACCTGCTCCGCGGCCATGGCTGCAGAATCTACCTCTACGTGGGCTGGAGCCGCCACGGCGCGCGAGAGGCAGTCCGCCACTACATTAAGTTTACCCGCAACATGCTGGATATCAGTAGTAAACTCCGATATCGCGGCCAGCTGTCTCTGCTGCCGGCCCGACCAAGGTTCTGAAATCTTGGCCATCGCGAAAGTCAGCGGCTTGTGGTCAACGAACGCGGTGAAACGGCATCCTTCCAGCCAGAACTGGAAGTGGCGAATGGCCAAGTGGAGAGCTAATAACTCCCTGTCGAATGCGCTGTATTTTCGTTCGCTGTCGCGCAGGGTCTTGCTGAAAAAGGCGAGCGGTTGCCAGGCTCCGGCTACATACTGTTCCACGACTGCCCCTATGGCCACATCTGACGCGTCAGTATTGAGCGCCATGCGGGCCGCTGGGACTGGATGTGCCAACAACGCAGCATTTGCCAGGGCTGTTTTGACTTCAGAGAATGTGCGCTCTCGCTCCGGAGACCATTCGACTTTATTTGTGGGTTTTTGTTTTTTTAGTGCAGCATACAATGGTTGCATGAGCTGCGCTGCGCGGGGGAGGAAACGGTTATAAAAATTCACCATTCCCAAAAACTCCTGTAACGCTTTGACGGTTTATGGTTGGGGAAAATTTGTTACTGCGCGCACTTTGTCAGGCAGAGGAACCGCTCCTTCTGGGGAGATGCGATGCCCCAAAAAATCAATCTGCGTCACCCCGAACTGACACTTCGCTGGGTTGATTATTAACCCGTGCTCTGCCAACCTCCAGAAAACTGCCGTGAGGTGGTTTTCGTGTTCGTCTTTGGACGCGCTGGCTACCAATATGTCGTCCAGGTAGACGAACACGAAAGGGAGATTGCGCAAAACCGCGTCCATCATGCGTTGGAACATCTGCGCCGCTCCTTTAAGCCCAAACGGCATGCGCAAAAACTCGAAAAGCCCGAAAGGAGTTATTACCGCTGTTTTGGGTATGTCCTCAGCACGCACTGGGACCTGGTGGTAACCGCGTACCAAGTCTATTTTAGAAAAAACGTGCGCCCCTGCCAAATGAACTGAAAAATCTTGGATGTGCGGGATCGGGTAGCGGTCATGCGCTGTAGCGTTGTTCAACCTGTGGAAATCACTGCAAGGTCGCCACGAGCCATCAGCTTTCGGGACCATGTGAAGCGGCGAAGCCCATGGGCTCTTCGAACGCCTGATGATGCCCAACCTTTCCAGGTTGGCGAACTCCTCGCACGCTATGGTCAGTTTAGCTGAATCCAAGCGCCGAGCTTTTGCAAAAACGGGCGGTCCGGTAGTAGTAACAAAATGTTCCACCCCGTGTTTAGCCACGGTCGCCGAAAATGTTGGGACCGTGAGTGCTGGGAACTGAGTGAGGAGTGTGTGGAACTTACCACCTGCAGCTGTGACATTGGCTTGTGCTGTTGGCGGGGCCACTCGAGCTGTACAGGGAATAGAATAAAAAGAGAGTGCATTAACCAGGCGTCTGTTAGCAAGATCGACCAACAAACCATGTGAGCACAAAAAATCAGCCCCTAACATGTTGAAATTGACTGCCGCTATGACGAAAGTCCACTCGAATGTACGGCCGTGTAAAGACAGAAGCAGAGTCTTCTCACCGAAGGTCTTAATCGCCGAGCCGTTCGCTGCTGACACCCCGGGACCACTGGAAGGCGCCAGCCGGTCGGCGTAGGAAGGTGTGATGAAACTCAGCTGGGAGCCTGTGTCCACGAGGAAATGCCTCCCCGAGCTCGCATCCCTCAAGTAGAGCAGCTTGTTCTCCTCTCCGATCCAACGCCCGATCCTGGCGTTTCCCGAGCGCTTGAAATGGCACGGTGGAATGCACTTGCGTGCCCTCTCTGCGAAGCGGCGATGGTAGAAGCAAAGGACGTCGTCTGCTCCGTGTTTCCTGGCCCCTGCCGCCGCCGTCGTTGGTGAGTCTGGTGCTGCAGCCTCTGGCCCCCTGCCATCTCCGGACGTTGCGCCTAGCTCTGCTGCCGCAGCTGTAGCCACGCGCCGTTTATTGGCGTTGACAAGTCATTGTGCCTCCTGGCCCAGCTCGTGGTAGTCTCGTCGGGCCAACAGTGGTGAACTGGCCAGGGTCACTCTCACCGCTGACGGTAGGGTCCTGAGGAAAAGGTGGGTGAAGATGAAGTTATCATCTTCGGAGTCTCTCAAACTCAACATCTTCCCCATCAGGTCTGCAGGTCTGTCGCTCTCAAATTCAGTCAGCGCCAGGAGCGCCTCTGCTCGCTCCTCCACCGAGGGGGTGAAGTAACGGATGAGTGCAGCCTTAAACGTGCTGTACTTGTCGCTGTCCGGCAGGTGGTTGATCAGGCTCTCCACTCGCTGGGCTGTGTGGTTGTCCAGCTTTGCAACCACATGGTAGAACTTTGTGGCATCTACCGAAATCCTCCGGAGGTTTTACTGCGCCTCGACTGCGCTAAACCAGTAGCGCGGATTGTTCTGCCAGAAGTCCGGTAGCTGAACTGTGGCTGCATTCGTTTGGCTGGCTCCTGATAAGTCTGGCTCGGGAGAATTGTCTCCGCTCATGATACGTCTTAGGGTCACCAGTGTGGAGATATGTGGAAGGACGAGGCTGAGTTTATTTCTCAAGTCCAGTTTTATTCACATTCACATTCTCCATCATCCAAAAAACAGTAAGAGAGTGAATCCCCCAACATCTGTCCCTTTTATACCCCAGGACATCAAAGCACACAGTCACATTGTCTTTTAATCCCAAATCCAAATGCATCCCCCTCCAGGTCTTCTCGCCTCGACCTAAAGTCCTGGTGGTCGGGAAATCCCTCAAGGCCATCTCTTTGCATACAAAAGGCCAGATTTCACATCCTCCTGTTACCCCTAGGAGGTTCAGTCCTTTTGTTCCTCTGAGATGTGAAGCATACAATAAGCACACAGCAATACACATGTGAAGCATATGAAACCCACATATGTGCACCACTATATATATATATATATATATATATATATATATATATAAGAGTTCAGGCAAAGTGTTTATTTTAACCACATTGACACGGCCGGCTAAGGACAAATTCAACACAGACCAATGATCAAAATCTTGTATACAGGTGAGGAGGGGAGCCAGATTTGCTTAATATAATTCACTGAATTTGTGAGTTACCTCCACCCCTAAGGACGTAAAACTGTTGTACTATCCTGAAGGGTAAAGTATGCAATGAATATTCTTCTGCTGCTTTATTTAGAGGAAAGAGTTCGCTTTTATTCAAATTTATTTTAAAGCCTGAAATAGCACCAAAGGAGCTCAAGATATTAAGAGCTCTAGGAATAGAAGTTGAAAAATCAGAGATGTACAACAGAAGGTCATCTGCATACAGAGATATTCAATGTTCCATTCCATATCTGGGAATCCCCATAATAGAGGGATCGTTACGAAGTGCAATGGAAAGTGGTTCAATGGCTATTGCAAATAGAAGCGGACTTAAAAGCAACCTTGCCGAGTGGAGCGGGAAAGAGGGAAATATGATGACTAATTATTATTGGTTCTAATTGCAGCTTGTGGGGATGTGTATAGTATTTTAATCCATGAAATAAAATTTTTACCAAATCCAAACTTCTCCAACTTGTAGAAAAGATACTGCCACTCCACACGGTCAAAGGCCTTTTCCGCATCCAGAGAGATTATAGCCTGTGGACTGGATGTTTGGGAAGGGTGATAAATAATGTTAAACAGTCATCTTAAATTAAAAAAGGAGTGTCTATTTTTAATGAATCCTGTTTGGTCGGGGGAAATAATTAATGGCAATACAGTCTCCAGACGTAAGGCCAGTATTTTAGACAATAATTTAACATCCACATTTAACAGGTTAATTGGACGGTAGGAAGAGCAGCTAAGAGGGTCCTTATCTCAGAATCAGAATCAGAATCAGCTTTATTGGCCAAGTATGCACAACACATACAAGGAATTTGACTTTGGCTAAAAACTTGCTCTCGTTGTTCAGGTGGAGGATTTAAAATGATTTAAATAAGGATTCAATGACAACAGAGTATGTACAGTAAATTACACTCTGTCCACGTTTCTATAAAAGGATGCAAATATATACAGGAATATATGCAGTTATTTACTCAGACTATCCACACTTTGCAGAAATATATGAAAAAATATAGTCACACAGTATTTCAATGTGAACTCAGATTCAGTGATATAATGTGAATGAAGTAAAAAGCAGTGTGAGAGTTATGTGCAATGTAAGAATGGATGAAAAGTCATGAGTACAGCAACAGGTAGGGCTAGGTGAATGTTAGGAGTTCATCAGAGTGATGGCTTGAGGAAAGAAACTGTTCCTGTGACGGGTGGTTTTGACCTTCAGTGATCTGTAATGATGACCAGAAGATAGAAGTTCAAACAGTTTGTGGCCGGGGTGTGACGGGTCAGCACAGATGTTTCCCGCCCGTTTCCTGGTTATGGACCGATATAAGTTCTCAATGGAGGGTAGGTCGGTACCAATGATCCTCTCCGCAGACTTAATGATCCGCTGCAGTCTGGTCTTGTCCTGTTTAGTGGCAGATCCAAACCAGACAGTGATGGAAAAGCAGAGGACAGATTGGATGATGGCGGTGTAGAAGACAACCAGCAGCTCCTGAGGCAAATCAAACTTCTTGAGCTGACGCAGAAAAAACAACCTCTGCTGGGCCTTTTTCCGGACAGTGTCTATATGGGAGGACCACTTCAGGTTCCGGGAGATTGTGGTACCCAGAAACTTGAAGGAGTCCACAGTGGACACTGTGCTGTTGAGGATGGTGAGTGGGGGGAATGAAGGAGGGTGTCGCCTGAAATCCACAGTCATCTCCACCGTTTTGGCTGGGTTAAGTTCAAGATGGTTCTGGCCGCACCAGAGGATCAGCTGCTCCACCTCCCACCTGTATGCAGACTCATCACCATCCCGGATCAAACCGATGACTGTGGTATTGTCCGCAAACTTCAGGAGCTTCACCGAAGGGTCCTCTGAGGTGCAGTCGTTGGAGTAGAGGGAGAAGAGCAGTGGGGAAAGGACACATCCTTGGGGGGCGCCGGTACTAATTTTTCGGGAGCTGGATGTAAATCTTCCTAGCTTCACCTGTTGCCACCTGTCAGTCAGAAAGCTGGAGATCCACTGGCAGGTGGAGGGGGGCACCTTGAGCTGGAGGAGTTTCTGATGAAGAATGCCTGGGATGATGGTGTTGAACGCTGAGCTGAAGTCGACAAACAGGATCCTGGCGTACGTCCCTGGGGAGTCGAGGTGTTGCAGGATGTAGTGTAGTCCCATATTCACTGCATCGTCCACTGACCTGTTTGACCGGTAGGCAAACTGCAGTGGGTCCATCAGGGGGCCTGTGACGACCTTCAGGTGGTTCAGCACCAATCTCTCTAAGGATTTCATGACCACAGAGGTCAAGGCAACAGGTCTGTAGTCGTTTAATCCTGTAACAGAGGGTTTCTTGGGAACTGGAATGATGATGGAGCGTTTGAAGCAGGAAGGCACTTCACACAGCTCCAGTGATCTATTAAAGATCCGGGTGAAGATGGGGGCCAACTCGTTGGAGCAGGCTCTCAGGCAGGACGGAGACACACCATCAGGTCCTGCAGCCTTCTTGATCTTTTGTCTCTGAAAGACCCGGCGCACCTCCTCTTCACTCCTCTTCACATCTTTCTTCAATATTCGAGAAATCGATGCTTGGTAGAGTGTTGGAGGTAAGTTACTTAGCTTAAAGGATTCATTGAACATATCCAACAAGAGAGGGGCTAATTTGTGTTGAAATTTCCTGTAGAACTCAATAGGATAGCCGTCTGAGCCTGGGCATTTGCCACTCTGTGTTCAGGAAATAGCTGCAAATATTTCAGAAACTGCCAGTGGCTTATCCAGTTCATCAACCATTTCAAGTCTTACAGTGGGGATTTCGAGTGTGTCAAAGAAATTATTTATGTCTTGAATGGTTGAAAAGTTTTCCGAGGTATATAACTGAGAATAAAAATACTGAAATTCTTTATTAATTTCCTTAGGATCTGTAGTGATACCTGAAGATGTCTGTGTTTGTGATATCTGATGAGAGGAAGAGGTTTGTCGAAGTTGATGAGCCAGTAATCTCCCAGCCTTGTCATCATGTTCGTAATAGGTACTTCTGGATTTAGCGAGAAGTTCTGCAGCATGATCTGCTGTTAGTAGATTAATCTCTGACTGTAATAAAAGACGTTCTTTATACATGTCCAGGGTTGGTGAAGTAGCATACAGGTGATCCAAATGAGCAATACGAGCCATTAATTCATTCAATCTCTCTCTTCCACATTTTTTCTGAAAACTTACATAGGCTATGATCTGCCCTCGTAGATAAGCTTTGAGTGTTTCCCAGAGGGTAGATACTGAAACATCAGGAGTCCTGTTAATACCCAAGAATATATCAATTTAATTACTAATCATTTCCAAAAATTTAACATCTGAGAGGAGACGTGTATCAAAACGCCAATAGGTGTGTAAGTTGAGAGGACGAACCATTCATATGCTCATTATGACAGGTGCGTGGTCAGAGATTACAATCGGCTCATAAAAACATGATTCCACAGAGGGAAAAATTCTGCTATCAACTAAGAAGTAATCTATGCGCGTATATGTATGATGCACCTGTGAAAAAAAAGAATAGGCCTTACCCGTCGGATTATGAGCACGCCAAGGATCTGAAATTGAGAACTCACTCATAAACACTTTAATTATCCTGACTGATTGTGAGGAGGAAGCAGATTTTGTAGAGGATAGATCCAGTTCTGGGTTTAACCCGCAGTTAAAGCCCCCCCTCCCCCACTAAAATAAGGGAATGAGAAGACATATCAAGAAGCTTAGAAAATAAATGTTTAAAAAAATCTGCATTATCCCAGTTAGGAGCGTACACATTCATCAGGATAACAGGAGTATCACACATTATACCAGTGATGATTACATATCTACTATTAGGATCTGAAAGCACATCAATGCATGTGAATGAGAGAGATTTATGAATCAAAATTGCAACCCCTCTGGATTTTTTTATAAAATGAAGAATAATAATCCTGCCCAATCCATCCACACTTAGTTCTAAGAGTTATGGAAGGTTTCAGGTGTGTTTCTTGTAAGCAAACTACATGCGCTTAGTCGCTGAAGGTGATGTAGGACCTTACTCCATTTTATTGGGGAATTAAGACCTTTACAGTTCCAACTTACAAACTTAAGTGAATTTCCCCTCTGGTGTTGGTTCAGTCCAGATTGGGCCATTTAAATCTAATGCGAAGAATATCGAAGTAAATATGATTTGGGCAGGCAGGCATAATACAAACACTAACAGAGCAAAACAAAACAGAGCTCCCAGATCTAACATAATAAAAGAAAAAAAAAAGAAGACAAAGTACAATCCCCCCCACCAATCCCTGCACTAGCATCTCCCCAAACGAGATGTGTGCAAAAACCCCAAAACTCTCGAAATCCAGGAAGTTTCATAAGAGTCGTAAAAATGCCAAAAAAAGCACCCAACTATAGCTACTCAAGATTAATATGACCCTATAAATGCAGTATGATTTTACCAGGTGCCTATGACTTATTGACACTTAGCTTTTATGTACATAATAATTCTAGACTTGGATAAAAGCAATTTGTGGTGCGGTAAAAAAAGAAAAAAATTAATCGGGTAAATTAAGCAAAGCACCAAAGGATGTACTGTAATCCATTTACTTACAAGATTAACATGTGGCTTTTAACAAGGATTTCAGGACAGAAAAAGATCAAAAGAGAAAAGCACACATAACTATATGCAAGCGTAGAAGTCAATATATGAAAAAACAAAAAACATTCAAGCTCAAAAAATTCTCTGACAAAAAAGCTTAATAGAACTCCCAAAAGTACCCTACTGTAAAGCTTAAATAATGCTATAGCTATAAAGAAGACACTTAAGGGAAAAATATATGAAAAGAGAAAAAAAAAATCACAGTCAGTAGGATTGACAAAGGCACCTGTACAAATGGTCCTATAATATGAAATAAGAAAAAAGGGAGAAAAAAAAGAAAAAGGAAAAAAAAACTCTTCAGTCCAAATTCTCTTATTCAGTCATTCCAGAAAACAGGATAAGTTTGTTCAGAAAGTTACTCACTTAGAGATTTTGTTTATGAAATTTGTAGTAGTCGCAGGATCATCAAACCTGTGTGTCGTTACATCTGGCATAGTAACTCTCAGAATTGCTGGGTAGAGGAGACCAAACTTCAGCCCTGGGTAGGAGCGAAGAGTCTGCTTCACCGTGATGAACAAGGCCCGCTTCTTGGTGACAGAGGACGTGTAGTCAGGGAATATGGAAATTCTCTTGCCTTTATAACAGAGAGGGGTGTTCTCCGTGGCCCGCTGCAGCAGTAGACTTCGGATGTGGAAATAATGCACTCTTGCAGTAAGAGGACAAAGTGAGTTTCCATCTCTGGGCTTTTCCCGCAGGACCCGATGTGCACGCTCGAGCAAGGGTTTCTCCTCCAAGCCAAGCAGATCTTGAAGTAGTTGGGCAACAAAGTCAGTCGGTCGGGGTCCCTCCAATCCTTCTGGTACGCCAAGCACACGCATATTATTTCTTCGAGATCTGGCCTCCAGATCTTCACACCGTTTATCCCAGGGCTTGACTTGTGTTGCTAGCAAACTATCTGTAGCTTCTAGCTCGCTTACCTGAGTGCTGTCATCTGTGGCAGCTCGCTCCAATTCTCCCACGAGTGACTCATTCACTTTGAGCCTGCGTTCAAGTTGTTCAATTGAATTCTTCAGTTCTTGTCTCACAGATATTATTTCAGAGTGCAGACTCATATACAGAGCATCAATTTTACCACATATATCATCTTTAAGTGTGTCAATCGTGGTTTGAAACAGCACAGCATCTAGGGTGGTCTCATCCGAATAAGGCGGACTCAGTAAGACAGGAGCAGGTGTAGCTGGCTCAACAGGTAGCGGTGCTTTGCGGCCTCCTCTCGAGGATTCCTGTTTAATTCGAGAATTTGACATTTTATGTCAGAGTACATGGAATAAATGACACTGAAGAGCTGTATGTTAAATGCCCAGGACCATATATGAGCAAGGGTTAACAAGTAAAAATTATTTAAATAATATTTTCTCAGAGCTGCACCAAAATACATTTACATCCCGGCGGCCATCATCCCAGCCCAGTTTACAAAATTTTTCACTGGGTCTGATGTGTGTGTCAAATTTCTGCTGCTTTGAAGGTCCCAGTGAGCACAGTGGCCTCCATCATCCATAAATGGAAGAAGTTTGGGACCACCAGGACTCTTCCTAGAGCTGGCCGGCTGTCTAAACTGAGCGATCGGGGGAGAAGGGCCTTAGTCAGGGAGGTGACCAAGAACCCGATGGTAACGCTGTCAGAGCTCCAGCATTCCTCTGTGGAGAGCGGAGAACCTTCCAGAAGGACAACCATCTCTGCAGCAATCCACCAATCAGGCCTGTATGGTAGAGTGACCAGATGGAAGCCACTCCTTAGTAGAAGGCACATGGCAGCCTGCCTGGAGTTTGTCAAAAGGCACCTGAAGGACTCTCAGACCAAGAGAAAAAAAATTCTCTGGTCTGATGAGGCAAAGATTGAACTCTTTGGCATGAATGCCAGGCGTCATGTATGGAGGAAACCAGGCACCGCTCATAACCACGCCAATGGTGGTGGCAGCATCATGCTGTGGGGATGTTTTTCAGCGGCAGGAACTGGGACACTAGTCAGGATAGAGGGAAAGATAAATGCAGCAATATACAGAGACATCCTAGATGAAAACCTGCTCCACAGCGCTCTTGACCTCAGAGAGGGGTGACGGTTCATCTTTCAGCAGGACAATGACCCTAAGCACACAGCCAAGATATCAAAGAAGTGGCTTCAGGACAACTCTGTGAATGTCCTTGAGTGGCCCAGCCAGAGCCCAGACTTGGATCCAATTGAACATCTCTGGAGAGATGTGAAAATGGCTGTGCACTGACGGTTCCCAGCCAACCTGATAGAGCTTGAGAGGTGCTGCAAAGAGGAATGGGTGAAACTGCCCAAAGATGGGTATGCCAAGCTTGTGGTATCATATTCAAAAAGATTTGAGGCTGTAATTGCTGCCAAAGGTGCATCAACAAAGTATTGAGCAAAGGCTGTGAATACTTACAGTATGTACATGTGATTTCTTAGTTTTTTATTTTTAATAAATTTGCAAAAATCAAAAAAAAAAAAAAAAAACTTTTTCAGATTGTCATTATGGGGTGTTGTGTGTAGAATTTTGAGGAAAAAAAATGCATTTAATCCCTTTTGTAATAAGGCTGCAAAATAACAAAATGTGGAAAAGTGAAGTGCTGTGAATACTTTCCGGATGCACTGTACAGCTGCCAAGACACCAACACAGGCTGCTGACATCCTGTCTAAGTGTATGCTTGATGTCCAAGAGTGGCTCTTTCAAAATAATTTACTGTTGAACCTTAAAAAAAACAGTGTCTATGTGTTTCTCACGAAATCTAACCAGCAATGTTTTAAAGTTAACATGCATAATCAAGAAATTACTTCAGTGACAGAAGTCAAATACCTTGGAGTTATACTAGACCCTCAATTCAATTTCAATCAACGCATAAAGAAAATTTCAAAAACGATCGAAAAAAGTCTGAACTGCTTTAAATTAATCAGAAATTACGTACCAAAACAGGCAACCCTATTGTACATGCATGCAATGATCTTCTCCCATATTTCATACTGTCTGACAGTTTGGGCTCAGGCAGCTCCATCTACAATAAAATACATAGGTTCATTATATAATCAAGCCTTGAAAATCATGGATAAAAAGCCAATTCGCTGGCATCACTGTCATATACTAAAAAAAATATATAATTTATTGAGTTTTGACAGCTTCACCAATCTCTACTTTCTGAAATTAATCTTCAAATGTATGAATAAATCAGTACCAGGGCCACTCTGTGATTTCATCCAAAGACAGGACGGCAGCAGAGTCACCAGGAGTTCTAACAGCGATAACTAAAATATCCCACCACAGAACTCAGAACTCAGAAAAGATTTATTGCCAAGTACATTAACAGATAACTGATAACATATGAGGGATTTGACTTGACAGAAAACGACCTGCATTTCCGGTGACACGGCAGCATCTGTGAACACGCCTGTCAACAGAAGGGTACAGGATGCATAGGGAAGAAAGGATAATACAATAGGAAGGAGCAAAAAAGCCATTGATTGTCAGAATACTGGTCATATATGATCAATATTATGATTACAAGAAAAAAAGCCCTCAATGCACAGTTAGCAGACAAAAAAGTTCACAAGGACACAGAGAGAGCAGTGAGTGAATAATCTTTATCATCAGTTTTTTGAGTCAGTGTGGATGTAATATTGAATGTAGGTGTTTGTATCAGTTAAGAACAACAAGGTCTCTTTGGCAGGAGATGTTTTGTCTAGCTGCTGGCATTGTCCTTGGGCCATGCAGCTGGCTGTCCGAAGGCCGTGAGCTCAATGTTTTGAAAACAAAAAAACTGCAGATAATCTGGAGGATTTGTGTGAGGGGAGTCAGATTCGTCGAATAGTACTGATCCCAGAGAGAAAAAACTTTATATTCTCTTACAGATTCAGTACTTAATCCTTCATTGCTGGACGTTGAATCCTTCATGGACGGCTCTCAGCGTAATCATGATGTAATCCACCTTCCTAGACAGTTCTCCATTTGCCGCTATCAGAGTTCTCTCCATTTTTTCAATTTGATGGTTGAACCTCGCCTGGCCAGCGTTTTGATAGGTTGTGTCCATCTTCATCAATTTACGGTACACCAGGACAATCCCAGATCCAATCAGAACGATCCCAATCACCATTACTACGAAGACGTACAAATCTTCTACATCTTCGATGGAAAGATCAGACAGGCACAAGAGTTTCCAATTACTTGTGTCCCTCAAATAGCCCGCAGCAGCCGTTCCTGCGGGGCAAACAACCTCCCCCGGGGCACTTTCCTCGTTGAAAAAATAGTGTCAATTGCATCCAAAGCCCAGCTTATTAATTCCATAATTTCTTTCGATAATCAGCAGTAAGACACGCAGACAGACGACAGCAAGCTGGGATCCAGTTAGTTAGGGGAGGAAGGAGATAAGTCAGAGCAGGAGAGAAGAAAAAGGCGTCTGCTCTCTTTGGAGGGCGGAAGTGAAGAACACAGAACCACATTTGGACAGAACTTTCTCTATAAAAGGTAGTCACATCTGGAACACAATGCCAAATGAAATTAAACTAATGACAGATTTCAAAACATTCACAGTAAAGGTTAAGAACTGGCTGAAGGCAAAACAAGAATGTACCCACACCTAGGACTTGTGATGTTAGCAAGGTCACACTTTTAATGTGTTATTTGGTGTTTGTGTTGTGTTGGGTGGATGTGTATTAGGTTCTTATGCTGCTTGTTTATACTGTCTTTATTTGTTGTTGCTTTACCAGTGGGTTTTTTTTTTCTTTTTACTTGTATTTCCTCTTGAAAAGTCCAACTGGGGACAGGAATTGCAAACTAGCTTAATGCTATATACTCTTTGTGCAGAACATCACATGTTCTATATGACCACTGTGTTTCACTGCATTGTCCCTGATAAATAAGTGAATTAAATAAAAATGAAGGTCACCAAACACCAAAGCAAAAAAAGAGTGAAATTATAAGTTATTTTTACAGTCTTATTTGATATACAATTTAGTTAGCAAGAATCTGGGACAAGAGAAAAATGCTATTTTAGGTGGTGCTTAATAAATATTTTAAATTTTAAATAATGTTTTTCTATTTTTTCAGCAACCACATTGGAAAACACAGAACAGATGTCATTCTGACCGCCTTAAGCCTTATTAATGCTGCATTTACCCTCTAGTCTGCTTTGGTCTGTGTACACTTTGGACGAGCCCGGCACACACGCGGCGCTGTTCATGCTCACTTTTTTCATCTACCCAGGCCAAGCGGTTGACGCGTGTGCACAACCATCATTTGTAGTTTCACTCCTGCCCGATAGGTAGCGCCAAAGCACTGACACGCCAGGATTTTCACCAATGAAGAAACGCGAGAGCAATGCATATCAACAACAATGGCGTTGTACCGTCATCGAGAGGAAGAGGAGCTGCTGTTACTGTATTCTGCGGCAGAATTACAAAAAAAAAGAAAAAAAAAAGAAGGCATAGTGTGTAACCACTGGTGTGAAGCGTGGGATTTGACACTCGGGGCTTGCCATAGCCTGGCCGAGGGGGTGAGGGTGATGACATCAGGTGGGCTACGGCTGGAGGATATATTGTGTTGTTTGCAAGATTAAAGGGAGTTCAGTGTTCAGTTGAGAGTGGCTCCAGTCTCATATTGATCTCGACATCCTACAAGTACCTGGGTATTCATCTGAACAATAAACTAGACTGGTCACACAATACTGACGCACTCTACAAGAAGGGACAGCGCAGGCTGTTCCTGCTGAGGAGACTCAGGTCTTTTGGTGTACAAGGGGCGCTGCTGAAGTCATTCTATGACACGGTGGTGGCATCAGCCATCACTTTTGGAGTGGTCTGCTGGGGCAGTGGCATTACTGCAGCCGATAGGAAGAGACTGAACAAACTGATCAAGAAAGCTAGCTCTGTCCTGGGGCAATGCCTTGATCCGATGGAGGAGATAGGAGAGAGAAGGACGGTGGCTAAACTGTCATCTCTGCTGGAGTCCGAGTTCCACCCTATGCAGGACATACTGGATGCACTGAGGAGCTCATTTAGCAGCAGACTACATCATCCCAGGTGCACAACCGAGAGGTTTCGTAGGTCCTTCCTACCAACGGCTGTCAGACTGTACAACCTAAGCAGGGCTGCTCGCAGAGATAGCAAAAAGACGTAACAAACTAATAGTTTTTAAATGCAAAAGATGCAATAGACTTACACAATGGTCCCCTCCGGCATACAACTAGGAACATACCGGTCGCTATGGAGGGTGAGTATATGTATGGGCACATAATCATACCATGTAGGATAACTAAATAGACGGTTATGCTGTTTCATCCCACCTAGCAACAATGCTCTGCACTGTGTGTGTTTATATATTTACATATTTATTCCATCTAGCTACAATGCTCTGCACTGGGTGTGTTTATATTTATATATCTATATATTTATTCCATCTAGCTACAATGCTCAGCACTGGGTGTGTTTATATTTATATATCTATATATTTATTCCATCTAGCTACAATGCTCCGCACTGTGTTTTTATATATCTACATATTATTCCATCTAGCTACATTGCTCCGCACTGTGTGTGTTTATATACTTGCATATTTATTCCACCTAGCTGCAATGCTCCGTACTGTGGGTGTTTATATATTTACATATTTATTCCATCTAGCTACAATGCTCTGCACTGTGTGTTCATATATTCATATATTTATTCCATCCAGCTACAATGCTCTGCACTGTGTGTGTGTGTGTGTGTGTGTGTATATATATATTTTATAGTAATATGTACATATGTATATTAGCTGCTCTTGCTTGCTTGTTTTTTTTCTTGCCTTCTGATTGTTGCTCTGAGTGTTGCTATCCCTGTGCTGTTGCAATCCTGGAATTTCCCCGTTGTGGGACTAATAAAGGCTTATCTTATCTTATCTTATCTTATATTATTCGGACATAACATTTGGCGACAAGGATAAACAATGGGGATGTGTATCAGAGAACCACCTCCATTTTTACAGTCTCTGGGCGCACCAGCTATACCATGGGCCCGCTGGAAGGAAATGTTCAATGTGTATGTGGCTGCGATCGGCCTGAGCGGCATTGGTGAAGAGAGACAAAGGAGACTAATGGTCCACTACCTCAGTGAGGAAGGCCAGCGGATATTTTTTGGGCTGTGTGGCAACAGTTCACTGAAAGACGGTTTGGAATTAATGGGCTGTATTTTTGGAGACCATTCCACCGTCACGGTGTGGCGATATGAGTTTTTTTGACCGCCAACAGTGAACGGGTGAGTCCACTCAGCCCTTTATTACGGAGCTCCGCAGTCTAGCAAGAGAATGCGCTTTCGGGCCTATCAAGGAGGAGCTGGTCCGGGATAAACTAGCCCACGGTACTAATAAAGTGTGGCTGAAAAGCAAGCTAAAGTTGGAAAGGGTTGGAAAGGGTGTTTGAACTGGTTAGGCAGAGTGAGTCCACAGTTCAGCTGAGTCTGCCGGTGTTAGCTAAAGAAAGTGTAGCCACACAAGTTTTCCCGCCAAGCACAGCCGTTAGCAAGATAGCTAATTCTCAGAGGTGGATCCCCAGAGGCAGCGGACCAGGACATGGGACAAAGCTTGCACTATCACTGCTAAGTCTTCGGCGGCAGAGTCCAAAGGCTCGACTTGGGTGTGTGTGGCACACGCAAAGAAGGGGCCATTGAAATGGAACGTGCTAAAACTCAATGGAGTCGACGTGCCGCTTATGGTGGACTCAGGGGCCAGCAGGTCCATAGTGAGTATGGCTACTTTGAAGAGACTTTTCCCGAATAAAATCATCAATGCTGGGGCAGTGAAAATGTTTGGATACTGCCATGCCGAAATTGAAATGGCGGGCACGGTTGATTTTTCAGTTAAATGCGGGTTGAAGAGGCTCCCCACGTTCACTTTCCAAATTACGCGCCAGGGGACGGACTTGCTAGGGATAGATCTGCTAGGTGAATTGGAATTCTTCATCAGGAACCCAGAGGGCTCAACGGTGTCCGCTGGCCAGTGCTGTTCAGAGGCCTGGGTTGCATCGGTGCATTTCACCACCACCTGCTCATAGATCCAAGTGTGACGCTGAAGATTCAACCACTACAGCGGCTTCCCCTCGCCCTACGGGACGATGTCACGGAAGAGTTGAACAAACTGCTGGAAGCTGTCATCATTGAGAGAGTGGATGCGTCACCCTGGATATCAAATATTGTGGTGGCCAAGAAAAAAATCGGGTGGCATCCGACTGTGTATCGATCTCAGGATGGTGAATAAAGCGATCATCCCAGACAAGTACTTGCTCCCAACGATGGAGGAAGTTATTGCAACATTCAGCGGTTCAAAGGTGTTCACGAAGCTGGACCTTCGTCAGGTTTACCTGCAGGTGCCCCTTCACCCAGCCAGCAGGACCCTGACGGCGTTCGTGACCCACATGGGTGGGTTCAATTACACCCACATGCAGTTTGATCTGAGCTCAGCACCCAGCTGTTTTCAGAAAATAATGTCCACAATTCTGGCCGGTTTCAAGGGTGTGGTGGCATACCTGGATGACATTGTGGTACATGGCACATCGCGAGAGGAACATAATGATCGGTTGGGATGGATGCTGATGGTATTACAGGAGCATGGAGTCACCCTAAATGGAAAGAAGTGCATCTTTGTGGCGGACTCCATAGAGTTTGTGGGGTTCCGGTTGACCGGGGGGGCTGTGGCCCTTGCAGTCGAACGTGGAGGCGGTCCTGCGCCTCCCACAACCATCGACATCTGCATAGATTTCCTCGTTTCTGGGTATGGTGAACTTTTACGGTCGTTTTATTCCTCACTACTCAGAAACTATTGGACCCCTCCGGGCCCTGTTGAAACAGGATGCGCCATGGGAATGGACCCCAGCCTGTTCAGCGGCGGTTACTAAGCTGAAGTGCCAACTCACTTCTCCTCCGGTGCTTGCCCATTTTGATCCAAAGCAGCCGACCATTGTGACCTGTGACGCGTCTGACTCGGCGCTGGGGGTAGTTATGTCCCAGGTACAAGACGGTACAGAGCGCCCGGTAATGTTCGCATCAAGGTCTCTCTCAGCAATTGAATAGAAGTACGCTGTGGGTGAGAGAGAGGCGCTCGCCTGTGTCTGGGCGTGTGAACAGTGGCATATCTACCTCTATGGGCACCATTTCACTCTGCGGACGGACCACCGAATGCTGACGACATTACTGGAGACGTCGGGTTCAGGACACAGACCTTTGAGGATCCATAGGTGGATGGAGTGGCTGAGGGTCTACAATTTTATCAGCCAGTTCACTCCTGGCAAGGATAATGTTGTGGCGGATCTCCTGTCCCATGCTACGATCAACCCTGTACAACCGGACAAAAACAATGACGATAATCCTGCAGAGGCAGATCTGGTTAATACACTACACGGGGCCCTCTGGGATATAGTATTACTACAGAAACTTTGGACGGAGTCGGAACAAGACCCTGTGCTGTCACAGCTGTGCTCAGTGATTAGGAAGGGTTGGCCCGCGAAGGTGCAGGTTGGGTTGGCACCCTTCCACCTGTTTAAAGATGAACTGAGCTGCTGGAATGAAGTGTGCGTGGCAAGGGGGCACTGCACACTAATCCCGATGTCTCTGAGATCGCGTGTCCTAGCGATGCTACATGAGGGCCACCTGAGCGTGGTCAGAGTAAAACAGTGCTGCAGGGATTCAGTTTGGTGGCCGGGTATTGATAAGGACATTGAAGCTATGGTAAAAAACTGTGTTTTGTGTTTTGAGAGCGGGAAGACCGGTGGACCACCCCCTCCACCCCTGCGGCCGCTGTCGTACCCAGAGGGCCCTTGGAAACACATACAGTTGGACATCTGCAGCGAACTACATGCAGCATCCCCAAACAGCCAGTTCTTGATTGTGCTCTATGACTTGTTCTCAAAGTGTCTGGAGGTGCTGCCCACTAATTCAGTCATGACGGATGTGGTGATGGGCTTCCTCTCGTTACTGTTTGCCAGGTGGGGGGTCCTGCATGCAATCACGACGGCCAATGGCCTGAAGTTCACCTCAGGGGTGTTTGAAGAGTTCTTGTACACTAGGGACGTGGAACACATTAAAACCACGTTCTACCATCCCCAGGCCAATGGGAGCATTGAACGTTTTAACAAGAACCTGAAAAACAGACTGAGAGCCCACTTGGCAGACAGCCTCCAGAACACACTGCTCCATTACAGGGCAACGGCCCATGCTACGGCAGGATACTCACCGGCGGCTCTCATGCTGGGATGTGAACTTCTTCTGCCTTTGGATTGACTGAGACCACCCACGACCCATTCTCCAAGGAATATGAACTCCCCACGGGACCGAGTCACTGTGCAACAGCGTAAGATGAAGCGACGATTTGACAGGAAGCACAGGGCGAGAGCCCATGGACTGAAGGTATCGGATCAAGTGTGGATCAAACACCCTAACCGCACCCATAAGGTGCAGCCATTCTGGATGGGGCCCCTGCGGATCACAAAGTGACGGGGCCAGGACACATTTGAGCTTGTGGATGGGTCACGGTGGCACTTCAGTAGACTTAGAAAGTTGCCACTGGAACAGAAGACTAGAGCTGTGGTGAGACAATATGATGTGAGGTGGGACTTATTGGACTGGGGTCGTGAGACCTCACAAGTACAGCTGACGGTGCCTGGTGCAGGGTCCCCACCTAGGGGACGCCCGGCTAGAGTTCATCAGAGGCCCAGGTACCTGGAGGACTATGTATTAAAGACAGCAATGGCTAATGCATGTTGGGACTAAGCGGCAGAATAACCCGCTCCAACACGGTGGGGTGTTCTGGTAGTCTACCCAGACGCCCGTTTGGTTGGTTGAGTTTTTTCTACTTAGTGACATATATATATTAAAAAAAGGGAAGATGACACTGTGTTTGTCTTTTTTTTTTTCTTCTTTCTCTGTTCTGGCGGGGGGGGGGGGTGTTATGTGTGGTATTTGAAACTCGGGGCTTGCTGTAGCCTGGCCGAGGGGGTGGGGGTGGGGGTGATGACGTCAGGCGGGCTACAGCTGGAGGATGTATTGTGTCGTTTGCAAGAATAAAGGGAGTTCAGTTGAGAGTGGCTCCAGTCTCATATTATTCAGACATAACACACTGAATGAGAACCGGGCCGCAAACGGGGAATTCAGTACACTGGTGCAGGAGATGAGGCTTCTGGAATGAGAAAAACACCACCAGTACTTCCGCATGTCTGCCTCCCATTTTGACGACCTCGTCTGCCGCATTGCCCCATTCATACTGCACAAGAAAACACACAGCTGTCCAGTTGGTGTTCCTGAAAGGTTGGCCGTGACGTTAAGCTTTTTACCCACAGGATCGTCGCTGCTTACAGACTGGGCTGTTCCACTGTGTGTGGGATCGTTCCTGAGGTTTGCCAGGCTCTGTGGGACAGCCTGCAGTCAGAATTTGTATTTTTCTCATCCCCAGTACAGTTTCAGGACATTGCATGTGATTTCTGGAACATCTAGAATTTTCCACTTTGTTTGGGAGCCATCGATGGTAAACACGTGCAGATTAAAGCACCGCCAAAGTTGGGTAGTGACTATTTCACTTACAAGCGCACATATTCTGTTGTTCTCCTGGCTGCTTGTGATGCACACTACCGTTTTACAATGGTTGATGTCAGGGCCTACGACAAAGAAAGTGATGCAGCGATATTCAAGGAGTGTGTGTTTGGAGCGAAGCTGATGGAAAGAACTCTGGCCATACCCGCACCAACAGCCCCCCCAGGCACAGATGTGCACAGCACACACGTGTTTGTGGCAGATGCGGTCTTCCCACTACATCAAAACCTGATGCGCCCATTCCCAAGTGTGTATTGTTTATTGACATAAACTGCATTGGTGGTATTGAAGTGTTATGTTAAAAAGTTGTTTTATAGCTATGTTTTAGTGTGTGACCCCTCTGTGCTGTGCACAACAAGTAGTTTTCTTAATTTCAAATTTGCACAGGCTCAAATCTCACTGAGGAACAGAAGATCTTTAACTACCGCCACTCCTGGGCATGGAGAATTATGGAAAACACATTTGGGATCCTGGCAGCACGGTGGAGGATCTTTGGTTGGCTGAATGAGTGCGTCCCAGAGAATGTTGTTTTGATAATCAAGGCTTGTGTAGCACTACACAACTTGCTGACCCGCACTGATGCTGGAGCCTCAACAGACAGCCGTTACATTCCACCAAATTATGCAGACAGTCCTACTACTGCAGGGGACATACAGCCAGGGGAGTGGAGGTGGTATGTGGAGGGGGACAACAATCTCCTTGGAGCAGATTGTCTCGTCGGCACGAGCAACACCGGTTGCACTCAAGACCCGGCACAACTTTATGACTTTCTTTCAAACGCCTGTGGGATGTGTGCCATGGCAGGAGCAGTCTGTGGCAAGGGGCTCTCAGCTGAACACAGCATAACATTGTACACCACTCCTATGGGTAGTACTGCACAAAAAAATGCGATCTGTACTTGTTTTTCCAATGTATGAAGTTAAGTTTTGCCAGTAAACGCTTGTTTGCTTGACACATCTTATTACTGGGTGAATGACTACGTCATTGTTGGTTTATAAATTTTAAAACTCGGATCAAGACTTTTTCCCATGCATTAACTAATTTTTGTCTTGTACATAAGCATCAATTTTTTTTCAAATTGCTGTCCTTGTCCAAAATTTCCTGGACACTGTGAATTTGCAAGTTTTTTTTTAAAATCCTAATATAGATAGATAGATAGATAGATAGACTTCATTGATCCCAAACTGGGAAATTACAGTGTAACAGCAGCATGACAGTTGACAACCAAACAACAGAAACACACACATGACAGACAAAGGGATTACCCATGGAAAGTAAAAACTAACACGACTATAAAACTATAATTTGCAAATTTCTTTACATTTTTTTCTTTTGAATGTGTACATTTTGCCCTAATAAACAACTTTTTCCTTATGAGGCAATACCATTTTTTTTTTTAAAGAAAATCCATTCTGTTTTTGCTTAGAAACAGTAGTGTCTTACACTTTACTACTAAATGAAAACGATAACCAAAAATACCCTGTATGGGAATATGGTTTTATTTCACACCACAAACATGCAAGCTATACGTTTACAAAAACCACCTTTTTCCAAACACAGAAAACACACCATGCATGTACAGTTTATACAACAGATAAATAGCAGATAACATGGCTCCTCAAATCATCACTGACTGTAGAAACTTCACACTGGACCTCAGGTAACTTAGATTCTGTGCCTCTCCACTCTTCCTCCAGACTCTGGGACCTTGATTTCCAAATGACATGCAAAATTTACTTTCATCTGAGAAGAGGTCATCTGCTGGTGTTGGTCCACTGTGTTTTATCAAGTCCAAAGTCAGCGCAGTCGTCTACCAGCAAATTTTAGAGCACTTCATGCTTCCCTCTGCTGACAAGCTTTATGGAGATGCTGATTTCATTTTCCAGCAGGACTTGGCACCTGCCCACACTGCCAAAAGTGCCAAAACCTGGTTTAATGACCATGGTATCACTGTGCTTTATTGGCCATAAAACTAGCCTGACTTCAACTATATAGAGAATTTATGGAGTATTGTCAAGAGGAAGATGAGACACACCAGACCCAACAATGAAGACGAGCTGAAGGCCGCTATCAAAGCAACGTGGGCCTTTTTGACACCTCAGCAGTACCACAGGCTCTGATCACCTCCATGCCACGCCACATTGATGCAGTAATTCATGCAAAAGGAGCCCCAACCAAGTATTGATATTGAGTGTGTACATGGGCATACTTTTCAGTAGGCCAACATTTCTATTAAAATCCATTTTTTAAAATTAATTTTATGTAATATTCTAATTTTTTGAGAAACTGAATTTGGGTTTTTTTGAGCTGTAAGCCATAACCATCAAAATTAAAAGAAATAAACACTTGAAATATATCACTCTGTGTGTAATTAATCTATATAATATAGGAGTTTCATTTTCTGAATTGAATTCCTGAATTTAATTAACTTTTCGATGACATTCTAATTTATTGAGATGCACCTGTGTATATATATATACACACAAAAAGGTGCTAAGCATGCCAACTAATTGCACCTGGCCCGCTACAATGACTGTCTATTGTTTAGCTTTCAGAGCTGGGGTAGTTGTACAGTTCAACTTGAACCTTATTAAGTAAAGTGTGTATCTGCAGTTGGACCTCAGACCTTTTTGGCTGGGGGATTTTTTCAAGGGTATGTCCCACCATTGCTCCAAAACACATTTCAGCACTTTCACTGGACCGCTCCTTTTCAATTTCTTGGAGCTGTTTCTGGATTTTTTCCTGAGTCAGTATGAGCTTGCCCCTTCTTTTCCTTTTGGGTGGTCTCTCAGGTGATGTGTGGAAGGCCTCCGTGAGGCCATGGACTGACCTGATGACGGTGTGCACGGTGATAGTGGACCAAGTAGGACAAGTGTTAATATTGTGTCCTTGGAGGGAGAGCACATGTTTGTCACCTGAGTTTCATTATTGTTCTCTGGAGACTGGGTGTTGTCAGAGTGTGGAGGGTCAGGAGAAATGCTGTTTGTGTCCAAAGTTTCCAGTGTGTTCTATTAAAAAAAGTGAGAAGATACATTCAAACCACTTATGTGTATGAAACTGCAAATACGGTACCAATGCATTTTCGGTTAGCTGTTACATCTTTCATATTACATCTGTAAGTGTTTACATTACCTCATCAATGTAGTTGGTCTATGTTGGCCGATGCTTTATGTGCTCCAACAGCCAGTCCATTATTGCAGGGAAAGCAGGGTTTCCCCCTGGATCACCGCTCCGTCCTTTTAGCTTTTTCTTTGCCTTGACATAGCGGTCACGGAGATACTTCCATTTGTTTCGGCAAACTGACTCTTCTCTCCCCAGGCTCGTGGCTATTGTCTTCCTTGAGTTTCCAGACATTTGAAGGTCCTTGTATTCTTTTCAGGAGAAATTGTATAAGTGTGGATAGCTCAAAAAGTTTCTCTTCAAATATAGAGTCCATTTCTGCTGCTTGACTTCCCGGTTTTTCACTCCTCTTCCACGAAGATGTTGCTGCCACTGTAAAAGAAAGAATGTATGATTCATGCATGTTTTCTCATTTTCCACCTCCTCTTTGTCTTCTTCGTCTACTGATGTATGCTGTGTCGATATCTCCACCTCGTAAATGGGATGTTCAGTCTTGCGCATGCGCCCTTCAACGCGTTGCGGTCGTGGGCATGCGGTGCGGTCGTCCGCGGTCGAGCACTTGCGGACACGAGCGGAGAGGAGAGGATGACGTAAATTTCGTCACACGAGGTTTCCGGTTACACGTACGCGGACAGCAGAGGTGTAGCATGAATCCAGCTTTAAACAGCTACAGCAACAGTTCGCAGCCACCATGGTGAATATGTTTTCGTCATGGTAAATACCTCCACATGCGTGAAAGTGATGTGGGATTATTCAGATTATTGACTCCGTGTGGCTGTTATTGAGATCCAAAGCGGTAACTGAAGAAAACCGTAAACCGTCCGATTTTCCAGTGGCGTTTAATACAGTAGCATGTTAGCCTGTTAGCTCTGGCTGGTCCCTCCATGGAAGAAGGCTGCGGTTTTACTCCTGAATGAGTGTCTTCGGTGCGGTGCTGCTCATTGTCTTTACAGGAGAAAATCACCATAGACGGACCTATCTACCCTTCATGTGTTCGGTGTCGGTGGTTCGGCTCCTGTTCCGCTCCTCATGGATGGATAGCTGATGTAGCTCCGTGGAGACCTGCCATTGATGGTCTGTGCTGAATGTTAGAAAATAAAACACCGACAAAGAAGTCCAGAGTCTGAGTCTGAGGGCGGAGAGACGATGACTTCAGTTTCCACACTAAAGTCTCACAGACTAGGTATGTAGAACTAACGAGGCTTTGAGAAGATTTGTTTGTTTGTTTACTCCTCAGACAAAATGTGATTTTGACCAAAGACAAATCTCAGAATTTGTGAGTAAAAGCAGTTTAAATTCATCCATCCATCTTCTTCCGCTTAATCCTTTTCGGGTCGCGGGGGGGTTGGAGCCTATCCCAGCATCTTTGGGCGAGAGGCAGGGTACACCCTGGACAGATCGCCAGTTACAAGTCTCAAATTCATGACAAAAACCTCACAAATTTGCAAGAAATGTTACTAATTTATGGATTTGTTGGGGGGAAAAAATCAAGACATTTAAGCAACAAAAGACTGAAATTAAAGGAATGATTGAAGGAATGAATGAATATTTTTTGAACATAGTGCAGCATCGGTTTTTAAAGTCAGAAATGGACATGACGGTGCCTGGGGATGATAACATTCTTCTGCAGAAAGCACAAAAGAAAATTGCTGACCTGGAGGAGGATATCCGAAGGCTCTCTGTTGAACTGCAGCAGAAAAACACACTCCTCGCCAACTTCAGCTTACGTCTTCCTCTGCTGTCACAGACAATGAGTCTTTTAGTGGCCCAGGAGTCCAAAAAAACGGCCTTGAGTGACTCAGCCCTCTGAGACACAGTTGCCTGGGACTCCTCCGCCTGTCCATGGCCCTCCCCCTGCTCAACGCCAAATCAGATGGCCTGGTCTGAAGTGGTGGTCCAAGGCAAGAAAACAACTGCTATGAAGCTCTGGCAACAGCTGATAATCCACCTTCCACCAATGCTCCTACTTCATCGGTTCCAGCTTGTCCGGGATCCGCTTGGCGCGCAACCCCTGCTGGCGTCGCACCCATCCCTTCGCTGGAAGACCCGGTGGCCTTTCCTCCGCTGAGGGCTGACTGCAGTGGGGCGGCTGGCACAGCCCCAGCCGAGCCTCGTCAGCTCCGGCCCCATTCTGGAGAGTCCTGTGCCTGATGTATGATCCTGAGGGAGGCTGTTTGCTGGCACTCCGGGAGGCCATACTGCACGGAGCAGTCGGGGAATCCCTCCTCTGGTTCTGGCACCGTTTCACTGCCTTGCTCGTCGGCTGATGAGGTATGGGGCCCTACCTCTCCCAACGATATGACCCCCATTCTGCTGCCACCTCACCGCACTGACTGTCGCTGAGGGACCCTGCAACCACCAACATCCTGCCCGCTTTTTCCTTCAACCACGATGAACGTCGGTGACTCCATCATAAGGCACATCGGGTATTTTAACTCTTATCACTGACTGTTTCCCAGGAGCTACTGTCCCCATCTTGTTAGTAAAGCTCCCGGATCTGCTGCAGTCACAACCTCCCACCATCACACGGATTAGTATTCACGTAGGAACCAACAACACCACCCGCAGACAGTCTGAAATTACTAAAAATGACTTATGCAAACTTTTTAATATTTTATCAAACAGCTGAAAGTCTGTTTTTATTTCTGGCCCCATTCCAACACTGCGCCATGGATCAGATCATTTTAGTCATGTTCTTGCCCTCTCAATTTGGCTCAAGTCCGCCTGCAGCAGCAACATTAATTTTATTGACAATTTTAACTTGTTTTGGGGCTGCCAAACTGTCTATAGATCCAACGGCATACATTTAAATGCATTAGGTAGCCGGCTTTTAGCAGCAAACCTGATACATATCATTCAAACCACAACATGACTGTTTACATCCCATGACCCCTCCCCTCCGGATCCACTCACATCTCTGACCTTCAGGAAGACTATCCAGCACCAGTCTGGTTTTTGTCAGTGTCCACCATCTGGTCTGGAAATTCATTCACTGCCCACCTTCCCTATTAGGGCATTGATCACAGACAGACTTCCATCCATAAAACATACAGTTTACAAGAACTCACGCCTATGCTGCCTGCTTTTTGTGGATCAGTCTCCGAACAATAATCCACAGAAAGCAAATTACCCATCCATAAATAACTCACCACCTACCCTAAATATGGCTCTTTTAAACATATGTTCTTTTGCCAACAAGACTTTTATCATCAATGATCTGATTTTAGATGATAAGATTGTTTATTTTTAACAGAGACGTGGCTTGGCATGGATGCACCAGCGGTTCTTACTGAGGCCTCCCCACCAAATTTTAGTTCCGTTTTTTTCCATAAGAAAGGGCAGGAAGGATGGGGGTACTGTTTCTATTTTTTCTTCCTCACTTGCAGTAAAACAAATTTTACCTGATCAATATACCACATTTCAATACCACGCTTTTGTCTTTAGCAACCCCGCAATTTTATGCGTCACAGTTTACAGACCGCCCAAATACTGCCCTGTTTTTTTTAATGAGTTCTCTGAGTTTTTATCAATAATCCACTCCTCATATAATTTTATTCACATTTCCGGTGATTTTAATCTACACAATGATAAGCAGGGCGACCATATGTCAGAAGATTTTAATGACCTGACGTCGATGAATTTTACCCAACATGTCATGCAGCCGACTCAAAACAGGGGACGTACTCTGGATCTTGTCATTAGCCATGGCCAGCCCACGAGTGTGTCCTCTGTTGTTGACTTGGCTGTATCTGACCATTACTGTGTATACTAAAGAATAAATTAAAAATATACAATAATGCAATAATATACAATAATGCAGTCAAGACACTGAGAACAGAGTATTTTGCCATCATAATCTCAACCTGTAACAATAACCCTAAAGTCCTTTTAGCAACCATCAATCACTTAATCAACCCAGATTTTAATAAAAACACAAACCTGCCCTCCAACTCTCTCTGTGAGAGTTTTGCAGACCACTTCAGGTGCAAGGTTGAGTCTATTAGATCCAACATTTTTTCTGACCAGAAGACTGCTTTTAAAGACATGAAGGCAGCCTTGTTGACATCATGTTGCCTGATGTCACTGTATATGACATCATAAAGACATGAAGGCAGGCTTGATGTATATGACATCATAAAGACACATTTGTCTATGTGCCGTCATATAGGCATCGTGAGTCGTTCTATGATGTTCAGGCAGAGATCATAGGCCGTACTATGATGCCCTATAAACGTGACAGACACACACACACACGCACACACACACACATTTCCTGCTTTAATAGAGTGAAGTGATGGATACATGTTCTTCGGCAATCCATGAAATCAAGTGTGGGGTACCCCAAGGTTCAATTTTAGGGCTAATACTTTTAATCTTTATATGTTACCACTTGGGGATGTTATCAGGAGACACAGGATCAATTTTCATAGCTATGCTGATGATACACAGCTGTACATTGCCACGTCTCCTTATGACACAAAACAAATTTAATACCCTTTTGAACTGTATTTTAGATATAAAGTCATGGATGGCAGAGAACTTCCTACAGCTCAACCAGGACAAAACAGAAGTTTTAATCATTGGTCCAAAAGACAAGAGAGAGAAACTTTTACCTAAATTACTAGGTCTAAAACCTACACATTGTGTCAAGAACATGGGCGTTCTTTTAGACCAGGGGTGTCAAACTCATTCCATGGAGGGCCAAGACCCTGCATGTTTTGCTTCTACCCAGTGTCATCAGCAGGTGTTTTCACTGATTAGCAATCAGTGGGAAGAAATTCAGTGAAATCACCTGTTGAAGACACTGGGTGGAGGTAAAACCTGCAGGGTCTTGGCCCTCCATGGAATGAGTTTGACACCTGTGTTTTAGACTCTGACTTTAATTTTATTTCACACATTAAAAATGTAACAAAAATCGGATTTTACCATCTTAGGAATATAGCCAGAGTCCACTCTTTTCTCTCTCTTGCCAGCGCGGAGGTCTTGATGCATGCTTTTATTACTAGTCGTATAGACCAGGGGTGCTCATTATGTCGATCGCGGAGGTAGTACTGGTCGATCGCAGCGTGACATTAAAAAAAATATTTGTCAGCCTATCAAACATCCCGTCATTTGATTGACATACAGGGCAACCATTCAGATGACAACTGAATTTTGACCTTTAGGTCACCGCTCATGCATAAACAACGGCGCTAAGCGCAGCAAAACTTACAAGCTAGTCAGCGAATTACCTCAGATTTTAAGCCCTTGCTAAAACATATGGTGATCAAAATGAGTGAGAAAGCTGGACCAAGTAAGAAGGCAAAAACATATCACTTTCATATGGAATGGGATCCTCTTGGGTAGTGGGTATGAGGTAGTGGACACTTTATCAAGTTGTAGACGGGGTCCAGTGGCGTTTAGGTGCTGGTTTTGTGGTCGGCCCTTCAACAACCAGGAAGATTGGATTGGCCATGGCCAGAGACATCTCATGGAGGCAACTAGAGACTGGAACAAACTGTTTTAAAAGATGGCTGCCACTTTCAAATGGCTGGATATTTTATACTGAGGTGAAACTGTTTTTGACAACTTTCCAGTATGTTTGTTCCACTTCTGTCCCTGTAAACACATTCTCAAGTGAATCATAGTTTTTTTAAAATATAGTTTCATTTTCTGGTAAATTATCTATTGCAAGCATAATTCATGTCATGCATGCACAACTCGAACAGAACTGTGAAAATGGTACACTGTCCATTTGGGAGCTGTAGTAAGAGCGCTGGCTAGAAGAGAACAGACTGTATCGGCAAAGGGTGTATGGAGAGTTAGGTTGGATTACTCAGGTAACTTCATTTTGATTTTGCTCAATTTTTAACATGAGCTACTTTAAGGGACATTTCTAGCCGTTAGCCTGCACACAGGAGCAAGATGTTATTTGTATAGTTATTTGTATGGAATGGGAATCCTCTACCTCCCCAGAGGTAGAGGATATTCTAAGTGTGGATCAAGCAGGTTTCCGCAAGGACCGCAGTACAGGAGAACAAGTACTGGCCCTAACCACCTTCATCGAAAATGGCTTCGAGAGCAGACTGAAGACAGGGGCTGTGTTTCTCGACCTTACAGCCGCCTATGATACGGTCTGGCACAAAGGCCTCCTCCTGAAACTTATAAAGGCGATCCCTGCTTGGGCAACAGAAATTATAAAAACCCTGCTGACCAACCGAAGGTTCAGAGTCCACCTCAGTCAGAAGACAAGTGCATGGAGAATGCAGAAAAACGGACTCCCACAAGGCTCAGTTCTAGCTCCAACTCTGTTCAACCTCTACATAAACGACCTGCCTACTACAAAATCCCGCAAATTCACCTATGCAGACGACATCTGTTTGGCATTCCAAGCACCAGACTTTGAACCACTGGAACGGGTGCTCACGGAAGATCTTGCCAAACTGGACCAGTTCTGCAAAATCTGGCGCCTAAAACCAAGCCCAGCAAAAACCGTCTCCAGTGTATTCCATCTCCACAATGCAAAAGCTGCCAGAGAACTAAACATCCACCTGAGCGGACTCAAGCTTAAGCATGCCCCAAATCCAACTTATCTTGGAGTGACCCTTGATAGGACCTTATCCTTCAAGGAACATCTAAAGGGGACGGCTGCTAAGGTGAAGGTACGAAACAACCTGCTCTGCAAGCTCGCTGGTGCAAAATGGGGGGCGGCAGTCTCCACCCTGCGCACCTCAGCACTGGCCCTTTCATACTCTGTAGCAGAATATTGTGCCCCTGTCTGGTCCAGGTCATCTTACACACACCATGTAGACACCCAGCTCAACACAACCATGAGAACTATAACTGGAACAATCCGCTCAACACCACTCCCCTGGCTCTCTGTACTGTCAAACATAGCCCCTCCACACATCCGGCGAGCAGCATTAACTCAAAGGATGCTCCAAAAAGTTAAAGATTCTCCTCACTTACCAATCCATGCAGATATCTACACTCCACCCACTGCCCGACTTTCATCCAGACGGCCGATTTGGAAAAACCCTCCCCCAGCTGACTTTACCATCCAGACAGCTTGGCAAGAGGAATGGGAGACCAAGGAGGTCCCAAACAAACAGCTGGTGATAAACCCCAACCAACAGGTCCCGGGCACCAACCTCCCAAGGAGACAGTGGTCTACACTCAATCGCTTCAGGACTGGACATGGCCCCTGCTTGGCCAGCCTTTACAGATGGGGCAGTAGCCCTAGCCCACTGTGCGCATGTGGAGAGGAGCAAACAATGGAACACATCATAGAGGCTTGCCCGCTCCAAAGACTGGAAGGAGGATTACACACCCTCCATACAGCAAACCAGGAGGCAACTGCTTGGCTTAAGGACTTTGCATTCGCTAAATAAATAAATGGAATGGGAGGTGGACTTTTTTTTCACAATGTCATTTTCGAAGTGCGTTTGCCTCATCTGCCAGTCCACCATCGCAATACCAAAGAAGGGAAATGTGGAGCGGCATTTTCGGACCGTTCATGGAAAATACGACATCGACTTTCCGCCGAAAAGCCAGCTGAGAAAGAGAAAGGTGGAGGAACTAAAATCCCAGTTGTCCGGACAGCAGTCATTTTTCACTCAACAAAGTTCAAAAGCGAAAGCCGCCACCGAAGCATCGTTCCGGGTGAGTCACGCCATCATTAAAAACAATAAGTCCTTCCAAGACGGAGAGATGGTACATGAAGATCATTAAGTCCAAATACCGTTCCACCATGACTGATGAACATTTGGAAATGTGCTTGAGGCTGGCTGTCAGCAGCTACTGTCCGGACTATGCATCCCTGGCTGATTCAATTCAGTGCAAGTCATCAAAGTAAACTCAGGTAATTACAAAAAATGTTAATAGTTATTTATTATGTGTGTTGTGCAATATTGGCTTATTCAGTTATGCAAGGCACATCAACATACATTGTACATACAAAGAATCCTTAATACATTTGAAAATAATTATATGTTTTGCATTTTTGTAGTGGGTAGATCATTTTGACTTGGTTGTTTTATAAGTAGCTCGCATGCTGAAAAAGTGTGAGCACCCCTGGTATAGACTATTGTAATGCCCTGCTCTCTGGTCTTCCTCAAAAAAGGATATCACATCTCCAGCTGCTCCAAAATTCAGCAGCAGGAGTGTTGACGAGGACCGGGGGTGGGCGCATATTACACCAGTTTTAGAATTGCTGCATTGGCTCCCCGTGTGTTTTAGGATAGATTTTAAGGTTCTCTTAATCGTTTTTAAATGCCTCAATGGTCTTGGGCCTTCTTATCTATCTGAGGTAGTTTTACCTTATGAGCCCTTGCGGACCCTGAGGTCCTGTGGTACTGGCCTTTTAATGGTTCCCAAAGTCAAGACCAAGACCTTTGGTGAAGCGTCCTTTCACTATTATGGTTCTTGTCTGTGGAACAGCCTTCCAGAGAGCTTCAGGGCCGTGGAGTCTTTAAGAACAGGCTCAAGACCCACCTTTTTAATTTGACTTTTCATAAACCTGTTTAACCATTATTGAAGTAGTCATTTATTTTCCATTGTTTTATGTTCTTCTTGGTGCCATTTGTTTTTAGGATTTTCTCATCTTCTTATTGATGTGTTTAGTTCATTTTTTAAGTATGGGTTTTTTGTTCCTGTTTTTATGTGCTCTTAGTTTCTTTTTGTACCTTTTTTAAATTTTGGCTTTTAACAAACCGTTTAACTATTATTGAAATAGTCATTTATTTTCCATTGTTTTATGTTCTTCTTAGCGCCATTTGCTTTTAGATTTTTTGATGATTTCTTATTTTGACGTGTTCTTAGCTCAGTTTATAAGTAGGGGTTTTTAGTTCCCTTTGTTCTGTGTGTTCTTAGTTTTATCTTGTATTTTATGTGTTTTAGCTCCAGTGTTTCCTCAGTGGAGACCCTCATGCCGGATGCTGCCTGGCCCATCTGCAGGGGTGCTGGTCTCGTGGGTTGCTCTAGCTTGCGTGGGTGGGGGCTTTATGCCACTGCCAACAGCTGTAGTGCGGGCCCCAGGCTGTCCTGGTTGGGACGGCTTTTGTGGTGCCCTCTATGGTTATGGGCTATGTGGTCTCCCAGCGTGGGGGGCTCCACAGGATGGTTGCTCCTTCACATGGTGTCTCGGTGCCAAGCAATGTCTCTTTTACTTTGTATGTGTGTAAGAGAAGTAGGGGGTGATGTATGTGCCTCTGTGTGTGTGTGTTTTTGTGGGTATGTTTATGGGAGGGTTGGAAGGGGTTGGGCTGTATCGTGTAAAATACAGTATGTAACTAAATGTGTCTACTGTTTTTATCTATGTAAAGCACTTTGTGCAGCATCTAATGTTTGAAAAATGCTATAAAAATAAAGTTTGATCGCAACCTAAATACAATATGAAAAATACTAAGAAACAAACTGAACAAAATAAGAATAAAATAAACAAAACAACATTGGCACGTTGTCTATGTTCAAAAAAGGAGTAGGAAGAAGTCGACACCTATTGGAGCCCACCCCTTTCTCCATACATCAGCTCATCTATACACATTTCTTTCATCGAGCAGTAAACAGTTCTAAAGTAAATCAAAACAAGCAATAACCAATTCCAATGTAGTTAATATAACCAATGAAAGCACCAAGGTGCTGATGCCTCAGTGCCTGTGGCAGGGAGGCATGGGGGGGTGGCTGTAAAAAAAAGGTGCACTGCCATCTCTACTGGCCTGGCATAGTTATTACAATACCTTTTTTCCCAGCTGTAGTGATGATAAAGGTGAGTTAAATTAGTGTATTTTGAAAACAAAGCCGTATGTGGAAATTTTTGCCAAATAAAAAATTTGAAATATGGCAATACAATGATACAAGCCTTTAGTTCCACTTGCTTTTGACCAAGCGAGCTTAAAAGCTGGTAACAGACAGACAGATACACACAGTGTTGTATGTAGTGATTATGGTATGGCTACGTTGCTTTGCACCAAGGCATAATTAATGTAACCAAGCAGCCCTCAGTAAAAATTTAAAAAATGACGACATTGGAAGAAAAGTAATGTGATGTAACATAAGCTTTAAAAATTTTAACAAAAAAAAAACATTATGGGAAGTCCTTTTCCCCCAATCTGTTGCAGTCTATTATCTTTGAGTTGATAACTGAAGCTAAACAAACTGTGGTTATTCAAATCGTAATGGACATTTTTTTTCTCCTGTAAGACAAATACGCCGCATTCCAAATTATTATGCAAATGATATTTGTCACTGATTTTCCGAAAGAGTCGATGCAAATGTCAGTATAATTTTCAAGTCATCAGCCGTTGGAGCATAATTCAAATTTTATTAAAAAACCTTCCCAATGATAACTATTTTTTTTTTTTGTAGAAATAAAAAAACTCAAAATGCACTGTTCCAAATTATGCACAACAGAGTTTCAAAACATTTTATTGGTTGTAAAGAACTGAAAATGGTCATTTGTTGAATTTGCAGCATTAGGAGGTCATATTTACTTAAAAGCTATTTCAATCAAAAACATCTTAACAGGCCAAGTTGCATGTTAACATCAGACCCCTTCTTTGATATAACCTTCACAATTCTTGCATCCATTTTACTTGTGAGTTTTTGAAGAGTTTCTGCTTGAATTTCTTTGCAGGTTGTCAGAATAGCCTCCCATTGCTGCTGTTTTGATGTGAGCTGCCTCCCAACCTCACAGATCTTTTGCTTGAGGATGCTCCAAAGGTTCTCAGTATGGTTGAGGTCAGGGGAGGGATGGGGGCCACACCATGAGTTTCTCTCCTTTTATGCCCATAGCAGCCAATAACACAGAGGTGTTCTTTGCAGCATGAGATGGTGCATTGTCATGCATGAAGATAATTTTGCTATGGAAGGCACGGTTCTTCTTTTTGTACCATGGAAGAAAGTGGTCAGTCAGAAACTCTATATACTTTGCCGAGGTATAATGATGGGCATAATGAGGAAGGTTTCTGCCAGACAAATTCATCGGATTAAGAGCGCAGCTTCTAAAATGCCATTACAAAGCAACAAACAGGTATTTGAAGCTGCTGGTGCCTCTGGAGTCCCACAAACCTCAAGGTGTAGGGCCCTCCAGAGGTATGCAGTTGTGCATAAACCTAGTATTCGGCTGCTCCGAACCAATGTTCACAAGCAGAAATGGTTGCAGTGGGCCCAGAAATACATGAAGACTAATTTTCAAACAGTCTTGTTTACTGATGAGTGCCGTGCAACCCTGGATGGTCCAGATGGCTGGAGTAGTGGATGGTTGGTGGATGGCCACCACATCCCAACAAGGCTGTAATGTCAGCAAGGAGGTGGCGGAGTCATGTTTTGGGCCGGAATCATGGGGAGAGAGCTGGTAGGCCCCTTTAGGGTCCCTGAACCTGTGAAAATGACCTCAGCAAAGTACATAGAGTTTCTGACTGACCACTTTCTTCCATGGTACAAAAGGAAAAACTGTACCTTCCGTAGCAAAATTATCTTCATGCATGACAATGCACCATCTCATGCTGCAAAGATTACTTCTGTGTCATTGGCTGCTATGGGTATAAAAGGAGAGAAACTCATGGTGTGACCCCCATACTCCTCTGACCTCAACCCTAATGAGAACCTGTGGAGCATCCTCAAGCAAAAGATCTGTGAGGGTGGGAGGCAGTTCACATCAAAACAGCAGCTGTGGGAGGCTATTCTGACATCTTGCAAAGAAATTTGAGCAGAAACTCTCCAAAAACTCACAAGTTCAATGGATGCAAGAGTTGTGAAGGTTATATCAAAGAAGGGGTCCTATGTTAACATGTAACTTGGCCCGTTAAGACATTTTTGATTGAAATACCTTTTGATTTCAGTATATATGACCTCCTATTGCTGCAAATTCAACAAATGACCATTTTCAGTTCTTTTCAACCAATAAACTGTGTTGAAATTCTGTTGTGCATAATAATTTGGAACAATGCATTTTGAGTTTATTTTTATTTTTGCAAAAGAAAATAGTTATCTTCGGGAGGTTTGTTCAATAAAATTTGAATTATGCTCTAATGGCTGATGACTTGAAAATTATACTGACTGTCATTTGCATGGACTATTTAGGAATGTCAGAGACAAGTAACATTTAGATAATAATTTGGAATGCAGTGTACAGTGCAGTAAGCAGAGCTGTCTGGTGGCCACATGATGTTTGTTGTGATGATGATCCACAGTTCCCGGATGCCTCACTGACAGCATGTAGGGAATCGGTGAACCAGAATAAATAAACTTGCATCGGCAGCCATGGTGAATATAGCGGGGTGGCGCAGGAGTTGATGAGATTTAATAACAGCGACTGAGTCCGGTATGAAGTCAGTGATGAGGCTATGGAGCTTCGCAGAAGTGTATTGGATCCTCCCCATTGTCTGGAAGGAGCAGCAGCAACCAATGACTAATGCTACTGCTGGACGGCAGACTGCCGAAGTAGTCCAAACTTCCCAAAAACACAGCAGTCCTGGTAGCCAGGCTCGCCTAGATACTATGAACGGAGTAGCCCCACTGGAAATCCAGCAGACAGAACAACGGCAAAGATGACAACCGCCACAGCTAGCTGGATGACAGCTGCCGGTGGAGGAGTGTGCAGCACAGCAGTCAGGACTGATACAACACAGCAGCCACCGTGGATCAGCCAGCAGGTCGGTGTGTGAACTGTGCAGTTTTCACACAGTAGCAACTATCCAAATGCAGAGTGATGGCAGACAAGACACAAAATATGAAAGAATTTGGATTGAGAAGTGGCGACATACACGCCAGCATCCTCCCAAACCACAAGTTCTTGTTTAGAGTAACAAGGCAGTCAGAGACAGCAGACTTCGGCCTCGCTGTCATGGACCCCCATTATCAACTCCAGCTGATTGCAGTGTTTCACGGCACACTGATATATTGTAGTGTTTATACTAGAGGTGCAGTGGGCCTCTCCTGCTGAAGACACTTTTATCTAAGAGTCTTCATAGGATGAATTTTATCTCTTGGTGTCACAACTATATTCCAACAGCTTTCTTGTGTCTCTTTGTCCCTCCAGATGTCCCACAGCAAAATGACTTTAACCAGGAGGAGGTTCTGGATGAGCAGCAGCTTCTAAACCAGGAAAGAAACTTTACTGTTGTTCAGGTGGAAGCAGATTGTTCCCAGATTAAAGAGGAACAGGCGGACATCTGCATCAGTCAGGAGGGAGAGCAGTTTGGACTGAAGCAGGAGCCCCAAACCTTTGATGAAGGTTGGTGCAGGTCAAGGTTCAACGCAGTGACTGATGAGCCAAAAGAAGTGAACTGTAAAATGACATACAGTGGTGTGAAAAAGTGTTTGCCCCTTCCTGATTTCTCTTTTTTTTTTTTTGTAATTTTGTCACACTTCAGGGTTTCAGATCATCAAACAAATTTAAATATTAAACAAAGATAACACAAGTAAACACAAAATGCAGTTTTTAAATGAAGGTGTTTATTATTAAAGGGTAAAAAAAATCCAAACCTACATGGCCCTGTGTGGAAAAAGCGATTGCACCCTCCTCTGCTAAAACATAGATTAACTGTGGTTTATCACCTCTTTGGAAAGCTGAGTTCAATTTCTCTAGCCACACCCAGGCCTGATTACTGTCACACCTGTTCTCAATAAAGAAATCACTTAACCCCTTACACTCTGGTCAATTTCCCTAAAAACGCCTAAAAATAACGTACCCAAAGTAAATCAAAAGCTGTTCTTCAACCCTTTGCAGCATTTTCATGGGGTTGGTCTCATTTAAAAGAAAACACTTTGAATTTTTTGGGCAAAACAGTCATAGTCTCTCTTAAGTGCTCCTGCCACTGAGTAACAGTCATCTAAACATACTGAACTTGAAGAAAATAAAGTTCGCCTGGGTGTTTTTTGGATACAAATGCTTGCAAATAACATACAGCTGTCAGATCCGGGCTGGAAAATGCAACAGAAATGTAGAACTAAGTGTTATCCAGCTGAGGTCAAAATTTTGTAACAATACCACAAAAAATGAATATATTACACAGCTTTTTTGTCAGGTTGTCCCCAGGCGTTTTTGAACTGTGCCAAATTGTGCCAAATGGCACAGTTTGGAAAAACGTCTAACTTTTGAATGATTCAATATAGAAGCTTGATCTTGGGCTCTAATGAAAGGTGACACTCAGGGCTGTGCGTGTGTGTGTGTGGGGGGGGGGGGGTTGTTTATTCATTCATGAATGAATGAATGAACAAACAAGCCCCCATGCACAAAGAAGCATGCCACGTAAAAAATGTGTGGCTTTTTTTTTACAAAAAAAAATAACCTACAGTGCACTAAAAATTATACTAAAATATCTGTAATGTAGAGGATAACAACTCCCACCCCCCACCCCCCCGCTACAGAGGACGGACATCGTCCATCGCCACATGGACGGACCGCGGGGACGGTGCGCCGCAGTCTACTACGCACAGTTGTACTAAAATATCTGCAATATATCTGCAATCCGCTACAGAGGAGTAGCGGGGGGGGGGGGGGGGGGTTGTTCACGGTCCAGACGCGGCACACGGACAGGTCCGTCATGTGGCGATGACGCACAGTTGTAATTTACCGATCGGTCAAAAGTCATTTTTGATTGCAATTTTCAGGGATAAAGAATAATTTTGCTTATAACACTTACCTGTCCACAACAGCAGTGTCGCTGGCGAACATTTCTTCCTCATTGTCAGACGAACATGACGCTGGTCTGCTTGTTACGACTCGTGGTTCTGGTCACGCGACCCGGTCAAACCATGATTCCATTATTGCGGTTTTGCGCTTCCATGATTGCGGTTTTGGCGAACAATTTTTCAAAACAAATAAGAACAGTAGTAAGAAAAAAAGACTGGCGAACGCGTGTGTGTCACCCAGCGGCTTGCACAAAACAGATTTTACGCACAGAACGCACGCTTTCAATCGTCGAACTTCTCTGCTTCAATTGGCTCGCTGTATTCGCAGCCGTTGGTAGGCGGGTCCTTCTTGCTAGGTTTTCAGTCATTGGCTCTTCAAGGTTTCAGAAACCCAATTCAAGGCGCTTATTAGTCGAATGAGAGGTCAATCAAATCTAAACCAATCAAAGCACTCCTTTGGCTTTCTGTTCGCGGCTGTGTCTGTAGTGGAAGAACGGAAATGCAGCTTCTTTTTTTTTTTTCAGTGCGCTCTGAGACGCACAGTGTGCGTCCTAGTGCGCACGAGGGCGCGCTAGGACGCAGAGACGTGACCGCCCGCGGTATCCCGGAGTGCAAGAGGTTATATAGGACCTGCCTGACAAAGTGAAGTAAACCAAAAGATCCTCAAAAGCTAGACATAATGCTACAATCCAAAGAAATTCAGGAACAAATGAGAAACTAAGTAATTGAGATCTATCAATCTGGAAAAGATTATAAAGTCATTTCTAAAGCTTTGGGGCTCTAGCAAACCACAGTGAGAGCCATTATCCACAAATGGCAAAAACATAGAACAGTGGTGAACCTTTGCAGGAGTGGCTGGCCGACCAAAATTACCCCAAGAGCACAGCGACGACTCATCCAAGAAGTCACAAAAGACCTCACAACAACATCCAAAGAACTGTAGGCCTCACTTGCCTCAGTTAAGGTCAGTATTCATGGCTCCACCATAAGAAAGACACTGGGCAAAAATGGCCTGCATGGCAGAGTTCCAAGATGAAAACCACTGCTGAGCAAAAAGAACATAGTCTTGTCTAAGTTGTGCCAGAAAACATGTTGATGATCCCCAAGACTTCTGGAAAAATACTCTATGGACTGATGAGACAAAAGTTGAACTTTTTGGAAGGTGTGTGTCCCATTACATCCGGCGTAAAAGTAACATAATTTCAGAAAATGAACATAATACCAACAGTAAAATAAGGTGGTGGTAGTGTGATGGTCTGGGACTGTTTTGCTGCTTCAGGACCTGGAAAACTTGCTGTGGTAAATGGAAGCATGAATTCTGCTGTCTACCAAAAAATCCTGAAGGAGAATGTCCGGCCATCTGTTCGTGACCTCAAGCTGAAGTGCACTTAGGTTCTGCAGCAGGACAATGATCCAAAACACACCAGCAAGTCCACCTGTGAATGGCTTAAGAAAAACAAAATGAAGACTTTGGAGTACCTTAGTCAAACTCCTGACCTGAATCCGATTGAGATGCTGCGGCATGACCTTAAAAAGGTGGTTCATGCTTGAAAACCCTCCAATGTGGCTGAATTACAACAATTCTGCAAAGATAAGTGAGCCAAAATTCCTCCACAGCACTGTAAAAGACTCCTTGCCAGTTATCGCAAACGCTTAAGAACGTGGATTGACTGGTAAATCAACAGCCTTGCCTTAGAGCTTAGCTCCCTGTTCACCACAACAGACCGGTACAACATCCCCATCACTGCAGATGCTTTCCCATCCGTCTGTCAGTCTCTCGCTCCATTCTCCCCTCATTCGTGAATAAGACCCCGAGATACTTAAACTCCTCCTCTTGGGGCAGGAGCTTGTCCCTAACCCGGAGAGGACAATCCACTTTTTTCCAGCTGAGGAGCATGGACTCAGACTTGGAGGTGCTGTTTCTCATCCCAGCCGCTTCACACTCAGTGGCAGACCATCCCAGTAAGACCTGTAGGTCATTGCTGGATAAAGCCAACAGGACAACATCATCTGCAAACAGCAGAGATGAGATCCTGTGGTCACCAAGCATGACACCCTCCGTTCCTTGGCTTCACCTAGAAATCCTGTCCATAAAAATTATGAACAGGATCAGTGACAAAGGGCAGCCCTGGCAGAGTCCAACTCTCACTGGGAATGAGTCCGATCAAGTGTTGGCAATACGAACCAAATTCTCACAGCGGTCTTATAGAGACTGGATAGCTTGAAACAACAAGCCCGATACCCCATACTCACGAAGCACCCCCCACAACAAACCATGAGGGACACGGTCGAATGCCTTCTCCAAGTCCACAAAACACATGTAAACTGGTTAGGCAACCTCCCACGAACCCTCGAGGATTCTCGAGAGGGTAAAGAGTTGGTCCGATGTGCCACAGCCAGGACGAAAACCACATTGCTTCTCCTGAATCCAAGGTTCGACCAACAGCCGGACTCTCCTCTCCAGTATCTTGGCATAGACCTTCCCAGGAAGGCTGAGGAGTGTGATCCCTCTAACGTTGGAGCACACCCTCCGGCCCCACTTCTTGAAGAGAGGAACCACCAACCCGGTTTGCTATGCCAAAGGCACTGCCCCCGACCTCCACGCAATGTTGCAGAGGCATGTCAGCCATGACAGCCCTACAACATCCAGGGCCTTGAGGTACTCAGGACGAATCTCGTCCATCCCCGGGGCCCAGCCACCAAGGAGCTTTTTAACCACCTTGGCAACCTCAGCCCCTGTGATGGACGAGTCATCCTCCTCGTCCCCAAGCCCTGCTTCCTCTGTGGAAGGCATGTCAGTGGGATTAAGGAGATCCTCGAAGTATTCCTTCCACCGCCAGACGATATTCCCTGTCGAAGTCAGCAGCGCCCCATCCGCACTGTACACAGTGTGGACAGGGAGCTGCTTCCCCCTCCTGAGCCGCCGGACAGTTTGCCAGAATCTCTTTGAGGCCGACCGAAAGTCTTGTTCCATGGCCTCACCAAGCTCCTCCCACACCCGAGTTTTTTCTTCCTCAACCACCCGAGCTGCACTCCGCTTGGCCTGCCGGTACACCTCAGCTGCTTCGTGAGTCCCACAAGCCAACCAAGCTTGATAGGGCTCCTTCTGCTTAATGGGCCCCCTCACCACTGGTGTCCACCACTTGGTTCGGGGGTTGCCACCTCGAGATGCACCAACAACCTTGTGGCCGCAGCTCTGGGCAGCCACTTCAACAATGTTAGTGGAGAACATGGCCTATTCAGACTTCATGTCTCCAGACTCCCTCGGAATGTTGTCGAAGTTCTTACAGAGGTGGGAGTTGAAGATCTCCTGGACAGAGGCCTCAGCCAGACATTCCCAGCACACCCTCACTATACGTTTGGGTCTACCAGGTCTGAATGGCTTCCTCCCCTGCCATCAGATCGAACTCACCACCAGGTGGTGATCAGTTGACAGCTCCGCACCTCTCTTTACCCGAGGGTCCAAGACATACGGTCGCAGATCTGACACAATAACAAAATCGATCATCGTCCTGCGACCTAGAGTGTCCTGGTGCCAGGTGCACATATGGACACCCTTATGCTTGAACATGGTGTTTGCTATGGACAAACTGTGGTTAGCACCGAAGTCCAATAACTGAACACCACTCGGGTTCAGATCGGGAAGGCCGTTCCTCCCAATGACCCCCTTCCAGGTTTCACTGTTGTTGCTCACGTGTGCATTGAAGTCCCCCAATAGGGCAATGGAGTCTCCAAGAGGAGCACTCTCCAGCACCCCAGTCAGAGACTCCAAAAAGGATGGGTATGCTGAACCATCACTTGGTGCATAGGCACAAATGATGGTTAGGACCTGTTTCCCAACCCGAAGGCGCAGGGAAACATCCCTTTCATCCATCGGGTAAAACTCCAATATAGAGGCATCAAGGTAGGGGGATACAAGAATACTCACCCCTGCTCATCATCTCTCACCTGGGGAAACTCCATAGTAGGCCAAGCTCCAGTCCCTCTCCAGGAGACTGGCTCCAGAACCAGAGCTGTGTGTTGAGGTGAGGCCAACTATATCTAGCTGATATCTCTCAACCTCATGCATCAGTTCAGGCACCTTCACCACCAGAGAGGTGACATTTCACATCCCAAAAGCCAGTTTAGGAAGGCTGGGATCAGACTGCCAAGGTCTCCGCCTTTGACCGCCACCTGATCCAGATGGCACCAGACCCCCATGATCCCTCCTGCAGGTCACCCTGGATAAAAAGGATCAGTATAAAGCAGTCCACCCCATGAGCACAACTTAATAGAATAGAATAGGCTTTATTGACATTGTACAGTTGTACAGTACAACGAAATTGTGGGTGTTCCACCAGGCTACTGCACAATCAAGTAAGAGAGAAGGGTTAGATAAAACACAGTTACAGAACACATGATTGGACACAAGACTGAAATAAAAATAGCCCAGGATTTTGGAATTAGACGCAGGTATGGTCTTGGCTTCATGGATGGAACTATGTACATAAAGAGTGCGGAGTGCAGAACACATAATTGAACACATGTTGAATAACATGGCTCAAGGATTATGGAAAATATACATAGTAGTGGTTTCACGGATGGGTCAATATACATGAAAGTGTGGAATGCAAAGACAGGTGAGTTATTGTGATAATTAAAAAGGTCCTCAGTTCTGTGCATGTGAGCGTTTGGAGGTAGGGGGTGGGGACTCTGACTGCAGTTTGGATGGCCCAGAGGAAGAAACTGTCAGTCTGGAGGTGTGGGACCTGATTGATCTGAACCGTCGTCCAGTGGGGAGCAGGTCAAACAGGTGGTGGGCAGGATGTGAGGGGTCTCCTGTGATGGCCTTAATCCTTCTGAGACATGTCCTCCAGGGAGGGCAGAGGGCCACTGATGATTTTTTTGGGCGGTATTGATGACCCTCTGCACAGCCTTCCTGTTCTCGGCTGTGGAGCCGGTGTGCCACACACCCAGGCAGTAGGTGAGCACGCTATCCACTGAACAGCGATAGAAGGCCAGCAGCAGCTTCTGGTCCAGGTTATTCTTCCTCAGGACACAGAGGAAGTGTAGCCGCCGCTGGGCTTTCTTCGGTGTTGACAGTCCAGGAGAGGTCAGAGGAGATGTGGGTGCCCAGGAACCTGAAGGTGGGGACGGTTTCCACGTGGTCGCCATTTATGAGGAGGGGGTTATGGTCCTGTCTGTTCTTCCTGAAGTCCATTACAGTTTCTTTGGTTTTTTTGGACATTCAGTTTCATGTTGTTTGCCTGGCACCACAGCATCAGATTTTCTATCTCCACCCTGTATTCCTTCTCATCATTATCGGTGATGAGCCCAACCAAGGTGGTACCATCTGCGTACTTCACAATGACGGTGGTTGGGTGGGTTGGAATACAATCAAAGGTGTACAGGGAGTACAGTAGAGAGCTTAGCATGCAGCCCTGAGGGGAGCCAGCTCTGAGAGACAGTGTGGAGGAATGGTGTGGACCAAGTCTGACTTTGTGGGTGGTTGGTGGTTGGGGGTGGGGGGGTCTGGAGGAGGTGCAGTTTATTGATGAGAATGTCCGGGATGATGGTGTTGAAAGCTGAGTTGTAGTCCCCAAAGAGCAAGGGGGCAGCTGTGGCGCCGGTGTAGTGTGGCCGACTACTGATCGGAGGGTCAGGGGTTTGATTCCCGCTCTGTCTACAGTCTGCATGTCGAAGTGTCCTTGAGCAAGACACTGAACCCTCAGTTGCTCCTGGTGGGTCAGGCCAGCGCCAGTGCATGGCAGCTCCGCAACCATCAGTGTGTGACTGGATGGATTGCAGGATCTGTAAAGTGCTTTGGTCATCTAGAGATGAGAAAAAGCGCTATGTAAGCCATTTACCATATTTAAGGAAGGAGAACCGTATTAGACCTGTCATTATTAAACTCCACAACTCCAGCGACAAACAGCGGGTGATCGCAGCAGTCAGGGAGAAAGGAGACATCACCTACCAGGGCAGCAGAATCAACATTCGCCACAACTTCTCAACTCAGGTGCGCGAGGCCCAGCAGCAGTTCAGCGGCACCTGCGAGCGGCTCATCCAGGGATTAGTCCGCTTCCAGATACGCTACCTGGCAGCACTCTGCATCATGTTTAACAGAACGGAGTGCAGCTTAAGAACCGCAGAGGCGTTTCTGAGCAAGAACGGTTACATGCATTACATGTATTATTGCTAGTGAAAGCAGCACCATTCTGCACGGGACGGTATTCAGGAGAGCTTTCAAATTCTTTCCAGGTTTATTTTATTCTTCACATTATATTTAAAAAAAATATAGCAAAGTATACTGTCAACTGGGGTTTAACTCTGTAAATATTATCAGTCGGCATGGGGCAGGGGGTCTGTGGAGACATAACTTCAGTGGTAGGACAGTCAGGACTGCGGCTTTAGTAACGTGCTCTCTGTGGTGGAGAGATACTTCTCAGTTTCAGTCAACCCAGGGAATTTGGGGGTTCTTGGGATTGTCTTTGGGGTGTTTTTTGAGTAGGGGTAATCTGTCGGTTTGGGATGGATTACTGCAGTCACTCTCCTTCTTGTCCACTGCTGACTCTTTTTTCTCACTGAGTGTATATTGTGTGCGGGCTCATGGGTTGATTGATAATATTTATTTTGAACGAGACAACATAAAAAAGAAGAATAAAAACAAAAAATCCAAATGCAGTCCGAAAAGGAACAGGATTGAAGCCAGAAGCTTATCTTGTCCTGTCCCATCCTTAACTAATTAACACACACACACCTGCTTGCTCATATACACATACATACATAATGTACATACATACATTGCCATAACAACAAGTGAAAACTTATGAGCAATGAGCAAGGATGTGAATAAACAAATCTCTACATGCATTTCAAGATCTTATTACTTATTAAAATAATAGAAATTTATAAACGAGAACACAATGAGTAAACAACTTCCCACTGATCATACAATCCATGAGAACCATCTTCCTTCCTATATTTATCTAATTTCTCATTTTTGTACTTTTTTTAAACTCAGAATGTTTGGACACTGTTTTAACTCCATTCCATAATTTAACTCCATAGCTTGAAACACAAAAACCTCTCTTTAGTTGTTCATACACCCACTGCCTTAAAAGGAACTCGGATTATATTGGCATGTTAGCTCTATATGCTTTATTTTTATGTTACTAACATAACTATAATATAATTTTTTTGAAAATAATTCCCAGTTTTATATATTTTTAAAAAACTTTATTACGATGTAAATTGCCATTATTGTTTACGTCGCAATGCATTCTGGATAGTGACGTAGAATGGTTGCAGCCGTTTTTTTCTGTCTTATACAAGCCAAGAAGTGAAGCTCCTAACTACTGCCATTTGTCAGTGAAAATGCCACATTGCGCGGCTTTTGGATGTAATTTCCAATCAAAGGGAAATAAAGAGAGCGGGGTAAGCCTCCATAGCTTTCCTAAAGAGGGAAAGTGGAGGAAAAAGTGGGGCGGCAGCGGCTCAGCAGGTAGAGCAGGTTGTCTAATAACCCGATGGTTGGCGGTTCGCATCACGCTCTCCCCAGATATCCTGCCGTTGTGTCCCTGGGCAAGACACTTCACCCGCATTGCCTCCAGTGCCCATAACACTGGGTATGAATGTGTAAAAATGTTTAAATGCTCGGTGGTGGCCAGAGAGGCTGCTGGCGTGGATTGGCAGCCACATTTCCCTCACTCTGAGTCTGTGATCGTGCGCTGTACGCTGTGATAATAACACAATATCACTCAAAGCGCACGAGCGTGAACTTTGCGCACCAGTGTGGTGGATGAAATAAGGGAACCCAGTGTGGAGGCACGGAATAATTGCAGGCAGGACACGCGAACTGAAGTTTAAAAGGGTGTTTATTTCATACTCCAGCGCTGTGGAGCGAGCCCCTTTTTTTTTTTTATTACTTATTTTGTACTAACCGCAGTGGGCAGCACAGTTTACCCTCGGCCGGGGGATCGCGGAGATCGTGGGTTCGATCCCTGCCCCCAGCCAACAGTGATCTGTGTGGAGTTTGCATGTTCTCCCCGTGTTTGCGTGGGTTTACTCCGGGATTTCTCCAGTTTCCGCCCACATGTCAAAAACATGCAGGTTAGGGAGTTAAGGGGCGCTTGCACACGCAGCGACTGGCAGCTGGTGGCTTGTCACCAGACTGCAAAACAAATCTACCTATGGATACAAAATAAGTAATAAAAAAAAAAAAGGGCTCGCTCCACAGCGCTGGAGTGAGCTTCGTGCTGGAGGATGAAATAAACACCCTTTTAAACTTCAGTTCGCAGTGTCCTGCCTGCAATTATTCTGTGCCTCAACACTGGGTTCCCTTATTTCATCCGCCACACTGGTGCGCAAAGCGCACGCTCGTGCACTTTGCACGATATTGTACTTTATCATAGCGTGATTAATACATATGTCAGCTCTATCAAGTGTTGTGGGATGTCTGGTGCGTGTGTTTGGATGGGCAGCTCGGTGCGTGGACGTGAGTGAGTGATGGCGTTTGCGCAGCAGAGGCACCCCCCCCCCCCCCTCCAGTGTGTGTGGCGAACGGTGTGTGATTTGGTGTGGATAAGTAGAAAGAGCGAGGCGACCAGAGCAGGTAGAATTTGTTGCTGACAACAGTGCAGTATATAAATAAAGCCCCAACGCTTCAGCAAAAACGGCCTGTGCTTCTGTGTACCACAAGAGTGAGGTTTACTCGGGAATTGACCGCGGAGGAAGATGCATCTCCCCTGCGTCCCAAAACCACAGTTAGGAGACGAAAGGCAGGAACGGTCAACACAAGCGTGCGATCACAGACATGTCTCATGCGCGCGCTTTGAGCGATATAGTGCTATTATCACAGCGTGATTAATACATATGTCAGCTTTATCAGGCATGCGCTACAGCGCGTGATCACAGACTCGGAGTGACGGAAATGTGGCTGCCAATCCGCGCCAGCAGCCTCTCCGACCACCACCGAGCATTTAAACATTTTTACACATTCATACCCAGTGTTATGGGCACTGGAGGCAATGCGGGTGAAGTGTCTTGCCCAGGGACACAACGGCAGGATATCTGGGGAGAGCGTGATGCGAACCGCCAACCATCGGGTTATTAGATGACCTGCTGAGCAGCTGCCGCCCCACTTTTTCCTCCACTTTCCCTCTTTAGGAAAGCTATGGAGGCTCACCCCGCTCTCTTTATTTCCCTTTGATTTGAAATTACATCCAACAAATTACATCCAACATCTGCAATGTGGCATTTTCACTGACAAATGGCAGTAGTTAGGAGCTTCGCTTCTTGGCTTGTATAAGACAGAAAAAACGGCTGCAACCATTCTACGTCACTACCCAGAATGCATTGCGACGTAAACAAAAATCGTAATAAAGTTTTTTAAAAATATATAAAACTGGGAATTATTTTCAAAAAAAATTATATTATAGTTATGTTAGTAACATAAAAATAAAGCATATAGAGCTAACATGCCAATAAAATCAGAGTTCCTTTTAAGAAGTAACTCCTCCCCTTAAATGATAACCCTTTTGTCTTTCAACGAACATGTTTTGGATGTTAACTGGCTGTAAACTGTTCCTTACTTTGTACATTATTATGGCAGTTTTATATTCCACCAGATCAAAGAATTTCAAACTTTTAGACTGTAAAAATAAACCATTTGTGTGATCACAGAAACCAGCACCATGAATGATTCTTATTGCTCTTTTTTGTAAAATAACAAGTGGCTGTGATGAGCTTTTATATGTATTTCCCCAAACTTCTGAACAAGAATTTAAATATAGTAAAACCAGTGAACAATACAAAGGGTTCACTGAAGACACGGACTCTTTTTCACACAGGTGCCTCAGTCAATACCCACTTCAAACAGTTAAGTTTGATGTGAAGGGCATTAAGGAGCTCATGTTTGACAAGATAAGATAAGCCTTTATTAGCCCCACAATGGGGAAATTCCAGGATTGCAACAGCACAGGGATAGCAACACTCAGAGCAATAATTTAGAAGATAGGATAATAAGAGCAGTGAAAATACATATGTACACAGAATATACATAGCACAGAGCATTGTAGCTACAGTCGATGGAATAAACAGCATAACGGTCTATTCAGTTACTCCACATAGTATGAATATGTACCCATACAGCATATTTCGTATTTGAATCAGCCTAGTGGACCATTATTGTGCAAGTTTGTTACGTTTGGGGGATGGGGACTGGACTTTGTGGACTGGTGCTTGCGGAACTGCCTCCAGATCAATGTGAGGAAGACCAAGATACTGGTGGTGGTGGACTGCCGCAGGCGTGGACCCCCCCCGCCCCCCCCCCCCACACACACACAGAGCACCAGTAAACATCCAGGGAAAAGATATTGAGATGGTGACATCTTACAAGTGCCTGGGTGTTCACCTGAACGATGAACTGCACTGGTCACACAACACCAACATGTTCTACAAGAAAGGGCAGCACAGGCTGTTCCTTCTGAGGAGACTCAGGTCTTTCGGTGTGCAGAGGGCACTCCTGAAGACCTTCTGCAACCTTGTGGTGGCATCAGCCGTCACGTGTGGAGTGGTCTGCTGGGGGAGCGGCATCACGGCAGCTGACAGGAAGAGACTGAACAGGCTGATTAAAAAAGCCAGCTCTGTTCTGGGGCACCGCCTCAACCCAGCTGAGGAGATGGGAGAGAGGAGGATGGTGGCTAAGCTGTCATTTCTGCTGGAGTCCAAGTCACACCCCATTCGGGACATGCTGAATGCACTGAGGAGCTCATTTAGTGGCAGGCTGTGCCATCCTAGGTGCTCGAGGGAGAGGTTCCGCAGGTCCTTCCAGCCTGCTGCTGTCAGACTTTACAATCTATCTGGTGTTGCTCATAGAGACCGTACATAACACCACTACTTTGCACAGTAATAATAATGCTGTTAATACCATTTAACTACAATACTCTTGCACTGTGTAAATATACTGTGTATACTGTATACAGTATGTATATTTACTGTTTTTCTATCCAATTTCTTATCTTATTTATTATTGCTCTGAGTGCTGCTATCTCTTTGCTGCTGCAACCCTGTAATTTCCCCATTGGGGGACTAGTAAAGGTTTATCTTATCTTATTAGAGTTTCACTTAAATATGTGACTGATGTTTTTACACAGCAGAGCTCTGGTCAAATGTTAAAGCTATAAAATATTTACTCGAGTGCTTTTTTGTTATCCCCGCCGGTCGAAGCCCAAAGGGGTCGAAGAGCCCTTTAGGTGAAGATCAAAGGGTGATTATGTTATGGGTCCGTCTGTCCTTCTGTCTGTCCGTCCGTCCGTCTGTCCCCATCACAGTAATTACTGAAAGGAACGATGTAGGTTTTTCAAATACAGTAGTTGCATCTAGTACACATTTTGGACGATTTATACCTAGGCCTAAATATGGGTTTGGGATCAAGGGGTCAAAGTTCATTGCATTTACACTATGGTAAATGCAACATTTACTATTACTATAAAACGAGTAAAGCGAGGGCCACCAAACCTGGTATACAGGTTCACTCTAAGACTGTGACCTCTGACTACAGGTTTGGGGTAAAAAGGTCAAAGGTCAAGGTTGCCACTCCCTATGCTCTCTTACTATAGAACGTGTAAAGCCATCTTTAAGGTCACCAAACCTGCTATACAGGTTCACCTTGGGATCCTGACCAACAGCTAAGCTAGGCTGTATGCTAAGTATTGGGATCTTCAAAGAAAACTGAAGCGGGGCATATTGCACTCACCTCAGATTGTTATTGTGTGTCTTTGTCCCTCCAGATGCTCCACAGCTGCATGACTGTAAGGAGGAGGAATTTCTCACTGTCCAGCAGCTCTCCAGTCTGGACCAGGAGGAACAAGATGCTGCACAGGTTAAAGAGGAAGAAGACAAAGTCTGTACCAGTCAGGAGGAAGAACATTTTGGACTGAAACAAGAGACTGATACTTTCATGGTGACGCCTACTGATGAGGACAATAACAACAGTGAAACTGAACCAAACAGTGAGCAGCTCCTCTGTCACAACTCTCCTGAAACAAAGAGCCAAGACCAGGGAGCAGGTAACCCAGGATCAAGTAAACATGAAGAGCCAAAGAAGAAACTTCACAGAAACAGAAGTGACAGTAACAATGTAGACAACTCCTCCATGTCAGAGAATCAGTGTGATATTGACGCAGGTGAAAAGTCTGTAAAATGTTCTGTTAATGACAAAGACCGTAAAAATGAGTCCCAAAAGAAGAAACTTCACACAGTTAGGTCACATGTTTGCAACACATGTGGGAAAAGATTCAGGATGAAGAGTCATTTATCAGTTCATGAGAGAATTCACACAGGTGAGAAGCCATTTTCTTGTGAAACATGTGGGCAAAGATTTAATGAACGTGGTTCATTGAAAATTCATATGAGAATTCACACAGGTGAGAAGCCATTTTCTTGTGAAACATGTGGGCAAAGATTTATTCAAAGTTGGAATTTGAGAAACCACATGAAAATTCACACAGGTGAGAAGACATTTTCTTGTGAAACATGTGGCCAAAGTTTTAATCAACATGTTCATTTGAAAACTCATATGAGAATTCACACAGGTGAGAAGCCATTTTCTTGTGGAACATGTGGACAAAGTTTTAATCAACATGTTCATTTGAAAACTCATATAAGGATTCACACGGGCGAAAAGCCATTTTCTTGTAAAATATGTGGACAAAGTTTTAATCAACATTCTCATTTGACAACTCATATGAGAATTCACACAGGTGAGAAGCCATTTTCTTGTGAAACATGTGGGCAACGATTTAATCGATTTGATTCTTTGAAAACGCACATGAGAATCCACACAGGTGAGAAGCCATTTTCTTGTAAAACTTGTGCACAAAGTTTTAATGAATGTAGTAATTTAAAAAGACACATGAAAATTCACACAGGTGAGAAGCCATTTTCTTGTGAAACATGTGGGCAGAGTTTTATCCAGAGTGGTGCTTTGAAAACACACATGAGAATTCACACCGGTGAGAAGCCATTTTCTTGTGGAACATGTGGGCAAAGATTTAATCGATGTGGTCATTTGAAAACTCATATGAGAATTCATACGGGTGAGAAGCCATTTTCTTGTAAAATATGTGGACAAAGTTTTAATCAACTTTCTCATTTGAAAACTCACATGAGAATTCACACAGGTGACAAGCCATTTTCTTGTGGAACATGTGGGCAAAGATTTAATCAATTTGATTCTTTGAAAACGCACATGAGAAGCCACACAGGTGAGAAGCCATTTTCTTGTGGAACATGTGGACAAAGTTTTAAACAACATGTTCATTTGAAAACTCATATGAGAATTCACACAGGTGAGAAGCCGTTTTCTTGTGACACATGGGCAAACATTTAATGATCATAGTAATTTAAAACGACATGAGAAGTCACACAATTAAGAAACTGTAGTCTTGCAAAATATGCAGGAAATGCTTCACTCAGTGTTTTCATTTATCACACGGAACTCACAGTTGAAGTCCTGTCATACAGTTACATCTGTAGATCTTTTTCAGGATCAAATCTCTTTTGTGTGAATGAAATGTTATTTAAATTGCTGATGCTTTAAAATCTTTTCCGATTTATTTTTTAATTTAAAAAAATAAATCAGTTTGGTAAAGTCTGTCATCAGATCATCTGCTTATTCACTCTCCTTTGGATCCTCAGACCTCCAATGTGCTGGATAGATGGACATCATTAGCTTTTTAGATGGGTCGGGCATTGTGATGAGGGGTCTGGAGGGTGCTCCCCACCATAAAAAATTAATGTAGTAGATGCCATTTTCTGCATTTGTGTGTTTTAGTAGCTCTTTAATTGATTGAACACTTTATTTTGAACATGTAAATGAAAAAAATAATCAGCAAAAGTGCATTGTGAACAGATGAACAAAAGAAAAAGACACTGAAATGCCTTTCATATCCTGTATGTATGTATGGTTGCATTGTATCCTCTTTTTTTTTTTTAAGATTAAGAGGTTTTTTAGACCAAAGAACATCAACTGTAAATGTTTTTATCCCTCTCCCGTCGAAGCCCAAAGGGGTCGAAAAGCCCTTTGGGCTTCGACCAGCAGAGAATTATGTTATGGGTCAGTCCGTCCGTCTGTCCTACTTTTGTGAAATCAACTCCTCCTACAGTTTTTTCCCCAATTGTTTTGAAACTCTGTACCATGGTTTGATAAACACTGAGGATACACCTATTGTAATTTGGTTCTGCTCGGATGATTTTTGCAAGAATTGTAGCCCCTGACCTATGACCTCCTATTTCACCTCACTTCATAGATAGTAACTGCCTTGTGAAATCAACTTCTCCCTCATTTTTGTTCCAATTGTTTTGAAACATGGTACCCTGGTTTGATATACGCCAATGATGTGCATATTCAATTCAATTCAACTTTATTTTGCAATTTGACTCTGATCGGATGATCTTGAGATCAAAAGTCAGAGGCCAGATTTTCCCTAAATCTTCTAAACACTATAACTACAGAAAGAAATGATCTAGGCTTTTCAAATCAATACAGTAGTTGTTCGTAATACATATCTTGGATGATTTACACCCTTGCCTAACTATGGGTTTGGGGTCAAGGGGTCAAAGTTCAAAATTAACATTGCAGTTGCACTATTGTAAATCGTAAAAAATACCACATTTACTATTACTATAAAGCTAGAGCCACCAAACATGGTATGCAGGTTCACGTTGGGATCCTGACCTCTGACTATGGGTTTGGGGTCAAAAGGTCAAAGTTCAACATTGACATTCCCTATGCCTAATTACTGTAGCAACGAGTAAAGCCAGCGTCACCAAACTTGGTACACAAGTTCACCCTGTGACACTGAAGTGTGACTATGGTTTTGGGATCACAAGGTCAAAGGTCAACATCAAAATGGCTTAGAAACTATATCTCAACAACAAAGAAAGCTAGGGTCACCAGACTTGCTCCACAGGTTCACCTTGGGATCAAAGGCCAAGGTTAACTTTCCTTTTTACTGTTGTTGAGTCTAAACTACCTTAAACCCCAGTTCTTTGATACGACGGCCAAATAACCAGGCTAAGAGATGAAGTACATTTTCACTGGATTTACTGAAAGTGAGATATGGAATTACAACAGCGCTGGGACACACCTCTTAGGCAATTCCTCGAGAGGGTGTGCCACCCCAAAATGGAGCCCTATGGTTTTTATAGCCTGACCACCCCCCTCATGCAAGAGGGAGGGGTTTTTACCTCATTGTATCTGTAACATATTTTAAACTTACGTGTCAGCTCAGCTGTGTACAGAGCTGATTCTGATTTCAACGAATGAATTATGGGGTATAATCTAAACTCTGCAGTGTAGCGTGTAAAGCAAGCAGATGAAGTGTGAGAGAGAGAGAGACAGAGAAATCAAGTCATTTTATCAACAATACCCCCTGTTGAGGTGTCCTATCAGGGCACCTCACTATCTATCTATCTACCGATCATATCTATCAATCTAAACCTACGTTTTTGCATCTCGATGGGTCTAATACCCATCTCATAACCCTAGTCTACCCCATATGTGTATAGTGTTTCTAAAGTTCTATATGTGCGTGATGTCCTCCTTCTGGCATTCGCATAGACCTGCCCCCCTCAGGTCGCCATCTCTCCAGAGGACATCGGGTGTGGTGCAGACATCATGAGTTAATATAACTAACAATCCTATATGGGTAAAATATATTCAAAACTAAACTATCCTCATCTATGCATAGATATGAATATATGTGAAAATGCGTACATGCATACATATTCATTCATTCATTCATCTTCTTCCGCTTAATCCTTTTCGGGTCGCGGGGGGGTGGGGGGGCTGGAGCCTATCCCAGCATCTTTGGGTGAGAGGCAGGGTACACCCTGGACAGATCGCCAGTCCATCGCAGGGCCAACACAGAGAGACAGACAACCATTCACTCTCACAGTCACACCTAAGGACAATTTAGAATCCCCAGTTTTGATGCCAATTAACCTAACTTGCATGTTTTTTGGCATGTGGGAGGAAACCGGAGAAATCCCGGAGTAAACCCACGCAGACATGGGGAGAACATGCAAACTCCACACAGATCACTGTTGGTCAGAGGCTGGGATCGAACCCAGGATCCCCCGGTCAAGGTGAGTTGCTGTGCTGCCGCAGTGCTAACCACTCCTTCACCGCGCCGCCATGCATACATACAGTGGGGCAAAAAAGTATTTAGTCAGCCACCAATTGTGCAAGTTCTCCCACTTAAAAGATGAGAGAGGTCTCCAATTTTCATCATAGGTATACCTCAACTATGAGAGACAAAATGAGGGAAAAAAATCCAGAAAAGCACATTGAAGGATTTTTAATGAATTAATTGGTAAATTCATCGGTAAAATAAGTATTTGGTCAATAACAAAAGTTCATCTCAATACTTTGTTATATACCCTTTGTTGGCAATGACAGAGGTCAAACATTTTCTGTAAGTCTTCACAAGGTTTTCACACACTGTTGCTGGTATTTTGACCCATTCCTCCATGCAGATCTCCTCTAGAGCAGTGACGTTTTGGGGCTGTCGCTGGGCAACACGGACTTTCAACTCCCTCCAAAGATTTTCTATGGGGTTGAGATCTGGAGACTGGCTAGGCCACTCCAGGACCTTGAAATGCTTCTTACGAAGCCACTCCTTCATTGCCCGGGTGGTGTGTTTGGGATCATTGTCATGCTGAAAGACCCAGCCACGTTTCATCTCCAATGCCCTTGCTGATGGAAGGAGGTTTTCACTTAAAATCTCACGATACATGGCCCCATTCATTCTTTCCTTTACACGGATCAGTCGTCCTTGTCCCTTTGCAGAAAAACAGCCCCAAAGCATGATGTTTCCACCCCCATGTTTCACAGTAGGTATGGTGTTCTTTCTCCTCCAAACACGACAAGTTGAGTTTTTACAATAAAGTTCTATTTTGGTTTCATCTGACCATATGACATTCTCCCAATCCTCTTCTGGATCATCCAAATGCTCTCTAGCAAACTTCAGACGGGCCTGGACATGTACTGGCTTAAGCAGGGGGACACGTCTGGCACTGCAGGATTTGAGTCCTTGGCAGCGTAGTGTGTTACTGATGGTAGCCTTTGTTACTTTGGTCCCAGCTCTCTGCAGGTCATTCACTAGGTCCCCCCGTGTGGTTCTGGGATTTTTGCTCACCGTTCTCGTGATCATTTTGACCCGACGGGGTGAGATTTTGCATGGAGTCCCAGATCGAGGGAGATTATCAGTGGTCTTGTATGTCTTCCATTTTCTAATAATTGCTCCCACAGTTGATCTCTTCACACCAAGCTGCTTACCTATTGCAGATTCAGTCTTCCCAGCCTTGTGCAGGTCTACAATTTTGTTTCCGGTGTCCTTTGACAGCTCTTTGGTCTTGGCCATAGTGGAGTTTGGAGTCTGACTGTTTGAGGTTGTGGACAGGTGTCTTTTATACTGATAGAGAGTTCAAACAGGTGTCATTAATACAGGTAATGAGTGGAGGACAGAGGCACCTCTTAAAGAAGTTGTTACAGGTCTGTGAGAGCCAGAAATCTTGCTTGTTTATAGGTGACCAAATACTTATTTTACCGAGGATTTACCAATTAATTCATTAAAAATCCTTCAATGTGATTTTCTGGATTTTTTTTTTCTCATTTTGTCTCTCATAGTTGAGGTATACCTATGATGAGAATTGGAGACCTCTCTCATCTTTTAAGTGGTAGAACTTGCACAGTTGGTGGCTGACTAAATACTTTTTTCCCCCACTGTGTGTGTCTATATATATATTGTGACGTAAGCAGGGTTCACACAAAGACAATGGAGCAGATGGTTGTGATCAACGGGATTTATTTTACACACCCCGACCCCCAACCTGCTTCTGAGCACAGAGGAGGGGAGGTCATTCTCCCAGACCTCCGTTTCAATCATGGTTACACACACATGATACATCTTGCCCTAATCCTGCTAAACACTGCTGGGTCATTATAATGCAGTTATAATGACACAGCAGTATAACTCAGAAATAACACATTTAACACACATACAGTAATGTTTCAAACTGGCAAAGCATGCTGGGAAATCCCTGCCCCCCTTAACATGGCCCCGACGTTACACTATATATATATATATATATATATATATATATATATATATATATATACGAATACATTCATATACATGCATCTATTCTTTCATTAATCATTTATTGCAGAGGAAACCTGTGGGGCAGCAGCAATGCAAAGCAAAATCTAACACCATGTGAATGTACATTGTAGACCCTAAACTATCCCATCGGCGTCTTCTGGATCCCCATCAGTCGTGGCACAACCTCGTCATTGTCCTGGCAATAGGTGGGCAGGTGGGTCCCCTTGATCTAGGGCCAGTCCTTGGAGAGAAGGTCACTAAAATAGATCTTTCTTTTGTTTTTTATTTTAATTTTTATTCTTTAGCTTAAAACATAAAACTCGTCAATTAGAAAATTGTGCTCTACTGATTTAGATGAAATCTATTTAGCTTGGAGAAATCATCTTTTAATTTATAAAAATCTCTTAGAAATGCTAGGGCAAGTTATTCTGCATTAATAGAAGAGAACAAGAATAATCCCAGGTTTCTTTTCAGCATTGTAACCAGGCTGTCAGGACTCTGTCGCCTGATTGCTGGGGTCTTTCTGCAGCTGTGGGGGTTCCCCCTACAGTTGAAAGTGCTATAAGATGACTGTTGTTGTGAAATAGTGCTGTATAAATAAAGTTGAATTGATTAAATTGAATTCATTATTGATCATCTATTGGTAATTTTATGTACTATTTTTCTGAAGATTTATTTTGCTAATTAATTTCTTTGATACCCCCTTTTTTGATGCATGGAGACACACATGCAGCAAAGTTACAGGGTATTTGCTTGATTCTTTTACTGAAAGGAAGTCTGTTACCACCTTTAATTTAGATGAAAATTTGTGGGTAGTACAGCTTCTTCAAAATGAGATTTCTATAATCATGACTTCTTTTGTGACATCTTTTGAACTAATTTACAAATTCCATTTAAGAAAAACAAAATGGCTATCTGTGCAGATTTGATATAATTTAGCATTGATAAATAAGGTTGGTTTGTCCAATTGAACACAGATAGGTTGAATTTGTATAAATGAATAAAGATTGTGTCACACTCTTTCAGTCAGTGGAGAGGTGGACATTTTGCCTAATTAAGATTTGGTTTAATTTTGTACAAGGAATGCCTCATTTTATAAATTCCTTGGTAAATTATGGGGTGGAATGTAGTCCCGAGGCCCATCTTGGCCACGGCTGAGCATCAGGAAAACGCATTCCTTATTACTGTCACATTTCTGAAATATGATGTTGTCACACCATTATGTGGTGAGTAACATCAAATGTATCCTGCAGTGCAAAATCATATAAACATTACACTTGTAAAGTCAGAGTCATTTAAATCATTATACCTTATGTCATTTACATTGTCATACAAAGTCATACTTAGCTTCAAAAAATGCTTATCAATTCAGGGGTCCTTTCTCCTGTGGTCAGTCAATGTCACCCCTTTTTTATTATTTTATTACATATTGCATATGTCACCAAAGATTTATTAAATTAAAAGGTAATTGATTGGATATTTTCAGATTGCATTGATTATTGTATGTGATTTTAATGCTATATTATTCTACTTTATATTATTCTACTGCCAAAGATAGGATGCCCACCAAAGTTGCAAAGCCTCATCGAATCGTTTCACACCAACATGCAGGGGATAGTGCAGCACGATGGCAACGTCTCAGAGCCATTCAACATACGCAGCGGAGTGAAACAGGGCTGTGTACTTGCGCCAACCCTCTTTGGGATTTTCTTTGCTATGCTCCTGAGGCATGCCTTCAGCACAGCAACAGAGGGAATCTACCTGCACACAAGATCTGACGGCAGGCTTTTCAACCTCGCCCGCCTGAAAGCCAGAACCAAAGTACGCGAGGCTCTAATCAGAGACATGCTGTTCGCAGACGACGCTGCAGTTGCAACCCACACACGGCAGGAGCTTCAGACCCTGATGGACCGCTTCTCCCAGGCATGCAAGGACTTCGGGCTTACCATCAGCCTGAAGAAGACTAACGTCTTGGCGCAAGGCACGGAAGCACCACCAACCATCACCATTGATGACTACGAGCTGGAGGTCGTGAATCAGTTCACGCACCTGGGGTCCACGATCAGCAACAACCTCTCGCTTGATACAGAGATCGACAAGAGGATTGGAAAATCAGCCCTCACACTCGCTCGCCTCACCACACGAGTGTGGGAGAATCCCAAACTCTCTGTCAAGATGAAGATGGCAGTGTACAACGCCTGCGTCATCAGCACACTGCTCTATGGGAGTGAGACGTGGACAACATATGCCCGGCAGGAAAAGAGACTGAACTCCTTCCACTTGCGCTGCATTCGCCACATCCTGGACATATCCTGGCAGGACAAAGTGCCCAACACAGAAGTTCTGTCCCACGCCGGCCTTCCCTCCATGTTCACTCTACTCAGGCAGCGCAGGCTCCGCTGGCTAGGCCACGTTCACCGTATGGAGGATGGCAGAATCCCCAAAGACGTCCTCTATGGAGAACTGGCAACTGGCAGGAGAGACGTTGGCCGCCCACAGCTGCGCTTTAGAGACGTCTGCAAGAGAGACATGAAGGCCCTGGATATCAACACAGAGTGCTGGGAGGACCTTGCAACGGACCGCTCCAAATGGAGAGGCACCCTGACCACACAGCTCAAGGCGGGTGAAGAGAGACTGACTGCTGCAGCAGATGAAAAAAGGACCCGCAGGAAGAACCGCCACAGACCCAGCAGCACGGAGACCACCCACAAGTGTGACCTGTGTGACAGGGACTGTCATTCGCGCATCGGCCTGTTCAGCCACAGGCGGTGCTGTTCCAGCAGAGTAGACTAGTTTAGGATTCTCTTCCATGGTCATCATAGACCGACGGAGGCCGACGACATTATTCTACTTTATATTATAATTGCATCTGGTGGATATAATGAGCCAAAGTCTGATTCACTGTATTTTTCCATTGTCTCAGAGCTTGAAAAGACTGTCTGTTTTTCAGTGTGAGATTAGGTTGAACAAGATTGTAAATAATGATGAGGGTTTCATTGTTTTCAAACTGTACTGTATGCCTGTAGTTACAGTGACCAGGTCATGCAGCAGAATGTTCAGTGCTGACCATAGATTAGAAGCTCCAAATGGCGGCTCCAGCCAGTCTAGCTTAGATAAGGTCAGGGCCTTGAACACATGTTAGGGAGTTGGTGTTAACAGGCTCTGAGGCAGTAACGATGATGTTATGATTCCTTGTTAATTTGGCAAATCTAATTCCTGGTGAAAGCTAAAAAAAAATTTTTTTGGGAATGCTTTTCCCTTTCCTTTTGAAAAACAAAGAATAAGGAATAGCAGAAAAACCTTTAAATCACACCTAAAGCTTCCACAATTTGAATGTGAGTTCGCTACTCCCAATAAGTATTCACTAAATATTTTGTGAATCAATTAAAGTTTTACCAATTGACATGGGTAATCACTTAGTTTAAGATTATATTCAAACAAAACAATATCCTATATTAAAAGCCTTAGACCAGTGCTGCATTTTAGAATGAATAACTGTAGATATAAACCTAATCTCTGTTTTCAAAAATTTATGACACAAAATCACAGTCTGTGGCCTGTATTTTTTTAAGGCTGACTCTGTCTATTCTTATCTAGGTCAAAATGACACAGCTCACTAATCAGTCTTCTTGTGGTATGTCTGTCTTTTCTGTTCATAAATTTACCATCTCCCAATAATAAAACTTCATCCTCATCTTGCTATTTTCTCTAGGAGGGAAAAAGTCTGGCCTAAGGTCGAAATGTAAATAAGATTGCATATGTCATTTATTAAAAGGTAAGTATAGTAAACAAAACAACAATATAACATACAATTACCAAGACCTTTGTTTGATAATCCGTAGCCAAATCATATGCACAAGTACATTAATTATTAATCTCTTTTGAACCCCTATGCTTTAACTCATGTGATATAGGGTATACATAAAGCCTTCAGTGATTAGGCATTATTAAGTGACATCATAATATTGTAATATTCAATTAATTTCATCATTGTCATGATGGTACCATTGATTAAGATGTGAATTGGGCGCATGCGCACGCAGCGACCAGCAGCTTGGTGATATAGTGCGTGTGTGTGTTTTTTGTACTTTTTTGCGTTTTTAGAAAATCCTCTGTGTCGTTTCTGCCCTGGAGCGTTTGTGGAATATATGGCGAACAGCTCCCTGGTATCTGCAACATGGATTTCCTCTCATATCTCGCACTGCTGCTTTCTGTGTTCTGGCTCTTTGTCTCTGAGGTAAACACGTTCGGCTCCATGGCGAGCAGAATAGCGGGCAGAATACAATATTCCAGGGACGTGTTGCTGCGCTTTAACGCAGCTGGTGCAGAGTCTCTGATTGCGCCCAAATTTCAGCTGCCGGACTTTATTTTGAGAGACGGACACAGCGGTGAAAAAAGAAGCGGCAGGAGGAAGCGTGGAAGACGTGGAGGTGTGAAATTGCGCCTTAGGAGACGTCAGTTTGGTAACATTCCTCTTTCTTCGATCATTTTTGGGAATGCACAGTCTGTGAGAAACAAGGTGGAGGAAATTCAAGGCAATGTACGTTACCAGAAGGATTTTAAGAACTGCTGCGTCATGGCTTTCACTGAATCTTGGCTTACTGCGCATGATCGGGATGCAGACCTGTGGATTGACGGCTTTGGAGCTCCGCTGCGCTCGGATCGGCAGGAAGAGGTAACTGGGAAGCGTCAGGGGGGCGGAGTATGTTTATACATTAATAAGCAGTACTGCACATCTGTCACGGTCAGAGAGCGCATCTGTACACCCCATGTGGAGCTGCTGTCTGTGTCACTACGCCCCTTTTATTTGCCTCGAGAGTTTCCCCAATTTTTCATCACAGTTGTGTACATTCATCCGAGGGCAGACGCTGACTCCGCCTCCAGCACCATCTCTGATGTGGTGCAGCGGCTGCAGTCAATTTCTCCAGAGGCGCCAAACTTCATTCTTGGGGATTTTAACCATGTTTCGTTAAAGAAGACACTTAAAAACTTTCATCAGTATGTCTCCTGCCCAACCAGGCGAAAAAAGACATTGGACCTGTGCTATGGATCCATAGAGAGGGCCTATAAATCACTCCCCCTTCCTCCTTTAGGATCCTCAGATCACAACTGTGTTCATTTGCTGCCCACATATAAAACTGCTCTCAGAAGAGGCAAGGTGGAGATGAGAGACATTGATGTGTGGACAGAAGATTCAGAGCACAGCCTCCAGGAATGCTTTGACTGTACAGACTGGAAGATGTTTATAATGGCCTGCGGGGATGATTTGGACTCTCTGGCTGAGCTCACATGCTCATACATGGCTTACTGTCAAAATAAGTTTGTTCCACGTAAACGTGTCAAAATATACCCCAACAACAAACCATGGGTTACTAAATCAGTTAAATCCTGCTTACAGAGGAAAGCTCTTGCCTTTAAACAGGGGTCTGTTTCTGCGCTACAGGTTGCCACCAAGGAGCTGAAGGCCGAAATTTTAAGAGCAAAACAGAATTATAAATCAGAGTTGGAAAGCAAGATGGCAGCAAATAAACTTGGTTCGGCCTGGGCCAGTATGAAAACTATCGCAGGCCTTCAGAGCACAGAGCGCAGTAATCGTGTGTTTTTAGATGGTTTTAGTTCAGACACAGAGCTGGCTAATGCTCTTAATTGTTTTTATGGTCGTTTTGACTCCTTTGATTTTAGCACAGAAATCCATGATTTGAAGCAGAAACTCAAAGACAATCAGCACTTTAATATTGAGATGCAGGATGTTAAAAGGGAGTTCCGCGCTGTAAAAGTGAACAAAAGTCAGGGCCCTGATAATATATGTGGACGCCTGGTAAAGTCCTGTGCACATGAACTGAGTCCTATATTTCATTATATTTTCAATAAGTCCTTACAGACACAACATGTGCCTAAGATCTGGAAAGATGCCGTGGTTGTTCCCGTTCCAAAATCCAGCTGTCCTAAAACGGTAAACGACTTTAGACCAGTTGCTTTGACTTCAATTTTAATGAAAATTTTTGAAAAACTGGTCAGACGTGAGGTCCTAAGGCAGACTGAACATGCATTGGATCCTCTGCAGTTTGCCTATAGGCCTCACAGAGGAGTGGAGGATGCCACTGTCACTCTGTTTGACATGCTTTTTAAACATCTGGATTTTAATGGGACACACGCCAGGCTTTTATTTGTGGACTTTTCTTCTGCCTTTAATACAATCCAACCTCATATTTTAGTTGAAAGGCTCCTGCAACAATTTGATTTAAGCAATAATCTGGTGGGTTGGATTCTGGATTTCTTAACCAACAGGACGCAGAGAGTAAGGGTCAATGGCACATTGTCTGACCTAAAGTGCTCTTCTACTGGCTCTCCTCAGGGGTGTGTGTTGTCACCACTACTCTTCATCCTGTACACAAACATGTGTCGGAGCAGACATGACAACAGACACATTATAAAGTATGCTGATGACTCAGTCATTGTCAGTCTCCTCCAGGATGGTGAGAGTGGCCACGGCCCAGTAGTTGATGACTTTGTTCACTGGTGTGAGGATTCCTACCTGCAGCTGAATACAACAAAAACGAAAGATATGATTATTGACTTTAGGAGGAAAACTCCCAGGCACAAAGTCACCGTACTAAAAGGCCAGACCACCGAATGTGTACAATCGTACAAATATCTTGGGACAATTATTGATAGTGGATTGAACTTTGAGGTGAACTGTGAAAGGGTGTGCAAAAAGGGTCAGCAAAATTTGCATTGTTTGAGGAAACTTGCACGCTTCCAAATTGACCGAACCATAATGACTATGTTCTATCGGGCTTTTATTGAATCTGCTTTATCCTTTTCTTTAATGTCATGGTTTGGTCAGATAAAACTGAAACAGAGAAAATCCTTGGATCAGGTAGTCAGATGGTCCAGTTGTTTGCTTGGTGAGTCACAGCTGAGCCTGACATCCCTGTACACCAGACAAGTACAGAGGATGGCCGACTCGATTTTAAATGATGACTCCCACCCTTTGCACTGCAACTTTCAGCTTCTTCCCTCCAGACGGAGGTTTGCTGTCCCAAAAAGTAGAACCCAGCGCTACAAAAACAGCTTTGTTCCTGCTGCTGTCAAAGAGTTGAACAAGCTATAAAAATTATATTGTACATATTTTATATTTACCTATTTTGTAAGATGTGTGCCTGTGTTTGTGTCTATGTTGAATGTAATTAGTGGCTTGTAAATATGGATGTCACCAACTGCAAAACAAATCTACCTACGGGTACAAATAAAGTAACCTGAACCTGAACCTGAACCTTCCTGTAAAGGGCACTGCTTTAAAAAAATATGTAAATTTATCACGTACGCAACATTAAAAACCCGCAAAATTAGATTGAAAAGGTAAACCCCCAAAACTTTGTAAAAATACCCATATTTAGATTACTCCTCTCCCACGTAGTCTGCTTTTCCCTTTTTTCTAAAACACTCACACACACACAAACACAGAATTGCTTCTTTTCTCCTATCTCCACAAGGTCGAAGTAGGAACCTTCCAGAAAGACAAAACAACCAAACTGCAGCTGCCTCTATCTAAGACTCACATACACACACAAAAAAAAAAAAAAATAACTGTGTTCCTCATTGTTCATTTTAACGTTATCCGGTTCTGTTGCCATTTAATCCGACCGTCTTTAAATATTATAGTCTGTCAATATCTTATAACATAGAATAAAGTTATTATTATGATTTTATTTATTTCCACTTCCTCACGACAATATTGCCTCACACATCAGCGTGATTTTTACTATAATTAGTTTAGTTATATTATTATATATCACCTATGAACCGATCATCCCGATCGGGTAACTTAAAACTTATGCGTTTATTTCACACACAGTAGGTCCCTATCTAATGCGATAAGACCAACTATATTTTAGAAACATGCTCGTTGCAGTTTCTCTGGGAGTTTCAACCTTTTTTGGTCTGAGCTAAAATACGCTAGGGGTGCCAACTCTACTTTTTGAAATCAAGCAATGATTCAAAGGGGTTAAAACCTTTTGGCAAAGCTATGCATCAGCTGAGTAACACTCCTTTTTTGGCAACCCTATATCAGTTGCCTCGGGGTTAAAACCTTTTACCCGGACTATGCAATGCGTAACAGGGCAACACTTCTTTTTCGATGGCCTTATTTCAGCCACCCCGGGGTTTAAACCTCTTGTCCAAGTTCTCTCCAACTCTACTTTCTGGAACAGTTTTAACGCGTATAACTGATTCCACGGGGTTAAAACCGTTTGGAGATTTCCTCATCAAATTCAGTAAATATATTTCTTAAAACAACATATCATAAATTCAAGACCATATCTCAGTTTCATTCCACAAATAAAATCACACGTGCATGAATATTTAATCTCTACAGAAAGGACTGTCCCCGAAGAGAAGGGCAGAAATTTATTGAAAAAGGTTTTCTGCTCACCTCTTATCATGTTGCGGCCGCCAGTCTGTAGAGAAAAAACCCTCACACCGTTTACAAAACTAACACTAAAATTTAGCCTTGTAACCGGGCAGAAACACCAAATTGTTGAGTCTAAACTACCTTAAACCCCAGTTCTTTGATACAACAGTCAAATAACCAGGCTGAGAGATGAAGTACATTTTCACCGGATTTACTGAAAGTGAGATATGGAATTACAACAGCGCTGGGACACACCTCTTAAAGGCCTCGGCCGGACGAAATTTCAATATCGCTAAATCATATCTTAAATTGTTGTGTGAGACGAGCTAATTTGAACCGCACATGTTTTGGTGTCAACAAATGTCGCATAAGGTGACAATGCGCTATTGAAGTATGATTTCCTTGAGAGCTGTCTGACTCTGCCAAGCGAACAGCGGCTAAGATGGCCACTGACTGTGTGACGTCAGCTCAGGAAGCGACCAGCAAACACTCGACGGACATTGCGTGTTGTTTAGGTTTTAAAATCGGCGATTACGGATATTTCTAGGAGTACTTGTGGATTACAAATAGAGTATTTATTACGATTAGGATTTCAGTGATCGAATTAATTATGGTTTGGCGTTGTGTTGTCTACGGGTGCGACGGTATACCGGAGGAGCACGCGGTGAGTGTTTATGAATTTCCCCTGCCTGGGAAAATCAGAACCGCATGGGTGAAATTCGTTCAGAAAACGCAAAAAAATTGGAATGATGTCGGTAAATCACCCAACATGTGCAGTAGACATTTCGTTGACAGCGATTTTCACAATAAGATGCAATTTGAAATGAAATTTGCAAAAAGATTGCTGCTAAAAAAATCGGCTGTTCCAACTATATATCCGTTCATTTCAAAGTCCCACTCTCAGACAAGTGTCAGTGACAGTGGCGTGAAAAGCAAGGGTGATCTACCGATGCGATCTGCTTTCAGAAAAAGAGAAGTAAACAGGGTAAGTTTTCTTTTTTTAATATTCACTGCCAATATTTACTAAAATCATTTACAAGCAATGAATTTCATTGCCTTAACAACTTATCAAATATTAGAATTTTAGGATATTCATACTAATCAAATATGAAATATTCAGTGCTGTATAGGGAGGTGGTTGTGCCTGTTTGCTCAAGTTATATTTCTATATATGTAATCCAATTTGACACCTCTGGAATGAAATTATGTTGATCTACTGTTTTTGCAGATTTTATCCACTGTCACTCAACCTTCAAATACTGTGGATTTTTCTGACCAAGCAGAGGAAGCTGATGACCAGGACTTTTATGTAAATCCACTTTCAGATCCACTAGACCAACATGTCCCACCTACATTAAATACAGCCCAGGCTATACCAGATCCTCTTCTGACAACACCCAATCCAGATCTCAAAGCCGAACCATCACTGCAACCCAAGTACAAAGATGCGAGCACTACATACGATCCACCAGCTCCTGAGAGACTGCAACCTAACACAAAAAACAATTTCACACAAACCAGAAAGTTAATTGTCCGACCAGAGAAAAAACCGGTAAAACGTGAGTATCATTGATTTGAAATCAACAATTTATTTACATTATTGTTCATGTGAACTATCAGAATAACTTGTTAACCCTAATACATTGTTAAAATTATTGATCTCCAGGCTCACACTGTCAGACCGATCCGAAGATCACACAATGGGACACAAGTCATCCGAGCACATGCGATACGTGCCGTAGATCACTGGCAACAACAGGGCCTCGCACATCGACACCAAGGAAAGCAAAGAGGAAGTTTGAGGACGTTGACACGGATGATATTGACTCTGTGTCGTCTTACGCCTCTAACAATGACCCACATGATGTTACATACCATCCAAGTTTTATGGATGTACAGTGGGGTAAAAAAGTATTTAGTCAGCCACCAATTGTGCAAGTTCTCCCACTTAAAAGATGAGAGAGGTCTCCAATTTTCATCATAGGTATACCTCAACTATGAGAGACAAAATGAGAAAAAAAAATATCCAGAAAATCACATTGTCTGATTTTTAATGAATTTATTTGCAAATTATGGTGGAAAATAAGTATTTGGTCAATAACAAAAGTTCATCTCAATACTTTGTTATATACCCTTTGTTGGCAATGACAGAGGTCAAACGTTTTCTGTAAGTCTTCACAAGGTTTTCACACACTGTTGCTGGTATTTTGGCCCATTCCTCCATGCAGATCTCCTCTAGAGCAATGATGTTTTGGGGCTGTCACTGGGCAACACAGACTTTCATCTCCCTCCAAAGATTTTCTTTGGGGTTGAGATCTGGAGACTGGCTAGGCCACTCCAGGACCTTGAAATGCTTCTTACGAAGCCACTCCTTCGTTGCCCGGGCGGTGTGTTTGGGATCATTGTCATGCTGAAAGACCCAGCCACGTTTCATCTTCAATGCCCTTGCTGATGGAAGGAGGTTTTCACTCAAAATCTCACGATACATGGCCCCATTCATTCTTTCCTTTACATGGATCAGTTGTCCTGGTCCCTTTGCAGAAAAACAGCCCCAAAGTATGATGTTTCCACCCCCATCCTTCACAGTAGGTATGGTGTTCTTTCTCCTCCAAACACGACAAGTTGAGTTTTTACCAAAAAGTTCTATTTTGGTTTCATCTGACCATATGACATTCTCCCAATCCTCTTCTGGATCATCCAAATGCTCTCTAGCAAACTTCAGACGGGCCTGGACATGTACTGGCTTAAGCAGGGGGACACGTCTGGCACTGCAGGATTTGAGTCCCTAACGGCGTAGTGTGTTACTGATGGTAGCCTTTGTTACTTTGGTCCCAGCTCTCTGCAGGTCATTCACTAGGTCCCCCCGTGTGGTTCTGGGATTTTTGTTCACTGTTCTCGTGATCATTTTGACCCCATGGGGTGAGATCTTGTGTGGAGCCCCATACTGAGGGAGATTATCAGTGGTCTTGTATGTCTCCATTTTCTAATAATTGCTCCCACAGTTGATTTCTTCACACCAAGCTGCTTACCTATTGCAGATTCAGTCTTCCCAGCCTTGTGCAGGTCTACAATTTTGTTTCTGGTGTCCTTTGACAGCTCTTTGGTCTTGGCCATAGTGGAGTTTGGAGTCTGACTGTTTGAGGTTGTGGACAGGTGTCTTTTATACTGATAACGAGTTCAAACAGGTGCCATTAATACAGGTAACGAGTGGAGGACAGAGGAGCCTCTTAAAGAAGAAGTTACAGGTCTGTGAGAGCCGGAAATCTTGCTTGTTTGTAGGTGACCAAATACTTATTTTCCACCATAATTTGCAAATAAATTCTTTAAAAATCCTTCAGTGTGATTTTCTGGATTTTTTTTTCTCATTTTGTCTCTCATAGTTGAGGTATACCTATGATGAAAATTGGAGACCTCTCTCATCTTTTAAGTGGTAGAACTTGCACAATTGGTGGCTGACTAAATACTTTTTTGCCCCACTGTATCAGACCAAAGGTATGATTCAAATTAATGAAACATTTCAAGACATAAAATGAAATATGAATTTTGTAATTTTTTATAATACTAAAGATATATAATACTAAATAATATAATATTAAAATCTATATACACTGGTTTTTTTAATAACATTTCAGTTTCAACCAAAAGGAGTCCCAAAATCAAACATGTAAAAGTAGAATAAATTTCCAATTAGCAATGAAAGTTCAGCTTTCAATTGTTAGGGAAGCAACATATTTTGCTAAGACAAACAAATATAAGCCTAAGATTTTTAGAGAAATGTGCTTTTAAAAATTGAACACGAATTTTACACCATAAAATGGTAGAAAAATTAGTCTAATGTATATGAGATCCAACTTTGATGAATGCTGAAATATTAGAATTATAAAATTGACATGCACATTAATAAACTCAATATATGATTTTAAAAAACTTTATTTAAATAACATTGATCACAAATCTAATCTTGGTAGGCAAAATCCCTTATAGTGATCCGATGGGAATGTTTCTCTGATGAGGCTCACAGCACAGGCAGGCAATATCACCCTCACTTCTTTCCCAAGATATCCCCAACACCACCGAACCAGTTGCCTGTAGGCTATGAATCTGTATCGCCTGAAAAATATGGGGTTGGCATTGATCAGCCTGTTATGCTTTACCGAAGAAAGATAACAAAACAAAGAAATCAATTGTGATGTGCTTTGTGAACAGGAGGGTGAAAAATGACATACTGAGGCAGGCCAAAAAACTAAAGGAAACTCAAGTTTACCTAAATGAACACCTGACAAAAAAAAAAACGCTGAATTAGCACGGCAGGCACGGATGCTAAAGAAACATAATAAGATACAGACAACCTGGACAAGAAATTGTAGAATTTGGATTAAACTAAATGGAACACCTGAGCAAGCAAAAAGTATAATGATCAGAGATGCTACTGACTTAGATAAATACAGATGAACACTGACTATGAAACACAGAATGAGGAAACTCAAACTCTAAAAATATGCCACTATGCTGAACATAAACCACAAGAGATGGAGAATGATATTGATCCTGATAACCACTTTTTCAATAATATTCATAACCACTGTGAATATTACACTGAAAAGCAATTCAAAAGTCAAGTGCAATTAGATGGTAAACTGTCAATAATACACTTCAATAGCAGAAGTCTTAACAAAAACTTCTCACAGATTCAGGACTATTTAAAACAGCTAAACAGAAAATTCACAGCTATAGCAGTCTCTGAAACCTGGCTTAATGCAGACCAGGCTCCCCTGATGGCAATAGAGGGATATCAGATGTTTAACATTAACAGATCTCAAAAAAAGGGTGGTGGTGTTGCACTGTATATTGATGACCTATATAGATGTAAGCTTGTAAATGAAATGTCCTCAGCACTACCAGGGATTCTGGAATGTGTTACTGTTGAGATTGACCTAGACAAAACAAAAAATCTAATCATAAGCTGCATATACAGAACACCGGGAACTTGCATTGAGACATTCAGAGATAAATTAGTCGAGCTGTACAATAATATTACTAGTAAGAAAATGGTAGCAATCTGTGGAGATTTCAATATTGATCTACTTAATCCACATCAACAAAATGTAGTTACAGAGTTCATGAACTCTATGTACAGCATGAGTCTATATCCCACAATAACACATCCCAGTAGAATCACAGCTCACTCTGCTACACTTATTGACAACCTGTTTGTCAATGTTCTCGACAAGAAAATAGAAAGTGGATTATTGATAAATGATATAAGCGACCACTTGCCAATCTTTGCACTTATCCATGGCCACACGGGGCCCAACCCAGAAAAAATCTCAAAATCGTTCAGACACAAATCACCAAAAGCAATCAGTTCTTTTAAAGAGGACTTGCTGAAGCAAGACTGGACAGAAGTCTATGTATCAGATGTAAATGAAGCCTATGACACATTTATAAACATTGTAACCACTCTTTATGAAAAAAACTGCCCATTAGTTAAAAAAAAGCTTAAACACAAATTTACTGACAAACCATGGCTAACCAAAGGACTACAAAAGGCGTGTAAAAAGAAAAATTTATTATATAAAGCTTTCATAAAGAAAAGGACAAAAGAAGCAGAGCAGCGGTATAAAACATACAAAAATAAGTTAACATATATAATAAGATGTAGTAAAAGAGACTATTACAGTAAAGAACTGGAAAAAAACAAAGACAATATTAAAAATACATGGACAATAATCAACAGTATCCTTGGAAATAAAAGCAGAAATACCAGCTACCCAACTAACATTCCAAAAAATAATAAATCGACTCCGAATGTGAATATAGCTTCACCTGCAGATGAATTTAATAATTTTTTTGTTAACATTGGACCTAAACTGGCCCGAGAAATACCCACTACGGTGCCAACAGGTGATTCAATATGCAATAACACTGCTGTAAAAGACACCATCTTCATAAAGAACACAGACGAAAGAGAGGTCATTGAAATTGTTAAATCGTTCAAAAGTAAAACATCTACTGACTGCGATGGTATTGATATGCTACTAGTCAAAACTGTTATCGAATGCATAGTGAAACCACTGACGTATATCTGTAACCTGTCTCTCCAATCAGGTATATTTCCCAATGCAATGAAAATAGCTAAAGTAATTCCGATTTACAAGACAGGCGACAGAGGGGAACTCTCCAACTACAGACCAATTTCACTATTACCGCAATTTTCCAAGATACTTGAAAAAATATTCTATGAGAGAATTGACAACTTCATACTGAAGAATGATTTATTGTGTGAGCAGCAATATGGGTTCAGACACAAAAGGACAACAGCATATGCCTTAATGGAATTTACAGAAAAAATATCAACAGCCATTGAAAATAAAGAGTATTCAGTTGGAGTATTCCTGGATCTTAAAAAAGCATTTGATACAGTAGATCACAATCTATTATTAAAGAAACTACAAAATTGTGGTATTAGAGGGGTAGCACTGTCCTGGTTAAGAAGTTACTTAAAGAATAGATATCAGTTTGTATGTGTTAACAACAAAAACTCAGAGCTACTGAAGGTCACCTGTGGAGTCCCACAGGGTTCAGTTTTGGGACCAGTATTATTCAATATGTATATAAATGATATATGTAAAGTTTCAGAAAAAATGGACTTAATATTGTTTGCTGATGACACTAACCTGCTATGCAGTGGAAACAATTTGGAACAACTTCTGGATACACTCGGAAAGGAATTAGGAAAGCTGAAACTGTGGTTTGATTCAAACAAATTAACGCTCAATTTAAGCAAGACAAAATTTATAGTCTTTAACAACCATCACAACTACCCAGTACCCAAACTCAGTGTAAATGGTGTAGAGATTGAAAGGGTATCCGAAACTAAATTCCTTGGAGTAATAATTGATAACAAACTGTGTTGGAAGCCACATATTAATTATATAAAAGGTAAAGTATCCAAATCAATTGCAATATTACACAGAGTGAAAAATTTGCTGAACCAACCCACACTATACTCCTTGTATCATTCATTAATACTCCCATACATGACATATTGTAATGAAGTATGGGGAAATACATATAAAACAAACATATATCCACTCTTTATGCTTCAAAAGAGAGCTATTAGAATAATCAACAAAGCAGCTTACAGGGAACCAACAAACCCACTTTTTCTTAAACAAAAAACTCTCAAGTTGAAAGATCTGATCGACTTTAAAACTGCAATAATAATGTTCAAAGTGAAGAATCTATCACTGCCCGCAAATATCCAAAAGTTGTTCCAAACAAGGGAGAAACGATATCACTTCAGAGGAACATGTATATTTCAAAAGCCTACAGTGAGAACAACTACCAAGTGTCATATCCGGCTCTAGGGAGCCGGGCAATCAGAGCCAGGGACAAGCCAGTGAGTCGAGATGGTTTATTTTGGGTAAGGGGTAAGGGATGAGGAGAGCACAGATACTCATGCAGAGGTACACTCACAGGTTGCACAGCGCAGAGGTAAGCAGCTCGTACCGGACGTGGGGGTAGCAAGACGTACATCCTCACAGCGGGATACAAACACAGGAATGCTGCAAGGGGAGTTGAGGCTGACACCAGACGAAGGGGCTTCAGCCTAGCAGTGCTTATGTCGCAGCCCCGAGTCATCGAGGCTGCTCCTATTTATCCTCATTGGCAGCGCCCCAGCTGATGAAGACTAATTGGCCCCAGCCGTCCATAATGCTGCCAGCTGGGGGCCAGCTGAGACGCTGCTCAATGGGAGGCAGGGATGAGGGAAAACATGGGCTCAGTGCCGAGACGGCATCTCAACCCATGGTGACAGAGCCCCTCCCTCAAGGTCGGGCTCCTGAACGACCAGGAACATCCCAGCCCCCCCCCCCCCCCCCACCTAGGGTGGGAGGAAGGGAGGCGGACCGGAGGGGAAGAAGCCAAGGGAAGGACAACACCAATGGGGCAATGTAGGGTAGCGGGAAAGAAAAACCCAAATACAATACTGACAACAGAATAATTAACCCAGGTACAGATGGGGAGAAGAACTGGGTCAGCACGCCGGTTACATACTACCCAGAGAGTACCAACCATGCGTGACCCAGAGCAAGAAAAAAAAAAGAACCACCAAAAAGGTACAGGGCAAAAAATGCTGAGTATGGTCAAATAAAGGGAAAACACAATACACAGCACCAATATAAGTACATACACACAGTCACCAAGAAAAGTGAGGGTGACTGGAACAAATGGACAATTACAGAGCATGGTGTTACGGAAAACAAGGCACATGACTCTATAATGAACCAACAGGGCATAAAAAAGAAATACTGAGTGCAGGCAAAGAAAAACCCACACACATGAATATATAAATACCCAGTCACCTAAAGAAATGAAAGTGACTGGAATGAATGGGCAACTGCAGAGTATGGTCTGAAAGGGAACAAACATAACTCTACAATGCAAAAACGAGACTAAAAACATGGTACAAAAAATAAAATGCTGGGTACGAGGGAAGGGAAACGCACAGCACTATAAATACACATCCACCAACAGGACAGACATTACACCCAAGTGACCTTAATAACGATAAAAGAAAAAGTGACACCCGAGGTGTATGGCAGGCAGAGTCCAAAAATAGCCGAGATGGCTCCGGAGATCTCCCCGCCCATTGTCCAGCTGGCGAATCAGGGGAAGAGAAATGTTCGGACGGCGAACTCTGGACCCAGATCCCAGGAATCCAGTCCAACGGCTGCCGAACCAGGCCGCCCAAAGGCAAACACAGACCAGTGGGGGGAAACCAGATCGCCGAACCGAAAGTTTTGCGGGTCGGGTCGTCGACCCGCATCACTCAACCACCAGGACCGTTGAGACGGACGAAGGGTCAGAGCGGATCCCGGTGGAAGAGGCTCAGGGGAGAGCCGATGACGAGGGCGGCGGGCCTCAGGGAAACGGCCACCTCCTCACCGGACCTGGACAACACTGGGGCAGCACCCACGTCGGACCCCGATCGGGCCTCAGGCGAACCCACGTTGGACCCCGATTGGGTCTCGGGCGAACCCACGTTGGACACTGCACCAGAACCGACCTCCAACGTTGAACCCGGACCCTCCAGCACCACGAGGAACAGCAACTCCTCGCCGGTGACCCTGGAAGAAGGCTCAGAAGAGAAAACAGAACCGGGATCAGGATCACCGGCAGCGCCAGAACCCGGCGAGACGAGCTCAGACGCAGCGGGCGGCTGCACCCTGCTCGTCTCCCCTGGAGATAGGCTGAAGTGCTCAAAGATAAAAAGAGAGAAAAGAAAGGAGAGCACTCGCCTGATCTCGGGTTCTGACGCCGTCCAGGACTGCGAAGATCCAGGATCCGTCGTCAGGAGGTCGTTGTCAGGCTCCCATCTAGCCGCGTCGGGCCCCGCAGCCAGCACGATGGTCAGCGCAGCTTGAGATCCCTCCAGCTCAGGTAACCCCGCCGACGACCCACTCGGCGTGAAGCCAGAAGAATCTCGTCCCGCTGGACCGAACCGCTCCTCCGTGGAGACCCAGGGACGCTCAGTCGTCAGCGTAGACTCCACGCAGCAGTCAGTCCCCCTCCTCCGTCCGCAATGTAGCTGCGGAACCACAGGCCCTCTCCATATCCCACCACGTTGACCCGGAGCCGGGGACCGCTCGGCGGAGAGAGACACAGAGGATGCGGGATTAGGAAAACAGGTTACAGCAGGTGGGGAGAGTTCAGGGAGCTGCGAACCCTGAACTTCTCCTCCAGGGATGTGACAGAGCAAATCATTAAGCAGGTGTGAAAAAACAATGACTTGCCTGCCCCCTGGAGGTTGAGTATCGCCTGCTGTAGTGGAATCTGCTTCTTCCTCTCCCCGCCCGGCGATAACGGAGGACCCCCCGGGAATTCGTCTGAGGATCGCTCGCGTTGTCTCCAGCAGAGAGCTCACCAGGCCGGGATTCCAGGCACACACAGCGGTCAGGAAGCGCGTCGAGGAGGAGGGGGAAACAGCCGGGGTGAGCCAGCCCGAATGTCCAGGAATGACAGCGGGGGAACGAGGCTCAGGGGACGAGGCTGTAGGATCTCCACACTGACGAGGCGAAGGGATGACAGCTGCGTGGGAGGAACGGTCCTGACGATGACCCAGAACTGGATCCGGACGAGGTTCGTGCAGAGGTGACTCGGCGATGTGATGACGACTACTCCCAGGGGACGAAGCGAGGGGGAAACCCAGGATTCGCCGCTCCAGATCGGAGATCGAGACGAGGAAGGCGTCGAGCACGGGAAAGCTTCGTAGCCCTGAAGTCCTCACCATCAATCTCACTGCCGCCGCCACATGCCTGAAGGTGGTGACAGGAAACACAGTAGAGCTCGCGACAGCCACTCGACCCCGGACATAACTGCTGTCAGCTGCGGCTCCTAGAAGGGAATCCCGAGTGACGTGGCGCAGGTCGGGGGAAGTCCTCTGGTTGGCGCGAACTCCCGGACTGGAATGGCGGCAGGAACGGGACTCCGAAGCGGGGAAAGACGTCGCCCACTTCGACTCCCTGCCGGGATTTCCATCCACCCCGTGGAGCTTCTCTCGCTGTGTACCTGCAACGTCTATCCTGGCACTGTCCTCCAGATGGTACAGAGAGTGAGGGTGACAGTCCAGGAGTTCCTCAGCACGGCCCGGATGCCAGCGTCTCGCGTTGGAGGCGTCGTGCAGGGTGAAGAATGTCCCGTCGACAGCCTCCGAGATGGACCTTAGCTCGTCGCCCTGGCGCCGGAAGTGACTCCTGGGAAACGGCATGCTAGCAGCGCTGACACCCGGACAGAAAGGTACATTTCCACAGCGACTCACGGCCGCCGGCAACTCTTCTGGCTGCGACATACTGTCATATCCGGCTCTAGGGAGCCGGGCAATCAGAGCCAGGGACAAGCCAGTGAGTCGAGATGGTTTATTTTGGGTAAGGGGTAAGGGATGAGGAGAGCACAGATACTCATGCAGAGGTACACTCACAGGTTGCACAGCGCAGAGGTAAGCAGCTCGTACCGGACGTGGGGGTAGCAAGACGTACATCCTCACAGCGGGATACAAACACAGGAATGCTGCAAGGGGAGTTGAGGCTGACACCAGACGAAGGGGCTTCAGCCTAGCAGTGCTTATGTCGCAGCCCCGAGTCATCGAGGCTGCTCCTATTTATCCTCATTGGCAGCGCCCCAGCTGATGAAGACTAATTGGCCCCAGCCGTCCATAATGCTGCCAGCTGGGGGCCAGCTGAGACGCTGCTCAATGGGAGGCAGGGATGAGGGAAAACATGGGCTCAGTGCCGAGACGGCATCTCAACCCATGGTGACACCAAGCAACACTGTATTTCAGTGCAAGGTGTCAGATTATGGAACGATTTTGGACCTGAATTAAAATCATGTACAAAGCTTGGACAATTTAAACAAAAACTAAAGGAAGAAATACTCCAAACATATTTACAAGACGACATGTAAACTCACATAAGGATTGACATTTCCAGCCTGTGTTGTGTTATAGCTTAGTTTTTCTTTTTTCTCTGTGACACTATGTCTTAGATTTGTTTTTGAATAGTAACCGCTTAACTTAGACTAGCTCAGTTTTCTTTTTCTCTCAGTCATATTTTGTCTTAGCCTTGTTTTAAATTGTAATCGCTCTTGTCTTGTTTTCTCTTTTTTCTCCTTTGAATTCTTGGATGGAATATGGGTGGGCAATATAAGCTGCGGCTTCAGCCATCACCCATTTCGGATAACTCACGTGGAATTGTATAGTAGAAGGAGTCTTTGTCTAATTTGACCTTGTTGTTATATTATACAGTTTCTTTTAACCTGTAATGTACTATCCGAAATAAATAAAATAAATTCATTCATTATTTCGTTTGCATTGATTATTGAATGTATTGAATGATTTCTTCATAATTGATCTGGAAAATTAAAACACATGAATAAATATTGTTTAAAAACTCACTCGTGTTGACTTGCGTCATGATCACCATATTGCTGTCTGTAGGCCAGATAAGCTGTCTGTAAAACCCAGATGTCAAGACAGACAGAACGGAAACCGGGGTGATCAGTGATACACCTTGGTAGGTTATCATCTGTGTATCCACAGCCCTTCAGTTCTTCTAGTTTCTCCTTCACCTTCAATACCTCCTGGCAGCACCGAGATTCAGTTGATGTTGGCATAATGTTGCATTTCTCACAAGTGCACCTGTTAAAAAAAATGGTATAATCAGATGCTTACAATAAACTAATGGCTCGTGGGAGTGCTATATAAATTGGTCTATGAAGTTTGATTAGAAAATATTAAAAACATGTAAAAAATTTTGAGCAGAAAGAGAAGTTATAGGAAAACAATAATGAATCACAATAATCATGATCCATGATCCATCATGATCCATGATGGATCATGTTGATCCATCAATCTCTTAAGAGAATTATGTAGCTTTTGAGACTAGGATTAACATGATGATGATTAACAACATCTCCTAACAAACTCGTAAAGTACACATATTATCCCTCACATACATTATCCTTTTATTTCCAATGATAATGTTTCTAAATGTTTCTAATGTTTATAAGTTGCCAAGTAAGGCAGCGAGGGAACAATTGGCAGTTTTATTTTGATAATTAAGTGTGTGACCATGCATATCGCCTAAAAAAAAAAATTTCAAAGCATATTTTACCAATATAAATCTGCGAGGCACTCGTCCTCAACGTGGTCTGCTCCAGTCTCTGTTTTGTCCTCGTCTTCCTCCGCACCCTCGGGCTCGAACAAATACGGCTGAATAACCCCATCAGCACCACCCAAAACTACTTCATCATCAGATTCTTCAGTTTCAATATCATCACTTATATTGCGGTCGTCATACTCGATAAAATAATCGCTGTCCGAATCACTCTGCTGTCGTTCAGCCATTTCCTTTTTCTCCCTGACCTGACGTCACTGCTGCCCGCCCCTATCGAGAGATGGCGGTACTGCAGCATCACTAAGTGAAAGATGGGCTATTAACAAATAAATTCATTTATGGAGGCTGGTGACACATTTTAAATCACGGGAATGGCCAGAATGGAATATTTTCATACAATCAGTTTATTGGTTCAATAAAAAAATGTCACCGTCCGAGGCCTTTAAGCAATTCTTCGAGAGGGTGTGCCACCCCAAAATGGAGCCCTGTGGTTTTTATAGCCTGACCACCCCCCTCATGCAAGAGGGAGGGATTTTTACCTCATTGTATCTGTAACATATTTTAAACTTACATGTCAGCTCAGCTGTGTACAGAGCTGATTCTAACTGATTTCAATGAATGAATTATGGGGTGTAATCTAAACTCTGCAGTGTAGCGTGTAAAGCAAGCAGATAAAGAAGTGTGAGAGAGAGAGAGACAGAGAAATCAAGTCATTTTATCAACACTGTACAACAAGTAAAGCTAGGGTCACCAAACGTAATACACAGGTTCACCTTGGGATACTGACCTCTGGCTATGAGTTAGGGGTCAGAAGGTCAAAGGCCAAGGTTAACATTCCTTATGCCTTATTACTGTACAACAAGTAAAGCTAGGGCCACCAAACCTAATACACACGTTCACCTTGGGATATTGACCTCTTGCTCTGGGTTTGGGGTCCAAAGGTCAAGATTGCCACTCCCGAAGCTCTCTTGACTGTAGAATGTGTAAAGCCCTCTAGGGCAGTGGTCCTCAACCTTTTTTTTTTTACCAGGGACCAGTTTCATACAGGAAGACTTTTCCACAGACTGGGTAGAAGCGTGGGGGTAACAATAATAACAAAAACCTTATTCAGTACATTGTATGTAATCTGAATGCTACAATTGCACTCTATATTCAGCACTTACAATAATTATTACACTATAATATCAACTCACCATAATGCAGAATCAGTGGGAGCCCTGGGCTTGTTTCCTCTCCAAAAAGTTCACTGTAAATGTCCTTAGTAGCAGGCAGAATCAATTCTTCCCTAATAGTAAAGGGCTTCTTAGCTTTAGCAATGTGGTCTGCCACTATGATGCTTGCAACGCAGACACATTTGTTGAAGTGGTGGCCCTCAGTAACGGTTTCTGTCCTTCATGTTCATGGTTTTTTTTTTCTTTCAAAAAATTCCAAGGGCTTGTCTTTTAATGCTGGCTGTTTTGTCTCAGTGTGGCAAAGCGGTGTTAAGGGTTTCATGGCTTCATTAGCTAGCCGGTCACTGCATATTATGCAGAGTGGGTGTGGCGCTTGTGGATTGCCTGTTGCAATGAACCCATAATTTAGGTAGGAATTTTGGTATTTTTTGCACCTTTCTTTTTACTGACAGTCTGTGACCCTTCTACTGTCCCATCGTTTGCTCATTCCCCCTTTCCAAAAAAGCCCTCCAGTGAACTTCGTTTCTGGCTCATTTTTTCAAAGGTTAGCTTGTGTTGCTGATGCATGAAGAAGATGTGCCACTGAGTCATCTGCCGTAGTCAGTACAGCGTAGTGAGGTGAGGGCGGAAGTGGTCGTTTTTCAAAATAATATACCCGGAAGAGTAATGAAAAGAAAATAACTATAATTTTAACCACAGTTATTCTTTCTTTGTGGCCTGGTACCAAATGATCCCCGGACCGGTCGTGGGCTGGGGGTTTGGGACCCCTGCTCTAGGGTCACCAAACTTGCTACATGGGTTCATCTCGGGATCCTGCCCTACAACTATGCATTGTATACTTTGTTGTGTATTTGTGGATGGTATCATAATTTGGTTCTGCACAGTAATTGTATTGAACAGTTGAAAACTGCTCTGTCAGTAAGTATTGGGGTCTTCAAAGAAAACTGAGGTCGGGGATATTGCACTCGCCTCAGAGTGCTCTTTTTGTCTATGGAACCAGTGATTTCTTCTATGAGTTCTGTTAATGCTAATGATGTAGACCAGTTTTCTCTGAATACATATTGACTGTTAGACTTTTCTAATTTATCATTGACGGCAGTTTTTATCCCCCGCTAGTCAAAGTACAAAGGGGTCGAAGAGTCCTTTGGGCGAAGACCGAAGAGGGATTGCGTCGGTCCGTCTGTCCCACTTTTGTGAAATCAACTCCTCCTACAGTTTTGTACCGATTGTTTTGAAATTTGGTACCGTGGTTGGATATACTCTGATGATGTGTATATTGCAATTTCACTCTCATCAGATGACCTTGAGGTCAAAGGTAAGGGGTCAGATTTTCCCTAAATCTTCTAAACACAATAACTACTGAAAGAAATGATGTAGGATTGTCAAAACAATACAGTAGTTGTATCTAATACACACCTTGGATGACTTACACCGTGACCTGACTATGGCTTTGGAGGTAAGGAGTCAAAGGTCAAAGTTAACATTCCATTTGTACTATGGTAAAAGCTAAAGTTACTATTACTACACAATGAGTAAAGCCAGGGCCACCAAACCTGGTATACAGTGCATCAGGAAAGTATTCACAGTGCTTCACTTTTTCCACATTTTATGTTACAACTTTATTTCAAAATTGATTAAATTATTTTTTCCCTCAAAATTCTACACACAATACTCCATAATGACAATGTGGAAAAAGTTTTTTTTTTTTTTAGATCTTTGCAAATTTATTAAAAACTAAAAAGCTAAGAAATCACATATATACTGAACTACAAAAGAAACGTTGCACTGTTCAAATTTATATCTTTTACACATAATATTGGAATTTGATACGTAAATTCACATTTTATGCTTTTTTAACATCACAGATATGGCACTGACCGTCCATAACACATCATCATAACAAAATGTGATTTCTGTGTAGGATTAAAACTCATATCCTTTCCGTGAACATGGTAGTGCTCTTGAACGCAGCTTTTTGAAAAGCATGATGCACGTGCACATCCTCTATCCAGTGGGTATAAAAGGGACCCAAAACCTTCATCCTGTCATTCGTTTCCTGAGCGCTGTCACCATGCCACGTCTGACTTGAAATCAGAGGGAACAAGCCATCGGACGTCTTCATGCTGGTGAACATCCTAGAGTCATTGCCAATGACTTCAACTGCAGCGTTCGGGCAGTAGAGAGACTGCGGGAGCGATACAATGCAACCAACAGCACCAACGATCGTCAGCGCAGTGGTCGTCCCAGGGTGACAACAGCACGTCAAGATCGCCATCTTCACCGGGACCACTTGCAGGATCGCTTCCGCAGAGCAACAGAATCGGCTCGACAGACTATTGGCACACACAACAGACCCAATTTCTGCAGCAACTGTTCATCGTCGGCTGAGAAGTTTCAACTTGTCCTGTCGGCGTCCTGCTCAGGGCCCTATCCTCACCGTTCGACATCGTCGGGAACGTCTCCTGTAGGCCCAACAACGTCAGAACTGGCGCTATCAGCAGTGGAGGACTGTCATCTTCACCGACGACAGTCGTTATTGCATATCTGTGGCTGATGGCAGAGCTAGAGTTTGGAGAAGAATGGGTGAACGTTACACTGATGCATGTCACATGGAGAGGGACGCATGGGGAGGACCAAGCATCATGGTTTGGGGTGGCATTGGACTGAACCACACACTTGGACCCCAAGTCTTCCAGAATATTGGTCCAGGTCGAGGCAACAGAGTGACTGCTGTTCGCTACATCGATCAGGTGTTAAGACCCCACGTTGTGCCATATTTTGCTCGTCATCCCAGCCACGTGTTTCAACAGGACAATGCACGTGCTCACACTGCCAGATTGAGAGACTTCCTCCAACAACACAACATCCGCACACTGCCATGGCCTGCTCTAAGCCCGGATCTAAACCTGATAGAGCACCTCTGGGACGAAATTCAGAGAAGGCTGAATGACATTCGACCAAGGCCCACAACTGCTGCAGAACTCGCCGCAGCCTTTCAAAGAGTGTGGAATGCTGTCCCGATGGCCTTCATCAACCGTTTGATACACTCCATGTACAGGCGTTGCATGGCAGTTATCAACGCTAATGGTGGACACACACGCTACTGACTTTAACCCTGAAGGTCAAGGACATGACTTCATCATGTGGCACCATGTGACCTCAAACTTGTTCAAGGAGTACTTGTTAATCAAAACAAAGCAAAACAGTTTCTCAATTGTCACTCTTGAATAAAGAATATGTTTCATTGTAAATAAAACAGTTTCAAACACATACATGTGCGACGTTTCTTTTGTATTCACAGCCTTTGCCATGAAGTTCAAAATTGAGCTCAGGTGCATCCTGTTGCCACTGATCATCCTTGAGATGTTTGTACAGCTTAACTGGAGTCCACATGTAGTAAATTCAGTTGATTGGACATTATTTGGAAAGGTACACACTTGTCTATATAAGGTCCCACAGTTGGACTGGCATCTGGACCCAGCTGCTACCAACGAATGATGGCAGCCATCCTCAAAGACATGCAAGGGGTCCAGTGTTACCTCAACGATATCATTGTCTCAGGTGTGACAACTGAGGAACGTGACAAAAGACTTGCAGCTGTGTTTCATCGCATAAACAGTGTTGGACTCAAACTTAACCTCTGTAAGTGCAACATCAGGTAGAAAGAACTCTCTTTCTTGTGCCATACAGTGTCAGAAAATGGACTACAACCTGATGCTTCACAGGTAACAGCTGTTGCTCATGCACCTCCGCCAACGGACCTCCCCAAGGGGAAGTCATTCTTGCGACCTATGTTGTGGTATTCCAAGTTTATACCTGACACAACGCACGGCTCAGGAGACGCGCACACACAGGCTTAGAGTAGTTCAAAGAGTTTATTTACAGCAGGAGTGTATGAGTGTGTGTCTGCGGGATGTAGATGTGTTGGTGGTGGCGTCTGCTTCAGGCACAGAGGCAGATGACCGTTCGGCCGAGCAACCCTATGGAGAGAACACAGGGAGAGGGTGACGGGCATACACCAATACAGGATGAATTATGGCAAGAGAAGATCTTACTTGAGTTGTCAGGATAGCTGGCACAGCAAGGGGAACGTAGCCCGGGAGACAGCCACCTGGAGAGCTCCGTGCAGCAGCGAAGGATGGGCGATGGAACGGAGACGTCCGCCGCCGGGGAATCCACCTGTGCACAGGGGAGCAGACTGGAAAAGGAGGTAAGGGTTCTTACCCAGAATAGTGATGCTGAAGAAAGGAATGCTCACGACGGTGAGGGAACGAAGTCTGACGGCTTCAGGCCAAGCCTCCGGGCGAGGCGGCTTTTCTCCCTCGCCGCTGATGAGGATCAGGTGTGTGAGCAGGTGGCGCCGCTGATGAATGGCGCGGTGTGACAGTACTCCCCCCTCTAGCAGCGCCTCCTGGCGATGGCTTATCCGGGTGCGCTCGGTGGAAGTCCGCGATGAGCGATGGGTCCAACACAAACGACGGGGGCACCCATTGTCGATGCTCGGGCCCATAGCCCTCCCAGTCCACCAAGTATTGCAACCCACGACCCCGGCGCCGGGAGTCCAGGATGGAGGAGACGGACCAGGCCGGATGGCCACCAATCATCTGGGGCGCGGGTTGCGCTGCAGGAGGAGGGCAAAGGGGGTCGGTGACTGCCAGCTTCACCTTTGATACGTGGAAAGTGGGATGGATGCGGAGGGAGGGGGGAATAGCCACGCGCACAGCCACCGGGTTGATGATCCGGGTGATGGGGAAGGGACCCATGAAGCGCTGTGCCAGCTTTCTCCTCTCGCCTTTTAGGGTGACGTCCTGGGTGGAAACGTAGACAAGTTGCCCAACTCTGTACGCCGGGGCAGGTCTTCTACGCCGGTCCGCCACGGTCTTGTTGCGCTCCGCTGTGCGTAAAAGCGCATGACGCGCGGCGGCCCAGGTGGAGCGGAACTGCCTCACGTGCGCCCTAACTGACGGAACAGTTACCTCGCTCTCCTGCGCTGGAAGCAGCGGGGGGTCGTAACCCAGGGACGCCTTGAAGGGGGACATCCCCGTTGCAGAAGAGCGGGCGGTGTTGTGGGCGTACTCCACCCAGGCGAGATGGTTGCTCCATGATGTCGGCTTGGATCTTGCAACACAGCGGAGCGCAGCCTCCAGCTCCTGATTGGTCCTCTCACACTGCCCGTTAGACTGGGGGTGATGGCCGGAGGAGAGGCTCACCTTGGCTCCGATGGCGTTGCAAAAGGATTTCCAAACCTCGGATGAAAATTGGGGGCCCCGGTCCGAGACCACGTCCACCGGGATCCCATGCAGCCTGACCACGTGTTGGACGAGGAAGCCCACCGTCTCCAGTGCGGTAGGGAGACCTTGCAGGGGGACGAAGTGTGCCGCCTTGGAGAAACGGTCCACGACGGTCAGGATGGTGTCGAATGAGTTGGAAACTGGGAGCCCGGTGACGAAATCCAGTGCGATGTGCGACCATGGCCTGCCAGGGACGGGCAGAGGCTGGAGCAGACCCGCTGGAGGGGCGTTTCCCGATTTGCTGGTGGCACAAATTGGACAAGCCCGGGCGTAGCGGGCTGCATCCCTCCGCAGGCCCGGCCACCAAAAGGACCGTTGGAGGAGGCTGATCATCCGAGAGGTGCCGGGATGACAGGTGAGCCGGGAGGTGTGGAGCCAGTGGATGACCTCTCCTCGGACCGCAGACGGAACGAACAGTCTTCCCTCCGGTCTGCCGCCAGGATCAGGTTCCACCTCCTGTGCCTTCCGGATCTTGTCCACAATGTCCCAAGAGATAGCTCCCACGACGCACGACCTGGGCAGGATAGCGTGGGGCGGCTCCTCAGCCTCCACGGGGGTGAACTGTCTAGAGAGGGCGTCAGGCAGGCCGTTCTTGGAGCCTGGCCTGAAGGTGATAGAGAACCGGAACCTGGCGAAGAACAGAGACCAGCGCGCCTGGCGGGCATTCAGGCGCTTGGCAGATCGTAGGTACTCTAAATTCTTATGGTCCGTCAGGACCACAAACGGCAGGTCCGCCCCCTCTAGCCAGTGGCGCCACTCCTGTAGGGCGAGTTTAATGGCCAGGAGCTCTCTGTCCCCCACATCATAGTTCCTCTCCGCCGGGGACAGGCGCCGGGAGAAGAAGGCGCACGGTCGCTTGGCGCCATCGTCCGGTGATCGCTGGGATAACACTGCTCCCACTCCCGTGTCCGATGCGTCCACCTCCACAATGCACTGCAGCGCGGGGTCGACCTGGCGAAGGACCCGGGAGGAGGAAAACTCCGCCTTCAGCGCCTTAAAGGCAGCATCGACCTCTTCGGTCCACCGGAACGGGACCTTCGGGGACGTGAGGCGGGTCAGTGGTCCGACGATCCAGCTGAAATTCGGGACAAAACGGCGGTAAAAATTGGCGAAGCCAACAAACTGTTGCACCTGCTTCCGGGATGCGGGAGTAGGCCACTCCACCACCGCCTTCACCTTCTCTGGGTCCGGGAGCACCTGGTCTTGGGCGATGATGAATCCCAGGAAGGATGGGGTCCTAGCGTAAAACTCGCACTTCTCAGCCTTCACGTACAGACGATTCTCCAGCAGTCTTTGGAGGACCCGCCTCACATGGACCTGGTGCTCGTCTCTGGACTTAGAGAAGATCAGAATGTCGTCCAGGTAGACGAACACGAAGAGGCCGATGAAATCCCGGAGGACGTCATTGATGAGGCGCTGAAAGACGGCAGGAGCGTTGGTCAGCCCGAACGGCATGACGAGATACTCAAAGTGGCCGTTCGGGGTACGGAAGGCTGTTTTCCATTCATCTCCCTCCCGGATCCGGACGAGGTGGTAAGCGCTGCGGAGATCCAGCTTGGTAAACCAGGTCGCCCCCTGGAGGGAGTGGAAGGCAGTGTCCATGAGGGGCAGGGTGTAACGGTCCCTCTCAGTGATGTCAGTAAGTGCTCGGTAGTCAATACAGGGACGGAGGGAACCGTCCTTCTTCCCTACAAAGAAAAACCCCGCCCCCACGGGTGATGACGATGGGCGGATAATCCCAGCGCTCAGTGATTCCTTCAGGTACGTATTCATAGTCTCCTTCTCCGGCGCCGACAGGCTGTAGAGCCGACCAGATGGCAGGGGGGCCCCCTGGCGGAGATTGATGGCACAGTCATATGGTCGATGCGGGGGAAGAGACATGGCTTTCGACTTACTGAATACCATACCCAGGTCGTGAAAATCTGGGGGCACCAGTGACAGGTCCGGGGGTGCTGTATCCGCCATAGGAGGAGCCGCGGACGGGGAGCAGGCAGCGGACTGAAGGCAGGTGCCCATGCAGAAGGTACTCCACGCCGACACCCCAGCTGACCTCCAGTCCAGGACAGGATTGTGGAGGCGTAGCCAGGGATACCCCAGGATGACGGGCGACACAGAGTTGGGCAGGACGTAGAAAACCATTTCCTCCCGGTGGTTCCCTGAGATGATGACTGGGACAGGAATGGTTTGATGGGTAACTCTCCCAAGGGAGGCACGGGAGAGATGGACCAGGGAGATGGGGTGTTTGAGTGCCTGACAGCGGATGCCCAATCGGGTTGCCAGGCCTTGTGAAATGAAGCTGCCCTCTGCGCCCGAATCCACCAGTGCGTGGGTGAGGTGCCCAGTGGGATTGTGGCAAAAACGGATGGGCAGCTTTAATTGAGTGAGGGGACTTTGCCGATTGACGTCCGCGAGGCCCCCTACAGTGACTCGCGGACCCCGCCGTTTGGCTTTTGTGGGCAAAGCTCTACCATGTGTTGACTGTCTCCGCAATACATGCAGAGACCCAACTCACGGCGGCGCTGTCTCTCTGCCGAGGAGAGCTTTGCCCAGCCCGTCACCATCGGCTCCGACTCCTCGGGGCACGATGGTGGCGGCGTCGCCAGGGGGCGAGCTTGGGGCAGGCGTAGCGGGACTCCTCGAGGGCGAGAAGCAGACGGCTTCCGTCCTGAGGAGCGCTCGCGCAGCCTGTTGTCCAAGCTGATTGCCAATGAGGTTAGCTCCGCTAACGTTCCGGGGATATCCCGTCCAGCCAGTTCATCCCTCAGATCACTATTGAGGCTGCGGAGAAACAGGCCGCAGAGGGAGCGCTCCTCCCAGCCCAGTTCCTCCGCCGCTACCCGGTATTCGATGGCATAATCCGCGGCCGACCGGTTTCCCTGCTGGAGAGCGAGAAGCCGATCGACCTGGACCGCCTCGGAACGGGAGTGATCAAACACCTCCAGGAAGCGCCTCACGAACTCGGCATAGGTGAGGGTGGCATAACTGGGTCTCGCCATAATAGCGTAGGCCCAAGTTAAAGCACGCCCCTCCAGGAGGTTCCCTATGTAGCCGATTCGGCTGTGATCTGAGGGAAAGTCTCCGGGCACACGGTCAAACACGGACTCGCACTGCATCACAAACCCCCGCGCTCCGCCGAGCTTTCCGCTAAAGCGGGCGGGGGTCGGAATTGGTGTGAGTCGGGCCGGTGCCACTGGAGCTGGCTGGACGGCCACCGGAACAGCAGGAGCTGCGCCACCCTGAGGAGCCGGGGGGAACGGCTGCTGGGGGTCCAGGCGGTCCAATCGGCCAGTGATAATTACCAATTGATTCAGGATGACCTGCTGTTGATAAGCAATTTGATCCACTCTAGCCTCGAGAGTGGTAAGCCGGTGTGCGAGCCCGCCGTCCGCCGAGCCGCTCTGCTGAAGCCGTACTGACATAACGCACGGCTCAGGAGACGCGCACACCCAGGCTTAGAGTAGTTCAAAGAGTTTATTTACAGCAGGAGTGTATGAGTGTGTGTCTGCGGGATGTAGATGTGTTGGTGGTGGCGTCTGCTTCAGGCACAGAGGCAGATGACCGTTCGGCCGAGCAACCCTATGGAGAGAACACAGGGAGAGGGTGACGGGCATACACCAATACAGGATGAATTATGGCAAGAGAAGATCTTACTTGAGTTGTCAGGATAGCTGGCACAGCAAGGGGAACGTAGCCCGGGAGACAGCCACCTGGAGAGCTCCGTGCAGCAGCGAAGGATGGGCGATGGAACGGAGACGTCCGCCGCCGGGGAATCCACCTGTGCACAGGGGAGCAGACTGGAAAAGGAGGTAAGGGTTCTTACCCAGAATAGTGATGCTGAAGAAAGGAATGCTCACGACGGTGAGGGAACGAAGTCTGACGGCTTCAGGCCGAGCCTCCGGGCGAGGCGGCCTTTCTCCCTCGCCGCTGATGAGGATCAGGTGTGTGAGCAGGTGGCGCCGCTGATGAATGGCGCGGCGTGACAATACCAGGCTATGCTGCTGTTGTTGAGCCCCTGCAAGCTCTCCTCCATGGAACTGACACATTTACTTGGATACCAGATGCTCAGAAAAGCTTCAACACCAGTTAAAGAACTCATAGTGAACAGCCCCGCCCTCTCGTTCATCCAAGAACTGCCTACTGTTGTGACTACTGACGCATCCGACTACGGGCTGGGTGCAGTCCTCACTCAGATACATCCAGACAGCTTAGAGAGAACTGTTGCTTTTGCATCACGCACACTCACCCAGGCTGAAAGAAACTACTCAACTGTTGAAAAAGAGGCCTTGGCATGCATGTGGGCAACTGAAAAGTGGCATACTTAACTTTGGAGAAGACATTTCTCATTACGCACAGACTACATCCTCTTAACCACACTGCTAACCTCTAAAGGAGTGGTGGCTCAGTTGGTAGAGCATCCACCCCACACCCGGGAGGCCGGGGTTCAAATCCTGGCCAGGTCATGCCAAAGACCATATAAAAAAAGCAGAACTTCCTGCTGTCCATAGGGATGTGATTTTTCCGCTAATTCGCGGAATTCCGCTTTTTTTTTTATCTTCCAGGAAGATAAAGTACGTTAAGTACGTTAGCAGCTTGTGGTCCACGAACGCAGTGAAGGTGCGCCTTTTCAGGCAGAACTGGAAGTGGCGTATGGCCAGGTGGAGAGCCATTAACTCTCTGTCGAACACGCTGTATTTACGCTCACTGTCGTGCAAAGACCTGCTAAAAAAAGGTGAGCTGCTGCCAAGAACCGGCAACACATTGCTCCACGACGGCCGCTATGCCCATGTCCGAGGCGTCGGTAGTGAGCGCTATCCGAGCCGCCGGGTCTGGATGCGCCAGTAGTACAGCGTTCGCCAGAGCTATTTTAACCTCAGAACGCCTGCTCCCGCTCAGAAGTCCAGTCGACTCTGTCCGCCAGTTTCCGTTTCTTGAGTGCGGCGTACAACGGCTGTATGAGCTGGGCTGTGCGGGGCAGGAAACGGTTATAAAAGTTAACCATCCCCCAAAACTCCTGCAGTGCCCTGACATTGATGTTGAGGAGAAAAAAAACAGCAAAACAATTTAGTTAGATTACTTTTATGATTCCAAACAGTTTGAAATTGACAGTGCACAGTGGACATTGACTCATAACTTTTGAATATTTCTAAGACTTAGCTACATCAGTGATTGTGCAAAATGAACTGCTCAAGACTCAATGGAGATTGAAACTGGTGCTCTGAAATGAATGCTGAAATTATAAAAAGTAATGGTATGAATGAATTTTATTTCTATTATGGAATAGATAAAATTAACTGATTTTGATTTGATCAAGTGTTAAAGCATGTGATGGGTAATGCTTGTTGGAATATTTTAGGAATGCTGTCTTCTTGGAACATAAGTCAATATTATACAGTAATAAGTGGCATTCAGCTGTTTGTTTTATGTCATTTAAGCACAGTTCTGGTACTTAAAAATCATAAAAACCCAGGAGCTTCAGGGGGCTTCGTCCCCCTTGCCCCCCCACCGGGGCTCTGCCCCGGACCCCGCTGGGGGATTGTGTCCCCCAGACCCCCTGCTGAATTTTCAGATAATTTCCCCAAACCCAAATCACATCCCTATGTCCAGCTTGGTGCTTAGCAATAATGGAAAAGAGGAGGGAAATTTGTGGTGGCGCCTTGCATGGCAGCAACCCCTCTGATTCTATAAATATGTGTGTAATTAACACTGTAGGTAAGAGAAACATAATTTGATTCTACTGTACATGACTGGCTGTATGGATTTGAACAACAATAAAAATGGCTTAAAGGTCAAGGTAGAGCGGGCATGAGAATCACCAGGTGGTCATCGAGGCTTCTCTCATTCAACTATGATATCACATACAAGCCAGGTCAAGAAAATGTGACTGCTGACTGCTTATCTAGATTGCCACTGCCAAGTTCAGAGCCAAGCGTGGAGGAGGATGTGGAGGTAGCACTGACTTGTGCACTTTCAAGTATCACGGAAGCAGAATGTAAAACTGCATGAGCTTCCTGTCCAGTTCAAACAAAACTATGTGAGCTGCTTACCTCAAAATGGCTCGAGTCAGCAAAACATTTGACGTCGGCTTTATAGCCAGTCTTCAAACTTTGATGCAAACTGTCTTTGCAAGGTAACTCTGTGATTCACAGCACTCACAGACTTGTCGTGCCTGACAGTTTGCAGCCAAAGTTAATTTCCCTGGCTCATGAAACTCATCTAGGCATTGTGAAGACAAAGCAGAGACTGAGAGAGGCATACTGGTGGCCTAGCATGGATGCTCAAGTCGAGGCAGCCATCAAAGCCTGTATCACATGCCAGTCACATGACAAGTCTGCAGTTACTCATAACTCTCCACTTCAGACAGTACCATACCCTAAAGGTGTCTGGGAGAAGTTGGCAATTGACGTGGTAGGGCCTGCTTACAAGGTGCCCATAGACTGCCACTTTGCAATCACACTCATTATTATAGCAAATGGCCTGAAATAGCCTTTGTTCCACATGTCACCTCACGAGCTGCGATTCAGTTCTTGCTATCAGTGTTTAGCAGAGAAGGTGGCAGTCAAGAACTGGTTTGAGACAATGGCTTATAGTTTGTGTCACAGGACTTTGAGACATTTCTACAAGACCGAGGAATTGCGCACAGGAAGTCATCTGTCTCTTATCCAAGAGCAAATGGTGAGATTGAATGTTTTAATCAGAGCCTGAAGGACACCTTACAGACTGCGTTGTTGGAAGGGAAACCGTGGAAAGAGTTCACGAGGGATTTTCTTCACATCTATCGTGCTACACCCCACTCCACAATTCAACAGTCACCAACAGAACTGTTGCATGGTCATCCCATGTGCACTAAACTTTACGTGGCCAGATGCTCACTCCCACAACTGCGTCCACTGTCACCAAGAAAAGTTTGCTTGAAAGTTGAGGGGCAACAGAAAAAGAGCAAGACCTACACAGATAAGATGTGAGGAATAAAAAGCATTTCTTTCAAGTGTGGATCATATGTCCGGGTTAGGAAACCTGGTGTTCTCCCTAAAACTCACAGCAAGTTCTCCAGACCACTCAGAGTGATGGAAAAGAGAGGACAATACACCTTCCTGCTTTCAGATGGACACTGCTGGAATGCGTCACACCTTGCATCAGTTTCTCTTCCGGGGGAAGGAAATGACAGTGAGCTGCCACCTATGGATTTTGAAACTGCACCTACTGCTCCACAAATGGTTGAGCTCACACCACCCGCCAGACCGGTAAGGCTCAGAAGAGCACCTGATTGGACTAGAGACTTTTTGTTGTAAACAACTCCCAGAAAATAAATAGTGGGTACTGTAATTGTTCTGTATAAGTTAATGCAGGACTTAAGTTGTTCATTGTTTAGTCTTGAGTATGAGAAACATGTAAAGTTTAAAAAAATGTGTTGTTAATTACAGTTAAGAATATTTTGAGTAATATTAGTTTTCTTGAATTCAGATCAGGTTAGTTAATTTTCCTTATAACCTGAAACATAGTCTGTTTAAGAGAATACTGAAGGAGAAGTGAAGTCAAATGTATTTACTGAATGAGGCTACAATACTGCATAGTTCATTCATTCATCTTCTTCCTCTTAGTCCTTTTCGGGTTGCGGGGGGGCTGGAGCCTATCCCAGCATCTTTGGGCGAGAGGCAGGGTACACCCTGGACAGATCGCCAGTCCATCGCAGGGCCAACACAGAGAGACAACCATTCACTCTCACAGTCATACCTAAGGACAATTTGTAATCCCCAGTTTGATGCCAATTAACCTAACTTGCATGTTTTTTGGCATGTGGGAGGAAACCGGAGAAATCCCGGAGTAAACCCACACAGACACAGGGAGAACATGCAAACTCCACACAGATCACTGTCGGTCAGGGGCTGGGATCGAACCCAGGATCCCCTGGCCAAGGGTGAGTTGCTGTGCTGCCGCAGTGCTAACCACTCCTTTACCGCGTCGCCCTGCATAGTTCATGTGTTTTCTTATTACGGGGGATATGTGGTGTCCCACTTTCACCAATAGATGGTACTGCAAGCCTAGAGTATGTGATGTGATGTAGAGTGGAAAAAGAAAAAGGCTACATGAGATTATGCTGTTACCTGCTAGGTGTATGACTGCTGCCTCTGTTTCATTACCATAAATAAAGTGAAGAGAACTTCATATAGTTTCTTTAGTCATTGACACAACAGTGTGTGGGTGTTTAAAAAAATGCTGAAGCTCTGAATACTTTAGAGACTGTATTGTCTCATTTGCCTCTATCAGAGCACACAGAGCTAATTTCATTTAACATGTTTTCCAGATTTGTTTAATGATGTGCCAACTTAGACACACCTTATAGCACATGACATTGATGTCGGTGATGCTAAACCAATAAAACAGCAGTTTTATAGGGTTCCAGTTGAAAAAAGCAAAGTTCTTGATGCAGAAGTAAAATATATGCTGGAGGACTTCCGGGAAGATGGCGGAGAGACATAACGCTTAAACAGAGAGCTCTCTCTAGTCGGATTAAAAATCATTGGTAAATGGCCAACTCGACATAAATGAACCAATAAACCAAGGGATGAAAACACGAAGAAGCCGGGCACACGGACAAAAGCAGGGTAAAACTGAGAAATCCCTCTTCAACAACGCAGGAGAAATCGCTGTGCACGAGGCCCAGGGAAACGAGACAACTACAGCAGAGAAAATGGAGGACACCAAACTCGAGGCTATGAACACTGGCCTCGCCAATTTAGGTAAAGAATTAAAAAAAGACTTGGAAGACTTTAAGCGGCAACTCCAACAGGATTTAGCGGCTCTTAAGGAAGAGCTGAAAAAAGAGATGAAGGAGGAAATTATGGGCCTCCGAAGAGAAATGGAGCGCAAGCTAACAGAAAACATGGAGGAGCTGCGCACTCAACGGGCGTGTATGACAGAAGCACAGTCCCAAATATCGGAGATGGAAGACTGGAAGACCGAGGCAAGCAAGCGGCTGCAGACCCTGACGACGCAAACACAGAGGATGCAGGAAAAAAATAACCGACCTGGAGAGCAGGTCCAGACGGAGCAATATACGCATCTTCGGGATCCCGGAGGGCATTGAAGGCAACTCGATGACGAAATTCATGGATCATTTCTTAAAAAAAGAGCTGGAGCTGCCCGGTGAAGCGGATCTGCAGATTCAACGAGCGCACAGAGCCTCGGCACAGAACCCGAATCCAAACTCTACACCCAGGTCAGTTGTGGTGAACTTTCTGAAATATGACATAAAGGAAAGAATCCTGACATGAGCGTGGAAAAAAAAAGATACGAATCGGCGACAAACAGATATTCTTTGATCATGACTACCCGGCAGAAATTGGGCAGCAGTGAAAGAAATATGCCAACATTAAAAAAACGCTGAAAGAGAAAAAAATTAGATTCCAAACGCCGCTAACGAAGATGAGGATTCATTGGGATGACGGCGTAAAAACGTACAACACGGCCAGAGAGGCAGCGCGGGACTTGATGGAGCGAGGCTTTGTGGTGAGCGTACCCGAGGAAGGAGCTGGAGCAGCGGCGACACTGAACGCATCACGACAGCAGGAGTGGAGACAAGTGAGCGGCAGAAGACGGGGGAGAGACATGGCGCAGCGGGCCCAGGAAAAGCTGCAAGGCTTTCAACTGAAAGCCTAGACCATAACAAAGATTAAGAAAGACACAGAAGAAATGAAGGCCAAGAAGACAAGGTAAAAGAGAAACAAACGGCTAGGAGAGGTTTAAGTGATTTTTGTTGGACATTTCTAGACTAATGACTATTACTTGGATAGTAAATACAGGTCTAGGGAGGGCCCTTCACTCTGTGAAGACATTCCCTCCACCCACCAACAGGGACCAGTGGGCAAAAGAAAGGCCCAAAGTACGGAGGTCGAGATTTGTTAATGTGTTTTTATATAAATATGTGTTAGTTTTGTTGTTAAAGGGGTTAGGAGCACAAGTTAAAAAAATGGAAAAACATGAATATGGGTAAAAAATCTTAAGATAATGACACTAAACGTGAATGGTCTGAACTCACCTGTTAAAAGGGAAAGAATAATAAGAAAATTCAAGAAGGAAAAAGCCGAAATTATATTTATGCAAGAGACACATTTGAGCAAGACAGAACATGAGAAACTAAAGAGATTTGGCTATAAGAACTCCTACTACAGTTCATTTAAGGGAGGAACTAAAAGGGGGGTTATGATACTAATTTCAAATAAAATACAATTTGAATGTGAACAAGAAATCCAGGATAAAGAAGGCAGGTATGTAATAATAAAGGGAAGAATAGATGGTATGCAGATCACATTAGTGAACATCTATGCCCCACCAGAAAGTGACAAGGGTTTTTTTCAACATCTGTTTGATCTCATAGCAACACACAGCGAAGGAGTCCTAATTTGTGGAGGAGACTTAAATGCTGTCATGGATCATGAAGTTGACACAACAAGTGTTAAGAAGACAAAAAAACATGTAACAAAGTTCATAAGAACCTCACTGGCAGAAATGGGTATGGTAGACATATGGAGGGACCTGCACCCACTCGAAAAAGACTATACACATTATTCAGCAGTCCATAAAATACACTCTAGAATAGATTACTTCCTTATGAATGAAGGTGACAGACACAGGGTGAGAAATTGTTGGATTGGAGGGGCAGAAATATCAGATCATAATCCTATATACATGGAAATATACTTAAACAATAGAAAATGACAAACAACATGGAAACTTAATGTAGGTCTGTTAAATGATGAGAAAATGAAAGAAAGAATAAAAGTAAACATAAACGAGTTTATCCAAGAGAATGACAATGAAGAAGTGGACCCAACAATACTATGGGATGCATTAAAAGCTGTGTTAAGAGGTAAATTAATTGTTGAAACAGGAAAAGCAAATAAGTCTAAACTGGAAACATATGAACAAAGATGTGAGAGACTGAGGGAATTAGAACGTAAACATCAAAGCACAAACGACCCAAAAATATATCAAGAAATTAAAGAAGAAAAAATAAAGATAAAAGAAGCACAAATAGATGAAATTGAAAGGAAAAATAGATATCTAAAGCAAAAATATTATGAAACGGGGCCAAAAGCCACAAAACTGCTGGCAAAATGGTTAAGAAAACAACAAACAGTGAATCATGTATATAAGATTAAAGACCCCATCACAAATAAAACCACAGTTAACCCAGAAAACATCGAAGAAATATTCCATAATTTCTATCAAGAACTATACTCGCAACCTGAAGAAACAAATACTAAGGATATTAAAAAATTTCTATGCACATTGGACTTGCCATCAATAGGAAATCAACAAAATGAAAAGCTAACAGCAGAAATAACAACACAAGAGATTAGAGATGTGATTAAGTCACTTAAAAACGGTAAATCACCAGGTAGTGATGGGGTAGTGATGGGATGAGTTTTATAAACTGTTTATAGAAGAACTCACGCCACAGCTCCTAAAGTCATTTAATTGGACATTGAACAACAACAAAATACCTCCATCATGGAACGAAGCCATTATTTCAGTTATTTTAAAGCCAGGGAAAGATAGAGAACAATGCGGAAACTATAGGCCAATCTCTTTATTAAATGTGGATTATAAAATATATACAACAATTATATGTAAACGAATAAAGACATTCTTGACGGAATTGATAGAAGATGATCAAACTGGTTTCATAGAGGGACGCCAAACACATGACAATATCAGGAGAACAATACATATAATTAATCAAATACATAAAGAAAAGAAAAACGCAGTAATAATGAGTTTAGACGCAGAAAAAGCATTTGATAGGGTTAACTGGAAATTCCTATATAGTGTGCTGGAACGCTTTGGATTTAACGAAAAATCAGTACAATGCATAAAGACGCTGTATCAAAAACCTGTGGCAAGAATCAAGATAAACGGTAGCTTAACAGACAAAGTAAATATACAAAGATCAACCAGGCAGGGATGCTGCCTATCACCCACCTTGTTTGCTGTGTTCATAGAGCCACTGGCTCAAGCGATACGACAAAATAAGAAATTAAAAGGTGTAACAATAAAGGGAGCGGAACACAAGATTGGGCTATTTGCAGACGATATTATAGTTTACCTTGAACAACCAGATGAATCAATAATGGAAATGATGAACTTGATAGAAAATTTTGGAAAATTATCAGGATACAAGATAAACATAACAAAAACACAAATACTGACATTCCACTATAACCCTCTAAACCAGATAACTGATAAGATCAAACTAAACTGGAAACAAAAAGAAATAAAATACCTTGGAGTGAGCATACCTAAAGATTTAAGCAAAATTTATAAAGCAAACTATGATAGGTTGGAACAAGAAATAAAAAAAGATATTGATAGATGGTCAATCTTAAATATGGATCTGAATTCAAAAATTGAGACAGTCAAAATCAGCATACAACCTAGATTACTTTACCTCTTCCAGGCTCTACCAACAGAGATTCCAGGTGCCCAGTTCTCAAAGTGGGACAGGATGATATCGAGATTTGTTTGGGGAGGTAAAAAACCAAGAGTGAAATATAAAACTCTCCAGTTACCAAAAGAGAAAGGAGGCATGGGCCTACCGAGTCTAAAGGAATATTACTACTCAGCACAAATAAGATATATCATATGTTGGTGCGACGGAGGATATGAGGCAAAATGGAAAGAAATGGAAAAGGAAATTGAGGGACTCCCAGTACAAAGCATAATAGGAGATAAAGATGCATATAAGCAAATCAAACAAATAGACCCAATCACTAAATTTACTTTGGAACTGTGGTATAAAATAGTACAAAAGTATAATATAAAGGAAGACATAAAACTATTGAAATGGTCATTTGACAGTCAGTTTGAACCGGCAAAGCAAGATGGGGGATACAAAAATCTGGTGAACAAGGGAATCACAGCATGGGGCAATATCGGAAAAAAAGATCTCGGGAGCTTTGTAAACATCAGAAGAAAATTTAAACTAGAAAAATCGGAATTCTTCAGATATCTGCAGATGAGAGACAATTATATGAAGAAGATTAGGCATAACCTCCAAACAGATGTGAGCGAGATTATACAATTCTCTACATGTCTGTTCTTTTCACTCTCTACATGTCTGTTCTTTTCATCTTCTCTGTCCCCTCACCCCCCAGCCAGTCGCAGCAGATGACTGCCCCTCCCTGAGCCTGGTTCTGCTGGAGGTTTCTTCCTGTTAAAAGGGAGTTTTTCCTCTCCACCGTCGCCAAGTGCTTGCTCATAGGGGATCACCTGATTGCTGGGGTCTTTCTGCAACTGTGGGGGTTCCCCCCCTACAGTTGATAGTGCTATGAGATGACTGTTGTTGTGAAATAGCGCTATATAAATAAAGTTGAATTGAATTGAATTGAATTGAATTCATTTTAAGCTCATATGCAGGAAATAAAATAAGAATTATTTCAAAGCTATATCAGAAACTTATGGCAAACAAACATTCAAGTAACTATATAAAGGAGAAATGGGAGAAAGAGCTAAATTTAAGCATAACAGAAGAAAGCTGGCAGGAAATATGGAAAACACAACACACATCAACAAATTCAAGGACATGGAGGGAATTTGGATGGAAAAACCTGATTCGCTTTTTCATTACACCACAGATTCAAAGAAAATATACAAATACCCAATCTTTATGCTGGAGGGGCTGTGGGGCTCAAAATGCAGACCACTCACATATGTTTTGGAAATGCTGCAAAATCTCATCATTCTTGTCAGAAGTCTGAAATATAACCTCACAAATACAGAGTACAAAAAGGTATTAGACTGAATCAAAGATCAGACTTAAGACACGCAGAGCCTTTGAAGCTTTTACTTGCACAAGGAGTAATCAACACATACCATTTACAGGATGAGCTGAAATACTGACGAGGCAGTCTCGTACAGTAATTCTTATAGGCAAAGATAAGACAGTGACAGCTTTACAACCCATTCTTTTCCCCCACACAGGGGAAAGCACACACAGTTTGTACAACAGTCTATTACAGAGAAGATAAAACAGTACAGGATATGCAAAAAGGTACAAGATATGAAAAGGATGAGTCCTGGCACACAACGCTGCAGCTACACCCACATGTGGGGACATCAGCTTCATGATTCATTAATAAAATGATAACTGTTTATATACATATATACAATTTTTTCCAACATTTCCCTCCTGTTTATTATTTTATTAATCTTTTTAATCATATGCAATTATCAGTACAATGTAACTTCAAAAGATTTTCATCCTTTTGGGAGAGTGACATATACGGGCCTTGAACATGATTGGACAAGAATGACTGCTGTAGTATGAAAGTGTGTTGAGTCAATGCATGTGTGATCATTGATCTGATGCAGGGAATGACACACATGAACAATACACAGAAAAGCACTAAAATTATAATAACTGGGGTCAGCCATTTGAGCAGAATCTGCCACCAAGTTCTACTTTGAAACCAATCCCAGGAGCCCCAACCTTTATCTTCATCTAAACCATGCTGTAAGTATAAAATATCATTCAAATGGCTAATTTTTGTTCTTCATTTAAAGTTGTGAATCCTTGCTCCATTAATATAGTCAGATTTTCTATTGTCCATGCTAATGCATTTATGTGGTGTATAGCTAGAGCACTGCCATACATTGGAAAAAAAAGTACCCATTGGTTTTCCAAGAATCCATACCCATCATCATTTGGCCAAAAAACAGTAGGATTATTGCTACAGTTAAAAGTACAATTTTTTCCTCTTTAAGGTGAATTTTCCAGCAGCAATATAGGGAAAGTGAAATACATTTCTACAGACAGAATCATAATATGACACTTCACAGGTCACTTCCTTAGTATCATTGCATCTTTGTGAAATACCCAGGTTGAAACTGTTTTTACTACAATTTTGTGAAAGCAGATTGGTGAAGTAAACAGTGTAGGATTTACTTTCATTAAATGCTTCTTAACTGCAGGCAAAGAAGTTCCAATCCCAATAATATTAAATATTCTAATCTTAGACCCAGTGTAATCAGTAATAGTGACATTCAATCTACATGTATTAAGATACCTTTCTGACAAATTCCCCACCAACCAATGTCCAACATTATTGCTTGTATTAAACAGACTGAGATGAGAGTTCATCGCTATTGTCGCTCCGGGCGTTTTTCTCTTCACTCAGTGGAACAGGGATCATGGGTATTGTAGTCAATCATGGGTATTGCAGTCTTGTGAAAATGGGGTAGCAATGAACACACATAGCAAGAAGTATCGATTCCCAGTCCTCTCACCGAAACCACCGTTGTCTGGTACCATAGGTTATGCGTATTGTTCATTGTCTGTGCTTCGTGGGTTCCTTGTCCTTGAATCAGAAAGAGATTACCACCCCACTGCCAGGAGAAGTGCTGAACACAGAGTCATCAATAATTTTGGTGCCATGCTTCCACCTGAGAGAGTACCCCTCCGGGCCTCTTTCTTCACCAGGGTTGAGACGGCCTTGTCCTTAAAAGGACATGCCCCCTTTGTACTGGACTTACTCAGGGAAACAAGTTAGTTAGTTCACTTACAGGCACCCATAGTCTTTTAACGTGTGAAAGGTGAATCCGAGATGGTCATTCAGCAATACGTACTGCAGTGGGAGTGGGAGTGTCTAGTGTTGTCGGTGGTGGTTCTTTATGAAGACATAGTCTCCAGGTTGATCCGTTTCATCCAGAGGCTGTGGATGAATCAAAACATTCCCTGAGATGTTCACCAAGATATGTGTATTTGTTAGGTGTGGTTAGTGGTGGGAGGTCAGGTAATGCATAAGGATGGTGAAAAAACACATTCAAAAGGTGATAATCCTGTCTTTGGGTCTAGTATAGAGTTAACGGTTAGTCTGACTAATTTCAGAGCTTCTGGCCAAGTAATACCCTTTCCATGTGTGGTTTTTGCCAGCATTTGTTTGATTGTACTATGAAATTTGATCTTACTTCTTACAGCTTGGATTAAGTCTTGAACTGTTTGTGCTGTAAAATGAGTTCCATTATCTGCATAAATCAGTTCTGGAACCCCAAAAGCGGAAAGAGCATCATTCAATAGAGTTTCACACACACAGATGCGGCATTTGCTGGGGATGTGTGATGAATTCCTGTCCACTTTGTGAAGGTGTCAATCAACACCAAGCAATATTGTAGCTTTCCATTGCTCCTTGAGCATTATTTTATAAACAAATGATGCACTTTTGGCATGTTTTTGTTACTTCTTTCAAAATATTAGGACAGTTTTTCCCAACATCCTCATCATTGATTTCCTCCTGTTGGCACATGATTGGCCATGTGCCACCAGGACAGCTCATCTGTATAATGTGGGTGGCAGAGCAAATTTTCATCAGACAAGCCAAATGTATATCTAATTATTTGCACATGAAACAGGAGGAAGGTCCATATTATTCTGACAGTCTTTTAAAACATCAACATTATTAATAAGACAGACGGTTCCTAAAAGACCAATAGCAGCACAGTGAGTAGCGTTATGCAAGTGGCATGTGCTATAAGCATATTTACTATCTGTACAGAATACAGATAAGTTACATTCAGGTTAGTAGCTCATTCAGCTGTTGGAGGTGATGCAGGTTGTGGAATTTTTACACAATCAGGACCCCAGACAACACCGTTACAGCATAAGCACACTTCTATTTTTTACAGAGCAAGCCTGTCGCTCGCTTCTTCCTTTGCTAAGTAGAGAGAGAGAGAGAGAGTTGCTGTTCGCCCCCTCCTCCACAACATGGGAAATGTGTAGGATAATAGAGGGCATGATCTTATTATTTGTATTATCCCATAAATAATAAAAAGGTGGTCTGTATTGCCCAGCCTGTATTTGAGTTATAACTGCAGCCATATGTTTATCCTGGGCACTACAGAAAATGAAATGAAAAGCACTTATGTAAATAAAATTGCATTTATTGATAATTTTTATGCATTATCTATTTTTCTGAGGATTGCTAATTATTTGCTAATTAATTTCTTTGATACCCTCTGTTTTGATACATGGAGGCTCACATGCAGCAAAGTTACAGGGTATTTGTTTGATTCTTTTACTGAAAGGAAGTGTGTTACCATTTTTAGTTTTAAATAAAATTTGCAGGTAGCCCAGTTCCTTCAAAGATGAGATCTCAATAATTATAGCTTCTTTTTGTGACATCTCTTGAAATAGTTTACAAATTTCATTTAAGAAAAACAAAATAACTATCTGTGCATTTTTGATATGCTTCAGCATTGATAAATAAGATCAGTTTGTCCAATTGAACACAGATGGGTTGAATTTGAAATATTGTGTCACATTCTTTCAGTCAAAGGAAAGGCGGACGTTTTGCCTAATTTAGAATTTGATTTAATGTTTTACAAGGAATGTCCCTATTTCATACATTCCTTGGTAAATTATGGAGTGCAATGTAGTTCACCCTGACCCAGCTTGGCCACCGCTGAATCAGGAGAAGCACATCCCTCATTGCTGTCACATTTCTGAAATATATTGTTACCGCACCATTATGTGGTGAGTAATATCAGTATAAAATCATATAAACATTACATTTGTAAAGTCAAAGTCATTTGAATCAGTACACCTTATGTTATCTACAATGTCATACAAAGTCATACTTGGCTTCAAAAAGTGCTTATCAATTTAAGGATTCTTTCTCCAAGACCTTTGTCTGATAATCCACAGCCTCTGGCAGATCATATGCACAGACACATTAATTATCAATCTGTTTTGATCCTCTGTGCTCTAAATCATGTGATATAGGGTAAACATAAAACCTTCAGTGATTAGGCATTATTAAATGACATCATAATATGATCATAGTATGGCCTGTAGTCACATTGTCACACGTCAGTCCTTTTTTTCCTATAAAGTGCACTGTCATATTTCAGTCAAGGACAAAGGTCAGTAATGCATCAAAATTGCTTTTTTTTCCCTTTTTTTTAAAATATGTAAACAGTTTATCACGTACGCAACATTAATCAAGACCCCACAGAGTTAAATTGAAAAAATAAAAACCCAAAACCTTGTAAAAGTACCCATATTTAGACCACTTTCTTCACAGATCAACCACACACACACACACACACACACACACACACACAAAGAATAGATAAGAGATAAAATAACTTTCTCATTGTCCATTTTAACGTTATCCAGTTCTGCTACCATTTAATCCGTCCGTCTTTAAATGTTATGGTCTAATTATTATGATTTTATTTGCTTCCTCCTTTTCCCAACCTCTTGAGCTTCTTGTGAAAGAGTGGAATACGGGCCCGCCTTAGGTCCCGGTTTGGGGTATGGGGGTGGATTTTCCAATAGTGGGGCTGTACTAACAGTACTAGTTTGAGTTTTCATTTGTTTCTGCTTTTCTCTGGCTTCATCAGCTTTCCGTTGGGAAGCCTCTGCCGCTTGTGACCACAAGATGGCACATTGGAGCTCCGCACTGGGTTTGCCTGTTTTAACAGGTTTATTAGACGTCTTTTCAATGGTTGTTAACAATGCCTGGTATTCATCCACGTTCAACGTGGGCTTGAATGAGAAATCCTTTTTTCCATTTATTTAAGTATTTTTCTGGATCCTTTATTTTTCCCTTTTCATTTTGTCTGTTATTGTAATTTTTACAGCTGCGCGCGCTATGTCCTGTTTTTTCTTCTGTTTATTCGTCTGCCTATCTGGTCTTCTAACACAATTCCCCATTTTTAGATGGTCAGGGACGTTATCAGTACGCCCACTGTTAACACTATTACTGCCCAATTTTTGGGGTAGATTTCCGTGATCAGGGACGTTATCAGTACGCCGACTGTTAACACTATTACTGCCCAATTTGGGGTGAATTCCTTCACCCTACTTATTTTAAAACCTGACCACCAAACAGTTGTGAATCGCCGTCACACTGTCTCCTGCACCCCTCTTTATTTTAAAACCTGACCGGTCAGTAACCGTGAATCGCCGTCACGTTACTTCCTAAGACCACTGCATTCCTGCAGCGGTTTTTAACCACAAGGAAAAGTACAGGGCGCCGCCTTATACTACCATTACTCGCTCGTCAGCTGACCCGTGGTTCTTTAAAAATGGGAAATTGTGAATTGTGAGGCTCGGTTATTCTTCATATACGTCTACTACAGTCAATCTGAAAAGGGAAAAATTTGTAACTTACTTTTTAGGCTCTATCAGTAGGGACAGCCGTCACCAGATTAGAGCCGGGAGAAGGAGAGTCTCTGGCAGCGTTCCCTCAAGTCGGGTTTCCAATACTGATGGATACCATCAGACCGTGCACGGTTTTTTCAACCTGCAGGACACACATCCCTTCCCGCTCCACCTGGATCTCAGCTGTCCCGGGTTTCGGCACCAGCTATGTCAGAAGTCTGAAATATAACCTCACAAATACAGAGTACAAAAAGGTATTAGACTGAATCAAAGATCAGACTTAAGACACACAGAGCCTTTGAAGCTTTTACTTGCACAAGGAGTAATCAACACATACCATTTACAGGATGAGCTGAAATACTGACGAGGCAGTCTCGTACAGTAATTCTTATAGGCAAAGATAAGACAGTGACAGCTTTACAACCCATTCTTTTCCCCCACACAGGGGAAAGCACACACAGTTTGTACAACAGTCTATTACAGAGAAGATAAAACAGTACAGGATATGCAAAAAGGTACAAGATATGAAAAGGATGAGTCCTGGCACACAACGCTCCAGCTACACCCACATGTGGGGACATCAGCTTCATGAATCATTAATAAAATGATAACTGTTTATATACATATATACAATTTTTTCCAACAATTCTGGAAATCTATACATGTGACAATACAGAGGATATTAGGATATAATATATATATTCATACCAATGAACTGTAACCTGATGTACTTATGTGATCTTAAGAGACAATGTAATACAGGCTGAGGACAGATATCTAGTTAAAATCTTGTTGATTGCATGTAAAAAAAACAATCACAAAAAAATGGCGATCAGAAGTTCTTCCTGACCAAGAACAATGGACTGACATTGTTGAGGATATACGTATGATGGAAAAACTAACATATCGACAAAGAATACAAGATATGCCTTTATTAGTCCCACAATGGGGAAATTTCAGGATTGCAACAGCACAGGGATAGCAACACTCAGAGCAACAATCTGAAGGCAAGAAAAAACAAGAACATCTACTAAACATATGTACATATTACTATAAATATATATATCTATAGACACACAGTGCGGAGCATTATGGTTGGTGAATGTGCAGCAGAAAGTCTAAGCTCTCTCTCTGCGGATGCGGCGGGCCAGCTGGAAGTCTTTGGGCATGATGGTGACCCTCTTAGCAAAGAACAGACCCACCAGGTAGGCCTCGCTGGCCTCCTGCAGAGCCATGACGGCGAAGCTCAGGAAGCGCAGGTGGGTCTTGAAGTCCTGAGCGATCTCCCTCACCAGGCGCTGGATGGGCAGCTTACGGATGAGCAGCTCCGTGGATTTCTGGTAGCGACGGATCTCTCTCAGAGCCACAGGCCTGTGACGGTGAGGCTTCTTCACTCCGCCGGTGGCCGGAGTGCTTTTCCGAGCAGCCTTGGTGGCTAGCTGCTTCCTGGGGGGCTTTTTCCTCCAGTAGGTTTTACGGGCGCTCTGCTTGGTTCTTGCCATCGCTCTTTATTATTCTGTCTTATATTTCTTGCACGCCGCCTAAACTCCAGCCCAGCACCCGCGTCGTTTTCACTACAGCTCCCAGTATGTCGAGTTTCCCATTAGCACCGGGCGGCGGCCGAGTGCTAGCTAGTACTAGCTCCTCCCTGCTGTAACGTCTCCCGCTGTAAACAGTGGCTCCGTCCGCCGACTCAGGAGACCCCTGGGGCGATCTGTGTGTCCGTGATATATATATAGAGTGAAAGGTGTAGAAAGAAGAAGGAAGATTAAAAAAAAGGCTGTTGCAACGGGCAGCCGACTCGTGTGGCGCCGCCGGTCCGGCAGAACCGGAACCGGAAAAAATAAGAAGGACTATATGAAAAAAAATGGCGGAAATGGACACACTACAAAGTGCAACAACGAGACAGAAATTGAAAGAATAACCAAAGACACTGGAAAAACCAGAAGAATTAAGAGATGGAAACTAAAAACTTGATGCTCCAACATTTGTCTCCCCCCTTCTTTTTTTTTTTTTCTTTCTTACTCTAGCTCCTTTTTTTTTTTTTAAATGTAGACTGTGATCTGAATGTAATATGTATGATGAAAAATGAATAAAAATCTAAGTTACAAAAAAATATATGCTGGAGGATGGGATTGCTGAACCATCTGCTCCTCCCTATGTCAAATTCTGGGCATGGTTGGGGGCCGTGCCCACGCTTTATGTTCATTTGTATTCTCTGTGTACCTTCCTGATCTGGTTTATGTTTAATTGCATTATTTGCCCTCTGTGTCCCCAGGTATCCTCTGTCTATGTCTTCTGTGTCCCCCTGTCTATTGTTATGTGGTGTCATCCTTGTTGGTCCCTGATGTCTTTATTGGCTCTTTAGTATTATGATTATGTTCACAGTCATGCTTTTGCCACTGCCCTCTCTGTATTGTGCCCTGCATGTTCATTGTCATGTCTCTTGTGCATCCCCTGTCTATGAGTGTCTGTGTAGCCCCGCCGGTCCTGTTTTCCTCACCTGCTGCCCTTGATTGTCTGCCCAGCTGTCTGACGTTAAGTTCATTATCAGTTACCCTGTTTATGTGAGTTTTTGCATGTGCTCTGTCTGGCGTCCTTGTTGTTGTACTCCTGTGGTTTCTCTGCTGATGTTACTCCCTGATGTTTTCCCCAAGTTTTGTTCTATGTAAGTTGCCTCGTTTATTTTGAGTTCAGCCACCGTGCTGTATTTCTTTGCTCTTTTGTGTTTTGAGTTAATAAATTATTATTGCACCATGTTCCTGCCTGCAACCCTGAGTCCTTCCTTCAACCGTCTTCTGCCCATAAGGCAGAACCATGACAGTAGGATGCCAGCAAACCTGGATTCAGTAGGCAGTCCGGTGGTTGGTGGTCCCAATGCAGGTGAGCAGTGGGCAGCCCGTACCTTCTCGTCTCTGGTGGCAAAGGCTCACACCGCCCACACATCGGAGGAGGCCCTCAGGCTACTGGAAGTTGCGATGAAGGTAGTGGAGATGTTTTCCAGCCTGCAGAGCTGTCCCAAGGTAAAAGAGCTGCTTACCTCCGCCTGAAGCCACCTCTGCCTGACTTTTCTCGAGTTGGTGCCGCACCCTCCAGCCCCAGAACTCTCCCCAGCTTTGCAACCACTTCATGGGCCGGAGGAGAGCTCTCTGCCGATGCCACAGCCTGTGCCAATGACAAAGAGTCCCCTGGTTCCGGTGCCTCGGCTTTCCACTCCTTACTCCGCTTCTGCCCCACAGAGCTCTGCTATGCCTGCTCCACATCCCTCTTCACCGCCAATCCCAGCTCCACACCACTCTGCACTGCTGACGCCAGCTCCACGCAGCTCTGCACCGCTGATGCCAGCTCCACACAGCTCTGCACCGCCGATGCCGGCTCCACGCAGCTCTGCACCACCGATGTCGGCTCCACGCTGCTCTGCACCACCGAGGTCGGTTCCTGAGAGTTTACCTATCATCACGTCTACAGCCTCGCCTCTTGCCATGCCTGCAGTTTTGCCTGATGCCACGCCTGCAGTTTCGCTTGATGCCATGTATGCAGTTTTGCCTACAGCCTCACCTCCTGCCATGCTTGCAGTTTCGTTTGATGCCACGTCTGCAGGATCATCTGACGGCATGTATGCAATTTTGGCTGCCACCACGCCTGCAGCTTCGCCTGATGTCATGCCCGCGATCCCACTCCCTGCTATGTACACAGTCTCGTCTCTTGCCATGTCTCCGGTTTTGCCTGACGCCACATCTGCAGCTTTGTTGGTCACCACGCCTGCAACTTCGCCTGTCAGCATGCCTGTTGCCTCGTTTGTTGCCTCACCTGTCATCATGTCTGCAGCTTCACTGATCACCATGTTTCAAGTTTCTCCTGTTACCACGCCTGAAGTTTTGTCTGTTACCATGCCTGTGGCTTTGCCTGCCATCATGCCTGCTGCATGGGATGCAGCAGCAGAGTCATCGGAATCATGGTTGGCAGTGGAGCAAGAGTTAAAGCAAGTCCTGTTTTTTGTATCTACTATGTCAGTATTAGAGAGATCTTGTCTTACTCTTGGCAGGGAGACTCAGTTGCAGTTCCCATCAGCTCTGAGCTCTCCCCCCCAGGCTCCACTGCTGCCAGTTATAGTGACCCAGTGTTTGTCTCTTCCTCCCTGTCTGAGGTGGCTGTGTTGGGGATGGATCCCCAGGCAGCTGAGCTCGAGGACCCACACCCTGAGCTGCCTGGGCTTCTCACGGATCACCCTGCATCGCCTGGTTTCGCCTCTCTGCAGCATTCATTGTCTGGGTTTGCCACTGTGCAGCAGTCTTTGTTTGACCTTGTCACTGATCAGCCATCATCATTTGCTCCAGGGGCTGATGTGCTTCCACCGTTTACACCCGAGGCAGGTGCGCCACTGTCATCTGCTCCTGAGAGCAATGCTCTCCAATCATCAGCTGCTCTTGAGGTTAGCATGCCTCAGCCCCCAGCGGCTGAGCAGAAAGCTCCCTTGTTGTTTCTTCCTGAACTAAAAGCTCCTTTGTTATAGTCTCCAGAGTTGAGATCTCCCCTACTATCATTTTACGAATTTAAAGCTCCAATATTGTTGTTCCCATAGCCAAGGTTTTTTTTTAAATCATTATCTCCTTCGTGTAAAGATCCTACATTGCCTCCTGAGCTTAAAGATCTTATGTTGTTCCCTGAGTCTAAAGCCCCTGAGGAAAGGACTCCACTGTTACTGTTCCAATTCAATTCAGCTTTATTTATACAGTGCCACATCACAACAGAAGCCGTCTCGCGGCGCCACAAATGCAGAGAAAACCCCACAATCTCAGAAAAACCCAGCAATCAGACGATCCCCTATGAGCAAGCACTTAGCAACAGTGGAGAGGAAAAACTCCCATTTAGCAGGAAGAAACTTCTAGCAGAACCAGGCTCAGGGAGGGACAGTCATCTGCTGTGACTGGCTGGGGGTGAGGGGATAGAGAGGGTGGAGAGGACAGACATAAATAATATACTGTAACAGTGAGAAGCCAAGTACATTATTGGAGGTCAACCAGCAGTATGAATCAAATAACAGCAGAACAAAAATGGGGTTAAGAGACCCAAAATCCCTCCTTAATCGTGAGCTATATTAAAAAGGAAGGATTTTACCCTGTTCTTAAAAACAGAGACTGAGTCTGACTCCAGGACCCAGAGTGGTAACTGGTTCCAGAGAGAAGGAGCTTGGTAGCAGAAGGCTCTGCCTCCCAATGTACTTTTGGAGATTCTGGGCACCACAAGCAATCCAGCATTTTGGGAGTGTAATGCTCTATTAGGATGGTAAGGTAATATCAGATCCTTTATATATAGGGGGGCCTGATTATTAAGAGTTTTGAAAGTGAGAAGAAGGATTTTAAACTTGATTCTAAATTCTATGAGGAAGCCAATGAAGGGAGGACAGAACCGGGGAGATATGATCTCTTTTTCTAGAACCAGTTAAAACTCTAGCAGCAGCATTTTGAATCAACTGAAGATTTTTTAAGGATATTTTAGGACAACCAGATAATAGCAAATTACAGGAATCGAGAGCTGACAAAGGCGTGAATCAGTTTCTCAGCATCACTCAGAGACAAGATGCTCCTAATCTTGGCAATATTGCACAGATGATAGAAGGCAGTCTTAGAAACAAATAATATGTGAATTAAAGGACAGATCTTGATCAAAAATAACTCCAAGGTTCCTCACAGAACTATTCAGAGTGAGAGTGGTGGCATCTAAATTAAGGGCATGATTTGGGAAGGAATTTCTAAGATGTTTTGGACCAACAAGAATGACTTCAGTCTTATCTGAGTTTAATAGTAGAAAATTACAAGTCATCCAAGCTTTGATGTCCTTAAGACAGGCATCTAACTTGGCTAATTGATTACAATCATCGGGCTTCATTGACAGATATAGTTGTGTGTCGTCTGCGTAACAGTGAAAATGTATACAGTGCTTTCTAATGATATTGCCTAACGGAAGCATATATAAACTAAAAAGAGTAGGGCCTAACACAGATCCCTGTGGAACTCCGTGACTGAGTTTAGAGTTGGAAGAAAATTCATCATTGATGTGAACAAACTGAAATCTATCGGACAAGTAAAAAAGAGTAGGGACTAACACAGATCCCTGTGGAACTCCGTGACTGAGCTTAGAGTTGGAAGAAAATTCATCATTGATGTGAACAAACTGAAATCTGTCGAACAAGTAAGATCTAAACCACTGCAACGGAGTTCCATTTAGTCCAACATAGTGTTCTAATCTATCAAGTAGAATGGCATGACCGATAGTGTCAAAGGCTGCACTAAGATCTAAAAGAACAAGAACAGAGACAAGTCCATTATCAGATGTGATCAGGAGGTCATTAGTGACCTTCACTAAGGCAGTTTCAGTGCTATGATGAACTCTAAACCCAGATTGAAACTCCTCAAACAAACCAACTCCCTGCAAGTGGTCAAACAATTGTGCAGCAACAACTCTTTCCAAGATTTTTGAAATGAAAGGCAAATTAGAGATTGGCCGATAGTTGGCCAAAACTCCCGGATCGAGCGTCGGTTTTTTGAGTAAGGGTTTAATTACAGCAACTTTAAAAGCCAGTGGTACATAACCCAGAGTTAAAGAAGAATTAATTATAAGAAGAATACGACTACCAATAATTGGGAAGATAATTTTAAATAACCTGGTAGGAATAGGGTCCAGAAGGCAAGATGAAGGCTTAGATGAGGAAATTATTTTATTCAACTCTTAAGAGGTCGATTGGAGTAAACTTATCTAAACAGGTATCAATTGAGGAAGTTGTAGTAGTTAATGCACTTGAGTTTACGGTAGGAAGAATCTGACTGATTTCATCTTTAACAGATAAAATTTTATGATTGAAGAAGTTCAGAAAGTCCTGACTAGAAAGCTAAGGGGGGATGCGAGGATTGACTGAGTCCTGGCTCTTTGTAAGCCTGGCTATAGTGTTAAAGAGAAACCTGGGGTTATTCTTGTTCGCTTCTATTAATGCAAAATAATAGCTTGATCTAGCTTTTCTAAGAGATTTTTTATAGATTAAGAAATGATTTCTCCACGCTAAATAGAATTCATCTAAATTAGTAGAACACCAGTTCCTTTCCAATTAACAAGTCTTCTGTTTTAAGCCACGAGTTTCTGAGTTAAACCAAGGGGTTAGAAATATCTGGTTAGACTTTTTCTTTTTTAAAGGGGCTACCAAATCTAGAGTCCGGTGCAGAGAGGCTGTAACACCATCAACCATGCTATCAATTATGAATGGAGCAGACTCTCCATCTTTCATTTCTGTTGTTTCTGTTGTGTTGTTCCCCGAGCTTAGGATTCCTGCATCGCATTGCACTCCAGTCTGGTGGCCTAGGAATTTTGGGCGGCCACCTGACCTGCCATGCTCTCTGGGTTGGGGTCCTTTGGACTGTGGAAGGCTTCCTGACCCACCCCGTGTCACGACCTGGTGACCTAGGGACCTGGGCAGGCCACCTGATCCACTTTGCACTCTGGCTTGGGGACCCACGGACCTGGGTCAGTCCCCTGACTCACTTTGTTCCCCCATCCGGTGGACCTGTGAACTTTAAAGGGACTCCTGATGGACATTTTTGGTTTTTCTCACTTGGTTAGATTCCTGTGTTCTGTTTCTTTCCCCCGTGCCTTGTCCCCACCACCACCACCCATTTTGGTGTTACTACTTTTCTTTTAGGGGTGTCTAGAATCCACCCCTTAAAGGGTTCTGGGTTCTGGGCATGGTTGAGGACTGTGTCCACACTTGAGGTTCATTTGTGTTCTCTGTGTGCCTCCCTGATCTGGTTTATGTTTAATTGCATTATTTGCTGTCTGTGTCCCCCTGTGTCCTTTGTCTATGTCTTCTGTACACCCCGGTCTATTATGTGGTGTCATCCCTGTTGGTCCCTGATGTCTTTATTGGCTCTTTAGTATTATGATTATGTTCACAGTCATGCTTTTGCCACTGCCCTCTCTATGTTGTGCCCTGCATGTTCATTGTCATGTCTCTTGTGCACCCCCTATCTATGGGTGTCTGTGTAGCCCCGCCGGTCCTGTTTTCCTCACCTGCTGCCCTTGATTGTCTGCCCAACTGTCTGATGTTAAGTTCATTATCAATTACCCTATTTATGTGAGCTTTTGCATGTGCTCTGTCTGGCGTCCTTGTCGTTGTACTCCCGTGGTTTCTCCATCGTAGCTCCCTGATGTTTTCCCTGAGTATTGTTCTATGTAAGTTGCCTCGTTTATTTTGAGTTCAGCCACCGTGCTGTATTTCTTTGCTACTTTGTGTTTTGAGTTAATAAATCATTATTGTACCATGTTCCTGCCTTCAACCCTGAGTCCTTCCTTCAACCCTTTTTTGCCCGGAAGGCAGAACCATGACACCCTGGGTATCTCCATGCATTTCAGTGCCAAAACCAGATAACACCTTTCGTTTTTGTACAGATTTTTGCAAGGTTTTTTTTTTTTTCCACAATATCTTTATTGAACCTTTTTTTTTTAAACAAACATGATACAAACAATCAAACACTAACACTAAAGTACTACAAAAAAAAAAATGCACTAAAAAACACCAACAACCACCAACAAAATCAGATCTTCAACAATGCTCCTCTGTTTAGTCTAGACAATCCAACACATAAGTATACATATTATGTTCACCAGTTTGGAATTTACAAGGTCCACACATATCATTCACCTTCTTCAAGAGTTATGTTTAAATTTTTTACATAATCAATAAAAGGTCTCCATATATTCTCAAACACAATTTCCTTTGATTTCAGTATATATGTTATTCTTTCTAATGGAAGGTTTGTTAACATCTGTCTTAACCACTGAGTCACATCTGGTCTATGAGTCTTTTTCCATAATAGTGCAATACATTTTTTGGCATTAAGCAAACTGAGGTCTATGAATGTTCTTTCACTTTTATTAAAATTATGCTTTTCTGGGTACAGACCCAACAAAAACAGTTTAGGATTCAATATGATTTGTTTTGAGATTATTTTTTCAATTGTTACCCTCACCTCTTCCCAAAACATTCTTATTAATCTACATTCCCATACACAATGAAATAGAGTTCCTTTACTTTCCATGCACTTTGTGCATGTATCTGGTATATTTTTGTTATATCTATTTAACTCCTCCGGTGTAACATACATCCGCATTAACCATTTGAAATGTATCAATTTAAGGCGTACATTTATTGATTTGGTTTGAGCTTCTGTACAAGCCAATTCCCATTGTTCCTCTGAAATTTCAGTTTGCAGATCTTCTTTCCAGTAGTTTAATCTTTTCAGTGAATTTTCACTTGAAAATAGTGTCAATGAGTTATAAAACTCTGAAATAATACCCTTTCTTTTACTATCTTTCATCAACATTTTTTCCAAGGATGAATAGATAGGTCGAGTGAGAGCTTTATTTTGATTTGATCGAATAAAGTTTCTAAGTTGAAGATATTTAAAAAAATGTGTTCTATTGAGATTAAATTTGATCCTCAACTCTTCAAAAGACATTATGTTTTCTGCACATGGCAAATATAAATCCTGAATCTTTTGTATCCCTTTTAAATTCCATACTTTAAATACAGCGTCCGCTCTCCCTGGTTTAAAATATTGATTACCCCATATTGGACTAAATTGTGACAATAGCTGTAGTTCTTTTAAATAGTTTTTAGCTTCACACCATATTTTGATCATATGCTTTACAAATGGATTTTTAACTTGTTTTTGTAATTTTTTTGCCGAATCTGAGTATATGAATATGGGAAGAGGTAAAGGTAAATTGTATGATTCCATTTCATTCCAGTGAGGGAGATCATTTGATGAAAAATAATATGTCATAGACCTCAGTTGTGCCGACCAATAATACAACATAAAATTTGGACATTTCAGACCTCCACGATCAAATGGTAAATATAATAAAGACAGACGTAATCTAGCCCTCCTGTTGTTCCATATAAATTCCACTAACTTTTTTTTAATTCTTGAGAATAAATCTAAAGGTGGTGATAAGGGAATGTATTGAAATAAATAAAGTATTTTAGGTAAGATATTACTTTTAAGTATATTAATTCTCCCGATCATCGACATTGGTAGTGACATCCATCTCTGAAGTAACTCATCAATATCTGTCATTAAGGCTTCATAATTGACACTGGCGATTGATTCTAGCTTAGGCACAATTTGGATTCCTAAATATTTAAACTGATTTACAACATTGAATTGATTTACCTCAGGGGCTGGGTAATTTCTCTGGGTCTCATTTAGCATTAATATTGAAGATTTAGTTTTATTTATTTTATATCCTGATATTTCCCCGAAATTCTTTATTAAATTCAACAAGGTCGGAATTGATTTTTTAAGATTCGACATAAACAAAATTATGTCATCGGCATACAGGGAAATTTTATGTTCTGTTGGTCCAACTTTAATTCCATATATTTGTGACTGTAGACGTATCGCCATCGCTAAAGGTTCAATTGCCATAGTAAACAGTAAAGGTGAAAGTGGACAGCCTTGTCGACATCCTCTATTGATTTTTATTGATTTTGAAATATTGTTATTTGTTAGAATTTCTGCAGTAGCATTATTATATATTATCTGAACCCATTTTATGAAATTATTTCCAAGTCCAAACCTTTGTAAGACTTCAAAAAGAAAGGGCCATTCAACTCTATCAAAGGCTTTTTCGGCATCCAGTGATAAGAGAGCTGTATCCGGTGCTTCTTTATTAGAATAAATAATATTAAATAGTCTTCTTACATTATGGAAGCCTTGTCTTCCCTTTATAAAGCCATTCTGATCTCGATTAATAATATTTGGTAAAATTTCTTGTATTCGTCTTGCTAAAATTTTACAGATTATCTTAAGGTCGGCATTTAATAGGCTTATTGGTCTCATATTTTCACATTTATTAGAGGGCTTACCTGGTTTTGGCAACAGTATAATTAAGGCATTATTCATATATGATGGTAAATTACTATTTTGAAATGCTTCTAAAACCATTTCCAAAAAAGGTTTTGTTAATTTATTCTTAAATTTTTTATAAAGGTCAACTGGAAGACCATCTGGTCCTGCACTTTTTCCTGATTTCATATTATCAATGGCTAGTCCAACTTCTTCTTGACTAATTTTAGACTCCAGTATCTCCCTATTTTCATTTGGAATACACGGTATAAATAGTTCATTCAAAAACCCATGTAGTTTTGTTAAGTCAGATTCATTTTTGGTATCATATAATTTTTCATAGTAATCTCTAAAGGCTCTATTAATTTCTGAAGGATCTATAACTACCTGTCCGTTACTTATAATACTGGTAATTGGTGTTTTAGATTCTAATTGTTTAATCTGCCATGCCAATAACTTTCCTGATTTTTCACCTTGTTCATAAAAAGATTGTTTCAATCTTAGAAGACTCAAGGCAGCTCTATTCGCTGATTTTTTGTCATATTCAGCTCTCAAAATCAGTAATTCGTTCTCCAACCTTGGATCTCTTCCTGCATATACTCTTTCTTGAAGAATTTTTATTTTATGTTCCAATTGGACTCTCTCCTCTCGAGTCTTCTTAGATTTTGAACCTGTATAACTAATAATATGTCCCCTAATAAAAGCTTTGAAAGCCTCCCACTTTACACATGCTGATGTTTGTGTAGTATTGATATCAAAGAACTCATCTATCTGTTTTTCTATGTATTTAACAAATTCCTCACCCTGAAGCCATTTATGCTGAAATTGCCATCTACCTGGTTCCTTTGTCAATTTCTTATCTACATACATTAGACAGCAGGGTGCATGATCAGAGATCACGATGTTATCATAAAAACAGTTTTGAATCTTGGACCTTAATTCTGTGGAGATCAAAAAATAATCTATACGTGAGAATGTCTTGTAGGTATTGGAATAACAAGCGTATGCTTTAACTTGTGGTTTCATTTCTCTCCATATATCTATCAATTTCAATTCTTTCATAAAATGATTAATGGTCATCCTACATCCATTGTGCGTACAGTCCAGTCCTGTTGATCTATCTATACCGGGATTCAATGTACAATTAAAATCCCCTGCTATTATATGTTGCCCTGTAAGTGATGATAAGAAATAAATTAGCAAAGAACTTTTGATCATCTATATTGGGACCATATAAGTTCACCAAATTTATGTTTTCTAATAGCAAAGATCCTTGAATGATTACATATCTTCCAAATTTGTCTCCAATTACATTTTTCACTTGAAATGGGACTGATTTATGTATGAGAGTCATAACTCCCCTGGCTCGGGATGAAAATGATGAGGTGAAAACATTTCCTTGCCATCTACTCCTAATTCTTTTTACATCTTCCTCTATTAGATGAGTTTCTTGTAAAAACACAATTTTTGAACCCATGTCTTTTATTTTATTCATAACTTGTTTAAGTTTTTTTAAATTTTGTAGACCTTTGCAATTCCATGAAGTTAAATTAAGATTAACACTTTGATTTATAATCAATAGGGAGTTTGGGATTACCTTGCAGTGTAAACATGCTCAAACAGAAAAGCAAAAAAATGAGTGGTTGAACATTCACCCTACAAACTACACACAAACAAATTCCCCCTTCCCACATTTGTGGCAATCCCCCCAAAAACAAAAGAAAAATTCCGTCTCCCGATATAGCCATCGACCGTTCCACACCCACGAGGAACAGCCAAAGCCACTCCTTCTTCATCCTCCCAATCACCCTAACTCTACTGCTTTTAATAACGTAACATTAACTCTCTTCTGTAATTTTCCAATTTAACTCCAAAATTTTTTAGCAATTTTGTACTTTTTTTTTTAATATGTAATACATTCTATATTTTGTAATCTTGTTATATGCTTCTAATCAGTTAAATGCTCAAATATTCTACCCTATATTCTGTTCATGCTTAGCTCCCACCAGTCTCTTCCTGGATCTTCTTGATGAGCTCCTGCGCCTCCTCGGGGGTCTTGAAGATGCGTGTTCTGCCCTCATATGTGACCAGAAGTCTTGCAGGGTGAATCACTCCATGACGAATCTCAAGGTTGCGCAGTTCTTTGCGGATGGGGTCAAACTGCTTCCTTAATTGTTGGATTCCTGAGGCCAAATCTGGGTAGAACCGCACCTGCTGATCTTGGTATTTAATTTCTCCTTTGGCCCGCACCGCGTTGGAGATCGTCATCCTGTCTCTGTAGCTGAGAAACTTCATAATTAACGTCCTCGGTGCTGCCTTGTTACCTCTCGGTGGGCCAATTCGGTGGGAGCTTTCCAAGACGACTGATGATTTTAGCTCCGCGTTGTTCAGCGCCTCTGGGATCCACCCCTCCAAAAAGGAGCATGAATCACGACCTTCGGCTCCCTCCGGTAAACCCACCAGCCTCAGGTTGTTCCGTCTGGACCGAGATTCCAAGTCCAGAACGCTATTTTCCAGATCTTTATTTTTTTTTTCCAAAGTGTGCACCTTTATTTAAAGTCCGCTGATTTCATCCTCCGCACTTGAAACACGAAGCTCCGCCTGCGTCACTCGCTCCACGCAGTCACCCAACTCCTTTCTCATTGCATCCAACGCTGCCATAATCCCATCAAGTTTAGCGGAAAAGTCTGCTCTCATTGAGCTAATGGCAGCCAGCACTGCACCTGTGCCGCCATCGTCAGCAGCAGCAGTTACCGCACCACCGCTAGTTTCATCCGCCATATCCGCAGCTTTTTCTACTGCACCACAAACTTTAAAGTCCGTTAATTTGGACTGCTTCGGCGATTCAATTTTTCCCCCTCCTGATTTCCCAGCCTTAGTCTTCACCGGCATATCCTCACCCAAACGCTGGGAAAAGTTCTGTTCCAAATGAGAGAGTTATTTGCCGAATTTTTATTTCCAGGAGCAGAGCAGAGTGATACGTGTCCTTCTAGGTGGCCGCCATAACCGGAAGTCCTTCCGATTTTTGCAAGGTTAATAGTGTCACAAAATCAGATGTGTATCTGATGTATATTGACCTTGTTGGTTTTGCAAAATATGTCAGTAAGTTTGACTTGCCTTAAAGGGTATTGCCAGGTACCATTAACAGCCTGTGCACAAGAAATTGCTTCTTTTGTTACACCATCAGGACTTTTTTCTTACAAGGTAATGCCCTTTGATTTACGAAATGCTCCTATGATGTTCCAGTGTCTCATGAATCAGGTTGTGGAGGATCTAGAGGGCTGTGCAGTGTACTTAGATGATGTGGTGGTCTACAGTGATACAGTTAGGCCCAGAAATATTTGGACAGTGACACAATCTTCATGATTTGGGCTCTGCATGCCACCACATTGGATTTGAAATGAAACAACTACAACGGAATTGAAGTGCAGACTTTAAGGTTTAATTCAAGGGGTTGAACAAAAATATATGATTAAACATGTAGGAATTGTAGCTATTTTTATACAAACGCTTCTCATTTCAGGGGCTCAAAAGTAATAGGACAAATAAACATAACCTTAAGTAAAATGTTACTTTTCAATATTTTGGTTGAGAATCCTTTGCAGGCAATGACTGCCTGAAGTCTGGAACCCATGGACATCACCAAACGCTGGGTTTCCTCCTTTGTGATGCTTTGCCAGGCCTTTACTGCAGCTGTCTTCAGTTGTTGCTTGTTTGTGGGTCTTTCTGCCTTAGTTTTGTTTGAGCAAGTGAAATGCATGCACGATTGGGTTGAGATCTGGTGATTGACTCGGCATTGCAGAATATTCACTTCTTTGCTTAAAAAACTCCTGGGTTGCTTTTGCAGTATGTTTTGGATCATTGTCCATCTGTACTGTGAAGCGCTGTCCAATCAACTTTGCTGCATTTGGCCTGAATCTGAGCAGAAAGTATATCCCTATACACTTCAGAATTCATCCGGCTGCTTCTGTCTATTGTCACATTCATCCAGATAACCTCAAGTGACCCAGTGCCATTGGTAAGCCATGCATGACCATGCCATCCACACTGCCTCCACATGTTTACAGAAGATGTGGTGTGCATTGGATCATGAGCTGTTCCAATTCTTCTCCAAACTTTCTTCTTCCCATCATTCTGGTACAGGTTGATCTTAGTCTCATCTGTCAAAGAATGCTGTTCAGAACTGGGCTGCTTCTTCAGGTGTTTTTTGGCTAAGTCAATTCTGGCCTTTCTATTTTGAGGCTGATTAATGGTTTGCACCTTGTGGTGAAATCCTTTGTATTTACTCTCATGAAGTCTTCTCTTTATGGTAGACTTAGATACTGATACACCTACTTCCTGGAGATTGTTCTTCACGTTGAGTGGATGTTGTGAAGGGGTTGTTCTTCACCATGGAAAGAGATTCTGCAATCATCCACCACTGTATGTTTCCGTGGACGTCCAGGCCTTTTTGAGTTCCAAGCTCACCAGTGCACTCTATTTTTTCTCAGAATGTACCAAATGTTGATTTGGCCACTTCTAACATTTCTACCTATCTCTCTGATGGATTTCTTCTTTTTTTCAGCCTCAGGATGGTCTGTTTCACCTCATTGAGAGCTCCTTGAACCGCATGTTGTGAGTTCCAGCAACAGCTTCCAAATGCAAATGCCACACCTGAATCACTCGCAACCTTTAACTGCTTAATTGATGACAGGTTTATGAGGAAGAGCCCAATGCAGCCTTGTTTTTTTTTTTTTGCAGCCTTCTGAAGTCAATTGTCCAATTATCTTTGGCCTCTCAAAAAGGGCAGCTACGTATTAAGAGATGTAATTCTAAACCCTTGCTCCAATTTGGATGTGAATACTCTCAAATTACAGCTGAGAGTCTGCACTTTAAGCCCATATTGATTATATAATTGTATCTGAATATGTTTTCGTTTAAACAGCTAAAATAACAAACTTGTGTTACTGTTCAAATATTTTTGGCCTAACTGTAACTGGGAGAGCCATATCGCACACATCCAGTCACTTTTTCAACATTGGTTGCTGCACGCCTTACAGTAAACTTGGCTTAGTGCGAGTTTTCCAGAGCAACAGTTACTTACCTTGGACATGTTGTTGAGCATGGACAGGTTTGACCAGTCCTTTTTCAGTACTGGCCAGTTCAGCAGTTCCCCGCCTCCCACCACAAAAAAGGAGTTAATGCACTTTCTGGGCTGGTGGGCTATTACCGTAATTTTTGTAAGAACTTTTCTTCTGTAGTAGCTCCCTTAACAAACCTCCTTAAAGCTAAAGAAAAGTTTGTCTGGTCCCCGATTTGTCCAACAGGCTTTTGAAACTGAAAAGTCACTTTTGTGCTCTGCCCCAGTTGCTAGCTGCCCCATGAATGGAGCAACCATTCAAGTTACAAGTAGATGCAGTTATGTGGAGCAGGTGCAGTTTTGCTGCAGACAGATTCTTGTGGAATAGATGGGCCTGTGTTCCATTTCTTAAGACAGTTCAATAGACATCAGCTAAACATTTCTAATGGAATAAAGACTTTGGTGCTTGTGTGGGCTTGAGCCACTTTGATGTGTATGTGGGGTCAGGAGGCCAGTGGAAATTTTCATTGCCCATAACACACTCACGTTTTTGAATTCATTAAAGTGCCCAAATCAAAGACTTATTCATTGGCCTCTTGCACTGCAGTCCTATTTTCTTATCAGACACCATTAGGGTTCTGAAAGCCTGGTGGCAGATGCTTTGTCACAAGCTCCCATGTAGTTTCTATGTAGATGCTGTTTCTGCTTCTTCCCCTAGGTGAAGATGTTTTTTTTTTTTTTTTTTTTTTTTTTTGTAGTTATGATTATAGTGTGGGCGACACACATTGTGGGCTCACATTTCCACAGAGACATGACTGCATGTGTATTGAGGGTGTCACGTCTGAAAGGACAAAGGACTCGAATCTGCAGAAGATAACGAGGAGGTGTGAGATTGGTCTTTTTGTCCCACAGAAGATGCCCCGGAGAGATTTCCGGTTCATCAAGAAATGAGAGACAATGGTGAAGGTTCAAAGGGATGCTTTGTGACTGTATGTTTACTGAAGCACCATGTGACTTGAATTCTGATGCTGGAAACATATAAAAGGGTGATGAGATATGATTCTTCCTCTTTCCTGCTTTGAGAATGCTAGACGATGTGTTCTGTCATTAAAGCTGGTTTACGAACTAAACTCAGCCTACATTCGAGCACATCCTCTCAATAGGATGTGACAATATTTTTTGTTGTTGGTCTTTCTTTTAAGGCCGCGGGTGGGGGGGGGGGGGGGGCTATGATGGCTCCTGTGTAGGCAGTTTGCTGTGCCCCTGTGTGTGGGTTTTTTTTTTTTCTTTCAGGTGATTGGTGGGAGTGGTTTGCCAATCTGGCAGACTGGGAGCACCTGGGCCCAATGTGCTGAGCCAGTCTATAACCTCTCACCACCTCCTTGGTTCACTGACACTCTCCCCAGACACGGTCACTGACCTAGGCCGCTCTGTTATCAGTCTGGACTTCATTTGATATTACCATCATTCTTGTTTTTTGTAAATACAGTAGTTCATATCTTCAAATTAAACTTGTTAAATCTTAATCCTGCTCCTCTCCTCTTTTTGCCATGATCACTGAGCCAGTCGTGGCCACAGTTAAGCCTGCTTTTTGACTTTGAATAATTTATGCCTCAAAATTATTCTAACAGACGGCCACTCCTTGGAAGGTTCACCAGTGTTGCATGTTTTCGCCATTTGTGGATAATGGCTCTCACTGTGGATCGCTGGAGTCCAAAGCCTTTAGAATGGCCTTTATAATCTTTTCCAGACTGATAGATCTCAATTACTTTGTTTCTCATTTGTTCTGAACTTCTTTGATTGCAGCATGATGTCTAGCTTTTTGAGGCTCTTTTGGTCTACTTCACTTTCTCAGGGAGGTGCTATGTAAGTGATTTCTTCGATTGAGAATAGGTGTGGCAGTAATTAGGCCTGGGTGTGCTAGAGAATTGAACTCAGCTTTCAAAAGAGTGATAAACCACAGCTAATTTATGTTTTAATACGGGGGGGGGGTGTCACTTTTTCATGCAGGGGCCATGTAGGTTTGGAATTTTTTTTACCCTTAATAATAAACACCTTCATTTAAAAACTGCATTTTTGTGTTACCTTGTGTTATTTTTGTCTAATATTTAAATTTGTTTTGATATCTGAAACACTTAAGTGTGACAAACATACAAAAGAATGAGAAATCAGGAAGGGGACAAACAGTATTTTACTCCACTGTATGGTGTTGTTTTGGTGATGAGCAGTGTTGTGTTTGTGCCAAATATACCTTTTGGAATTATGGCCAAAAAGTTCAACCTTGGTTTCGTCGGACCACAACACATTTTTTCACATGCGTTTGGAAGATTTCAAATGTGTTTTTGCAAAATGTTGCCAGGCTTGGATGTTTTTCTTCATAAGATAAGGCTTCGATCTTGCCACCCTACCTCATAGCCCAGACATATGAAGAAGACGGGAGATTGTTGTCACATGTACTAAACAGCCAGTACTTGCCAGAAATTTCTGCAGCTCCTTTAATGTTGCTGTCGGCCTCTTGGCAGCCTCCCTGACCAGTTTTCTGGTCAGAAAAATGGGAGTTTTTTACTGGACTGGTGGGGAGTTTAGGCAAAAAAAATCTTTTATAATAGGCTATTATAACAGAAGGACTGTATTTTAATTAATTTTATGAGTTTAAGTTTAAGATAGGTTATATGTGGAAAAAGTCACATTTTTACCACAAGCTTTGCAAATTTGTTATAAAAGCTAGTAAATTATTTTTAAAATAGGCATAAATTTAGTGAAAAATCCAGATTGTTGTGGGAAACGGTAACAAATTTATAAGAAAATGTCTGAAATTTATGAGAAGGCCTCTTACACGTTTATGAGAACAAATCTCAAATGTACAACAGTCCTAGATTTACAGTGGCAAAAACAAAAATAATGAGGAAAAAAGTTTACAATTTAAGTGACAAAAATCTTTCAAATTTACAACAAAAAAGTACTTAATTTGCAAGAAAAGTGACATAAATTTATGAGCAAAAACGTCTCAAATTATAAAGCACTAGAGGGCACTTGGAGAGTGCATACCTCCACCATGGTTCCGTCCCTCTCTCCCTTTGCCGTCCCCTCTGTCCCTTTGTCTTTCCATATCACCATCCATCTGTACATTGCAAGATAGGGCCTTGGTGGAGGTATGCACTCATGGATCACCTCCAACATCTAATGAGTTCATCTTTGGCGCCGAGGAGCTACTCTAGTGAAAATGTCATCCAAATTCATCTAGGAGTTTGTGCATGATCTGCTAACAGACAGAGAAATGGCAGACAAATATGACTACATTATATAAGATAAGATAAACCTTTATTAGTCCACAATGGGGAAATTCAGGATTGCAGCAGCACAGGGATAGCAACACTCAGAGCAATAATTAGAAAGATAAGAACAAGTGAATATACATGTGTACACAGATATATACACAGTGCGGGAGCATTGTAGCTAGATGAATAAACAGCATTACGGGATATTAGTTACCCTGCAGAATATGAATATGTACCCATACAGTATATTTTCATAATTGAATCAGCTGTGTTGTCACCCTCGGCAATGATTGATATTGTCCTAGTTGTATAATGGAGGGGACCATTTATTGTGCAATGTTGTTACATTTTGTGCATTCAATACGACCTCTACGAGCAGCCCTGGTTAGGTTATAAAGTCTGACAGCCATAGGTAGGAAGGGACCTGCGGAACCTCTCGGTCGCACACCTAGGATAGTACAGCCTACTGTTAAATGAGCTCCTCAGTGCGTTCAGTGTGTCTTGCATGGGGTGGGACTCGGACTCCGGCAGAGATGACAGCTTAATCACCATCCTCCTCCCTCCTATCTCCTCCACTGGGTTGAGGCGCCGCCCCAGGACAGCGCTAGCTTTTTTGATCAGTCTGTTCAGTCTCTTCCTGTCTCTGCCATGATGCCATTGCCCCCAGCAGACCACTCCAAATGTGATGGCTGATGCCACCACCGAAACATAGAAGGTCTTCAGGAGTGCTTCTTGTACTCAAAAGACCTGAGCCTCCTCAGGAGGAACACGCCTGTGCTGTCCCTTCTTGTAGAGCGTGTTGGTGTTTGTGTGACCCAGTCTAGTTTATTGTTCAAATGAACACCCCGGTACTTGTAGGATGTCACCATCTCAATGTCTGTTCCCTGTATGTTTACTGGTGCTGTGGGGGGTTGTCCTCACCTGCGGCAGTCCACCACCAGTTCCTTAGTTTTCCTCGAATTGATCTGGAGGCAGTTCCATTGGCACCAGTCCACAAAGTCCTGGAAAAGTCCTCTGTACTCTGCATCATCTCCATCAGAGATGAGGCCGATGATCGCAGGGTCATCAGAGAACTTCTCTAGGTGGCAGTGTGTTGTGTAGTGTGAAAAGTCAGCAGTATAAAAGGGGTGAACAGGAAGGGAGCCAGAAACTGTTCCCTGGGGGAGGCCCCCGTACTGCAGATGATAGTGTCAGAGCCACATCCTGGGTTCTCACAAACTGTGGCCGGTTTATGAGGTAGTCCAGGATCAATGTGAACAGGTGCTGGTCCACCCATGCGCAGAGTAAGCTTGTCCTTCAGGATCACCGGCTTGGATGTGTTGAATCACTGGAGAAATCAAAGAAAATGATCCTCACAGTGCTCCAGGGCTTCTCCAGGTGGGAAAGGGAATGGTGTAGGAGGAAGATCACCACAATCCTCCACCCCCAATGCCATGCTGGTAGGGCAAACTGGAGTGGCTCCATTGCTGGTCCCACCAGAGGGCGGAGGTGGGCAAGGAGCAAGCCTCTCCAGGGTCTTCATCAGGTGTGGATGTGAGGACCCTGGTCTGTAGCTGTTCAGGTCCTTGGGGTGGGAGGTCTTTGGTACAGGTACCACACAAGATGTTTTCCACAGTTGTAGTACCCTCCCCAGCTTCAGACTCAGGTTGAAGATGTGCTCCACAATCCCCGCAAGCTGATTGCACAGGCTTGAGGAGCTTGGAGCTGATGCAGTCCGGACTGAGCCTTCCTTGCCTTGATCTTCCTCAGCTCCGCCCTCAGCTGGGTCTTAGTGAGGGTCAGGTTGGGGCAGGGGGGCTCTGTGCTGAGAGTGGAGGGTGTTGGGGGGAGGCCGTGGACAGCAGGACTGGATGACGATAAAGGCAGTAGTGGTTGGTGGGCAGGTGAAGAGGAAGGCAGTTAGTCAAACCTGTTAAAAAACAGGTTCAGGTTTTTCACCCACCCCCTGCCCCCCATGGCCTGGGAGGAGGTATTCTGGAGCCCAGAGGTGGTTTTGAGGCTTCTCCAGACCCCGCTGATGTCACTCTGTTGCAGGTTGTCCTCCATCTTCTTCCTGTAGCTGTCCTTCCTCTCTCTGATCTTCTTCCTTAGCTCCCTCTGTATGGACTTCAGCTCCTCCCTGTTTCCCGACCTGAAGATCCTTTTCTTTTCTTTCAGCAATGACTTTATCTCAGGGTTGATCCAGGGTTTGTTGTTTGAGAAACACTGTATGTAGTCTTGGTGGGTATAGAGTTGTCCACACAGAAGTTGATGTAGTCTGCGATGATGTGTGTGAGGCTGTCGATGTCCTCACCATGTGGATCACAAAGCTGCTCCCACACAGTGGATTCAAAGCAGTCCTTTAGAGCATCCATCACCTCCTCAGACCATACTTTCACTGTGTGGGTAACAGGAGGTTGTCTGTGTACTAGAGGTTTGTACACAAGCAGGAGGTGAACCAAGTTGTGATCTGATCTCCCGAGCAGGAGGCAGCAGCGCTGAGGTGTATGCCTCCTTGGCGTGTTGCATAAAAATTAGTCCAGTGTTTTATTGTCTCTGGTGTGGCACATGACATACTGGGTGAACGTGGGCAGAAGGGAGGACAGTGAAGTATGGTTAAAATCACCCGAAATGAGGAGGAGAGCATTTGGGTGCTGCGTTTTGCAGTCTGCTAGTGACTGAGTGGATGACGTCACGTGATGCCCAGCGTTCGCAGATGGTATTTACATAAATAAACGATGCAGACCACATGCCATTCCCTTGGGAGGTTATACTGGCCGTCATGCTAACAGCTAGCAGCTCAGTGTCTTTGCTGCAGTGTTGTTCTTTAATCGTGATGTGCCCAGGATTACACCATCTGTTGTTCACATACATTATCAGCCCTCCGCCCCTGGTCTTACCTCTGTCTGGTGTCCAATCTGCCTGTATTGCGTGGAAACCCTCCAGTTTGAATGAACGACATTATACTATATGACTGCATTATAATAATAATCAACATCATAGTTTATTGAATCTTTCAGGTGGGTTTTTGTTTTTGTCCTCCTCTCTTCTCCCTCACAGTTTACTGACAAGGTTCATAATTATTAATTATTGACAGTTTTCCTCTCAATGGATTTTCAGAAATGTTTCTGTGCATACCTCCACCAAGGCTTTTATCTTCTCACAATGTTTTAGCAAGAATACTCCAAAACTACTAGATGGATTTGGATGAAATATTTGCCACAGGTGATGCTTGGGCTAGAAAGGAACCCATAACATTTTGGTGATGATCCGAGAATGCATACGTTCGCCGAGGCTCTGGCACCGAGGTATCAGCACCTTGGTGCTTTCATTTCTGTCAGTTTTGACATGATTCTTCACAGACTAAAACATTTTCTAAACTGCTTCATTGTTGAGATGAATTTGTGGTAATCACTTAACCCTTTCATTTGACTTCCAAATGTTTTCACTGTTGATTTAGTAGACATGATAATGGCTGACATTTGATGCAGCCTGCCAGTCAACGACGTCCACTCAGTTAACAAAACTTCTGTCATCTCAGTCATGCTACTATAATTTATTGGTTTTAGAGGAAATGTGGGTAATTTTTACATTAAAAGATAAAAAAACAAGAATTCATTAGTGAGAAAGCTGTATACAGTATAATTAACAGAGGCTAGGCAATAGACTGTTGCTCTCTATCCATAGTGAAATTCATCACCAGCTAGTTTTTGGTGGAGGTATTTGTCAGCTTCTCCTCTAGTTCTTCCAGCTCCTCTGTTGACTGAAGAGGACGCTATACCTCCATGTCCTCTTCTTCAGGTGGAAACTGCAGCCTTCTTTCCTTTCTTGCCTGTAAGTTTTGGACCACTGCTGTACGGTGCTGAAGCTGCTCCTCAGTGAGGGCTTCCAGGATAGCACTGTCAAAGCTGCTATATAATAAAAGAGAAAAGTAAAAGTTCAATATGAGATAATTATGAAATAATTAACCAACCTCATATTTTAGTTGAAAGGCTCCTGCAACAATTTGATTTGAGCAATAATCTGGTGGGTTGGATTCTGGATTTCTTAACCAACAGGACAAAGAAAGTACAGGGTCAATGGTACATTGTCTGACCAAAAGTGTCTTCTCTGGCTCTCCTCAGGGGTTGTGTTGTCACCACTACTCTTCATCCTGTACACAAATATGTGTCGGAGCAGACATGACAACAGACACATTATAAAGTATCCTGATGATTCAGTTATTGTCAGTCTCCTCCAGGATGGTGAGAGTGGCCACGGCCCAGTAGTTGATGATTTTGTTCACTGGTGTGAGGATTCCTACCTGCAGCTGAATACGACAAAAACTAAAGATATGATATTGACTTTAGGAGGAAAACTCCCAGGCACAAAGTCACCGTACTAAAAGGCCAGACAACTGAATGTGTACAATCCTACAAATATCTTGGGACGATTATTGATAGTAATTTAAACTTTGAAGAGAACTGTGAGAAAGGGTGTGCAAAAGGGTCAGCAACATTTGGCATTGTTTAAGGAAACTTGCACACACTTCCAAATTGACCGAACCATAATGACCAATGTTTTATCGGGCTTTTATTGAATCTGTTTTATCCTTTTCTTTAGTGTCATGGTTTGGCCAGATAAAACTGAAACAGAGGAAATCCTTGGATCAGGTAGTTAAGATGGTCCAGTCGTTTGCTTGGTGAATCACAGCTGAGCCTGACATCCTTGTACACCAGACAGGTACAGAGGATTGCTACCTCCATTTTTAAATGATGACTCCCACCCTTTGCACTGCCACTTTCAGCTTCTTCCTCAAGACGGAGGTTTGCTGTCCCAAAAAGTAAAACCCAGCGCTACAAAACAGCTTTGTTCCTGCTGCTGTCAAAGAGCTGAACAAGTTGTAACAATATATTGCACATAATTTAGTTACCTATTTATTAACTCCATTTTATATTTACTTATTTTTGTAGGATTTTTATCTGGGTTCTAAATCTTTTATTGGGTTTTAGACCTTTGAGTTTTTAACCTCTTTGACTAGTCTTTAACTTTTAATATGACCCTTCTCTCTTATCTCTGGTTTTTTCTTTCATCTCGTTGTCTTTATATCCTGATTGATGGAGCCTTGAGTATTTTTATCATGTTTATAGTCAGCTTCATGTGTGCCTGTGTTTGTGTTTATGTTAAATGTAATTGTGGTTTGTAAATATGGATGTCACCAGACTGCAAAACAAATCTACCTGTGGGTACAAATAAAGTAACCTGAACCTGAACCTGAAATGAATGTCTCTGTCCCATATAAACTTATGTGTAGAGTTAGCAGAAACTATCCACCCTGGTGACCAGACCTTGGATCTTGAGGAAGGTGCTGAAACGCTAAGTATATAAGTAGTATTTAATACATTTACAAACAGGATTGCAGTATTCAGAGGCCTCATGTACAAAGACTTGGTGGATTTTCTACTGAAAGATGACGTTTTTAAATAAAGAAAACTTGCTTTATATCCACTCATCTAATTGTGCATATTTGGATGTTTGTTTGTCATGTGTGTCTGGTGTGTACAATAATTTTCACGTACGTCAGCCATGAAGTTGGTGTGGGGTGGCGTATATTTCTACAGTCATTTCATTCTTGATACATCTGAAATTTTCCGTGGAAAAGGACATACGCCGTGTTTTTATGCGTAAGTACCCTTTGTACATGAGGCCCCTGGTGTCTATTTTTTATACCTTGGTTAAATACTTGCACATTGTGACAAAAAGCATGCAAGAATAAAGATATTTGTCACATGTACATACAAGTCACATGTACATACAAGAAGGTATAGTGAAATTTGTCAAACTCCCAGGTAGTTCAAAAAATTATATATAGTTAAGCTACAAACAAAAGAGCAGACAACAATATACTAACATAAGCAAAACTTACAGAAGAGAAAATTTTTGGTTTGTTTTAAAGTGACACTCTGCCAAAAATCAAGTTTTTTTCTGCTGTTACCATGTCTGTAATATGTTTTGTGTGACTTGCAAGACGTAAACAGCAAAATCAGTCCCAAGTCTCAAGTCTGTGTTTTTCACCTGTGAATTTCCAGTTAAGTTTTGCCCCCCCCCCCCCAAAAAAAGACGAGTTTGGACAGAGCGTTTGTAGTTCATGTAAGCATGCCTGAGCATGGCTACAGACCTGAGTTCACTCCCTCAGTGGAAGAGGGAGGAGCTGAGGAGCAGCAAGAGCTTTTCCTAGTTGAAAAGATGACAGATTATATGTGCCCAGTTTTTGACGGTGAGCAAGAAATCCTCTTCTTTTAAATTAAGTCTTACCCACAGACATGAAAATACGACAGCAATGATTAATTTTATTTGGGAAAAACCTCAGTGTCTCTGCTAAAATAACGAAGAGTGGACAGAGGTTTGCAACCTGCATTTTACCCTACATGCTGGGGGAGATGGCCATGGAGGAGGTCTCCCGCTGGTTTCTGGTTGCCCACTTGCCGAGGATCTCCCCGGCTCGCTCCAAGTCTCCCCCACATGGGAGTGAAGGAGGCGAGCTGGCGAGGCCACACGCATTGTGATTCCACGGCGGCGGGCGGGCACACCAGACCACCAAGTGGGACCGCCGAGAGCCAGCTCGTTTCATCGGTGCAAGGGGCACCGCACCCACCGGCTCACCTCCTTCATTCCCACGTGGGAGAGACTCAGAGTGACCCGGGGAGATCTTCAGCAAGTGGGCAACCAGAGACTGGCGGGGAACCCTCCAGCCTCCATGTGGGGCCAGGCAGTGACTCTCCGCTTCACCGAGAATAATCCTCCCGCAGGTTCACCTATGACTTTTACTTCCTTAAGTTGGATCGCCTTCTCAGAGCCCAACGTCCTCTTCTTCCCACTACTGGTGGGTGGGAGTATGGGTGGAGCTAATTAGAATATTCTTAGATCTGCACATAATTAAGTAAGTGGAAGATGTACAACGCACACTGAAGAAAGTGAACCCACGGAAAGCTACTGGCCCAGATGGTGTACCGGTCGGATTCAAAGAGACTGGTCAGAACAACTTGCTGGAGTTTTTACAGACATTTTTAACCTGTCTCTGTCTCTAGCAACAGCCCCAAAGTGCCTAAAGTTGGCTGTCATTGTGCCAATTCCAAAGAAGTCGAACATCACTTCTTTGAATGACTATCGACCAGTGGCCCTCACTCCTAGTGATGAAGTGTTTCGAAAGACTGGTCCTCTTCCACATCAAAAATTCCATCCCAGCCACATTAGATCCTCACCTGTCTGCCTACAGAGCAAATAGATCCACAGAGGATGCCATCTCTCTGGCTCCTCACACTGCTCTAACATCTGGATAGACAGGGCACATATGTGAGGATGCTATTTGTGGACTATAGCTCTGCTTTTAACACTGTCATCCCTAGCAAACTCACCATCAAACTCCAACAGCTTGGTCTTAGACCACAGCTCTGCAGCTGGATACAGGAGTTTCTTACAGAGTGCCCTCAGGTGGTGAGACTAGGCCCCCATACATCCTACTACCATCACCCTGAGCACAGGCACGCTAAAGGGGTGTGTGCTCAGTCCCCTTCTGTACTCTGTACACCTATGACTGTGTCCCCACATTCGACACTAATACCATAGTGAAGTTTGCAGATGACATCACTGTGGTAGGGTTGACCAAGAACAACAATGAATCAGCCTACACAGCAGAGATACAGAATCTAGGGGACTGGTGCTCAGAGCACAACCTGTCTCTGAATGCAGGAAAGACCAAGGAGATCATTGTTGACTTCAGGAGATAACAAGATTGAGGACTACACTCCGGTCTTCATCAGCGGCGAGAGGGTGGAGAGGGTGACCAGCACGAGGTTCCTAGGAACATACATCTCTGAGGACCTCACATAGATAACACATACAGTATCTCCGCACAGGTGAAAAAGGCAAAGCAACGTTTGTTTTTCCTGAGAATACTGAAGAGGGCTGATGTACCATAAGAGATGTTGATAAGTTTTTACCGTTGCTCTGAGAGCATTTTAACATACTGCATCTCAATGTGGTACTGCAGTTGCACTGCATCAGACAGGAAGGCTCTCCAGCGCATTGTGCACAGTGCCCAAAGAGTCACTGAGACACAACTCCCAGTGCTGGATGAGACATATAACACCAGGTGCCTCAGGAAAGCAATCAGCATATGCAGGGACTGAACACACACTTGCAACCACCTTTTTGAACTGCTGCCATCAGGAAGACGCTACAGAGCTCTTCCTACACATACATATAGACTACTAGAGCTTTTTTCCCCAGAGTTGTGGCTGTTCTAAATCATGCCAAATACCTCCCTGCAATATAATGTAAATGATTTATTTATATTGAACACCAATTTATACAATTGCACAGACTATATTTGTACTACACATTTTTTTAAAAACATATATTGATATACTTTACCATTAGAGCTTTCTAGCTAGATTTTAGGTGATTAGATTTTAAATTAGACTATTATTTTATTGTAAATACTGAGCATCTCACAGAGCAAACAAATTTCATTGGACTGTGCAACTGTGTTTTGCAATGACAATAAAGTGTTATTCTGTCCTGGCGCAAGAACTCTTTTCAAGCAATTCTAAGGTAATAAAAGTGTTTCTGTGTATAAAAAGCCACACTATACTATATTGGGCAATACGCATTTGTCTTTGAGGTGGCTTTAGAGCCGCCAGAGTGTGTCTTTAAAGAAAATGCGTTCCCTGACCAGGCAGTGGTGGTATCAGCACCCAATTTGAACCACTACACCATCAGGGACATTTTAATTTCTATTATAGACTTTTGCACTTACACTGGTATGTTGGCCTGGTCGTGGATCCTGTCGGCCTGTCTCATGGTGGACTAGTGCATTTTAATACAGGTAATAATGTATGGGAACAAGTCAAGTCGGCCGAGCAATCTGATTTGTACATGTACAAGTACTATTCAGAGCTTTCTAAAGGCTTATTCAGAACATTATAGTCTCACATACCTGTTGTGGATTTTCATCTGGGGGCAGCCTGTGTGATGAAAGTCTTTTGAAAGCAGAAATGGAGCCAAAACCTTCTCTGGGTCATCTTAAGGAAGGAAGGAAACAAAAAAGGAAGGAAACAAGGAATCTAATTAGGAAGAAAGGAAGGAAACAAGGAAACTAACAAGGAAAGAAAAAAGGAAGGAAACAAGGAAAGTAACGAAGAAAGGAAACAAGGAAAGTCGTCGGCCTCCGTCGGTCTATGATGACCATGGAAGAGAATCCTAAACGTCTACTCTGCTGGAACAGCACCGCCTGTGGCTGAACAGGCCGATGCGCGAATGGCAGTCCCTGTCACACAGGTCGCACTTGTGGGTGGTCTCCGTGCTGCTGGGTCTGTGGCGGTTCTTCCTGCGGGTCCTTTTTTCATCTGCTGCAGCAGTCAGTCTCTCTTCACCCGTCTTGAGCTGTCTGGTCAGGGTGCCTCTCCATTTGGAGCGGTCTGTTGCAAGGTCCTCCCAGCACTCTGTGTTGATCTCCAGGGCCTTCATGTCTCTCTTGCAGACGTCTCTAAAGCGCAGCTGTGGGCGGCCAACGTCTCTCCTGCCAGTCGCCAGTTCTCCGTAGAGAACGTCTTTGGGGATTCTGCCAACCTCCATACGGTGAACGTAGCCTAGCCAGCGGAGCCTGCGCTGCCTGAGTAGAGTGAACATGGAGGGAAGGCCGGCGCGGGACAGAACTTCTGTGTTGGGCACTTTGTCCTGCCAGGATATGTCCAGGATGTGGCGAATGCAGCGCAAGTGGAAGGAGTTCAGTCTCTTTTCCTGCCGGGCGTATGTTGCCCATGTCTCACTCCCATAGAGCAGTGTGCTGATGATGCAGGCGTTCTACACTGCCATCTTCGTCTTGACAGAGAGTTTGGGATTCTCCCACACTCGTGTGGTGAGGCGAGCGAGTGTGAGGGCTGATTTTCCAATCCTCTTGTCGATCTCTGTATCAAGCGAGAGGTTGTTGCTGATCGTGGACCCCAGGTGCGTGAACTGATTCACGACCTCCAGCTCGTAGTCGTCGATGGTGATGGTTGGTGGTGCTTCCGTGCCTTGCACCAAGACATTAGTCTTCTTCAGGCTGATGGTAAGCCCGAAGTCCTTGCATGCCTGGGAGAAGCGGTCCATCGGGGTCTGAAGCTCCTGCTGTGTGTGGGTTGCGACTGCAGCGTCGTCTGCGAACAGCATGTCTCTGATTAGAGCCTCGCGTACTTTGGTTCTGGCTTTCAGGCGGGCGAAGTTGAAAAGCCTGCCGTCAGATCTTGTGTGCAGGTAGATTCCCTCTGTTGCTGTGCTGAAGACATGCCTCAGGAGCATAGCAAAGAAAATCCCAAAGAGGGCTGGTGCAAGTACACAGCCCTGTTTCACTCTGCTGCGTATGTTGAATGGCTCTGAGACGTTGCCGTCGTGCTGCACTATCCCCTGCATTTTGGTGTGAAACGATTTGATGAGGCTTTGCAACTTTGGTGGGCATCCTATCTTTGGCAGGATCTTGAAAAGGCCCTCTCTGCTGACCAGATCGAACGCTTTGGTGAGGTTGATGAAGGCGACGTACAGGGGCATGTTCTGTTCTCTGCATTTCTCCTGGAGTTGGCGGATGGAGAATATCATGTCTACTGTCGATCGCTCAGTGCGGAAGCCACACTGAGACTCGGGGTAGACACGTTCGGCAAGCTTCTGTAGACGAACGAGAACAACTCATGCGTAGACTTTGCCAACAACGCTGAGGAGGGAGATGCCCCTGTAGTTGTTGCAGTCGCTTCTCTCCCCTTTGTTTTTGTAGAGGGTGATGATCTTGGTGTCCCTCATGTCCTGTGGTACGGCACCTTCCTTCCAGCACTGGCAGAGGATGTCATGCAATGGCAGCAGTAGGGCGGTCTTGCAGTGCTTGATCAGGTCAGGGGGTATGCCGTCGTTGCCGGGTGCCTTGCCAGTGGCCAAGCTATCAATGGCCTTGCTGAGTTCGTCGATGGTTGGCTCGGCATCAAGTTCATCCATGGATGGCAGGCAGTCGATGGCATCAAGGGCTGACGGTGTCACAGTGTTCCGTCTGGAGTAGAGGTCGGAGTAGTGTTCCACCCATCTCTCCATCTGCTTGTTCTTTTCTGTGATCATCTCCCCAGTGGAGGATTTGAGGGGGGGCCGTCTTGCTCTGAGCCGGACCAAGTGCTTTCTTGATGCCATCATACATACCACGGATGTTCCCTGTTATGGCAGCGGTTTGAATGTCTTGGCTGAGCTGAGTCCAGTACTCGTTGGCACAGCACCGAGCAGTCTGCTGAACTTTGCTTCTCGCAGCCCTGAGGATCTGGAGATTCTTCTCGTTTGGGTACTTCTTGTACTCAGCAAGTGCTGAGCGCTTGGCTTCAATGACGGGGGTCAGCTCGGTCAACTTGGCATCAAACCAGTCCTGTGACTTCGAGGTCTTCCTCCCAAAGGTAGCCAAGGTTGTGCGGTGGATGGTGTTTCGCAGCTCTTCCCACTTCTGCTTTGCAGATTCTCCTTCTTGTGGTACACCAAGTTCCTTCTCAAAGGTGGAGGCAAACTGCTCAACAAGTTCTGGTTGGGCCATCTTGCTGGTGTCAATCCGTGCCTTTCCAGGCTGTCTAGCACGATGGAATTTCTTCAGCTGCAGCTTGACCTTGCAACACACCAATGAAGGGTCTGTGTCGCAATCTGCACTCTGGAACGCGAGGAACGTGAGGTGCGCCTGGTCAGGATCAAGTCCAGCTGGTGCCAGTGCTTTGAGCGCGGATGTCGCCAGGAAACCTTGTGTTGGGGCTTGGTCTTGAAGAACGAGTTTGTGATGCACAGATCATGATATGTGCAGAACTCGAGCAGCCACTGTCCATTGTCGTTCATTCTGCCCACGCCAAATGGTCCAAGACAGGAGGGTCAGGAGTCATGGTCAGCACCCACTCTGGCATTGAAGTCTCCAAGGAGAATGAGTTGTTCAGAGTTGGGGATGATCCTGACAGTTGTTGCGAGATTCTCGTAGAACTCGTCTTTTGCCTCTGGTGTGGCTGTCAGTGTTGGGGCATACACACTGACGAGGGTGACTGGGCCTTGAGTGGTGTTCAGGCGGAGGGTGAGGAGTCGTGCAGAGCCATTGCTGCCCGGTTCCACCATCTTCAGCAAGGTGTTCTTCACTGCGAAGCCCACTCCGTGTTCCCTGTGTTCGGCACTGCCCTTTCCCTGCCAGTAGAACGTGTAGTCCTTCTCTCTCAGTGTGCCTGCATCAGCCAACCGTGTTTCCTGGAGAGTGGCGATATCCACTTCCAGTCTCTTCAGCTCATTATTGATGATGGCAGTCTTCCTGGTGTCGTTGATGTCCTTGAGGTTAGCAGCGAGTCCTGTCATCATAGTGCGGACGTTCCAAGTTCCCAGTTTTAGAGTTGGTCTCTTTTGTTTTTTTGTCTTGCCTGGTGTGAAGGTTCTCAGCCTGCTGTTCGGACTTCTCCTCATCCCCATGCACCCAATGAGGAAAGCAAGCTGTGGCAGGACAACACCTTATTGGCTGGGGGCTTCCCAGCTTGAGGTGGGCGGTAGCTGTCCAGTGAGATCCAATGATCCCTCCCACCATCGGGAACAACCCCTGGCACCGCGCTCTACGCCAACTGAGCGGTGGCTTATAACCGGTAACTGTCATTCCCTGTGTTTTGTCTACGCCAAAGGCGAAGCTGGAGTGTCCTCTCCAGTGATCCGGTGTTCTACCTTCCAGTGTTGGGCATTGGTAGGATTCAAGCCTGGACAGGAAGATATGGAGGACAAGATGTTGCCCATGCAGCATGTCCCCTCTCTCCACGACACTGATGAATCCAAAGGAACAGCAGGGCTGCTACAGTTTGGCACCAGCGCCATCGCAGGAGCTGCCAGAACGATGTTGAGCACAACAGAGAACTGCCTTAGGGGCTCCGACTCCGGATTTTTCCTCAGGGTTGACTCCCGAAGCCTTTCCTGTGACCGGGTGTGCCGCAAGGCAGCGGAGGTTTGAAATCAGGGTTTACCTTCCCCTAGATGGGCTACCTTCCCAGGTTGACGAGCCACCATCTACCCAAAGCATCTGGTTTTAAGGCGCCAGAGATCCGCCCTCGCCCCTTCTCCTATTAGTAAAAGCAGTTCCGCTGGGCTTAGAGACTAAACCACACGGGTAGGCTAGGAGTTGGACTTAGTTGTCAGAGGCTTTTCGAGACGCACGCCATAAGGAGCATTTTATGAGCACCGGGAGCTTAACCCCAGTGCCGCTCCTGGCTATGACAACCTTGGAATTCAGGAAGGAAGGAAGGCAACGAGAAATGGAAGGAAGGAAACAAGGTACGTAAGAAAGGAAGGAAAGGAGAAAAATAACAAAGGAAGGAAATAAGGAATATAGGAAGAAAGGAAGGAAGGAAACGAAGAATGTAACAAAGGAAGGAAACAAGGAAAGTAACAAAGGGAGGGAGAAAGGAATGTAACAAAGGAAGGAAACACAGAACAAAACGAAGAGAACAAGGAACGTACCAAAGGAAGGAAACAAGGAATGTAACAAAGGAAGGAAGGAAAGTAATGAAGGAAGGAAAAAGTGTTCCATTTTCATGACAACTCCATTCTAAAAAATACTAGTGGAAGTTGTGCCCATCATTCATGCAAGGCATCATGGGGGCTACGAATAAGGTGCATATCAATAATGTATGTGTGTATGGTTTTGTGTATGGTTATTTATGCATATGTACAATATGTATTGTATGTACACAAATATTGACTGAATAGCTTAATTAGCATTAAAAAGGGGTAGAGATATATGTTTACTGATTTTTATTTATAATACAGCTTCAACAATTTATAGAAAATTCAATTCATACAAATCTACAGATGTTGCGGGACTACACTAGCTTATCTGTGCGTTATCATGAGGTAAATTGAGCTAGAACACAGAGTGAAGCATTTTCCACATATTTTACAGGACTACTGCTTCTCACCAGTGTGAATTCTCATGTGGGTTTTCAATTGAATATGCTGCCTAAAACTTTGTCCACATAATCCACAAGAAAATGGCTTCTCACCTGTGTGGATTCTCATGTGAGTTTTCAAATTACAAGGGTGAGTAAAACTCTGCCCACATGTTTCACAAGAAAATGGCTTCTCACCCGTGTGGATTCTCATGTGAGTTTTCAAAGTACCACGTTGAGCAAAACTCTGCCCACATGTTTCACAAGAAAATGGCTTCTCACCTGTGTGGATTCTCATGTGATTTTTCAAAGCACAATGGTGATTAAAACTTTGTCCACATATTTCACAAGAAAATGGCTTCTCACCAGTGTGAATTCTCCTGTGGGACTTCAAAGCACCACATTGAGCAAAACTCCGCCCACATGTTTCACAAGAAAATGGCTTCTCACCTGTGTGGATTCTCATGTGATTTTTCAAAGTGCAATGGTAATTAAATCTTTGCCCACATGTATCACAAGAAAATGGCTTCTCACCTGTGTGAATTCTCTCGTGAACTGATACATGACTCTTATTCCTGAATCTTTTCCCACAGGTGTTGCAAACATGTGACTTAACTGTGTGACGTTTCTTCTTCTGGGACTCATTTTTACAGCCATTCTCACTAACAGAACATTTTACAGACTTTTCACCTGTGTCAGTATCACACTGATTCTCTGACATGAGGAACTGCTCACTCTTTGGTTCAGTTTCACTACTGTCAGTGCCCTCATCAGTAAAAATCACCATGAAGGTATCAATCTCTTGTTTCAGTCCAAAGTGTTCTTCCTCCTGACTGGTACAGAGTTCTTCTTCCTCTTTAACCTGTGCAGCATCTAGTTCCTCCTGTTCTAGACTGGAGTTCCTGTCCTGGTTACAGAGCTGCTGGACAGTGAGAATCTCCTCCTTACAGTCATGTAGCTGTGGAGCATCTGGAGGGACAAAGAGGTACAAAAATGCTGGTAATAGCAAAACCATAAAGAATAAATACACTGATGGCCCAAAAAAATCACCACCTGGTAACAAATAGTTCTGATCTTTGCATGTGGCCAGTAGTGGCCTAATGGTTAAGGATGTGAACTGGTGACCAGAGGGTCGTCAATTCTATCTCTGGACTGGCAGGATCAGATCTGGGTGGAACAGATAACATAGCAGTGTTTGCCCCACCCTCCTTAACCCCATTGTAGTACCCCTGAGCAAAGCCCTCAACCCCAACTGCTCCCGTGGAGCTGCTCAGTGGCAACAGGTCAGTCGGTGGTTTTACTGTGCAGCTTCAAGGTGTGAATGTAAACACAGTGTCCTTAAAAAAGAGAGGTTCTCTCTCAGTGGACCTTCCCTATATATCCATCCATCCACCCATCCAGTTTCTACAGCTTTTCCGTAAGGCCGGATCGTGGAGGCAGCAGCTCAAACAGAGAAGCCCAGACTTCCCTCTTCCCAGCCATCTGCTCCAGCTCTTCAGAGAGGATACCAAGACATTCCTAGGCCAGCTGGAAGACATAGTCTCTCCAGCGTGTCCTGGGTCTGCCCCGGGGTCTCCTCCCAGTGGGACATTCCCAAAACAGCAAGTGGGAGGCATCCAGGAGGCATCCTGAGTAGATGCCCAAACCACCTCAACTTGCTCCTTTCAATGTGGAGGAGCAGCGGTTCTACTCTGAGCCTCTCCAGAATGACTGAGCTTCTCACCCTATCTCTAAGTGTGAGTCCAGCAATCCTACTGAGAAGGCTCATTTCAGCTGCTTGTATCCGTGATCCCATTCTTTTGGTCATTACCCAAAGCTCATGACCATAGGTGAGGGTAGGAATGTAGACTGACTGGTAAATCGACAGGTTTGCTTCAGACCTCAGCTCCCTCTTCACCACAACAGACCGGTACAATGTCCGCATCACTGTAGATGCTGCTCCAATTCGTCTGTCAACCTCTCGCTCCATTCTTCCCTCACTTGTGAATAAGACCCCAAGATAGTTAAACTCCTCCACTTGGGGCAGGAGCTTGTCTCAACCCAGAGAGGACAATCCACCTTTTTCCGGCTGAGGACCATGGACTCCAAGGTGCTGATTCTCATCCCAGCTGCTTCACACTCAGTAGCAAATCATCCTAGCAAGACCTGTAGGTCATTGCTCAAAGAAGCCAACAGGACAACATCATCGGCAAACAACAGAGATGAGATCCTGTGGTCACAGAGCATAACACCCTCCAATCCTTGGCTGGGCCTAGATATCCTGTCCATAAAAATTATGAACAGAATCGGTGACAAAGGGCAGCCCTGGCAGAGTCCAACTCTCACTGGAAACAAGTTTGACTGGATGTTGGCAATACGAACCAAACTCTGACAATGGTTATATATGGACCGGATAGCTCACAACAACGAGCCCGATACCCCATACTCCCGCAGCACCCCCCACAAAAGACCACGAGGGATGCGGTCGAATGCTTTCTCCAAGTCCACAAAACATATGTAGGCTGGCTGGGCAAATTCCCACAAACACTCAAGGATTCTCAAGAGGGCAAAGAGTTGGTCCAATGTGCCACGGCCAGGATGGAAACCCCATTGCTCCTCCTGAATCTGAGGTTCAACCAGCAGTCGGACTCTCCTCTCCAGTACCTTGGCATAGACCTTCCCAGGAAGGCTGAGAAGTGTGATCCCCCTAAAGTTGTATCCGGTCACCCTTTTTAAAAAGAGGAACCTCCACCCCGGTTTGCTATGCCAAAGGCACTGTCCACCACCTTCACGCAACATTGCAGAGGCATGTCAGCCATGATAGCCCTACAACATCCAGGGCATTGAGGTACTCAGGGTGAATCTCATCCACCCATGGGGCCCGGCCACCAGAGTTTTTTCAACTACTTCAGCGATCTCAGCCCCTGTGATGGGCGAGCTGTCCCTCTTATCCACAGGCCCTGCTTCCTCTGTGGAAGGTGTGGCAGTGGGATTGAGGAGATCCTCGAAGTATTCTTTCCACTGCCCTATGATGTCCCCAGTCAAAGTCAGCAGTGCCCCATCCGCACCATACACAGTGTGGACAGGGAGCTGCTTCCCCCTACTGAGTTGCCGGACAGTTTGCCAGAATCTCTTCAAGGCCAACCGAAAGTCTTGTTCCATGGCCTCACCGAACTCCTCCCACACCCAAGTTTTTGCTTCAGCAACCACCCAAGCTGCACTCTGCTTGGCCTGCCGGTACACCTCAGCTGCTTCAGGAGTCCCGCAAGCCAATCAAGCTCGATAGGATTCCTTCTTCAGCTTGATGGCCCCCCTCACCACTGGTGTCCCCCACTTGGTTTGGGGGTTACCACCACGAGATGCAACAACCTTGCAGCCACAGCTCTGGGCAGCTCCTTTAACAATGGAGGTGAAGAACATGACCCATTCAGACTCCATGTCTCTAGACTCCCTCGGAATGTGGTTGAAGTTCTTCCGGAGGTGGGCGTTGAAGACCTCCCAGACAGGGGCCTCAGCCAGACATTTCCAGCACACCCTCACTATACATTTAGGTCTACCGGGGCTGAGTGGTGTCCGTCCCTGCCATCGGACCCAACTCACCATCCTGTGGTGATCATTTGACAGCTCTGCACCTCTCTTTACCCAAGTGTCCAAGACATGTGGTCGCAGGTCTGATGACACGATAACAAAACTGATCATCGACCTGCGACCTAGGGCGTCCTGGTGCCAGGTGCACATATGGACACACTTATGCTTGAACACGGTGTTTGTTTTGGACAAACTGTGGTTGGCACAGAAGTCCAATAACTGAACACCACTGTGGTTCAGATCGGGCAGGCCGTTCCTCCCAATCACACCCCTCCAGGTTTCACTGTCATTGCCCACATGTGCATTGAAGTCCCCCATTAGGACAATGGAGTCTCCAAGAGGAGCACTCTCCAGCACCCCAGTCAGAGACTCCAAAAAGGATGGGTACTCTGAACCATCATTTGGTGCATAGGCACAAATGATGGTCAGGACCCGTTTTCCAACCTGAAGACCAGGGGTGCCTCCAGAAATTTTTCATAGGGGGGTACATAGGGGTCACTGAAAATCTTGGAGTGGCACATCAAAATCCATTTAAAATGTAATCGTGCTGCGCACCCGTTTGCGTTTGGTCTGAACACACCCTTGACATTGTGATCTGTCCTACTTAGCTGTATTTTGTTAATATTTGTTAAAAATATACAGCACACATCAATTATTCTGAAATTTGAAATGTTTTCTTTCTTTGACTGAAGGTTTGACATTTACTTTTCTAAGATAACATGATGTACCTTGTTTTAATTTTTGATGGATGCACAAAAATAAAATATTCTTAAACATCTGCATGTAAAATATGACATAGAAAAACAAGTTATAAAATTACTGTATGTTAGACTGTTCAGTGACAGGAACCAGGGGTTGCTGCTGGAGGGCCCAAGTGGTGACAGGGGAAGCCATGGCCCCCACTGGGGACGCCCCTGCCAAAAGCGTAGGAAAACTACCCTTTCATCCACCAGGGAGAATGCCAATGTTGAGGCAGAAAGGATATAAGAATACCAACCCCTGCTCATCGCCTCTCACCTGGTGCAACTCCAGAGTAGGCCAAGCTCCAGCCTCTCTGCAGGAAACTGGTTCCAGAACCAAAGCTGTGCGTTGAGGTGAGCCCAACTCTATATCTAGCCGGTATCTCTCAACCTCGTGCACCAGCTCCTTCTCCACCACAGAGGTGATGTTCCACATCCCAAAAACCAGTTTCAAAAGCCGGGGATTAGCCCGTGAAGGTCTCTGCCTTCACCTGCCATCTGATCCACATTGCACTGGACCTTCATGGTCCCTCCTGCAGGTGGTGAGCCCACTGGAGGGTGGACCCATGTAACTCCTTTGGACTGAGCCCAGCCGGGTCCCATGGACAGAAACCCAGCCACCAGGTGCTAGCCATCGAGCCCCTTTCCCAGGCCTGGTTCCAGGGTGGGGCCACGGTAACCCCATACTGGGTGGGGTACACTGAATCCTTGACTTTTTGTTTATCATGGGAGTCTATTGGATCACTCTTAGTCTGGCCCTTCACCCAGGACCAATTTGTCTTGGGAGCCCCTACCAGAGGCAAACTGCCCCAGACAACATAGCTCCTGGGATCATTAGGGCACAAAGAAACCCCACCACGATAAGGTGGCGATCCATGGGGGCTTCCCTGTATAAATAAAGGCAAAATAATGTGATAATTACAGCAGTGATGAATCTGTTTCAGATTCAACTAGTTATTTAAAGGGGATAAAATTATTTTTCTACATGATGACATAGTTCCCTAAGGTCTAAGAGGGGACACAGGATGAAAATTTTACTTTTTCCAGTGCTTTTACACATGAATTTGTCTGAGTGGCTATCAACACAAATGCTAAAAAAACCCAAACTCCTCAACCCTGTTGCTTTGTTAGGGTCCACCATTATCTCACTAGGTCTCATTCAGTGAGCCTTTCTGATTTGTCACCAGTTGTGACGTTATGGTGCTATCTTTTACTTGGAACTAGGAATGGGAATTGATACAATTTTATCAATATTAATGGCATTGTTGATTTTACTTATCGAGCCAATTCTTTATCAAGTCCCTTATCAATTCTTGATCAGATTTGTGTGGAAAAAAAGCAGGCCTTCACAGGATTTCAGGTTGTTTTCCCTATCCTTAAAAAGATATAATAAAATCAAATATAAAAGATTGTAAACATTTGTATTTGTATGCTTTATTAATCCCAAAGGGAAATTCAGGAAATCCACCTGGATGAGGCAGCCACGGTACGGCGCCAATCCCATCACCATTCACACCTAGGGTCACTTTAGAGTCTCCAGTTAACCTAACTTGCATGTTTTTGGCCTGTGGGAGGAAACCGGAGTACCCGGAATAAACCCACGCAGACACAGGGAGAACATGCAAACTCCACACAGAAGGGTCACTGATGGTCAAGGGGTGGGATCGAACCCACAACCTTCTTGCTGTGCTGCCACAGTGCTAACCACTGCGCCACTGAGCTGCCCTGCTCATGCTTTCCTTAGAAAAATGGGCATTTATGCCTTGTAACATTTGTTATGTTTAAATACTGAAAAGCAATATAAATAAAAGCAGTATAAATGGAATACTGAAATGATGGTTAGAAACAACTGCACAATTATGTTATTTTAGCAATCACAAAAATATACATGTTGTACTTGGGTGTAATTTTTGCAAGTTTTTTTGAATATATATGTACAGTATACTGTATATGCACAATGTATATACACCCAGATGCATAAAATACTCAATTGTATATTAATATACTGGTAAAACCTCAAGACATTGCTCAGATTAATCTGTAACCTACATCATATGCACCACCTACCCAAACTCCAGCTGCTTTACGGTCATGAATGGATGCAAGTCTTTAAATACAAACTTCATTCCAGCTCCGTGCGCAGTGTGTTTTCCTGACAAGGAGCAAAGAGCGGGCAGGTTGGTAAAACCTCAGAACTACCTGTTGCTGTCATTGTGTAAAAAGAATGAGCTCATATTTAAATATCAAACGTTTGCAGCTTGGTTTTGTGAATTAAAAACAGATTAAATTTAGCCTTCAAGGCTGCTACCACTACACTAATATTCCACTAATAACAATAAGCTAATAGAACCGTCACTAACGGAGGTGCTGCTGTTTGAGAGTCAGGTGCGGGCACACTTCATAGACTGTCGAACACACTGCAGTCTCTCATTTTTATCCCACAGTGCCACGTCAAGAGATGTTTCAACTTGTGTTTACCATAGGTTTCTGCCATTATCCCGCAGTAATGATGGTGTCATGATGTTGCTTGGTAACGGCAGGGTGTGATGTCATGACGCATGCCATTTTTAGAAAAAACACGGAAGTGTTTAAACCTGCAGCATTGATGAAAAGAATTGATAACATCAGTGACGTATGATTCCAGGGACTCAAAAAATTTAGAACCATCCCTATTTGGAACAACTGAAAACTAAGGCGTGTCTAACAAGTACTTCCAGGTTGTGAATTCCTTCCTTGAAGTCAGTATGACTGTGCCCATTCCCAGCACATCAACCGTAGTTTGTTTCACTCAAACTCAGTTTTTTTCCAAGAGCATCGTGATTCAATCAGTCCCCTCGGGTCAGTCCACTGACACACACATGGCCCCACCATCTAAGAACTGTAAGCGAACACAAACAAGATGTCTGTTCATCTGATCACTGAAAAAAATAAATTACTGCATAATCTATATGCTCGTGTGTATTAATGAAAGTGAATTAAATTATTAAAATCAAAATGAATAAAAACAAAAGCTATTTAGTGTCGCATACCTCACACATCTGCATATCAGAGGGCCCTAATGAGAACTGTAATCAACATAAAATGGACTGGGAAAAAAGAAATCCCTATCCCAAAAAAATAGAACCCCTCATTTGAGTCAAAGCTTCTGTATAAATCTGAAGTCAATCTGATCAGAAATGCAGGCGCTACAGAGGCGATAAGTTGTCAAACAAACAAACAGTTCAAAAACATTACACCACACAGGTATAATAATTAAAATGATGGTAATTATCACGGACATTTCATAGCCCCGTCTGTTAACACACAGGACAACAACAAACGGTGTATGCAAGCACTCATCTGTGCTGAGTTTTAAAGAGTGACTAAATTACAAGACTTATAAAAATGAAGGTCCGAAACTGGCCAGTGTTTCTGTCAGGAGTGAATAAGTAGGGGAGGGGCGAGTGAGCAGAAGCAGAGAGGCGGGGCGGGTTAGTGAAGAGGCAGACAGGGAGAGGGAAGAATAAGGCAGACTAGAGACTATGAGAAACAATGAGAATGCAATGTAAACTATCTCCATATAAACAGTATTGTGCCTTCCTCTATCACATATGAAAATATCTTGATGTTTTAAAATTTCAAGTATGTCAGATTTATGTAGTTACTGTAAATATTATTATTTGATTATAGGACAGTTCCTCAAAGACTCAACCTGAACATTTTCTAGCTTTTTACCTGTTTCATTCTCACAGAGAGTCTTTGAGGTCAGAGAGTCTTCATCACTGTTACTCCTTGCTTTCAGTCGTCTCTTCTTTGGTTTGGGTTCTTCTTCTTTAGTTGATCCTGAGTCCACATGCCAGCTTCCTTCCTCATCTTGGATCTCAGTTCCAGCAGAGTTGTGAGAGAGGAGTTGCTCACTGTTTGGTTCTGCTTCACTCAGCTGGTTTTTCTCAGAAATAAGAATCACCATGAAGGGATCGGCCTCCAGCTTCACTACCAGCTGTTCTCCCTCCTGACTGATGCAGAGTTCCTCCTGTTCCTCTTTCACCTGTGGAGGTTCTGGTCCCTGCTGGTCCAGAACAGAGTTTTTCTCCTGGTTACAGAGCTGCTGGTCAGCCAGAATTTCCTCCTTTTCACATTCAGGTTGGTGTGGGAAGTCTGGAGGGACAAAGAGAAAACAAAAGAAGAGTTTTACATTGCAAATATACAGTGGTGTGAAAAAGTATTTGCCCCCTTCCTGATTTCTCATTGTTTTGTATGTTTGTCACATTTAAATGTTTCAGATCATCAAACAAATTTAAATATTAGACAAAGATAACACAAGTAAACACAAAATGCAGTTTTTATATGAAGATGTTTATTATTAAGGGGAAAAAAATTCAAACCTACATGGCCCTGTGTGAAAAAGTGATTGCCTCCTAAACCTAATAACTGGTTGGGCCACCCTTAGCAGCAACAAATGCAATCAAGCGTTTGCGATACCTGGCAATGAGTCTTTTACAGCGCTGTGGAGGAATTCTGGCCCACTCATCATTGCAGAATTGTTGTAATTCTGCCACATTGGAGAGTTTTCGAGCATGAACCGCCTTTTTAAGGTCATGCTACAGCATCTCAAACAGATTCAGGTCAGGACTTTGACTAGGCCACTCCAAAGTCTTCATTTTGTTTCTCTTAAGCCATTCAGAGGTGGACTTGCTGATGTGTTTTGGATCATTGTCCTGCTGCAGAACCCAAGTGCGCTTCAGCTTGAGGTCACAAACAGATGGCCGGACATTCTCCTGCAGGATTTTTTGGTCGACAGCAGAATTCATGGTTCCATTTACCACAGCAAGTCTTTCAGGTCCTGAAGCAGCAAAACAGTCCCAGACCATCACACTACCACCACCTTATTTTACTGTTTGTGTGACGTCCCTTTTCTGAAATGCTGTGTTACTTTTACACCGGATGTAATGGGACACACACCTTCCAAAAAGTTCGACTTTTGTCTCTTCAGTCCACAGAGTATTTTCCCAAAAGTCTTGGGGATCAGCAAGATGTTTTCTGGCAAAACTGAGATGAGCCTTTATGTTCTTTTTGCTCAGCAGTGGTTTTCGTCTTGGAACTCTGCCATGCAGGCCATTTTTTCCCAGTCTCTTTCTTATGGTGGAGTCATGAACACTGACATTAACTGAGGCAAGTGAGGCCTGCAGTTCTTTGGATGTTGTTGTGGGGTCTTTTGTGACCTCTTGGATGAGTCGTCGCTGTGCTCTTGGGGTAATTTTGGTCGGCCGGCCACTCCTGGGAAGGTTCACCACTGTTCCAGGTTTTCACCATGTGTGGATAATGGCTCTCACTGTGGTTCGCTGGAGTTCCAAGCTTTAGAAATGGCTTTATAACCTTTTCCAGACTGATAGATCTCAATTACTTTGTTTCTCATTTGTTCTCTGGATCGCAGCATGATGTCTAGCTTTTGAGGATCTTTTGGTCTACTTCACTTTGTCAGGAAGGTCCTATTTAAGTGATTTCTTGATTGAGAACAGGTGTGGCAGTAATCAGGCCTGAGTGGGGCTAGAGAAATTGAATGCAGCTTTCCAAAGATGTGATAAACCACAGTTAATTTATGTTTTAACAGGGGGGCAATCACTTTTTCACACAGGGTCATGTAGGTTTGGATTTTTATTTTTTTTTTAGCCTTAATAATAAACACCTTCATTTAAAAACTGCATTTTGTGGTTACTTGTGTAATCTTTGTCTAATATTTAAATTTGTTTGATAATCTGAAATATGTAAGTGTGACAAACATACAAAAAAATGAGAAATCAGGAAGGGGGCAAACACTTTCTCACACCACTGTATAAAAGAAAAGTACTGGCAGCTGTCAGTGGTAGCCCTCTGTTTTTTTGTTGAGATGTAGTTTATATGGTATTTTGACCCTGACCTTGTAATCCCAAAACCATAGTCACAGGTCAGGGTCTCAGTTTGAACATTAGAGCTGGATTCATGCTTCACTTCACTGTTTGCGTCTGCTCGACCGCGAGGTTTCTGAGGCAAAAATTACATCATCATCTCCAGTCCGCGGACATCCGCACAGCCCTCTCGTGGATGTCTGTGTGCAGCCAAAATTTTCTGACCACGTAGCCCGACTGCATTGACTGCACATGTGCAAGATTGAACCTCCCATTCACGAGGGGGGTGCTACCGACACAACATACACAGTCAAAGTAAACAAAGAATATGAAGAGGAAGCAGAAGATGAGAATAAACATACACGGATCATTTTGCAGCAGCAGCAGCTTGAGCAGAGCAGAGCACTGAAACACGGTAATTCCTCCTTTTCCTCGAAACAATGCTAATCTTGTTGCGACAAAAAATGCCTCGTGATCTTGCATTTTTTTTAAAAACTTTAATATAGGCAAGTGAACAGCCTACTTTGGAGTCGCCCAGGTGAGAGGTGACGAGCAGGAGTGGGTATTCTTGAATCCCCCCACCTTGCTGCCTCTATATTGGAGTTTTCTCTGGTGGACGAAAGGGTTGTTTCCCTGCGCCTTTGGGTTGGGAAACAGGTCCTGACCATCATTTGTGCCTTTGCACCAAATGATGGTTCAGAGTACCCATCCTTTTTGGAGTCTCTGACTGGAGTGCTGGAGAGTGCTCCTCTTGGAGACTCCACTGTCCTACTGGGGGGCTTCAATGTGCACGTGGGCAATGACAGTGAAACCTGGAGGAGGTGATTAGGAGGAACGGCCTGCCCGATCTGAACCCGAGTGGTGTTCAGTTATTGGACTTCTGTGCTAACCACAATTTGTCCATAACCACACATGTACAAGCATAAGGGTGTCCATATGTGCACCCGGCACCAGGACACCTTAGGTCGCAGGTCGATGATCGATTTTGTTATTGTTTTATTATTTTATCATTGTATTGTGTCATCAGACCTGCGACCGTATGTCTTGGACACTCGGGTAAAGAGAGGGGCAGAGCTGTCAACTGATCACCACCTGGTGGTGAGTTGGATCCGATGGCAGTGAAGGATGCCATTCAGACCTGGTAGACCCAAACGTATAAGTGAGGGTGTGCTGAGAACGTCTGGCTGAGGCCTCTGTCTGGGAGGTCTTCAACTCCCACTTCCAGAAGAACTTCAACCACATCGAGGAGTCTGGAGACATGGAGTCTGAATGGGCCATGTTCTCCACCTCCATTGTTGAAGCGGCTGCCGAGAGCTGTGGCCGCAAGGTTGTCGGGGCATCTCGTGGTGGCAACCCCCAAACCAAGTGGTGGACACCAGTGGTGAGGGGGGCCATTAAGCTGAAAAAGCTTAGTTGGCTTGTGGGACTCCCGAAGCAGCTGAGATGTACCGGCAGGCCAAGCGGAGTGCAGCTCAGGTGGTTGCTGAAAGCAAAAAACTTGGGTATGGGAAGAGTTCGATGAGGCCATGGAACAAGACTTTTGTCCGGAAGAGATTCTGGCAAACTGTCCGGTGGCTCGGGAGGGGGAAGCAGCTCCCTGTCCACACTGTGTATGGTGCGGATGGGGCACTGCTGACTTTTCATATATATTTTATTCAGGTTTTTTTGAAAATAAGACAGAACAAAAAAAAACAAAACACTGCCAGTGCTCAAGAAAATACACAATGAAATAAGTGATTGTTACACAAAGCCCATATAACTACAAAAGTGTAAGCAGTCCATGCTAAGCAAGTTTCATGATACAATCCTTTCATGTTACAGGCTGAGTCTTCTTTTTCTTAATGTGATCCATAAATGGTCCCCAAATTTTAGTAAACATATCTTGAGTATTAGACAAATGATATCGAATCTCTTCAAGGTACAAGCAGGATGCCAAATCATTAAGCCAGTTAATATAACTGGGCGGCGTATTGGCCTTCCATTCTTTCAGAATGACCCTCTTCGCATCAATCATGCCAAACCTAATAGCATGCTGAAGTGACTGTGAGCAGAGCAAAGTTTGATCTGAACAACCAAGTATTACTGTTAAGACATCAGGTATTATGACTTTTTTATATATGACATTGTACAAATTAAAAAAAAAAAAATTAAACTGCTGACTTTGACTGGGGATATCGTCGGGCGGTGGAAGGAATACTTCGAGGATCTCCTCAATCCCACTGCCACGCCTTCCACAGAGGAAGCAGGGCTTGTGGATGAGGGGCACGACTTGCCTATCACAGGGGCTGAGGTCGCCAAGGTGGTTAAAAATCTCTTTGGTGGCCGGGCCTCTGGGGTGGGTGAGATTCAAATCAAATCAAATCAAACTTTACTGTCATATTGCTGTACATACAACTGTAGTGCAGGCAAGATGAAATTGCGTTTCTCTCGGCATCCATATAAATAGAAGCAGCATGATTTAAGGCACACTCCCACATAGCTTCACCCCCCACCCCCACCCCCCATCCATTCACACATCCCTGAGACATACTTTGGAAAAAAAAAAAACTAACTAACTATAATATACAAATAATATACAAAATGTCCGTAGGTGCAGTAGTGTGTATGAGAGGATTCCCAGGTCAACTGTTCAGCATCCTGACAGCTTGTGGAAGGAAGCTGTTGAGCAGTCTGGTGGTTCTACTCTGATGCTCCGGAATCGTTTACCAGATGGCAGAAGTTCAAAGTGTTTATGCAGAGGGTGAGAACGGTCCTTGACAATGTTCAGTGCCCTGCTCCTACAACGGTTCTGAAAAAGTTCTTGGACAGAGGGGAGGGAGACTCCAATTACCCTCTCAGCCCCCTTGACTATCCTCTGCAGGGCTTTTTTGTCTGACATACTGCAGCTGGAGTACCATGTAGCAATGCAGTACGTCAGAACACTCTCCACCACACCTCTGTAGAAGGTCTGAGGATGGCAGATGGGGAGAGAGGCCTGTTTGAGTTTCCTCAAGAAGTGCAGTCTCTGCTGAGCCCGCTTCCTGATCCCCAAGGAATTCTTGCCTCCCGGTCAGGTCCTGCGAGATCTGCACTCCGAGGAACTTGATGTTCTCCACTCTCTCCACTAAACGGCCGCCGATGCTGGGGGGGAGTGCTCAGGCTGTGAACGCCGGAAGTCGATAATCATCTCCTTCGTTTTGTCCACGTTTGAGCACCAGATTGTTCTCCCTGCACCAGCCCTCCAGGTCTCTCACTTCTTCCCTGTACATTGATTCCTCATCCCTCTGAATAAGTCCCACCCACCGTGGGTGTCGTCTGCCAAACTTAATAATCTGGTTCCCCTCGTGTCTGGATACACAGTCATGTGTTAGAAGTGTAAACAACAGTGGACTTGAGTACACAGCCATTGAGGGGATCCGGTGCTCAGCGTGATAGAGTTGGAGATGTTGTTTCCAACCGGGACAGATGAGGTCTCTCAGTCAGGAAATCCAAGATCCAGAGACCATGTGGCGGTGTTCAACTGAGAAGGAGTAATTTCTCCATCAGTCTTGGGGAATAATGGTGTTGAATGCTGAACTGAAATCAATGTACAGGAGTCTGGCGTAGGTGTCTTTCTGGTCCAGGTGGGTGATGACAGAGTGTAGGGTGGTGACTATAGCATCCTCCGTGGAGCGGTTTGAACGATATGCAAACTGGAGCGGGTCCTGTGATGCAGGGAGGCAGGCTGTATGTGTGGTTTGACAAGCCGTTCAAAACACTTCATCACAATTGGTGTCAGTGCAACAGGACGATAGTCATTCAAACAGGACACAACTGGTTTCTTTGCCACCAGTATAATGATAGAGGTCTTGAAGCATCTGGGAACGATGGCCTGACTCAGGGAGATGTTATAAATGTCAGTCAGGGAAGCGGTCAATGGAGTAGGACGCAGTTTTGGTGGCTCCTGCCAACTTCGTAAAATATTGTTATTCAGTTGTGCAGTTTTCTAAAAACCCAGTGTTTTTTTCTTGGCTCTTTTTCGCTGTGTATCTTAAGAGATACTTTTGAATTGTTTTGCAATGTCGGGGAAAGGAAAACCCCGCACTATTCAGACGCACCTGAGCCTTGTTCACAGGCCCCGATTCAGAGCCGCTAGCTCAACCTGTTGATCCTGCCCCTGTTTTGAACGCTGAAGCTTTGAAAATGAGCTGCTTTCCTCTCTAAAAGAAGACATCTCTGGTATTATTAAGAAGGAGCTACAAGAGATATCGGAGACGCTTTGGCACCTCTTAAGGTTGAGTTACAGTCTGTGAAATCACAGTTAGCGAGCGTCAATGCTGCTATTGATGCTAAGTTGGCTAAGCTAACGAGCACTATGGGGGACATGGAAGAAACGCTCACAGCTTATACGGATGACATGACAGATATGAAAACAAGTGTTGAGCGCCTCAATGCTAAGGTTGCCTGTGCTGGAAGACAAATGTGAAGATTTAGAATCAAGATCGCGACGCAATAACATAAGGATTATTGGCGTTGAAGAGGGTCCAGACTCTTTTTCTCCTACTGCTGTGGCTGCGTTGCTGAAAAATGCTTTTTCTTTGATAAGGAACCACTAGTGGATCGGTCTCATCGTACTCTTCAGCCTAAACCTAAAACCGGGTGAGCGACACGAGCCATTGTGTGCAGGCTTCATTACCACAGTGACTGTGTTGATATATTACGGCGTGCGCGAGAGCTCCAGCGGATTAAAGTCGGAGGTATGACTTTGTCGGTCTATCCGGACTACACCGTCAAGATTGCACGGGCTCGGGCTGCATTCAACGAGGTTAAGCGGCTACTCCGTGGCATTGATGGAGTCAAATATGGACTTCTCCACCCGGCGCAGCTACGCATTTCTTACCAGGGGACTGAAAGAAGTTTACTTTGCCGGAAGACGCGAAGGAATACGTCAAGACTCTGATTTCTGGGTGAGCTGTGAACCTTTCATTATAATCCTTATATATGCTCGGACTCTAGACTTGTTGCTGTTACCTGGACATTTGCGCTTATTTGCTTTATTTTGGGAGTGTTCATTAGAATCTCTTAGTGTATTGTTGAGTTTAATATTATCATTACTTTTTCTTACTTTATTGTTCAGATTACAATACTGGTATAAAAACAGCATGTAATTTAATCATTGCACATATTATAATTCAATTTCTGGAAGTTGGCAGGAGACATGTTTTCCATTGGTATAATTTTTTTTTTTTTCTCTCTGCTCGGCTTTGCCTCCGAGTTGTTCCTATTTAACTGAGAACAACTTTTCTTTGTGTGTGACACTGCTGTCTCCATTGGTTTTTGGGTGTGTTTTTTTTGTTACCTGGAGACTTTGGGTGTATTTGTTTTGGGGGTTCTTTTGGGGTGGTGGTGTTTTACCTCAGCTCACAGCAATAGTTCTTGTGTTGGTTGTTTTTTTTTTTGGGTACATGTAAATGGCTAGTACCAATATAGGCCATGGTACAGCTTTACTAGGCGCATCTTTGCGATTTCACTTAGCGGGAATTTAAGGGCATGGGTCATCCTGTTAAAAGATCAAAAGTTTTTAACCACTTAAAACATTTAAACCTCCTCAATAGTGTTTCTGCAGGAGACCCATCTTCGGATAAAAGATCATCATCGGTTGCACTGCTCTTGGGGAGCCAAGTTTTTCATTCAGAGGTTTAATTCTAAATCAAGGGGGTTGATATCTTATTAATAAAATGTACAATTCTCAGCCACTAACATTATAGCTGATAAAAACGGCAGATATGTGATAGTTGCGGTCTTTGATGCAGAAAAAGGTTCTGTTAGTCAATGTATATGCCCAAATATTGACAATGTTGAATTTGCAAACAAATTACAAAGTAGCTTACCATTTTTGAATTCACATTTGTTAATCTTAGGGGGCGATTTAAATTGTGTCTTTGATCCATTATTAGATCGATCTAATCCCCGTAATCTAAATAAGTCTTTAATGTCTCAAACATTTTCTGATTTCATGACACAGAATGGCTTTGTCGATCCTTGGAGATTCCGCAATCAACCAGTAAAAAATTCTCCTTTTTTTCTAAGGTGCATCATTCTTACTCCAGGATTGATTACTTTTTTATTGACTGTACTTTAAATTCCTGTGTAGTTTCCTCTGATTATTATAGTATAATAATATCTGATCCATGCACCATTATTATTAGATATTCAGTTGGGTGCCTATAAACGTAGTCTTCCTTCATGGAGGTTTAATTCTCTTCTTTTAGCAGATAAAGAGTTTTGTGATTTTATTTCCAATTCAATTGATGAGTTTTTGTTGTTTATAAAAATGATTCTACTTCATATTCATTATTATGGGAGACTCTTAAAATCCTACCTTAGAAGGACAAATCATTTACTACTCTGCTCTTCTAATAAGTGAACGTCACACCAAGTTTCTGAACTCACTTAGCCATTAGTAATATTGATCAAAGTTATGCCTTAAATCCTACACCAGAATTATTTAAACAGCGCATAGAGGTACAGTCAGAACTGATCTAATTTCAACCCAGAAGGCTGAACGGCTATTACTACAAAATCGTGGAACTCATTATGAATATGGCGACAAAGCAAGCCGTACCTGTTGGCACATCAGCTACGCCGTCAAGCTAATTCTCGGATTATAAGTAGTATTCAGAAATAGTCCAACATATAATCACGACAGATCCTAATGAAATCAATGCCACATTTAAAACATTTTATTCCTCATTATATAAGTCGGAGTTCCCTACAGATTCACATAACATGAACTTATTTCTTCATGACCTCTCGAATCCTGTAATTGGACTCAGACACTGCAAAAAGCCTGGATTCCCACTCGGCCTTGTTGAAATAATTAACTCCAATTGAAGCAATGCAATCCAAACAAAGCACCTGGCCCTGATGGGTTTTCCCATTGAATTTTATAAAGATTTACGGAAAAATTAGCCCTTTACTTTTAGCTACCTTTAACGAATCATTAGAACGAGGTATTCTTCCTCCAACTCTAACACAAGCTTTGCTTGTTTTACTTCAAAAAGGGACAAAGACCCAACTCTATGTAGCTCCTTATAGACCACTATCATTGCTTAATGCTGACGTGAAAGTGTTAGCCAAAGTATTTCTTCCCGTCTGGAGAAGGTTCTCCCTTTGATTATCATCTGAAGAACAGAACGGTTTTGTTAAGGGACCGACAATTATTTTTTAATATACGCACTCTCTTTCAATATAATTTATGCCAAAACCGTCATCTGATTCATCAGAAATAGTCATATCGCTAGACGCTGAAAAAGCGTTCGACAGGGTAGAGTGGGAATATTTGTTTGCGGTTTTGAGGAAATTGGATTCAATGAGAAATTGTTTTTGGATTCGTCTCCTCTATACATCCCCGAAGCAAGGGTTCAAAACTTATGATATGTTTTCTGATTACTTTTCTCTTGGACGTGGTACACGGCAAGGCTGTCCATTATCGCCCTTGCTCTTCACTATTGCCATTGAGCCTCTGTCCATTGCGTTGCGGTCTTCCAATTTATTTAGTGGGATTTTCCGAAATGGAACTGAACACAAGTTGTCGTTATATGCGGATGATTTGTTGTTATATGTGTCAAATCCAGTTAGTTCTTTCCCCCATGTCTTGAGTATTTTAAATAATTTCAGTTCCTTTTCCGGTTATAAATTGAATTTGGAAAAAAGCGAATGCTTTCCTATCAACATGACTGCCTGGGATCTTCAGCAGTCTGACATACCCTTCAAAACTTAGTCCCCGCAGGATTCAAGTATCTTGGTATAAATGTGACACGCTCTTTCTCTAGCCTAGCTTCAGCCAATTTTTCTCCTCTTATTGCCAAAATAACCTCTGACGTCCAGCATTGGCGAAATCTCCCTCTGTCACTCTTGGGTAGGATTAATGTTGTCAAGATGAATATCTTACCAAAATTCCTTTTTTATTTCAGTTCAATTCCTCTTTTTCTGCCTAAAAGCTTTTTTGATTCTCTGGGATAAGTTAATTTGAGGCTTTATCTGGAATGGTAAACCACCTAGAGTGCGTAAAAAATTTATTGCAAGATGTAGACTTAGCGGGGGACTTGCATTACCTGATTTCCAGTCTTATTATTGGGCGGCACATATACATAAAATCTGCTATTGGTTTAAAGTCTTTTCGCTCCCCATGGTGTAGAATGGAATTATCATCCTGTCGGGGGGTCGTCAATACCTGCATTAATTTTTTCTTCTTTGCCTACAAAACCCTCTTTGTATACGGACAGTCAAGTGGTTCTCAACACATTAAAAATATGGTTTCAGTTTAGGCGGCGCTTTGGTTTTGTATCTGCCTCCTCTTTATGTCCTTTAACTAAAAATCATTTGTTTCCCCATCTTTCTCAGATTCGTCATTCTCAGACTGGCATGACAGAGGTATTAAACATATAAGGAATTTATATACATCTGGGCTTTTTGATAGCTTTACCAATTTTCTTTCAATTATAACTTACCCGGCACCCATTTGTTTCGTTATTTTCAAATACGTAATTTTGTTTCTAGTGTTCTCTAACTTTCCTTCTATCCCTCCTGAGCAGCCCAGGGAAAGTATCGTTTCACATGGTCCACAAACATAAAGGGTTGATATCCAAGCTTTATAATTCCACTTTAACATTAACGATGAATCAAGTGTCAAAATAAAAAATTTGTGGGAGAAAGAATTGGGTATACAGATGACTGATGAGCTTTGGCGAGGATGCCATTAACAGTATTAGAACGTCTTCCTCATGCGCTCGTCTTAGCTTGATTCAGTTTAAGGTAATATATAGAGTCCACTACTCAAAAACTGAGACTCTCTGAGATTTACCCAGAGTTGATGGTAGTTGTGATAAATGTAAGGGATCTCCCTGCACCTTGGCCATATGTTTTTCTTTTGTCCGGAATTATACAGTTTTTGGTCTAGTTACATTACAATTATCTCCAGGGTCTTCAAGTGACTCTGCTGCCTTTCCATTTATTGCCATATTTGGGATTCCTGATTCCTCTGTAGTTTTGAATTCGGTACAAAGGGATATTGTGGCCTTTACATCCTTAATAGCAAGGCCGTACTTTACTGCTGCATTGGAAATCTGTCAGATATCCCTCAATTTCCCTATGCTCAAGGACATGATGTTTTTTCTAAAAACTTGAGAAATTAAATACACTATAAGAGGATGCACAGAAAGGTTTTACCAGAAATGGCAATGTTTTATATCTTACTTTTCTAATCTAAAAGTCCTACCCATCTAAATATGTCAGCATGTGCCTTGTTATATATATACTGTATATTTTTGTTATTTTTTTCCTACTCTATTATGTGTATTTGTTTCAAAGTATATGCCTGTTGAGGTACTTCCTCTACTGATCTTGTGAGCTGGGGGGGGGGGGGGGGGTGTTGTTCGAGGGGATATTAAAAAAAAAAAAAAAAAAAAAAAATCTGGTGCTTAAGTGTGTAGTACTTGTTGAGGCACTATTTGATCCTATATACATATATGTATATGTGCTAAATAAGTGTATCTTTATTTTTTTTATTTTTTTTTGTTTCAAGAAGTATTATGCCAACTTGTCTGTAATTTCGGAAATTTATTTCAATAAAAACACATTGGGAATAAATGTCAGTCAGGACATCCGCCAACTCGCTCGCGCAGTCTCGGAGCACACGTCCCGGGATGTTGTCCGGACCTGCAGCTTTGCGTGGGTTGACTCTGGTTAGGGTCCTCCGTGTGCCCGCTGTGTTGATGGTAAAAGCTGGTCCGACCGATGGTGGGGGTGGGCCAGCCCTCCCTCTGATTGTCGAGTTTGATGCTTCAAACGTGCAAAGAAGTCGTTAAGCCTGTCTGAAGTGAAGTGTCATCCTCATCGACCCCCTGCCTAGACTTATAGCCCGTCAGTGTCCGAACTCCCTGCCACATCTGCTTGGTGTTCCTAGTGTCACAGAGGTGTCCCTGGATTTTCTCCGCATAGGCGCGCTTTGCCGCCTTAATTCCCTTTGAGAGCGCAGACCTGGCTGAGCGGAGGGCGATCCTGTCCTTCGCTCTGAAGGCTGCATCTCTGGCTGTAAGCAGCGAGCGCACCTCTGCAGTCATCCAGGGCTTATGGTTCCCCCGCATAGTGATGGTCTTCACTGTAGTGACATCCTCTGTGCACTTCGCGATGTAGCTGGTGACCGTATCAGCATACTCCTCCACATCTGTCTTGTCTTCCTGGGAGGCTGCTATTTTGAAGACCTCCCAGTCTGTGTGCAGAAAACAGTCTTTCAGTGCAGAGGTTGCACTCTCTGGCCAAATTCTAATTTGTTTCACTGCTGGCCTGCTGCGCTTCAATAAAGGTTTGTAGGCAGGCAGCAGCATCACGGATATGTGATCAGAAAGGCCGAGATGGGGGCGGGGTATCGCCTTATATGCATCTGTGTTTGTGTACACTAAGTCCAACATATTCTCTCCTCTGGTCTTAAAGTCTACACATTGTTTAAACTTGGGGAGCACAGTCTTTAGGCTGGTGTGGTTAAAATCCCCCGCAACCACCACAAAACTGTCCAGGTGTGAAGTTTGGATTTCACTAATCGCATTGTGCAGTTCCCCGGGTGCCTTCTTAGCATTAGCTTTAGCATTAGCGCTCGGCGCTATGTAAACACCAGCTACAAACACGTTGCTGAATTCCCTCAGCAAATAATATGGCCGACAATTTACAATAAGGAACTCCGCCAACGGAGAGCAGTGTTTAGACACTAATGTGGCATTGACGCACCAGTTCTTGTTAACATAGATGCATAGCCCACTCCCCCGGCTCTTACCGGAGCTCGCCGTTTCCCTGTCGGCACAGAACATCGCCATATCTTCCAGTTGAATGGCCTCGTCAGGGATGTTGTGGTGGAGCCATGTCTCCATGAAAACAAACACACAGCAGTTTCTCCACTCTCTCCGGGTTTCTCTGAGCAGACGCAGCTCGTCCAGCTTGTTTTCGAGGGAGCGGACGTTAGAGAGAATGAGCGACCGTACCGCTGGTCTGGAGGGGTTAGCCTTTAGCCTAGCATGGATCCCGGCCCTTTTTCCACGCTTTTGCTTGCGTTCGCTCCGCTTACGCCTCCTCCTCTCTCAGGCAGCTTCCAGCGGGGACTCCGCCAGAATTCCATGCTGGCGTACAATGTCCAAATCACAACCGATCGCCACGATTCTTGCAGCGTGCAGTACCTTGATGTTTAGTAAGGTCTCACGGTTGTAAGTTTTACAGAATGTACGTCTGGGAAGATCAAAACAGTCAAAACTCTCACACTCGCTGATGCCAAGAGGGGCCGCTGCGTCCGTGCGCGCTGCCGCCATCTATTTTATTATTATTTATGATTTATTATGATTTATTTATGATTTATTATGATTTATTTATTATTTTATTTTATTCACCCTAAGTAACACAAGGCCCTGGATGTTGTAGGGCTGTCATGGTTGACACTCCTCTGCAACATTGTGTGGGGATCAGGGGCAATGCCTTTGGCATGGCAAACTGGTGTGGTGGTTCTTCTCTTCAAAAAAGGGGACCGTTTAGAGGGATCACACTGCTTAGCCTCCCTGGGAAGGTCTATGCCAGGTACTGGAGAGGAGAGTCTAGCCGTTGGATGAACCTCGGATTCAGGAGGAGCAATGCGGTTTTCGTCCTGGCTGTGGCACATCAAACCAGCTCTTTACCCTCTTGAGAATCCTCAAGGGTTCGTGGGAGTTTGCCCAGCCAGTTTACATGTGTTTTGTGGACTTGGAGAAGGAATTCAACCGCGTCCCTCATAATTTTTTGTGGGGGGTGCTTTGGGAGTATGGGGTATCGGGCTTGTTGTTATGAGCTATTCGGTCTCTGTACAACTGTTGTGAGAGATTGGTTCGTATTGCCAACACTCGGTCGGACTCATTCCCAGTGAGAGTTGGACTCCGCCAGGGCTGCCCATTGTCACAGATCCTGTTCGTAACTTTTATGGACAGGATTTCTAGGTACAGCCAGGGAACGGAGGGTGTCATGCTTGGTGACCACAGGATCTCATCTCTGTTGTTTACAGATGATGTTGTCCTGTTGGCTTCATCCAGCAATGACTTACAGGTCTTACTGGGACAGTTTGCCGCTGAGTGTGAAGCGGCTGGGATGAGAATCAGTACCTCCAAGTCCGAGTCCATGGTCCTCAGCCAGAAAAAGGTGGATTGTCCTCTCCAGGTTGGGGACAAGCTCCTGCCCCAAGTGGAGGAGTTTTAAGTATCTTGGGGTCTTATTCACGAGTTAGGGGAGAATGGAGCGAGAGATTGACAGACGGATTGGAGCAGCATCTGCAGTGATGCGGACATTGTATCGGTCTGTTGTGGTGAAGAGGGAGCTAAGCTCTAAGGCAAAGCTGTCAATTTACCAGTCAATCTACATTCCTACCCTCACCTATGGTCATGAGCTTTGGGTAATGACCAAAAGAATGAGATCGCAGATACAAACGGCTGAAATGAGATTTCTTCGTAGGATCGCTGGACTCACCCTCAGAGATAGGGTGAGGAGCTTAGTCATCCAGGAGAGGCTCAGAGTAGAACCGCTGCTCCTCCACATTGAAAGGAGCCAGTTGAGGTGGTAAGGGTATCTGATCAGAATGCCTCCTGGACGTCTCCCACTTGAGGTGTTTTGGGCAAGTCCCACTGGGAGGAGACCTCGGGGCAGACCCAGGACTTGCTGGCGAGACTATGTCTCCCAGCTGATCTGGGAACGCCTTGGTATCCTCTCTGAAGAGCTGGGGCAGGTGGCTGGGGAGAGGGAAGTCTGAGCTTCTCTGCTTGAACTGCTGCCTCCGTGACCCGGACCGCCGGAAAAGTGGTAGAAGATGGATGGATGGATAGCCAGTGAACAAACTGGAGTGTTAGCGAATTTGCGCTACCCATAGGACTAGGGTGAAACTACAAATAATAGTTGTGTGCATGCGTTAACCGCTTGGCCTGGTAGACAAAAAAAGTGAAGCATATATACAACTGCATACATGCCGGCCTCATCCAAAGCGAGCATACACCTCCGCGGACCAGAGCAGAAAAGTGCCAGGAATCCAGCTTAGGGGTGGGGAAAATAATAATTTTTCTGATGCATCTTGATTCTGAATGAATGCACAAATGTCAAGATTCTGATTCTTAAATATCAATTTATAACGTAATATATTTTGTCGGCCTCCGTCGGTCTATGATGACCATGGAAGAGAATCCTAAACGTCTACTCTGCTGGAACAGCACCGCCTGTGGCTGAACAGGCCGATGCGCACCGGTGTTCTACCTTCCAGCGTTGGGTGTTGGTAGGATTCAAGCCTGGGCAATATATTTTGATGGAATGAAAAAAGCAGAACCCGGAAATGTGAAACTGTAGCAGTGGACAGTTTAAGGTGTAACACACAATATTTCTGGCCCAGCGCTGAGCATGACTGCAAGCAAGCCAGTCCAAAACGCCCCAAACACAAAACCTACCTCATGCATGCGTAGTGTAAATATGGGTGTTGCATGAAGAACCGAGCCAGAATTGAAGCCGACCTCGCCAATCAAACCAAACTGAGGGCTTCACTGCACAAAATGATCACGCTGTTAAAAAGAGGCAGACTTTTAGGCTAAATTGAGGCAAACTTTTTTTTTTTTTTTTAATTTTGTGTACTTTATTGATCCCCAGAGGGGAAATTCAGGGCATCCACCTAGATGGATGGATGAGGCAGCCACGGTACGGCGCCATCCCTTCACCATTCACACACACATTCACATCTAGGGCCAATTTAGAGTTTCCAATTAACCTAACTTGCATGTTTTGGCCTGTGGGAGGAAACTGGAGTACCAGGGGTAAACCCACGCAGACACGGGGAGAACATGCAAACTCCACACAGGAGGGTCACTGATGGTCAGGGGGTGGGATCGATCCCATGACCTTCTTACTGTGCTGCCACTGTGCTAACCACTGCGCCACCATGCTGCCCAACTTTATAGTTTGAGCGGACCCTTCAGGTCGCCACTTCACTTTTTCCAGCTGTCCTCGCTGTGTGAGCATAAGCCCTGCCTCCCATGGGAACCATGCAGTAGTAGTGTGCGATACTGCAGGATTTGGTATTGATCTGATTCCAAGTCGGAGAGGCCGTTGGCGCGGATTGGCAGCCATGTTTCCGTCAGTCTGCCCCAGGGCAGTTGTGGTTACAGTAGTAGCTTACCACTACCATTGTCTGTCTGGACTGAATGAATAATGGACTCACTGTAAGCACTTGGAGATGTCACTTGACATGTAAAGCGCCATATAAATCTAACCCATTATTATTATTATTATTATTACTATTATTATTATTATTAAATACAGGGTCAGTATCGCTGATACAATACAATACTAATATTTTTTAATAATTAAGGTGGCTGCATCACCACATTACTAAATCTGATTGAATTTTCATGACTTTTAAGTGTTTTATGATTTTTCCTTTGGATTATTAATTAGTTAAAACCCAGAAAATACTTTATTATCATAATAAAACTTTTTGTTCAGAAACAACAGAACAGTTACAAAGCAGTTTTTCCTCATATATTGTCTTTCTTTCAAAGGTCTTTTTATTATTATTAATTGAAGTATCAATACAATACAAAGTATTAGAAATTTTCATTTTTGTTTCAACCAAACAGTAAAAAACTAGAACTTAAAGCCAACAAATGTAAATGCTTCAAAGCACAAAAACCTTTAAATAAACAATAAAAAAAAAAAAAAAAAAAATACAAAGAAAAATTATGTGTGTGAAGTGGGGTTGGGGTAAAGGGGATATGAGCTACTCAGAAACTATAATCGTGGGTCTTTCAAAGAAATCAAGAAACGGGCGCCATAATTTATAGAATTTGTTTTCAGAGCCACAGACTGTATATCTGATTTTTTCTAAATCCAAACAGGACATTATATCTTTTATCCACTGTAAATGTGAAGGGGGCGAAGAGTTGTATGCATGTTATATTGGAAACATTTTTATCTGGAACCCAAATCACCTATTTGGATCCTTATGGAGTCACATGTGGACAATCAAACTTCCCTACCGGCAATTTTAGGTTCACCACTTCCCCTTGCTTTGTCTACACTGGGTAATAATAAAGTAGTTCGTCAGTCTCTTAGAATTTGGTCTCAATTCAGGAAAAATTTCGGTCTTCAGTTTTTTTCCATTAGAAGTCCAATTGCCGCAAATCATTTATTTACCCCATCAACTATTGATAGTGCATTTCATATATGGCACAGAAAAGGTTTAAAATCTTTTGCGGATTTATATTTTGATGGTCAATTTGCAAGTTTTTCTCAACTTTCCACCAAATTCGACATCACTTCTACACACTTTTTCCGCTTCCTCCAGGTCAGACATTATGTGCAAACCATGACAAAACAATTCCCTCAAAAACCTTCTGATAATCCTCTAGATGATTTTTTATTAGTTAAACCAACTTCTAAGGGGGTAATGTCAGTTTTATATAATTTAATTTCAAATTTACAATCTTCTTCTCTGGCCGCTATCAAATTGAACTGGGAACAAGATCTTAATTTTACTTTTACTGATGAACTGTGGGACTCTATTCTTGGCCAGGTTCATACTGTATCAATGTGTGCTCGTCACGCTCTTATTCAATTTAAGATTGTACACCGGATGCACCTGTCCAAGGTTAAGTTAGCACGCATTTACTCGGATATAGACCCAACTTGTGAAAAGTGTGGTAGCGCTCCTGGCACTTTGCTTCACATGTATTGGTCCTGCCCTGCATTGATGAATTTTTGGCATTCTGTTTTTATCACTATGTCTGAAGTCCTGCAATATCAAATTAAACCTGATCCATTATGCGCCATTTTTGGTGTGGCTCCAGAACTTGTCTTGCCAAGTTCCAAATTAAAAGTATTCAAATTTTCATTATTATTGGCCAGACGTGCTGTATTACTGAAGTGGAAAGACTCTTCGCCCCCCTCATATATTGTCATGTCTGGATTTTTCGCTTAACCACTTGCACTCCGGGCAATTTTCCTAAAAATGCCAAAAAATAACGTGCCCAAAGTAAATCGAAAGCTGTTATTCAACCCTTTGCAGCATCTTCATGGGGTTGGTCTCATTTAAAAGAAAACACTTTGAATTTTTTGGCAAAAAAAACATAATCTCTCTACGTGCTCCGGCCACTGAGTTACAGTCATCTAAACATACTGAACTTGAAGAAAAAAAAATTGGACAGTGTTTTTTTGGATACAAATGCTTGTAAATAACACACAGCTGTCCGATCCGGCTGGAAAATGCAACAGAAATGTAGAACCAAGTGTTATCCAGCTGAGATCCAAATTTGGTAACAATACCACAAAAAATGAATATTTTACACAGCTTTGTTCTCAGGCTGTTCCCAGGCGTTTTGGAACTGTGCCAAATTGTGCCAAATGGCACAGTTTGGAAAAATGTCTGTAACTTTTGAATAATGCAATGTAGAATCTTCATTTTAGGCTCTAATGAAAGGTCACACTCAGGGCTGTGTCTGTGTGTGTGTGTGTGGGCGGGGGGTCGTTCCCCCCCCCCCGCTACCAAGGACCGACTTCGGCCTTCGCTACAGACGGATTACACTCCTTGCATGTTTTCACAGCGGCTCCCTCCCCCCCTCGCTACTGTGTGTGTGTGTGGGGGGGGGGGGGAACCGTGAACGGACCGTGAACGCCCCCCCCCTCGCTACAGAAGAGGACCATCGCTACATGATGGAATAGACTGATATGCTTGTGAACCGTGAACGCCCCCCCCCGCTCCTCTTCTGCAGCGGGGGGGGGGGGGTGTTCACGGTCCGAACACGGCAAATGAACCGTTTATCGCGGCGCACGCACTTCGTAATTCGTGCGCAGTACAGTTGTAATTTACCGATCGGTCAAAAGTCATTTTTGGATTACAGTTTTCAGGGATAAATAATAATTTAGCTTATGGCAATATAAGCTGCGGCTTCAGCCATCACCCATTTCGGATAACTCACGTGGAATTGTATAGTAGAAGGAGTCTTTGTCTAATTTGACCTTGTTGTTATATTATACAGTTTCTTTTAACCTGTAATGTACTATCCGAAATAAATAAATTCATTCATTCATTCATTCATTCATGACACCTTACCTCTTCAAAGCAGCAGAGTCGTGGCGAACATCTCTTCCCCCAACGCGACGCTGCTCCGCTCGTGGATCCCGATCAACATAATTCCATTATTGCCGTTTTGGCGAATGATTTACGACTTTTGTCGTCGGCCTCCGTCTATTCTGCTGGAATGAGTGCAGGTCCCACTTGTGGGTGTTCTCCATGCTGCTGGGTGAGCCTGGGTCTGTAGTAGATTCGTCCAGAGTCCTTTGTTTTCATCTGCTGCAGCAGTAAATATCGCTTCACCCAGCCTGAATTTCTGTGCTTCAATTGGCTCCTGCGTTCACAGTAGGCGGGTCCTCCTTCCTAGATTTTCATTCATTGGCTCCTCAAGGTTTCAGAAACCCAATTCAAGGCTCTTATTAGTCGAATGAGAGGTCAATCAGATGAACTAATCTGTTCGCGGCTGTCTCTGCAGTTTTTTTTTGAGTGGCGCTTGGACGCCACTACATCACCATCACCACCATCATGCGTCATGCGTCCAAGCGCGCACGAGGGCGCTCTCGTGCGCCCTCGTGCGTCATAGGACGCAGAGACTTGCCCACCCGCGGAACAACGGAGCGCAAGTGGTTAAACAAACTGTACAAAATTATCACTCAAGAACAAATTAAAACAAATTCTTTTTCGAGGTACAGCGTTCAGATATTACAATACAAAAATTAAATAAAAGTCTCTCTTCATTTGAAAGTATAGCCACATGGCACTCCTCTTCCCCTCTGCCATTCTTCTGCTCTGTCTTTGTGCGGCTTGTTTGTGTGTGTGTGTGTGTGTGCGCGCGCGCGCGCGCGCAAGTGCACGCACCAGCAGCCAGCGGCTGCTGCTTACTAGCTTGTGTACCCGACGCTGCTGAGTCACGTGATGGTGCAACATAAAAACACAAGAGGTGACGAGGCGGAAGTAAGGAGTAGATGGCAGTAATGCACCTAAACGCTGGTTGCTAACCACCGTAAAACCACGAGAAGAAGAAGAGGAGCAAAACATGGCTGCTCCGTGCTGTGACAGGAGCAGCACACACAGACACAGAGTATCGATCTCATTATACTGGTATTGATCAATATCAATACTAGTGCTGGTATCGATATTATCAATATTTGGATCAATCCACCCACCAATACCCTGCAGAGTGACAAAGGCAGCATGACCAGCTGAAATGTTGGCAGGTTATGTAAAGAAACACACATGTACCATAGCTTATCATGGCCAGAAAACTTATCATGGCTGTTTTTTCTTATCGAGTCATTATTGTTACAGGCTGACATCACAGATCCACAAACACATAAACCACCACTGACAGCCATCAGAATACTTTAATATCTACAAAATGCAAAGGTTTGAGTTATCTTTTCTGTCTCGTCTATTAGGTTATACTGCTTATTCTATTTTATCTTTATTCTATTTTTAATCTAAATTTTATTTAATTAGCTTTTGTTTTAAAATTGCACGACACAGAAAACTCAGGGAGAGAAATGGCATTTTGATTCTTCTGCAAGTCCTGTACATACAGTGATCTGACAGCAAAAAAAATCTTTAAATATTTGAAACACAATCACTGCCCCAGCTGCAGAAGCACATCCCTTTCCCACCTTTCCTTTAACATCTTATCTGTCCAACACTGCTTAGTTTGTTGTATGATTGCACAATACGAACACATTTAGCCTACATATTTGCCTCATACGGCTGCCTGTTACAGAGACTCCAGGTTCAGGTTACTTTATTTGTACCCATAGGTAGATTTGTTTTGCAGTCTGGTGACATCCATATTTACAAGCCACAAATTACATTCAGCATAGACACAAACACAGGCACACATGAAATTGACTATAGACATGATAAAAATACTCAAGGCTCCATCAATCAGGGTATAAAAAGGCAAAGAGATGGGAGAAAAACCAGAGGTAAGAGAGAAGAGTCATATTAAAAGTTAAAAACTAGTCAAAGGGGTTAAAAACTCAAAGGTCTAAAACCCAATAAAATATTTAGAACCCAAGTAACATCCTACAGAAATAAGTAACTATAAAATGGAGTTAATAAATAGGTACCTAAATTATGTGCAATATATTGTTACAGCTTGTTCAACTCTTTGACAGCAGCAGGAACAAAGCTGTTTTTGTAGCGCTGGGTTTTACTTTTTGGGACAGCAAACCTCCGTCTTGAGGGAAGAAGCTGAAAGTTGCAGTGCAAAGGGTGGGAGTCCTCATTTAAAATGGAGGTAGCCATCCTCTGTACTTGTCTGGTGTACAGGGATGTCAGGCTCAGCTGGGACTCACCAAGCAAACGACTGGACCATCTAACTAACTGATCCAAGGATTTCCTCTGTTTCAGTTTTATCTGACCAAACCATGGCACTAAAGAAAAGGATAAAACAGATTCAATAAAAGCCCGATAAAACATTGTCATTATGGTTCGGTCAATTTGGAAGCGTGCAAGTTTTCTCAAGCAATGCAAATGTTGCTGACCCTTTTTGCACACCCTTTCACAGTTCTCTTCAAAGTTTAAATTACTATCAATAATTGTCCCAAGATATTTGTAGGATTGTACACATTCGGTGGTCTGGCCTTTTAGTACGGTGACTTTGTGCCTGGGAGTTTTCCTCCTAAAGTCAATAATCATGTCTTTAGTTTTTGTCGTATTCAGCTGCAGGTAGGAATCCTCACACCAGTGAACAAAATCATCAACTACTGGGCCGTGGCCACTCTCACCATCCTGGAGGAGACTGACAATAACTGAATCATCAGCATACTTTATAATGTGTCTGTTGTCATGTCTGCTCCGACACATGTTTGTGTACAGGATGAAGAGGAGTGGTGACAACACACACCCCTGAGGAGAGCCAGTAGAAGAGCACTGTAGGTCAGACAATGTACCATTGACCCTTACTCTCTGCGTCCTGTTGGTTAAGAAATCCAGATTCCAACCCACCAGTTTATTGCTCAAATTAAATTGCTGCAGGAGCCTTTCAACTAAGATATAAGGTTGGATTGTATTAAAGGCGGAGGAAAAGTCCACAAATAAAAGCCTGGCGTGTGTCCCATTAAAATCCAGATGTTTAAAAAGCATGTTAAACAGAGTGACAGTGGCATCCTCCACTCCTCTGTGAGGCCTATAGGCAAACTGCAGAGGATCCAATGCATGTTCAGTCTGCTTTAGGACCTCACATCTGACCAGTTTTTCAAAAATTTTCATTAAAATTGAAGTCAAAGCAACTGGTCTAAAGTCGTTTACCGTTTTAGGACAGCTGGATTTTGGAACGGGAACAACCACGGCTTCTTTCCAGATCTTAGGCACATGTTGTGTCTGTAAGGACTTATTGAAAATGTAATGAAATATAGGACTCAGTTCATGTGCACAGGACTTTACCAAGCGCCCACATACAGTATATTATCAGGGCCCTGACTTTTGTTCACTTTTACAGCGCAGAACTCCCTTTTAACATCCTGCACCTCAATATTAAAGTGCTGATTGTCTTTGAGTTTCTGTTTCAAATTTTGGGTTTCTGTGCTAAAATCAAAGGAGTCATAACGACCATAAAAACAATTAAGAGCATTAGCCAGCTCTGTGTCTGAATTAAAACCATCTAAAAACACACGATTACTGCGCTCTGTGCTCTGAAGGCCTGCAATAGTTTTCATACTGGCCCAGGCTGAACCAAGTTTCTTTGTTGCCATCTTGCTTTCCAACTCTGATTTATAATTGTGTTTTGCTCTTAAAATTTCGGACTTCAGCTCTTTTGTGGCAACCTGTAGCTCAGAAACAGACCTCTGTTTAAAGGCAAGTGCTTTCCTCTGTAAGCAGGATTTAACTGATTTTGTAACCCATGGTTTGTTGTTGGGATATATTTTGACACGTTTACGTGGAACAATCTTATTTTTACAGAAAGACATGTATGAGCATGTGACGTCCACCAAAGAGTCCAAATCATCCCCGCAGGCCAGTGTGAACATCTCCCAGTCTGTACAGTTAAAGCATTCCTGGAGGCTGTGCTCTGAATCTTCTGTCCACACATCAGTGTCTCTCATCTCCACCTTGCCTCTTCTGAGAGCAGTTTTATATGTGGGCAGCAAATGTACACAGTTGTGATCTGAGGATCCTACAGGAGGAAGGGGGAGTGATTTATAGGCCCTCGCTATGGATCCATAGCACAGGTCCAATGTCTTTTTTCGCCTGGTTGGGCAGGAGACATACTGATAAAAGTTTTTAAGTGTCTTCTTAAAAGAAACATGGCTAAAATCCCCAAGAATGAAGTTTGGCGCCTCTGGAGAAATTGATTGCAGCCGCTGGACCATATCAAAGATGGTGCTGGAGGCGGAGTCAGCGTCTGCCCTCGGGTGAATGTACACAGTTGTGATGAAAAGTTGGGGGACCTCACGAGGCAAATAAAAGGGGCGTAGTGACACAGACAGCAGCTCCACATCGGGTGTACAGATGCGCTCTCTGACTGTGACAGATGTGCAGTACTGCTTATTAATGTATAAACATACGCCGCCCCCCTGACGTTTCCCCGTTACCTCTTCCTGCCGATCCGAGCGCAGTGGGGCTCCAAAGCCGTCAATCCACAGGTCTGCGTCTCGGTCATGCACAGTAAGCCAAGATTTGGTGAAAGCCATGACACAGCAGTTCTTAAAGTCCTTCTGGTAGCGTACATTCCCTTGAATTTCATCCACCTTGTTTCTCAGAGACTGTACGTTCCCAAAAATCATAGAAGGAAGAGGAATGTTACCAAACTGATGTCTTCTCAGGCGCAATTTCACACCTCCACGCTTACCGCATTTCCTTCTCCCGTCTCTCTTTTCACTGCTGTGTCCGTCTCTCAAAATAAAGTCCGGCAGTTGCGGCTTAGGCTCAATCACAGCCGCTGCATCAACCGTGTTTAAATGCAGCAACATGTCCCTGGAATAATGTATTCTGCCCGCCATGATGCCGGTCGTGTTTACCTCATAGACAAAGAGCTGGAGGAAAAGTAGCAGCAGTGCAAAAAAGGGGAGGTAGTCCATGTTGATGGGACCAGGGAGCTCTTCGCCATACAGTCCACAAACATTCTAGGGCAGAAACGACACAGAGGATTTCGTAAAAACACATTAAAGTACATAAAAACAAGACACACAGACGACGGACTTTTTCACCAGCTGCCGGTCACTGCGTGCGCATGCGCCCAAGGGCCTCCTTTAAATATTGTATTATCTACAGACCAACACAATGACAGACCTTTGACAAAACAACTTTAATTAAAGACTAAGAGAAAGATGGAATGGTGAGACCCACCATTTTTTTGCTATGAAGCAAAAAGACTTTGTCAGGATGTCCGCTCAGATGCAGTTCTCAAAGAGAGCCAGCAGATGTCACTCTTCTGTCTGTATCAATGGAGAGCTTAAGGGTGCATTCACACAGCCACTGTTTGGTCCGGACTAAAGGGCCAAAGTGTGTATTCTGTGGATAGTTCGGTTCGTTTGGCGCCGTCGGAATGCGCCTGGAACTCTGGTGCAGCACCAAACAAGCAAACTCTGGTCCCCCTGAAAAAGGGGGGGGTCTTGGTTCGCTTGCAAACGCAGTCTGATGCACTTCGCTTGCCGTGTGAATGCAAACGGAGTATCCAGCAGACCAAAGGGCAGACATGCCCCTCTGCGTTTGTGTAACCACAGCAACACACAGTGAGAAGAGAAAGTGGTGTTTACTGTAAGGTGCCTTCACATCAAATGCGAACAGGCAAACTTTTTGTGCGGTACGATTACATTATAACTCAGTGTAAATACATGAAAAGACATTAATTCACCGTCTGGGTGAGATGCAGACAGGCGAAGTTCCCACTCACCTGAAAAAGTTGTCCCTGTTGAAAACTTGATGTGTGTTTCCTGGCAGCAGTCCGTGGTAGGAGTCCGTGGGTAAATAAATCCAACACCCCGATTCAGCTGAAGAGCTCCTGGTTCTTCAGCCTCCATTTTGGGTAGAAAAAGTCAACCGTGTGGATCCAAGAAATACTTTTACCGGAGAAAACTGAGAAGAAAAGTTGAAAAAAAAAAATGTCTCTTGGACTTAAGAGTAGTGACGAGTGAGGAAATGCAAGCTCTGATAGATATTTGGTCTGAGAACCAGATTTCTCAGTTGCTTGTGGCTACACACAAGAATACCGATGTTTTTAAAACGTTTAGCGGCATGACGGCGACACGTTGGGTTATACAGACAACGGAGCTTTTCATTTTTATTAGTTTGTGGTGCATAAACACCTTACTGAAGGAAACAGTGTTATGCTGAGAATTGCTCGCTTGCCAAGAATTGCATCCCATCGTCGAATAAACATAATTTAAAGATAATTTACAAGAGGTAATGACAATTTTTACTTCTAAAAATGTATAATGGGTACTTCTAAAAATGCACGAATGGTTACAAGCCTGGCTGTAGAGTTATATTTTATAGTTTTGGTGCATGGGATGCAATTCTCGGCATAACACCAGTCCTGGCCAATCAATGAGCCAGATTTCTTTTCTTAGCTGAGATTTTTTCTTCCTGGTCAGTGGTGGCTTCGGCTAGTGTCACAAATGAGCAGCTGTTGTAACTGAGTGACATTGTCCAAGCAGTTTGGGCCACTTGAGTGAAGTGCTGTGTGAATGCAAACCGAACCAAATGAAGGTGTGAAAATTCTCGCCATCCCCCGCCGAGTCGAACCGAGAGTCCCGGACTATCCTGGTGTGAATACAGCCTCAGTCACGCCCCCTTGGACCTTAAATCGGAAAAATTCTCCATTGAAATGAATGGCAAGAGCGAAATTATCTTTTGATCCCGATCAAATTTTGCCACAAGTTACACATATGTTTGTCAATTTAAAAGATAATTTCCACGTAATTAAAGTTGTCGACTGCCATATAATAACAGAGTAATAATTAGTTTTTGTTTAAACGATTAGTGATGTGGGATGATGGGAGAAGTCTGCTAAACACAATCATGGTGGGAGATTACTAAAACCTCACCTCCTGTTTCCTGACTAGCCAAAGAGGAGAAAAACAACCCAAAGGTATTGTTTTATATTGTGAGAGCTGCAGCTGATCCAGAGGACTGTTAGTTACTTCAGCCTGGGCACGCTCTGAAAAGATGACGTAAGCTCCGTCCATCTGTGTTTGTAGTTTTTTAATTTACATACTTTTACAACCTTATATACCCGAACAGTGAGACAACAACCTACACTGTTATTTATGTGGAAAATTATCATTTAAATTGACAAACATCATATGTGTAAATTGTGGCAAAATTCGATCAGGATAAAACATAATTTTGCTCTTGCTATTCATTGCAATGGAGAATTTTTCAGATTTAAGGCTCCATATGCAGAAGTAGAGGGGACGTGACTTAGGCTCTCTATTGCTTTGAAGCAGTATGTTGTTTTCAGGCCAGTAGTCTTAAAGTGGTTCAGTGCTTCAAAAAGCACTGGGGGAGTGGTGGCCTGAAGCTGGATTCACGCTGCATTTCCACTTTGGTCCGTGTGCGCTTTGGACGAACCCGGTGTGCACATGGTGCTCTACATGCTCACTTTTTTCCATCTACCAGGCCAAGCGGTTGATGCATGTGCACAACTGTTATTTGTAGTTTTGCCCCAACCCTATGGGTAGTGCAAATGCGCTAACACACTAGTTTGTTTACCAGCTGTAAATGCGAGAGCAACGCACATTTTTTGTAGCAACAATGGCATCGTTTCAAGGAAAAGGAGGAATTACCGTTTTTCAGTGCTCTTCTCCACTCAAGCTGCTGCTGCTGCAAAACGATTCATGTATGTTTATTCTTGTCTTCCGCTTCCTCTTTGTCTTCTTTTTCTACTTTGACTTTGTATGCTGTGTTGGTAGCACCACCTCGTGAATGGGACATTCAATCTTGTGCATGCGCAGTCCCACACGGTCAGACTGCGGTCAGGCCATGCGGTCAGAAAATTTGGGCTGCATACGGTCGTCCACAGAAAAGCTCCGCGGACACTAGCGGACTGGAGGATATGATGTAAATGTTGTCACACAAGCCTTCCAGTTGCTCATACGCGGAAAACAGAGGTGCAGCATGAATCCAGCTTAATGGTTAGGGATGTGGACTGGTGATTGGAGGGTTGCAGGTTCAGTCCCAGGACCGGCAGGATCAGATCTGAGTGGGACAGATGAAAAAGCAGTGTTTGCCCCATCCTCAGTAACCCCACTATGGTGGCCTTGAGCCCTTAACTCCAACTACTGCGGTGGAGCTACAGTACCCAGTGGCCACTGGTCAGTATGTAGTTGGACTGGGCTGCTTTCTGGTGTACATGTGTGAAAGTGAACAAGGCATCCTTGAAAAAGAGAGATTTCCTCTCAGGGGACCTCCCCTGTATAAATGAAGGGTTTTTGAAAAGCTTCAATTTCACCAAAAGCCTCCAATTCAGCCTTGTGGCTCCCTGTTGATGTTATGGCCAAAAATCCTCCGAAGTCTCTTTTTTAGTGTGTTACCCATTGCAGTTTCACATACCTGTTGTTGTTTGTAGCTTAATTTCTGATTTCACGATGAGACTCAACAGTTTCTTCTGACTTTCCATCTTTTCTTTGTCCTGTTGGATGTTTTGTTCAGCCTCTCTGCGTGTTTCTTCTTCAGCAGCAGTTGATCTCTCTCTGATAATCTGAACACAATGCTGCTTCACTCAGTAAAACACTGATCTGACTCCATTCGTATTTTTTGCAGAACTACTGACAGATAATTACGAAAACGCGGAACGAATGATACGGTCAGGAACGTTCCGTTCGTGTTCCGACAAAGCTAACGAGGCTACATCCGGTCACGTGATTGGCTGTTTCCGGAAGAATTTTCATTGTTTATATGATTTTTTTTTTTTCTGTCATAAGTTTACATCGACCTATTAACACAGTGTAAAATGCTTCCAGAAAAATACTGACGCCATAACTAAAGTGTTTTGTTATGGTAGCATCAAGATAGGAAACGCGGAAAATACGTCATTCTGAACAACATCCCACAACAGCTAGCAGCCAACATGGTAAACATCAGTTTTCATCATGGTGAATACCTCCACATGTATGAAAGTGATGCAGGATTATTCAGACTGTCTCTATAACTCAATCAGATGATGACTCCGTGTGGCTGTGAGGGGATCCGAAGAAAACCGCGAACCGTCTGATTCTTCAGTGGAGCAGTAGCATGTTAGCCTGTTAGCTCTGGCTGGTCCCTCCGTGGAAGAAGGCTGCGGTGAATGAGTGTCTTCGGTGCGGTGCTGCTCATCTTCTTTACAGGAGAAAATAACCACAGACGGACCTCAATACCCTTCATGTGGTCGGTGGTTCGGCTCCTGTTCTGCTCCTCATGGATGAATAGCTGATGTAGTTCCGTGGAGACCTGCCATTGATGATCTGTGCTGAGTGCTGGAGAATAAAGCATCGCCGTGTAAGTCCACATTCTGAGTGTGAGGCCAAAGGGAAACGATGACTACAGTTTCCAAAATAACATCGCACAGACTAGGTATGTAGAACTAACGAGGCTTTGACAGGATTTGTTTGTTTGTTTACTCCTCAGACAGAATGTAATTTTGAACAAAGATAAAACTCACAATTTATGAGAAAAAGCTGTTAATATTTAAGGTACACAGTTTTAAATTTACAAAAAGTCCCACATTCATGACAAAAAAAACCATATCAACTTGCAAGAAAAATAGCTAATTTATGAATTTCGGATAGCTTGGGAAAAAAAATCAGAAATTTAAGTGATAGTGTGGAGATTTGTGGAAAGACGAGGCTGAGTTTATTTCTCAAGACCAGTTTTATTCACAATCACATTCTCCAACATTCAAAAGCAGAAAGAGGAAGGAATCCCCGACATTCTGTTCCTTAAATACCCAGGACATCAAAGCATACATTCACATTGTCTTTTAATCCCAAATCACAATGCATCCGCCACCAGGTCTCCTTGTCTCCATCTAAAGTCCTGGTGGTCAGGAAATCCCTCAAGGCCATCTCTTCGCATACAAAAGGCCAGACTTCACATCCTCCTGTTACCCCTAGGAGGTTCAGTCCCTTTTGTTCCTCTGAGACATGAAGCATACAACAAGCATACAGTAATTCACATGGGAAGCATATGGAACCCACATATGTGCACCATATAAACCCCCCCCCCCCCCCCAAACGTCTAAGATGCAACAACATAACCACAGATTGCATGTCATAATAAAATCACTACATATCAGTCCACGTGCCGCTTAGGCCGCAGTCTTCTCCCGTATTTGCTGTAAGCAGGCTGTACCACTTCCGCGGCGTCTTCCTGCTGTGGAGCTGCTGCCTGGGGATAAGAACTGTTAGTCAACCTCTGTGGGTGTTCTGGGGAATGCTCTCTAGGGGGCCTGCCACGCCGAGGAGCCTTAGCCAACTGCACAATTTCGTCAGCTACCACAAAAGCGGGTTTGAGCCTGTTAATGCCAATCATTTCTTTTCTGCCCCCCAAATCTAGCAAAAAATGCTTATCCCCTGTTTCCAGCACTCTATATGGTCCGTCATAAGGTGGGCGTAAAGGCGGACGATGGGCATCATGTCTGACAAAAACAAACTCCGCATTTTTTAAAGCCTTAGGCACAAAAACACGCAGAAAACTGTGGTGAACGGGGCCAGGTAGCGTGCTCGGGCCCGTGCTATTCTGTAACCGCTGAGCCGGGGAGCACTCTGGCGCAGGATTATCTGGGAGAAATTCCCCGGGCAGCCGAAGTGGCTGTGCGAAAACTAGCTCAGCTGGGGAGGCTTCTAAATCCTCTTTAGGTGCAGAACGCAACCCCAATAAAACCCATGGTAGTTTGTCCACCCAATTTGCATCGGTAAGCGACGCTCTGAGAGCCGCCTTCAGTGACCTGTGAAAACGTTCGCATAACCCGTTAGCCTGCGGGTTGTACGCAGTCATGCGGTGGATCGTTGCCCCCAGGCTGCGGGCCATCGCTGACCAAAGTTCGGAAACAAATCGAGGGCCTCTGTCGGACGTAATATCCGACGGGACTCCAAAACGCGCTACCCATGCCGTTAAAAACGCGCGCGCAACCTCCTCAGCTGTGGTTGACGACAGTGGAACCACTTCCGGCCAGCGCGTGGTGCGGTCAGCCATTGTCAGAAGATGTGTGCACCCTTGTGAGGGCGGGAGGGGGCCTACGAGGTCCACGTGGACATGATCAAACCTTTTAGCTGGGATGTGAAACGGCTCCAAGGGAGCTCTCGTGTATCTATGGACCTTGGCCCGCTGACAAGCCATGCAGGCTGCCGCCCACTCTCTAACTTGTTTGCGCAGGCTCGGCCATACAAATTTTTCTCCTACCATTTTGACCGACGCCCGCACTCCCGGATGCGCCAGAGAATGAATCGAGTCAAAAATGCGGCGGCGCCACGCGGCTGGAACCACCGGACGCGGCCACCCAGTGGAGACATCGCAGATTAGGGGGGGCATGCCGTCTTGCAGCACCCTGTTCTCCAGCCTTAACCCTGTTGGACCAGACTGGAGCGCGCGCACATCCGCGTCGCTAACCTGCTCCGCGGCCATGGCTGCATAATCTATCCCCACGCGCACCGGGGCCGCGCGCACTTCCGCGTCGCTAACCTGCTCCGCGGCCATGGCTGTAGAATCTACCTCTGCGTGGGCTGGAGACTCCACGGCGCGCGAGAGGCAGTCCGCCACTACATTAAGTTTACCCGCCACATGCTGGATATCGGTAGTAAACTCCGATATCGCGGCCAGCTGTCTCTGCTGCCGGCCCGACCAAGGTTCTGAAATCTTGGCCATCGCGAAAGTCAGCAGTTTGTGGTCAATGAACGCGGTGAAATGCCGTCCTTCCAGCCAGAACTGGAAGTGGCGAATGGCCAAGTGGAGAGCTAACAACTCCCTGTCGAATGCGCTGTATTTTCGTTCGCTGTCGCGCAGAGTGTTACTGTAAAAGGCGAGCAGTTGCCAGGCCCCGGCTACAAACTGTTCCACGACTGCCCCTATGGCCACATCTGACGCGTCAGTAGTGAGCGCCATGCGGGCCGCTGGGACCGGATGTGCCAACAACGCAGCGTTCGCCAGGGCTGTTTTGACTTCAGAGAATGCTTGCTCTCGCTCCGGAGACCATTCGACTTTATTTGTGGGTTTTTGTTTTTTTAGTGCAGCATACAATGGTTGCATGAGCTGCGCTGCGCGGGGGAGGAAATGGTTATAAAAATTCACCATTCCCAAAAACTCCTGTAACGCTTTGACCATTTGTGGTTGGGGAAAATTTGTTATTGTGCGCACTTTGTCAGGCAGAGGGACCGCTCCTTCTGGGGAGACACGATGCCCCAAAAAATCAATCTGCATCACCCCGAACTGACACTTCGCTGGTTTAATTATTAACCCGTGCTCTGCCAACCTCCGGAAAACTGCCGTGAGGTGGTTTTCGTGTTCGTCTTCGGACGCGCTGGCTACCAATATGTCGTCCAGGTAGACAAACACAAAAGGGAGATCGCGCAAAACCGCGTCCATCATGCGTTGGAACGTCTGCGCCACGCCTTTAAGCCCAAACGGCATGCACAAAAACTCGAAAAGCCCGAAAGGAGTTATTACCGCTGTTTTGGGTATGTCCTCAGCGTGCACTGGGACCTGGTGGTAACCGCGTACCAAGTCTATTTTAGAAAAAACGCGCGCCCCCGCCAAATGAACTGAAAAATCTTGGATGTGCGGGATCGGGTAGCGGTCGTGTGCTGTAGCGTTGTTCAGCCTGCGGAAATCACCGCAAGGCCGCCACGAGCCATCAGCTTTAGGGACCATGTGAAGCGGTGAAGTCCAGGGGCTTTTCCAATGTCTGATGATGCCCAACTTTTCCAGGTTGGCGAACTCCTCGCGCGCTATGGTCAGTTTAGCTGAATCCAAGCGCCGAGCTTTTGCAAAAACGGGCGGTCCGGTGGTAGTTATAAAATGTTCCACCCCATGTTTAGCCACGGCCGCCGAAAATGTTGGGACTGTGAGTGCTAGGAACTGAGTGAGCAGTGTGTGAAACTTACCACCTGCGGCTGTGACGTTGGCTTGTGCTGTACAGGGAATAGAATAAAAAGAGAGTGCATTAACCAGGCGTCTATTAGCAAGATCGACCAACAAACCATGTGAACACAAAAAATCAGCCCCTAGCATTCGCTGCACAGTGGCGCAGTGGTTAGCACTGCAGCAGCACAGTTTACCCTTGGCCGGGGGATTGTGGGGATCGTGGGATCGTGGGTTCGATCCCAGCCCCCGACCAACAGTGATCTGTGTGGAGTTTGCATGTTCTCCCCGTGTTGCGTGGGTTTACTCCGGGATTTCTCCGGTTTCCTCCCACATGCCAAAGACATGCATGTTAGGTTAACTGGCTGTTCTAAATTGTCCCTAGATATCTGTTTCCTATAGGCCCTTAGAATAGAGGGTTAGTATTAATGAAAGCGCTCTGAGTGGTCTTTGTGACTAGAAAAGCGCTATATAAGTGCAGGTTAGTTAGTTAGTTAGTTAGCATGTTGAAATTGACTGCCGCTATGACGAAAGTCCACTCAAATGTACGGCCGTGTAAAGACAGAAGCAGAGTCCTCTCACCGAAGGTCTTAATCGCCGAGCCGTTCGCTACTGACACCCTGGGACCACTGGAAGGCGCCAGCCGGTCAGCGTAGGAAGGTGTGATGAAACTCAGCTGGGAGCCTGTGTCCACGAGGAAATGCCTCCCCGAGCGCGCATCCCTCAGGTAGAGCAGCTTATTCTCCTCTCCGAGGGCCGCAGCTGCTAACGACCCCCGGTCTTGGCATTTCCCGAGCGCTTGAAATGGCACGGTGGAATGCAGTTGCGTGCCCTGTCTGCGAAGCGGCGATGGTAGAAGCAAAGGACGTCGTCTGCTCCGTGTTTCCTGGCCCCTGCCGCCGCTGTCGTCGGTGAGTCTGGTGCTGCAGCCTCTGGCCCTCTGCCATCTCCGGACGTTGCGCCTAGCTCCACTGCTGCAGCCGTAGCTGCGCGCCGTTTATGGACGTCGACGAGTCGTTGCGCCTCCTGGCCCAGCTCGTGGTAGTCTCGTCGGGCCAACAGTGGTGAACTGGCCAGGGTCACTCTCACCGCTGACGGTAGGATCCTGAGGAAAAGGTGGGTGAAGATGAAGCTATCATCTTCAGAGTCTCTCAGACTCAACATCTTCCCCATCAGGTCTGCAGGTCTGTCGCTCTCAAATTCAGTCAGCGCCAGGAGCCTCTCTGCTCGCTCCCCCACCGAGGGGGTGAAGTAACGGATGAGTGCAGCCTTCAACGTGCTGTACTTGTCGCTGTCTGGCGGGTGGTTGATCAGGCTCTCCACTCGCTGGGCTGTGTGGTTGTCCAGCTTTGCAACCACATGGTAGAACTTTGTGTCATCTACCGAAATCCTCTGGAGGTGGAACTGTGCCTCGACTGCGTTAAACCAGGAGCGCAGATTGTTCGGCCAGAAGTCCGGTAGCTGAACTGTGGCCGCATTCGTTTGGCCGGCTCCTGACGAGTCTGGCTCGGGAGATTCGTCTCCGCTCATGATACGTCGTAGGGTCACCAGTGTGGAGATATGTGGAAAGACGAGGCTGAGTTTATTTCTCAAGACCAGTTTTATTCACAATCACATTCTCCAACATTCAAAAGCAGAAAGAGGAAGGAATCTCCGACATTCTGTTCCTTAAATACCCCAGGACATCAAAGCATACATTCACATTGTCTTTTAATCCCAAATCACAATGCATCCGCCACCAGGTCTCCTCGTCTCCATCTAAAGTCCTGGTGGTCAGGAAATCCCTCACGGCCATCTCTTCGCATACAAAAGGCCAGACTTCACATCCTCCTGTTACCCCTAGGAGGTTCAGTCCCTTTTGTTCCTCTGAGACGTGAAGCCTACAACAAGCATACAGTAATTCACATGTGAAGCATATGGAACCCACATATGTGCACCACAATAAAAGATTAAAATTCAGCAGCAAATGTCTGTAGATATGCAATAAAAGCTAGATTTACAGGGAAAGATTTATTGTTGAGAGTCACAAGGGAGTCAGAGACAGCAGACTTTGGCCCCACTGTCATGGACCCCCATGATCAATTCCAGCTGATTGCAGTGTCTCACAACACTGATATAATATTTACACTAGAGGTGCAGTGAGTCTCTGCTGGTGAAGGTACTTTTATCTGCTGCACGGGCTGCACGGTGGCGCAGTGGTTAGCACTGCGGCAGCACAGTTTACCCTTGGCCGGGGGATTGTGGGGATCATGGGATCGTGGGATCGTGGGTTCGATCCCAGCCCCCGACCAACAGTGATCTGTGTAGAGTTTGCATGTTCTCCCCGTGTATGCGTGGGTTTACCCCGGGATTTCTCCGGTTTCCTCCCACATGCCAAAAACATGCAGGTTAGGTTAATTGGAGACTCTAAAGTGGCCCTAGGTGTGAATGTGTGTGAATGTTTAAGGGATAACGCCGTATCCTGGCTGCTTCATCCATCCAGGTGGTGGATGACCCTCAATTTCCCCTCTGGGGATCAATAAAGTATACTAAATCTAAAAAAAAAATCTAAATCTAAGAGGCTTCATAGGATGAACTTTATCTTTGTGTCATTCCAACACCTTTCTTGCATCTCTTTGTACTTCCAGATGTCCCACAGCAAAATGACTTGAACCAGGAGGAGGTTCTGGATGAGCAACAGCTTCTAAACCAGGAAAGAAACTTCATTGTTGTTCAGGTGGAAGTCGATTGTTCCCAGATTAAAGAAGAACAGGAGGATGTCTGCATCAGTCAGGAGGGAGAACAGTTTGGACTAAAGCAGGAGCCCCAAACCTTTGATGAAGGTCGGTGCAGGTCAAGGTTCCACTCAGTGATTGATGAGACAGAAGAAGTGAACTGAAAAATGACATAAGAGCAGTCAACATGATGAAAGAGAAAGTAGACAAAAAGACAAAAATTATATGGTAAAACAGAATTGAAATTCTTAAGACTTAAAGTAAATTACATAGATAGTTAAATTATAAAAAATTGAATATCTGTTTCAAGAAAAATGACTAAAATACCTAAATATTTAATGATGTGCCATAAATTCACCTTAGATTGAAGGGATCAATATAAAGGGATCCAACCCACTAGCACAACTTAAACAAGGTTTATTAGAAAAAAGATAAAGGTGGTGAACAGCAGTTCTGCAGTCATGGCTTCTGTGCTGAGAAGAGACAGAGAGGTGGAACCTAACCAGAGCCAGAAGGTTCCAAGTTCGAATCACCAGGCTGGGAGGGGTGGGGACCTTTGTTTGTGGAGTTTGCATGTTCTCTTTGTGCTGTTTGGGTTTACTCTAGGGCTCAGGTTTCCTCCCACAATCCACCCCGTGCATGTTAGGTTAATCGGTGACTCCAAATTGTCACTAGGTCTATGTCTCTGATAGGATCCTAGTATAATGGGTTAGTGTAGCTACTAGTTAAAGTGCTGTGGGCCATGTTTGTGAATAGGAAAAATGCTAAACTGTATAAGTACAAGTCCTTATCCCACATTATTGCCTAAACTGTAAATATATGATCAATTAATGTTGCACAGTGAGAGATAATCTGAATGGAATTTTAGGATATACAGTTAGGACCATATATACTGTATGTGTACACAGACACAGGTTTTTACTTTTTTTGATTACCAAAACATGTACATAAGTATTCACAGCCTTTGCTCAATACTTTGCTGCCAAAGGTGCATCAACAATTACAGCCTCAAGCCTTTTTGAATATGATGCCGCAAGCTTGGCACACCTATCTTTGGGCAATTTTGCCCATTCCTCTTTGCAGCACCTCTCAAGTTCCATCAGGTTGAATGGGAAGCGTCTGTGCACAACCATTTTCAGATCTCTCCAGAGATGTTCAATTGGATTCAAGTCTGGGCTCTGGCTGGGCCATTCAAGGACATTCACAGAGTTGTCCTGAAGACACTCCTTTGGTATCTTGGCTGTGTGCTTCGGGTCGTTGTCCTGCTGAAAGATGAACCGTCGCCCTGGTCTGAGGTCAAGAGCGCTCTGGAGCAGGTTTTCATCCAGGATGTCTCTGTACATTGCTGCATTCATCTTTCCCTCTATCCTAACTAGTCTCCCAGTTCCTGCCGCTGAAAAACATCCCCACAGCATGATGCTGCCACCACCATGCTTCACTGCAGGGATGATATTGACCTGGTGATGAGCGGTGTCTGGTTTCCTCCAAACATGACGCCTGGCATTCACACCAAAGAGTTCAATCTTTGTCTCATCAGATCAGAGAATTTTGTTTCTCATGGTCTGAGAGTCCTTCAGGTGCCTTTTGGCAAACTCCAGGTGGGCTGCCATGTGCCTATTACAAAGGAGTGGCTTCTGTCTGACCACTCTACCATACAGGCCTGATTGGTGGATTACTGCAGAGATGGTTGTCCTTCTGGAAGGTTCTTCTCTCTCCACAGAAGAACACTGGAGACAGAGTGACCATCGGGTTCTTGGTCACCTCCTGACTAAGGCCCTTCTTCCCCGATCGCTCAGTTTAGACGGCCAGCCAGCTCTACGAAGAGTCCTGGTGGTTCCGAACTTCTTCCATTTACGGATGATAGAGGCCACTGTGCTCATTGGGACCTTCAAAGCAGCAGAAACTTTTCTGTACCCTTCCCCAGATTTGTGCCTCGAGACAATCCTGTCTCAGAGGGCTACAGACAGTTCCTTTGACTTCATGCGTGGTTTGTGCTCTGACATGCAGTGTCAACTGTGGGATCTTATATAGATAGACACGTGTGTGCCTTTACAAATCATGTCCAATCAACTGAATTTACCACAGGTGGACTCCAATTAAGCTGTAGAAACATCTCAAGAATGATCAGTGGAAACAGGATGCACCTGAGCTCAATTTTGAGCTTCATGGCAAAGGCTATGAATACTTACGTACATGTAATTTCTTAGTTTTTTATATTTAATAAATTTGCAAAAATCTCAAAAGAACTTTTTGAGGAGAGAAGGAAGACGTGCTAGGAGGGAAAGAGAGAAAAGGAAAGGTAGAAGTGTGGAGATGAGAGTAGGGGTGTTAAATGTAGGGACTATGACTCGTAAAGGCAGAGAACTGGCTGAAATGATGGAGAGAAGAAAGAAAGGTGTGAAAAAGTGTTTTCCCCCTTCCTGATTTCTCATTTTTTTGTATGTTTGTCACACTTAAATGTTTCAGATCATCAAACAAATTTAAATATTAGACAAAGATAACCCAAGTAAACACAAAATGCAGTTTTTAAATGAAGGTGTTTATTATTAAGGGGAAAAAAATCCAGACCTACATGGCCCTGTGTGAAAAAGTGATTGCCCCCTAAACCCAATAACTGGTTGGGCCACCTTTAGCAGCAACAACTGCAATCAAGCATTTGCGATAACTGGCAATGAGTCTTTTACAGCGCTGTGGAGGAATTCTGGCCCACTCATCATTGCAGAATTGTTGTAATTCAGCCACAGTGGAGGGTTTTCGAGCATGAACCGTCTTTTTAAGGTCATGCCACAGCATCTCAATCGGATTCAGGTCAGGAGTTTGATTAGGCCACCCCAAAGTCTTCATTATGTTTTTCTTAAGCCATTCAGAGGTGGGCTTGCTGGTGTGCTTTGGATCATTGTCCTGCTGCAGAACTCAAGCACGCTTTAGCTTAAGGTCACAAACAGATGGCCGGACATTCTGCTACAGGATTTTTTGGTAGACAACAGAATTCATGGTTCCATTTATCACAGCAAGTCTTCCAGGTCCTGAAGCAGCAAAACAGCCCCAGACCATCACACTACCACCACCATATTTTACTGTTGGTATGATCTTCCTTTTCTGAAATGCTGTGTTACTTTTACGCTGGATGTAATGGGACACACACCTTCCAAAAAGTTCAACTTTAGTCTCGTCAGTCCACAGAGTATTTTCCCAAAAGTCTTTGGGATCATCAAGATGTTTTCTGACAAAACAGACAAGTCTTTATGTTTTGTTTTTGTTTGTTGTTTTTTTTTTTGTTTTTTTTTTTGCTCAGCAATGGTTTTCATCTTGGAACTCTGCCATGCAGGCCATTTTTGCCCAGTCTCTTTCTTATGTGGAGTCATGAACACTGACCTTAACTGAGGCAAGTGAGGCCTGCAGTTCTTTGGATGTTGTTATGGGGTCTTTTGTGACCTCTTGGATGAGTCGTCACTGCACTCTTGGGGTAATTTTGGGCTCTTGGGCTCAGGTGTGCCCACGCAGCCAAGAGGCGCTACCCCCTCAATCCAGCACCTCCTGACCAGCACACACACCCATTCCCACGCACTCACACTCTCATGCGCACTCACATGCATTCACTCATTCTCGCTCACCCGCCCCCCCACACACAATTCCACACTCACCTCCTCTCTCCCACTCCTGTATCAACTCAATCTCACTCCCACTCCCACTCTCCCTCAGAGTGACCCACACTCACTCACGTTCACCCATACACACACTCTCACTCACGCTCTGACCTACTCACATCCACTTGTGCTCTCCCCCACACACTCACCCACACTCATTCACCCTTATCACTTAGGGCAGCCATGGTGCAGATGCAGCGAGCATGACCGCGCACCAGTGCCCGGCATTGGCCGGGGAGACCGCTGGCACAAGCCAACAGCCACACCCCCGGCGATCATGGCCACAGAAGCAGACCACCACCCCCAACGCCCACCCGAGCCACCAATCAGCAGACCACCGCAAGTGCTCCGAGATGCCACCCAACATGCAAAGCGCCTCACAAAACTGACCCATCATCACCATCTCCACTCATCACTCCCTCACTCTTGCTTACTCTCTTGTTCAGACACTCTCACTCCCTTGCTCACACCTATTCATTCGGCATTTTGACAGCATGACGGGCCCCAGGCCTCCTGCCGAGCCCCCAGGCCCCCAGGTAGAAGGAGGGCAACAGGGGTGGGGGGAGACCCCCACCCCCCTCCCCCATGCACGGATCATGATGAGTGTGTGTTAATTGTGTGATGTGATTGTGTGCAGGTGTGTGAGCTACCAGAATGCAGTTAATATTGGGGGGATGGTGGTTGGAGCACTGCTAGCCACTGCTATAGGCAGTGGGGATCTCATTCCCCCAAGCCCTCAATGTCTATAGTGCAATTAAAATTGAGGTGAGGGCAGCCCCACTGCACAGCAGAACTCAGAACTCAGAAAAGATTTATTGCCAAGTACATTAACAGATATGACAACTGATAACATACAAGGGATTTGACTTGACACAGAAAACGACCTGCATTTCCGGTGACACGGCAGCATCTGTGAACGCACCTGTCATCAGATGGGTACAGGATGCATAGGGAAGAAAGGATAATACAATAGGAAGGAGCAAAAAAACCATTGATTGTCAGAATACTGGTCATATATGATCAATATTATGATTACAAGAAAAAAAGCCCTCAGTGCACAGTTAGCAGGCAAAAAAGTACACAAGGACACAGAGAGAGCAGTGAGTGAGTAATCTTTTTCATCAGTTTTTTGAGTCAGTGTGGAAGTAGTGTTGAGTGAAAGTGTTTGTATCAGTTAAGAACAACAAGGTCTCTTTGGCAGGAGATGTTTAGTCTAGCTGCTGGCATTGTCCTTGGGCCATGCAGCTGGCTGTCCGTGAAGGCCGAGAAGCTCCATGTTTTGAAAACAAAAAAAACTGCAGATAATCTGGAGGATTTGTGTGAGGGGAGTCAGATTAGTCAAATAGTACTGATCCAGAGAGAAAAAAAAAACCTTTATATTCTCTTACAGATTCAGTACTTAATCCTTCATTGCTGGACGTTGAATCCTTCATGGACGGCTCTCAGCGTAATCATGATGTAATCCACCTTTCTAGACAGTTCTCCATTTGCCGCTGTCAGAGTCCTCTCCATTTTTTCAATTTGATGGTTGAACCTCGCTTGGCCAGCATTTTGATAGGTTGTGTCCATCTTCATCAATTTACGGTACACCAGGACAATCCCAGATCCAATCAGAACGATCCCGATGACCATTACTACGAAGACGTACAAATCTTCTACATCTTTGATGGAAAGATCAGACAGGCACAAGAGTTTCCAATTACTTGTGTCCTCAAGTAATTGAGGACACAATTACTTGAGGACACAAGTACTGTGTCGGTGAAGGGATCCCCTTCACCGACACATCCTCACCCCAAAACCCTAAGTGTATCCAATAAGATGTATGTTCCACCGAGAGTCAGGGGGAGGTAAGACTGGGAGGGAGGCAGTCCATAAGGGAGCCCCACCCCCCCCACCCCAGAAGCCAACTCGCAAACTGGTTCAGGAGGCCACTCACTGCCTCCACATCCCAAGGGCGAGGGCTGCCAGGCTGAGCAGCCCAGGACCCGCCAGCGTTGCATGTCGGTGCTCTCAGCATCACAGGCATGATGGAGCAGCCACACCCATACATCCTGCACACGCAAACATACAGAATAACAATAATGAACAATGAGCCGGACCCATACAGCACCCCACATGCCACGCAACATCCCAGAGCCCCCACGGCAAGCCCACCATCTACCCACCCTAGACGCATACTGACAGCAGCAGGCCACCCCGCTGTCACAGCCGCCCTGGGGCGAACCACAGCAACACGGCCGCCAACCCGCGCCAACCCCCCCCTACCCCGCGAGCACCACACACACACAAACTTTTGTCTCGTCAGTCCACAGAGTATTTTCCAAAAAGTATTGGGGATCATCAAGATGTTTTCTGGCAAAACTGAGAGAAGCCTTTATGTTCTTTTTGCTCAGCAGTGGTTTTCATCTTGGAACTCTGCCATGCAGGCCATTTTTGCCCAGTCTCTTTCTTATGGTGGAGTCTTGAACACTGATGTTAACTGAGGCAAGTGAGGCCTGCAGTTCTTTGGATGTTGTTGTAGGGTCTTTTGTGACCTCTTGGACGAGTCATCGCTGCACTCTTGGGGTAATTTTGGTTGTCTGTGTTTTCACCATTTGTGGATAATGGCTCTCACTGTGGTTCGCTGGAGTCCCAAAGCTTTTGAATTGGCTTTATAACCTTTTCCAGACTGATAGATCTCAATTACTTTGTTTCTCACTTGTTCCTGAATTTCTGTGGATCACAGCATGATGTCTAGCTTTTGAGGATCTTTTGGTCAACTTCACTTTGTCATGCAGGTCTTATTTAAGTAATTTCTTGATTGAGAACAGGTGTGGCAGTAATCAGGTCTGGGTGTGGCTAGAGAAATTGAACTCAGCTTTCCAAAGATGTGATAAACCACAGTTAATTTATGTTTCATCGCGGGGGGACAATCACTTTTTCACACAGGGCCATGTAGGTTTGGATTTTTTTTACCCTTAATAATAAACACCTTCATTTAAAAACTGCATTTTGTGTTTACTTGTGTTATCTTTGTCTAATATTTAAATTTGTTTGATGATCTGAAACATTTAAGTGTGACAAACATACAAAAAAATGAGAAATCAGGAAGGGGGCAAACACTTTTTCACACCACTGTATACTGTGTGTGTTCAAGAAACCAGATGGAAGGGAAGCAAGGCTAGGAGCATTGGAGGGGGGATTTAAACTCTTCTACCATGGTGTAGATGGGAAGAGAAATGGAGTTGGAGTAATCTTGAAGAGTGTGTGACGAGAGTTCAGGAGGTAAAGAGGGAGTCAGACAGAATCATGAGTTTGAAGCTAGAAGTCCAAGGTGTGATGTTGAATGTTAGTGTGTATGCCCCACAAGTTGGATGTTGGGTAGAACAGACAGAGGAATTCTGAAGTAAGTTGGATAAAGCGGAAGAGAGTGTTCCCGGGGAGAGAGAGTGGTAATTGAAGCGGACTTTAATGGACATGTAAGTGAAGGGAACAGAGATGATGAGAAGGTCCTGGGTAGGTATAGTCTTAAGGAGAGAAATGTGGAAGCACAGATAGTTGTGGATTTTGCTAAAAGGATGGAAATGGCTATGGTGAACACATACTTTAAGGAGATAGGAACATAGGGTGACTTACAAGACTGGAGGAAGATGCACACAGGTGGACTACATAACTACATAGCTCGACAGCATTGGATGGTAGTCTGTAAGATGACTTTGGAAAGCAAGAAGAGGAAGCGCGTGAAGGCAGAGCCAAAGATTAAGTGGGAGAAGTTACAGAAGGATGAAGGTCGCACAGAGTTCAGAAAGGAGTTGATACAGGCCCCGGGTGGTAGGGAAGAATTACCAGATGACTGGTAAAGTACAGCAGAAGTATTGAGGGAATCGGGACAGGTATGTGGTGTATCCAGTGGACAGAGGAAGGAAGATAAGGAGACTTGTTGGTGGAATGAGGAGGTGTAGGAAGGTATTCAAAGAAAGAGGTTAGCAAAGAAAAAGGGGGATAGTCAGGGAGATGAAGAAAGTAGATAGGAGTATTTGGAATCTAGGCACATGGCAAAGAGAGAGGTGGCAAAGGAAAAGGCATATAGTGAGTTGTATGACAGGCTAAACACGAAGGAAGGTGATAAGGACTTGTATTGATTGGCTAGACAGAGAGATTGAGCTGGAAAGGATGTACATCAGGTTAGGATGATTAAGGACAGAAATGATAATGTACTAACAAATGACGAGAGTGTGTTGAGAAGGTGGAAGGACTACTTTGAAGAGGTGATAAATAAAGAAAGTGAGAAAGGGAGGATGGATGAAGGAAAGATGGTGAACGAGGAAGTCCTGAGGATTAGCAAAGCAGAAGTAAGGGCAGCTTTGAAGAGGATGAAGAATGGAAAGGGGGTTGGTGCAGATGACATACCTGCGGAGGTATGGAGATGTTTAGGAGAGATAGCAGTGAACTTTTTAACCAGATTGTTTAACACAATCTTGGAGAGTGAGAAGATGCCTGAGGAGTGGAGAAGAAGTGTTTTGGTACTAATTTTCAAGAGCAAATGTGATGCTCAGAGCTGTAATAACTACAGAGGCATAAAGTTGATCAGCCACACTATGAAGATATGGGAAAGAGTTGTTGAAGCCAGGTTAAGAGGAGAGGTGACAATCAGTGTGCAGCAGTACAGTTTCATGCCAAGAAAGAGTACTACAGATGCAGTGTTTGCTTTAAGAGTGTTGATGGAGAAGTATAGAGAAGGTCAGAAGGAATTGCACTGTCTTTGTGGATCTAGAGAAAGCATATGATAGGGTGCCAAGAGAGGAAGTGTGGTACTGTGTGAGAAAGTCAGGAGTGCCAGACAAGTATGTGACGGTAGTGCAGGACATTTATGAGGACAGCGAGATGGTGGTGAAGTGTGCTGTAGGAGTGACAGATGGGTTCAAGGTGGGGGTGGGATTACATCAGGGATCGGCTCTGAGCCCCTTCTTGTTTGCCATGGTGATGTACACGCTGACAGATGAGGTCAGGCAGGAGTCTTCATGGACCATGATGTTTGCAGACGATATTGTGATCTATAGTGAGAGTAGGGAGCAGGTGGAAGCAAACCTGGAGAGGTGGCGGTATGCTCTGGAGTGAAGAAGAATGAAAGTCAGTAGAAGCAAGACAGAATACATGAGTGTGAATGAGCGAGAGGCAGGTGTAACAGTGAAGATGGAAGGAGCAGAGGTAGTGAAAGTAGATGAGTTTAAATACCTGGGTCAGCCATCCAAAGCAATGGAAAATGCACAAGAGAGGTGAAGAAGAGAGTGCAGGCAGGATGGAGTGGGTGGAGACGAGTGTCAGGGGCGATTTATGACAGAAGTGTAGCAGCAAGAGTGAAAGGGAAGATTTACAAGATGGTAGTGAGACCTGCTATGATGTATGGTTTGGAGATGGTGGCACTGACAAAAAGACAGGAGATGGAGCTGGAGGTGGCAGAGTTGAAGATGTTAAGATTTTCATTGGGAGTGACTAGGAGGGACAAGATTAGAAATGAATATATCAGAGGAACAGCTCAGGTTGAGTGGTTTGGAGACAAAGTAAGAGAGGCAAGGCTGAGATGATTTGGACATGTGCAGAGGAGGGATAGTGGATATATTGGACAAAAGATGTTGAAGATGGAGCTACCAGGCAGGAGGAAAAGAGGAAGACCACAGAGAAGATTCATGGATGTAGTAAAGGAGGACATGGAGAGGGTTGGTGTTACAGAGGAAGATGCAAGGGATAGGGTGAAATAGAGGCAGGTGATCTGCTGTGGAGACCCTAAAAGGAGCAGCCGAAAGAAGAAGAAGAGTTCTTCTGTATATTTCTTGTAATTTTATTAATTTGTGTCTTCTTTTTAGTGGTGGGTGTAACATCTGTCCTGGGACTTCAGATGAAAAATAGCCTTTTTCCAAACTCTGTCATATTTACAAAATTGTTTATTAATGTGCACTGTGCACCGACCTCAGGTAACCACGTTAGCCTGTGGAAAAATAATTGTATCCCCTTTAAATAACTTGTTAAATCTGAAACAGCTTTATCACTGCTGTAATTATCACATGCAAAGATAAGAACAATTTGTTACCGGTTGGTGACTTTTTTGGTCAGTCAGTGTATTCATTCTTTATAGTTTTACCAGCATTTTTGTGCCTCTTTGTCCTTGCAGATGTTCTACAGCTACATGACTGTAAGGAGGAGGAGGTTCTCACTGTCCAGCAGCTCTGCAACCAGGAGAAGTACTCTAGTCTGGACCAGGAGGAACAAGTTGCTGCACAGGTTAAAGGGGAAGAAGAACTCTGTACCAGTCAGGAGGAAGAACATTTTGGACTGAAACAAGAGACGGATACCTTCATGGTGACTCCTACTGATGAAGATGATGACAGCAGTGAAATTGAACCAAACAGTGAGCATCTCCTCTTTCATTACTATCCTGATACTGAGAGCCAAGACCGGGGAGCAGGTAAGAATGCAAACCCAGGATCAAGTAAACATGAAGAGTCAAATCCAAAGAAGAGACTTCACAGAAACAGAAGTGACAGTAACAGTGTAGACAGCTCCACCATGTCAGAGAATCAGTGTGATACTGACACAGGTAAAAAGTCTGTAAAATGTTCTGTTAATGATAAAGACTGTAAAAATGAGTCCCAAAAGAAGAAACTTCACACAGTTGATAAGTCACATGTTTGCAACATGTGTGGTAAACGATTCAGGAACAAGAGAAATTTAACTGTTCACGTGAGAATTCACACAGGTGAGAAACTCTTTTCTTGTGAAACATGTGGGCAGAGTTTTACTAAACGTGATAATTTGAAAACTCACTTGAGAATTCACACAGGTGAGAAGCCATTTTCATGTGAAACATGTGGGCAAAGATTTAATGAACGTGGTACTTTGAAAAGACACACAAGAATTCACACAGGAGAGAAGCCATTTTCTTGTGAAACATGCGGGCAAAGTTTCAAGGAACATAGTCAATTGAAAACTCACATGAGAACTCACACAGGTGAGAAGCCATTTTCTTGTGAAACATGTGGGCAGAGGTTTACTCAGCGTGGTCATTTAAAAAGTCACATAAGAACTCACACAGGTGAGAAGCCATTTTCATGTGAAACATGTGGGCAAAGATTTAGTCGACATGATGCTTTGAAAACTCACATGAGAATCCACACAGGTTTGAAGCCATTTTCTTGTGAAACATGTGGGCAAAGATTTAATTACCGTAATAATTTGAAAACTCACATGAGAATTCACACAGGTGAGAAGCCATTTTCCTGTGAAATATGTGGGCAAAGTTTTAATCAACATGGTAATTTGAAAACTCACATGAAAATTCACACAGGTGAGAACCTGGGAAAGGCTGGTGGCCTTTTCCCTCAGGCTAGCCAGCGTGCCCCCCGGGTCGCGGATGGGGGGCACCCCCTCACTATGAGTAATCATGGCGAGGGCAGCTTCGAATAACCAATAAGAAGCCGTGGACGATGAGGAACCCAATATGAAGAATGAATAAAACAGGAAAAAGATGCTGGAAAGGTACTGACCAGGATAAAATGAAGCAACAAGGGGAAGTGCAGGCTAGGCACCACTAAGGAAGCAGATCAACCCCCAAATCGAACTAAGCCAAGAACAACTAGAAACAGAAGAGGATCTTGCCAACAAAATATCTCTATCCCCTCACCCCCCAGTCAGTCACAGCAGATGACTGCCCTTCCCTGAGTCTGGTTCTGCTGGAGGTTTCTTCCTGTTAAAAGGGAGTTCTTCCTCTCCACCATCGCCAAGCGCTTGCTCACAGGGGATCGCCTGATTGCTGGGATCTTTCTACAATGTGGGGGTTTCCCCTACAGTTTGAAAGTGCTATGAGATGACTGTTGTTGTGAAATGGCGCTATATAAATAAAGTTGAATTGAATTGAATTGAAAATGAAAATAGAAGAAACAAAAAAATGACAATGAAAGCACATCCTTGATTAATTAAGCTAAAAGAGAATAAAGAATTCAAATTATTACTGCGAAAGGTCGACAGAGGCCTAACTGTACTTGTACCTCCAGGGGTCACTCTGACAGAGCTGAACTGCATAAACTTCGGAGCAGTGTGGTATATGCAGAGCAAACTAGCTCCAGAATATAAAGAAAAAAATGAACATCGAACCAAAACAAAAATCTCCACACCTATTTGGAAAAAGAAACTTCAAGGAAAAATTAATTGATTTAGGGCTGAAATCTCTCAAATGACTAACTATATGCGTAACCCAAACTGCACTACCAAATTACTGAGTAATCGACAGAATCCAGAAAATATATAACATTAGGAAAGAGCAAATTATAGGAAAAATAGCAGAGCACAAGGCGCAAGTCAAGGCCCTAGCAGCCCAAATTAAAAATAGACAAAGGAGAGAGAACTCAAAACTGATAAATAAATTATTTGCAGAAAACCCAAAACAAGTCTATTGGAGGCTTGCAGAAGAAACCATAGAAGTAGAGGTACCTTCTGAAAAATACAGCTGGAAACATTCTGGAGAAACCTATTTGAGGACCCAGTACAACATAAAAGTAATAATTGGATTCAAACTATTGCAGATAAAAATAACGGAAAATGACAGATGCCCTCATTAAAAATGACAAAAGAAACTGCTGAAGAAAAAAATCAGGAAATATCTCAACTTCAAATCCCCTGGAATAGATAAAATACCAAACTTTTGGCTCAAAAAGATGACAGCACTGCACTATGCAGAGGCATTTAGCTGTCTTGTTAGGGGAGAAGAAGAAGCACCGGAGTGGCTCACATATGGAAATACCATACTCCTGCCCAAGAGCCCTGAAACCCAACAAGTTAATAAATACAGACCTATGTGTTGCCTCCCCACCACATACAAATGGCTGACAGGACTCATTACTGAGGCCATCTATGAACATCTGGATATAGGAAACTACTTGCAACCACAGCAAAAAGGCTGCATAAGAAATAAGCTGGGAGCCAAAGAACAACTGCTCATTAACAAAACCATCCTGGAAGACTGCAAGAAGCATGAGAGAAACTTAAGCATGGCGTGGATAGATTACAAAAAGGCATTCAGCAGCATCCCCCATTCCTGGATAACACACTGTCTGGAGCTGTATAATCAACCCAGAAGTTAAAACTTTTCTGGAGGTCCAGATGGCTAAGTGGAAAACCACAGTTACACTTAACCATAAAGAAGGGCAAATAACAATCCAGACATCAGGATCCAATGAGGAATATTCCAGGGGGACAGCCTCTCGCCATTGCTCTCTGTCTGTGCATCGACCCCTTAAGCAAAATCCTATCAGATCTTGATATTGGTATGATTTAAGCAAAGGCAGAACAACAAAAGGGAACAAGAGAGCGAATCATCTTTTCTACATGACGACCTCAAGTTCTATGCAGAATCTGAACAGAAACTGAATCAACTTGTCAATACTGTTCACATGTTCTCAAAAGACATCTTGTTCGAGTACCCCACGACTTGACCTCAGCAACCGCAAAAAGGCTGAAAGCTGCAGACCCTCCCAATCACACCGATATACCCCCTATGAAAGGAAAATGGGTGATCCTGCTTCAAATGTCCCAAGAGTGCAGAAAACATCACAGGGAGGTCAGCCAGGGTCACGGAGCTATCAGAGAGCACACACTCCTGTGGTCAGAAAGGACAGTGGCAGGCATGGCTGGTGAAAACACAGGGAACTGAATGCAGAGCAATATTGAAAACATATGCCATGAAATGCAATATTTTGTATGTAATCAGTAAAGCAAATGTATACTCATTGATTAAGAAGTATGTAATCAACAAAAATAATGAGTGTAATCCAACTGTGATCATATGTACATTTTAACTGCACAAAGAAAGGTTTATGTGGGTTCAGATTGTGAAATGTTCTACAGTGGGGCAAAAAAGTATTTAGTCAGCCACCAATTGTGCAAGTTCTACCACTTAAAAGATGAGAGAGGTCTCCAATTTTCATCATAGGTATACCTCAACTATGAGAGACAAAATGAGAAAAAAAAATCCAGAAAATCACATTGTCTGATTTTTAAAGAATTCATTGCAAATTATGGTGGAAAATAAGTATTTGGTCACCTACAAACAAGCAAGATTTCTGGCTCTCACAGACCTGTACCTTCTTCTTTAAGAGGCTCCTCTGTCCTCCACTTGTTACCTGTATTAATGGCACCTGTTTGAACTCATTATCAGTATAAAAGACACCTGTCCACAACTTCAAACAGTCAGACTCCAAACTCCACTATGGCCAAGACCAAAGAGCTGTCAAAGGACACCAGAAAAAAAAAATTGTAGACCTGCACCAGGCTGGGAAGACTGAATCTGCAATAGGTAAGCAGCTTGGTGTGAAGAAATCAACTGTGGGAGCAATTATTAGAAAATGGAAGACATATAAGACCACTGATAATCTCCCTCCATCTGGGGCTCCACGCAAGATCTCACCCCATGGGGTCAAAATGATCACGAGAACGGTGAGCAAAAATCCCAGAACCACAAGGGGGAACCTAGTGAATGACCTGCAGAGAGCTGGGACCAAAGTAACAAAGGCTACCATCAGTAACACACTACGCCGTTAGGGACTCAAATCATGCAGTGTCAGACGTGTCCCCCTGCTTAAGCCAGTACATGTCCAGGCCCGCCTGAAGTTTGCTAGAGAGCATTTGGATGATCCAGAAGAGGATTGGGAGAATGTCATATGATCAGATGAAACCAAAATAGAACTTTTTGGTAAAAACTCAACTTGTCGTGTTTGGAGGAGGAAGAACACCATACCTACTGTGAAGGATGGGGGTGGAAACATCATGCTTTGGGGCTGTTTTTCTGCAAAGGGACCAGGACGACTGATCCGTGTAAAGGAAAGAATGAATGGGGCCATGTATCGTGAGATTTTGAGTGAAAACCTCCTTCCATCAGCAAGGGCATTGAAGATGAAACGTGGCTGGGTCTTTCAGCATGACAATGATCCCAAACACACTGCCTGGGAAAAAAAGGAGTGGCTTCGTAAGAAGCATTTCAAGGTCCTGGAGTGGCCTAGCCAGTCTCCGGATCTCAACTCCATAGAAAATCTTTGGAGGGAGTTGAAAGTCCGTGTTGCCCAGCGACAGCCCCAAAACATCACTGCTCTAGAGGAGATCTGCATGGACGAATGGGCCAAAATACCAGCAACAGTGTGTGAAAACCTTGTGAAGACTTACAGAAAAAGTTTGACCTCTGTCATTGCCAACAAAGGGTATATAACAAAGTATTGAGATGAACTTTTGTTATTGGCCAAATACTTATTTTCCACCATAATTTGCAAATAAATTCTTTAAAAAATCCTTCAATGTGATTTTCTGGATTTTTTTTTTCTCATTTTGTCTCTCATAGTTGAGGTATACCTATGATGAAAATTGGAGACCTCTCTCATCTTTTAAGTGGGAGAACTTGCACAATTGGTGGCTGACTAAATACTTTTTTACCCCACTGTATAAGACCTGTTGATGGGAAAGCATGTGAGAAAAAGAGGAAATGAAACCGTTTAAGACAGCGAGTTGATTTATTTTGGTAATGGAAAATGATGAGATGAGCAGAACTTGAGGGACAAGTGCTGAGATAAGCGAAACCAGGACAGCCACGAGGGCAAGAAGGGAGCGGTGCATGAGCAGCGCGTGACCGATTACTGGAAGCATAGGGGGGGGTGCGTGGCACATGGCTGATTGCTGGGATCAGGGGGAGACATGTGCAGAATGAGGTAATGTTATATAAAAGTTAACATTAAGCCAATCACAGAAGCCAAAAAGCCTATGGGGAGATTGCTGGCCAATCACAGTTGAGTGTAAAAAGGTATAAAAAACTCTGTTCAAAAGCCCCAAAATGTTCATTTTCAGCGGTCTCCGAGACACCGTCATCCCATGGCAGAAGAATTGAAGAGAAGGAAAAACCGCTGCTAAGGAAAATGGATCAGATACCATCTCAACGCTTCAATTTTTAACAACTCTAAATCTTCTGCAGCAAGAAGGAAAAAATCAACACTCAAGAGAAGAACAGAAGAAGAAGTGGAGTCACCACAGCTGGCGGCTCTCCCAACATGCTGCATTGCATCATGGGTCCCCGCAGAAGAGAGCAAGGGAGCCGGGGCTGCAAGATTTCTCCCCTCAAGCTGGAGGCTTGAGGCATCCACTTCAAGGGCCCCTCTCGCCTTTCCCTCCCAGCAAAGGAGGGGACCTTCCGGAGGGGATGGCCAGCAATTAATCTTCCTTCTTCTCTCCTGACAAGGCTTCTTTAGACATTTATCCACAAATTGATTAGATGTTTTTTACCAGGTTTTAGGATTCAAAGGGTTTCTTTTATTTTGGACTCTTTTCAGATTTTTCATATTTTTGGTTGATTTTAAATTTGATTTTCTGGACTGATCCTGGTGATTTTTGAATTTTTATATTTTTGAATGATTTCACTTTTTTGATCAAATGGACTGATTTTACAATACCAACTTTTTGAATCAAAGGTTTTTCAATTAGTTTTGGGTTTTCTGATTTTGAATCCCTTTTTTTCCTGATTTTTGGTTTAATTTTGAATTTTATCATTTTGATTTAATTGACTGTTTTTATGCAAGTATATCCTGTTTTGGCTGAGCTTTGCAGACCTTCAATAAATACTACAGCATTTTAAAAGACAGTATGGGAGTTTGTGAGATCACTGATTCAGTGTCCATCTTTCCTGGTTGTTTTTCAAGAGGGTATTTTTCTGCAACGAGGTGTTACACTTTTATGAGTTTTTAAAGGTTACTCTATAGGTGTTTTTAAAACAGACCTCCTATAGATCAATTTTCCTGATCTTAAACATTCACCCAGATTAACAAGAGCAAAGCAAGACCACAAGGGGCTCTCATTAATACCAAGGGGGTATTCCAGGTGTCTGACTGGACAGGTCACTCAGTCAGAGGTCTGGTATACAGGTAAGCGAAGGTCGCCTGGTAGATAGAAGACAGTGGAGCTGGGTTAACCCTCACAGTCACCAAGCACACACACATGTGACAGAATTTCCTATGAGGAAAATTCCTCTTGGAACTGCAAGCTGGTGAGCCTAACTTCAATCTTGAGGTACAAGGTCAAAGGGTCTTCGACAATCTGCATGGAATTTGGACTTGACAAATGCGCAAAATGTACAATAAAAAAAGGAAAGAAAACAGCATCAGAGAACATCGAAATAAGATTCATTCAATTTTATTTATATAGCGCCAAATCACAACACAGGTTATCTCAAGGCACTTTACAGAAAAGAGTGGGTTTAGGCCACGCTCTCAAATTTATAGAACCCAGCAGAGACCCCTAAGAGCAAGCATTGCGGTGACACAGGCGAGGAAAAACTTCCCTTTAATGGGCAGAAACCTCGAGCAGAACCATAGCTCATAGAGGACGGCCACCCGCCTCAACCGGCTGGGTTGAAAAAAAAAGGCAAAAAGTAGGAGGCCTGGCAGTAGCTACATTCAAAACAAATGTAACAAATACAATATTCAAAGCCAGACATTCCAGTATCAAGCCTGGTTAGGCTGCACATGCGAGTAAAGGCCTGGCAGCGGCAATATTTTTAACTATAGGCCTTATCAAAGAGAAAAGATTTCAACTTACTCTTGAATAAAGAGAGGAGTGTCTGCCCCCCGAACTGAACTGGGAAGATGGTTCCACAGGAGGGGAGGCTTGATAACTAAAAGCTCTACCTCCCAATCTACTTCTGGAGACCTTGGGGACCACCAGTAGTTTGGATTTTTGGGAGTGCAGGGAGAAAATGACAATAAGCACATCAAAGACCTGGCAGATGAATTGGCATATAAATATCTGGGCATAGAGGAAAATACAACTATTGAACACCGGAAAATGAGGGAAATAATCAAAAAAAGAATACCAACATCGTCTAAAGAAAATTTGAAAATCAAACTTGACGCCTCAAAATAAGATCACTGCGATAAACCAGTTGGCAGTACCAGTTGTCACATATGGATTTGGGGTGATAGACTGGCCACAAGGGGAACTGGACAAGCTGGATGTTAGGACCAGGAAGACCCTGACCCTGCACAAGGTAACATATAAAAATCAATGCTTAAATAGGATATATATACCCCGTAAAGAGAGAGGGCTAGGCCTAATTGAAATAAACCAGACCTATAGGGCGACAATAATATGCATTGGTCTTCTTCTTCTTTTAGATTTGATTGGCAGTTGGCAGCCAGCTTACAGGTGCATTACCACCACGTACTTCACTCTATATCATCACTCTATCAGCATTGGTCAATACCTAAAAAGCTCAAACGACGAGACAATGGAAAAAGTCGCTCAACACCATGAAACCCTTAGTCATTTCATATCCATAACTAAACAAGCCGAGGCCTTTGCAGGCGGCTTATTAGACAACATAAAAGTCAGTCAACAAAACCCAGCAACAAAAATGGCTAGAAAGACGTGGGAAAAATACAGCAAAAAGACACAGGAGGAAAGAAAAGAAAGATGTAAAAAGCATAAGCAAGCAGGGCACTTTAGGAGGAACTCAATAGGGATTATATTGATAGGGAAGAGACATTGCGCTGGATCAGGAACGGAGATCTGGGGTATGACGAGAAGAGACTAGTGGTTGAGCACAAGACCAGGGACTTTTGACTAATGCTTTAAAAAAATGTCAGGACTGTCACAGAGTAACAAATGTCGATTCTGTCATGCAGCCTACTAGAGAGTGCAAGCCACCTACTCTCTGGCTGCCAGGTCCTCATGGCTGATGGACACTACACTGCTCGCCACAACAAGATCTGCCATTATATACACTGGAAAATATGCAAAGAATTTAAAATGGAAGTAAAAGGACCAGTATGGGAGCACGCTCCAGAGCCAGTCAGCTCCAACGGAGATATTACCATCTTTTATGACAAGGAAATCCCAACTGGAAGACACATTGTAGGAGGGGCAATAAAACTAGAAATTATCTTGAACAAAAAGGACAAAACTACCAAATTAATAGATGTAACCATACCAAACGACTACGGCCTAAAATAGAGCAGAAAGAGAAAAAAATAACAAAATATCAAGACCTCAAAAACAACCTAAGGAGCACCTGGAAACTGCAGGAAGCAGATATTATACCTGTGGTGGGAGCAACTGGGATGGTGAAGAAGAACCTGAAAAAGTATCTACAGGCGATCCCCGGCTGCCCTAGCATCTGTGAAATACAGATCTCAGCAATCAGAGGAACAGTCTCCATCTTGAAGAGAGCCCTCGGATACAAAGCTTTTTGATCTAAAGTGTAACCATAGACCCCTGGTTGAGGCCCATTGCACTTGCAATGAAATGTGATGCAAATAAATAAAACAGTGAGAAGCCATTTTCTAGTGAAACCTGTTGGCAAAATTTTAAGAAACACGATCAATTGAAAACTCACATGAGAACTTATTGCTGAGAAGCTATTTTTTTGTGAAATGTTGGCAAAGTTTTAATCACCATTGCAATTTGAAAACTCATGAAAATCCACACAGTTGAGAAGTCATTTCCGTGTGGATCGTGTTGGCAAAGTTTTAGGCAACCTATTCAGCTGAGAACCCATATGAGAATTCACACTGGTGAGAAGCTTCACTCAATGTTCTAGCTTAATTTACCACATGAAAACTCACAGATAAACTACTGTAGTCCAGCCACATCTGTAGAGTTTTAATTTCAGGTTTACAGTAAGTCTCTTGTGTGAATAAAATGTTCTTTAAAGTGTTGAAGCTGTAATGTACGAGGGGGTCTGAAAAGTTCATAGTGGACAAATTTGACCAAATGTGGTTTATTTTTCAACATAGTTTCCCCTTCAGTCCACACACTTTTTCCATTGGTGTTGCAGCGCTCGGATCCCTACGGTTGAAAAATAAACATTTTGTCAAATTTGATCACTATGAACTTTTCAGCCCCCCATCGTAAGTATAGGTCACTGAACTTATATAATCCTACCCCTTTTACTGCTAATGAAGCTATTCAGTCAATATGTGTGTGCATACAGTACATATTGTCCATATATGCATACATAACCATATGCAAAACCTTACATACATTCATGATATAATACAAAACAACACAGCAATCTACATTATACACCAGACTACACACCCCTCTGAGTCTCTATACCTTGTGAAAGCTGTAGTATATTCATAGTTTGTGTTGGTCTATAGACGTTTCTAATCCATCATTGAAAGGGTTTTTCTTGAATTTTTGACAACTGTGTCAGAAGAGAAATCTGTGAAGTCTAAATTGTCACCTGATTTATATAATGGAATGACTTTTGCTGTTTTAATTTTATTAGGAAATTGGCCCTGTTTGTAATGATGAGTTGAAGATGTGAGTTTGTGGTTTGGAAATTTCCTGAATTACCTATTTCACCGTTTTCATATTTGTATCATCACAATCAGTTGATGTTTTTTTTTTACATTTATTAACTTTATCTTATTTATTTTTCTTCAACTGTTTTAATAAAGTTTAACTAAGATTTCAATGTCATTATTATCTGTGGATTTCTTTTGGTTTTTCTTTTTTGCCAAGTTTGGCCCAACACTTCCAAAATATCTGTTAAACTTACTGTCACATTCACTTGTTAATATTGTTCTTGTTCTCAATAAAATGTTGACGCTAATTAACCTGTCTAGGGCAATTTCTGATTATGTTTAATATACTGCATGTCCCTAAATATAATTTTTACCGTTTTCTAATATTTTGTCATAATATTCCTTCTTACAAATATCGATATCAGTTAATTTATTTTAGTATTTCTTTTGTTTATTTTCAGATTCTTTAGTTCTCTGTTGTATAAGTTATAGTCGCCGCAGCCTTCTGGAGATAAGGAATATGACCAAACATTACGTCTTGGGACCAGAGCATTACAGAGGAGCTCTGTGGTCTAGGACTTCTCCACCAGACTTCCACATCCCCCGAACTCAACTGCTGTGTCTTATTCCAAATGGAGACGGCATAGACGGTGCGCAAGGAAAAGAGAGGTAGGCGTGGAGGAATCAGGAGGTAAGCTAGCCACTAGCCCACACAGACTCTCGATTCCTCCCCTCATTCTGGCCAATGTACACTCACTAAACGGCAAAACAGACCACATACATCTTCTGAGATCAACGCAACGTGATGCGCAGAACTGCTGCGCATCTTTATCTTTATGGAAACGTGGCTAAATGACAATATTCCGGACTCTGCTATTCAATTAGCAGGGCTAACATGCTATCGTGCAGATCGAGTGTTCATGGAAGGAGGAAAGACCCACGGGGGAGGGGTGGTGTGTTTACATCAGTGACGCTGGTGCCAAGATGCGACTGGTGTGCACAAACACTGTTCTCTGTTGGTGGAGTTTATGATCATCAAGTGCTGACCATTCTACTTACCGAGGGAAATTATATCTATCCTGTTATTCACCATGTATGTCCTGCCCACCACCACCGGTGAGACAAGTAAAGCACTAAATGAACTCTATAAGGCCATAAGTGAGACACAAACGGCACACCTAGATGGATTCCTCAGCACAGCAGGAGACTTCAACCATGCAGATTTAAAGGCCCTTCTACCAAAACTACACCAACATGTGGACTTTCCAACAAGAGGACTTGGTGTACACAACTCACAAGAGAGCATACAGAGCCTTCCCCCTCCCCCACTTGGGTCTCTTTGATCACATCACCATCTTGCTAAGGCCTGCATACAGACTCAGAGTGAAAGCCATCAGACCAACAAAAAAGCAGGTACGTGTGTGGCCAGAGGGGGTCTCTAATGCTCTGAAAGACTGCTTTTGCACTACAGACTGGGACATTTTCAAGCATGCAGCCACTCACAATGAATACACAAATATAGAGGAGTACACTGAGGATGTTGTAGCATACATAGCTAAATGCACTGATGATGTCACTCACTGCAAAACCATCACTATTTGTGCTAACCAGGAGCCATGGATGATAGCAGAGGTTCACAGGCTCGAGATGCAGCCTTCAGGGCCGGTGACACTGCCTGACTTACAACAGCTAGGGCCAACCTGTCCCATGGCATCAAGGAAGCAAAACGACAGTACAGCAAGAAAATATCAAAGTCAAAAGTCAAGTGCCTTTATTGTCCATTACATTGCTAATAAATAATGCAACGAAACTGAGCTACTGCTCCCTAAAAACAACTATCACACTCACAGTTCACTCATGCATTTAACATTCTCATAATTACAACAATAAATAATGCTTGAAACAGTATTACCTAAAAGTTGAATACAATATGTACATAGCAATAATGAAAACATACTGAGCGATAAATATATAAGACCAGCTTATACACACAGGGTTATTGCCACAAAATAACCTAAAATAACTTAAAATAATATCAGCAGTTTGTACGTGTAACATAAATCCGTTCAAAATACATACTGCTGCTGGGAAAAAAATTATGATTAAACCTGGTAGTCCAGGTTTTATGGGATCTGCACCGCTTTCCCGAGGGGAGCAAGTGAAAGAAATCATGGCCTGGATGAGTGCATTCTTTAATGATGGCAGTGGCTCTGTTGAGGTACCGAGACCTGGAAATCTCTTCAGAGAAGGGAGAGAACAGCCAGTGATTTTTTGCACAGTCTCGATCACTCTCTGGAAGGCTTTGCGGTCTGCGGCTGAACAGCCCTCATACCAAACCGTGATGCCATATGACAAAATGCTCTCAATAGAAGAGCGATAAAATAAAACCAGCAACTGTGCATTCAGGCCATTCCTCTTGAGGAGCCTCAGAAAGTGCAGACGTTGTTGAGCCTTTTTTTATCATAGCTATGGTGTTAACTGCCCAGGCTAAGGTTGTGAGAAATATGAACACCCAGAAACTTAAAAGCCTCCACGCTCTCCACACACTCCTTGCCTATATATATAGAGGAGGCGGCTCACTGCTATGCTTCCTAAAATCAATAATGAGTTCTTCTGTTTTTTTTGTATTCAAAAGCAGATTATTATCTGAGCACCATCTCACCAGTTTCTGGACCTCATCTCTGTATGCAGACTCATCTCCTCCTGATATGAACCCCACTACTGTTGTGTCATCTGCAAACTTCACTATAATGTTTGTGGGATGAACAGGTATGCAGTCATATGTGTACAATGAATACAAGGTGGGGTTCAACATACAGCCGTTGTGGCGAGCCTGTGTTAAGCATGACTGTAGAGGAGGAATGGGGTCCGAGTCCTAACAGTCTGTGTTCTGTTTGTTAGGAAGTCCTTAATCCAGCTGCAAGTGCAAGTGCAAATATCCAGACACTTCAGCAGCACCCGAGATGCATGTTCTTTCTGGCGTGGCATACAGACCCTACACTACTACAGATCTCACCTCAGACCTGCGCAAGTGGCATCAAACTGCTTATGACTTCTTTAGCCGCTTTGATAATCGACCTTTGTGAGTTAGACAAAATAGTTTCCTCATCCAAACCTTCAACTTGTCTTTTAGACCCTATTCCTACCAGGTTATTAAAGAAGTCTTCCCACTTATTGGTAGCTTTATTTTTCATATAATCAATTCTTCATTAACTTTAGGCCATGTACTGCAGGCTTTTAAAACGGCTGTAATTAAACCCTTACTCAAAAAAGCCAATGCTAGATCCAGGAGCTTTAGCTAACTATAGACCAATCTCTAATCTCCCTTTCATTTCAAAAATCTTAGAAAGAGTTGTTGCTACGCAATTATTTGACCACCTGCAGGGAAATGGTTTACTTGAAGAGTTTCAATCTGGGTTTAGAATCCATCATAGTACTGAAACAGCCTTAGCGAAGGTCACTAATGACCTCCTCATCGCATCTGATAATGGACTGGTTTCTGTACTTGTCCTTTTAGACCTTAGTGCAGCTTTTGATACTATCGAGCATCATATTCTACTTGATAGATTAGAACACTATGTTGGCTTAATGGAACTTTGTTGCAGTGGTTTAGATCTTATTTATCTGATAGGTTCCAGTTTGTTCATGTAAATAATGAGTTTTCTTTCGACTCAAAGCTTAGTCATGGAATTCCACAGGGATCTGTGCTAGGCCCTACTCTTTTTAGTTTATACTGTATATGCTTCCGTTAGGCAACATTATTAGAAAGCACTGTATACATTTTCATTGTTATGCAGATGACACACAATTATACCTGTCAATGAAGCCAGATGATAGTAATCAATTAGCCAAGTTAGAAGCTGTCTTAAGGAAATCAAAGCTGGATGACTTGTAATTTCCTGCTATTAAATTCAGATAAGACTGAAGTCATTCTTTTTGGTCCAAAAAAAACCTTAGAAATACCTTTCCAAATCAAACTCTCAGTTTGGATGCGGTTACTCTTTCTCTTAATAGCTCTGTGAGGAACCTTGGAATTATTTTTGATCAAGATCTGTCCTTCAATTCACAGAGCACTGCGCTCCCAAAATGCAGGATTACTTGTAATACCTAGAATCTCCAAAAGTACAATGGGAGGTAGAGCCTTCAGTTATCAAGCTCCTCTCCTGTGGAACCAGCTGCCAATCTGGATTCGGGAGTCAGACTCAATCTCTGTTTTTAAGAATAGGGCTAAAACCTACCTTTTTGATATAGCCTACAATTAGGGAGGGATCATGTGTTTCTGAACCCTCCCTTAGTTATGCTGCTAATAGGTTTAGTCAGCCGGGGGACCTCCAGTAATGTACTGGGCCTCACTCCTTTCCTCGCTCTCAATGAAATATTTTTTTTGCTGGTCATTAACATTTGTTTGTTCTCTCCCATAGATTGAGTCCCCATCGTGCTGTTTGCTCTCTACATGTCTGTTCTTTTCATCTTCTCTATCCCCTCACTCCCCAGCCAGTCGCAGCAGATGACTGCCCCTCCCTGAGCCTGGTTCTGCTGGAGGTTTCTTCCTGTTAAAAGGGAGTTTTTCCTCTCCACCGTCGCCAAGTGCTTGCTCACAGGGGATTGCCTGATTGCTGGGGTCTTTCCTGCAACTGTGGGGGTTCCCCCTACAGTTGATAGTGCTATGAGATGACTGTTGTTGTGAAATGGCGCTATATAAATAAAGTTGAATTGAATTGAAGTAAAAACAGCTCATCACCACAGAGGACCACTCCTCCTCCAGTTGAGCAGGCTAAAAGTCTGGATCCAGCTAATGTGAAGATGACCCTCTCCAGGATCAACTCAAATAAGGCAGCTGGACCAGACAACATACCAGGTCGCATTCTGAAGGATTGTGCGGAGAAGCTCAAGAATGTCCTGGCTGACATCTTCAACATCTCCCTGAGTCAAGCTGTTGTCCCCACGTGCTTCAAAACTGCTACCATGGAAGAAGCCTGTCCCATCCATCTACAATGATTACGGGCCAGTAGCACTGACCTCAGCATTTTGGCGGTTATAGCACAAATTCCAGGGGCTTTCCTGTTTTTTACCTTGGTCAGGACAGCCACGACTTCTTCAGGGGTGACAAGATCGGTCCTACAGGAATCACAGGAAGCAGTGGCATTGGCAGTGGCTAGAAGATTGGGGTCAGCGGGAACAGGAGGATGATGCAGAAGGTGACTGAAGTGCTCTTTCCAGTGGTTGAGGCAGTCTGTCTCAGTGGTGATGAGATTGTCGGTGATGTCCTTCACCTAGACTGTGTGGGCCATTGCGTGCTTGACGAAGCATACTGAACACGCAGCTCATGGCTGGACCCTCTGCAGTTTGCATATCAGCCCCATTTAGGAGTTGAAGATGCTGTCATCTACCTGCTGCAACGAGCCCATCTGCACCTGGATGGCGGAGGAGACACTGTGAGCATCACTTTTTTTTGATTTCTCCAGTCCCTTTAACACCATCCAGCCACTACTGCTGGGTGAGAAGCTGCGGGTGATGGGGGTCGACAGCTCTGTGATCTCTTGGATTACTGTGTACCTGACAGGCAGGCCACAATTTGTCCAGCTGGGCAGTGTCTTGTCTGGAGTGGTGGCTAGTGATACGGGAGCTCCACAGGGGACTGTGCTCTCTCCTTTTCTCTTTACCTTATACACCACTGACTTTCAGTACAACACAGAGTCACGCCATCTGCAGAAATTCTCTGATGACTCAGCTGTTATGGGGTGTATGAGAGGGGGAGAGGAGGGGGAGTACAGGGCACTGGTAGACAGATTTGTGGAGTGGACAGAGCAAAATCACCTGAGGCTGAATGTCAGCAAGACCAGAGAGATGGTGATTGACTTCAGGAAGAGGAGGACACCTTCTCAGCCATTGTAGATTAGGGGAGAGGATGTGGGGGTGGTTGAGGACTACAAATATCTGGGTGTCAGGATCAGCAACGGGTTGGACTGGAGATCCAACACCGATGCTGCGCACAAGAAGGGGATGAGCAGACTACTTCCTGAGGAAGCTGAGATCCTTCAACGTGTGTAGCAGGATGCTGGAGCTTTTCTACCAGACCGTTGTCGCCAGCTCCATCTTCTTTGCTGCTGTCTGTTGGGGTAGCAGTATCAGGGCCAGCGACACCAACAGACTTGACAAGATTATCAAGAGGGCTGCCTCTGTAATTGGTCTCAGACCGGAGACCTTTGAGACAGTGGTGGAGAGGAGAACACTAAATGAACTGCAATCCATCATGGACAATCCTGATCACCCCCTCCACCACACACTGGACAGACTGCAGAGCACTTTCTCCAGTAGACTACTCCAGCTTCGCTGTCGAACGGCCAGATACAGGAAATCTTTCCTGCTGCATGCCATTTCATTGTACAATAACTCACTATGATGTTGTATTCTGGTCATAACTATGCTGCCACACTGCACCTTACAGTCTAACTGGTACCTCACATTTCACTCTGCTCCTGATAGTCCTTCATTGTTCAGTGAGATTCATGTGTTTTTACTGGTCATCATATATTAAGCTATGATGTATATAGGTTTTATAGTCATGTTAGTTTTACTTTCCATGGGTAATCCCTTTGTCTGTCATGCGTGTGTTTCTGTTGTTTGGTTGTCTACTGTCATGCTGCTGTTAGACTGTAATTTCCCAGTTTGGGATCTATAAAGTACATCTGTCTATCTATCTTGTCAAAGAAAGCATCCTTCTCTTCCTCATCGTCTGCAGCAATCACAGAGGCATCACCCTTTTATCCATTCCTGGTAAGCTCTTCACCATGATCTTCCTCAGTCGTGCCCTTCCAGCCATCAATGTTGGCCGTCGCCCTCAGCAGGCAGGCTTCATGCCCAACCACTCAACCTCAGACCACATCTCTGCTGTTCGCCTAATAATAGAGAAGGCCTATGAATTCCGCAAGGATCGCCATCTCTATATAGCCTTTATAGATCTTCAGGCTGCTTTCGACACCATGGACCACGCTTCTCTTTGGAGTATCCTGCAGACTCTCAGAGCCCCACCCAAGATCGTAGCCCTGTTCATGCAGCTCTACAATAACTTGGAGAGCTGTGTCTGTGTGAAAGGAAAGGAGTCCGCTGGTTTCCCATCAACAGTGGGGTCTGACAAGGTTGTGTGGCTGCTCCTCCATCCATCTATCTTCTACCGCTTAATCCTTTTTGGGTCACGGGGGGCTGGAGCCTATCTCAGCATTTTTGGGCAAGAGGCAGGGTACACCCTGGACAGATCACCAGTGCATCACAGGGCCAACACAGAGAGACAGACAACCATTCTCTCTCACATTCATACCTCAGGACAATTTAGAATCCCCAGTTGATGCCATTTAACCTAACCTGCATGTTTTTGGCCTGTGGGAGGAAACCGGAGTACCCGGCGTAAACCCATGCAGACACAGAGAGAACATGCAAACTCCACACAGAAGGGTCTCACCGATGGTCAGGGGGTGAGATCGATCCCGTGACCTTCTTGCTGTGCTGACACAGTGCTAACCACTGTGCCACTGTGCTCTGGCCGCTCATGATCTCTTCAGTTGTGTCATAGACTATCTGATGGTCAAGGTCTGCGAGCGGGTACCTGGCATGCAGTTTAGCAACTACCATCTGGCTGACCTTGAACATGCTGATGATACCATCCTGTTCAGCCCATCCGACAGTCAGCTGAGAGATGGTCTAGTTGTCTACCATGAAGAGGCAGTGAAGCTGGGCCTTCAGGTAAGCTGGACCAAGACTAAGCTAATGCAAGTAGGCAACGGTCCGGACCCACCCCCATAACAGCTCGGGAATGATACCATCGAGTTTGTCAATTCCTTTGTGTATCAGGGCTCCACAATGACCAACAATGGGGACATGAAACCAGAGATCAACTGCAGACATGGCCTTGCTGCATCAGCCCTGCAGGCACTATGCAAACCTCTCTGGTGCTATTGTTCAATCTCCCAAAAGACGAAGCTCTGCATATACAATGCGTCAGCCCTCTCCATCCTACTCTATGGGTCAGAGACATGGCCACTGAATAAGACTCTGGCCTCAAGAGTGGATGGGTTTGATAGTTGGGCCCTCAGAACCATTGAGAACATCAGGTGGCTCCAGCACACTTCTAATGATGTGCTCTGAGCCCACACACATCAGCCTGCAGCATCCCACCTTATTACACAGTGGCATATCCGCTGGTTTAGCCATGTCCTCTGCCTCCCACCAGAACACCCAACAAAAGCCATCCTCATGTTCAACCCCAGGGCCTCAGAGTGGAAAAGACCTTGGGGCAAGCCATGCACCAGATGGTTTGATGTGGTGGAGACAGACCTTCGACAGCTTGGAGTTGCTGTTGATGATGCAGAGGAGCTGGCCCAAAACCGGCAATGTTGACATGCACTGGTTAACCTGATTGGCTCTATGCATGGTATTGGGCACCCAGCCTTCAACCCGCAGGAATAGTAAGTAAGTAAGTCAGCACTGACCTCCATCATAATGAAATGCTTCGAGCCACTGGTCATGCAGAACATCAAGTCCACCATCCCTCCCACGACCCATCTCAGTTTGCGTACAGGTCATACAGATCCACAGAAGATGCTGTCTCTGCTGCTCTCCACCCAGCCCTCATCCACCTGGACTCAAAGAACTCCTATGTGTGAATGCTGTTCTTGGACTTAAGTTCAGCATTCAACACAATCATCCCCAGCACCTAATACAAAAACTCAGTCACTTAGGACACAAAACCTCTCTCTGTAACTGGGTGCTGGACTTTCTCACAGGGAGGCCACAGAATCTGCGGGTTGGCAGCAACACCTCCAAGATCATCACACTGAGCACAAGGGCCCCACAAGGGTGCATGCTCAGCCTGCTGCTCTTCACCCTGCTGACCCATGACTGTGTACCAGCCTACAGCACCAACCACATCATCAAGTTTGCGGACAACACGACAGTGGTGGGTCTCATCACCAACAATGAAGAGGCCAACTAGCACCCAGGATATCATCAGGAGAATGAAATTTTCCATCTGTGCTCTAGACCCCTTTCCAACCATCCTGGTGAAAACATACATCTCTAATTTAAGTCCACTGATCACCGCTGTTACCAATCACGCCGTCCAATCTGGTCATGTCCCTCCTGCTCTTAAAAATGCATTAATTCAACCATTGCTCAAGAACCCACCCTTGACCCAGATGTCTTATCAAACTACAAACCCATCTCTAATCTCCCATTTATTTCTAAAGTACTGGAGAAAGCAGTTGCTACGTATTTACATGATCATCTCAAACAGAATAATCTCTTTGAAAAATTCCAGTCTGGTTTCCACTCTGCACACAGTACAGAGACATGACCTCCTAACGGTGGCTGATACTGGCTTTCCTTCTCTCCTCATCCTCCTTGACATATTTGCTGCATTTGATACAGTTGACCATATCATCCTCCTCAGCCGGCTCCACCATCTCATTGGACTCACCGACACTGCCTTCAATTGCTTCCACTCATGTCTCACCAACTGGACAGAATGCATCTCTCTTGGACAGGCTCTATCAAACCCACACACAGTCACCTGCATGGTTCCCCAGGGGTCAGTCCTTGGCCCCATCCTCTTCATCACCTATCTGCTCCCCTTTAGCCAAGTCATCAGGCGCCATGGAATTTCATTCCATTGTTATGCCGATGACACACAGTTGTATGTCAAATCCACTGCTGCAGCTCCATCTCCATCATCGTCATCATTGCTGTCATCATCATCATCATCATCATCATCATCATCACCACCATCATCTCCATCAGCTCTCACCATCTGTCTGGAGGAGATAAAGGCTTGGATGGAGCACAACTTTCTTCAACCCAACAGCTCCAAAACTGAAGTGCATCATGGTTGGCACACCTCACCAGATTCAGTCATCATCCATAACCTGCATTACTTTCTGTGGTCACAATATCCCCCTTTCCTCATCAGTTGCCAATCTCGGTGTAAAAATGGACTCAAACCTCACCTTTGAATCCCATGTAAATCACTTCTGTATGATCTCTTTCTATCACCTCCGTAACATTGCAAAACTCCACCCCTCTCACCCAAATGCTGAAAAACTGGTCCACGCCTTTGTCTCCTCCAGACTAGACTATTGCAATGCACTCCTCATTGGGATCCCTGGCAAGAGTCTTCAAAGGCTGCATTACATCCAAAATTCTGCAGCTAGGGTCCTGATGAGGGTGTGAAAATATGAACATATCACACCCATTCTTAAATCACTTCACTGGCTTCCTTTTTCCCATCAGGATCGAATATACTAAGGTCTACCTCCTCACTCACCAGTGCATCCATGGAAATGCCCCCCATAACTTAAAGAACTGCTAAGTCCATTAACCACAACATGTCCCCTCTGTTCCACTCACTCAAACCACCTTCATATACCCAGGACAAATTCAGCACCATGGGGGATAGGGCTTTTTGTGCTGCTGCCTCATGTCTGTTGAATTCCCTCCCTTACACCTTGAGGGCATGACAATCCACAGTTTTAAGTCCTCAGAAAAAAGAGAACTTAAAACCTTTCTTTTTAGCAGGACGTTTGATTGTTGAGTTGCTGTTTTAACCTCTTTTTTTAATTTTTGATTATATCTTCTTTCCCCCCTTTTTTTCTTATATGAATTTGAGTTTTACGCTTTTTACATGTAGCACTGAGATTTTTGTAATGTAAAGTGTGTTACAAATAAAATGTATTATTATTAACTACAGAAATGAGGTGAGTCAACTGGTCCAGTGATGTAAAGACAATAATCTCTTCCTGAACATGGAAAAAAACAAGGAGATTGTGGTCGACTTCAGGAGAGGACACACACAGCATCCCCCTCTGATCATTAATGGAACAGCTGTGGAGAGGGTGAGCAGCACCAAGTTCCTGGGGGTGCACATCTCTGAGGATCTCTCCTGGTCTAACAACACTACATCACTGGCCATGAAGGTTCAAACTCGCCTCTATTTCCTCCGCAAACTGAGGAGAGGACGAGTCCCACCCCCCATCATGTGCTCATTCTACCAGGGCACCAGTGAGAGCATCCTCACCAGCTGCATCATGGTGTGGTACAGAAGCTGTGCTGCCTCCTGCAGGAAGACTCTACAATGTACAGTGAAAGCAGCCAGCAAGATCATCAGTGCCCCTCTGCCCTCCCTCTTGGACATCTGCCACACCCACCTCACTCGCAGAGCACCATCAACTTCACAGGTGACACCTCTTACCCCTCACACTCCCTCATCAGCCTCCTGCCCTCAGGGAGAAGGTACTGGAGCCTCCGGGCAAACTCCACAAGACTGTTAAACAGCTTTGTTCACCAGGCCATCAGGACCCTGAACTCCCCCCACCCCACCCCTGGACTGTAACACACTCACCCACACAATAACTACCTCAGCTGTTTGCACAGAAAGACTTGAAAGTCTTGGTACACCAAAAGGACTACATCTGCTGCTGTATGTCTTTGCACCTTACTGCAACCATTTGCACAAATGCCATACTTGCTGCTGTCTGTTATTGCAATACTGATCATGCATAGTCCAGTCTGTCACTGTCTGCAGCTCCACTACCACACTAACTTGCAATTATGGGTATTACAACTCTCCTTTTTTTCTGTACATAGGATTGCTGTGTTTTATCTTTATTTGCACTACAGGTAGCATTACAGATACATCTTAAAAAATTAGAATATCATGAAAAAATTCAATATTTCTGTCACTCATTTCAGAAAGTGAAACCCATATATAGATTCATTACACAAAGACTGATATATTTCAAGTGTTTATTTTAATTTTGATGACTATAGCTTACAGCCCATGAAAATCCCAAATTCAGTTTCTCAAAAAGTTAGAATATTACATAAAATTAATTTTAAAAAATAATTTTTTAATAGAAATGTTGGCCGTCTGAAAAGTATGTCCATGTAGACACTCAGTACTTGGTCGGGGCTCCTTTTGGATTAATTACTCTATCAATGTGGCGTGGCATGGAGGTGATCAGCCTGTGGCACTGCTGAGGTGTTATGAAGGTCCAGGTTGCTTTGATAGTGACCTTCAGCTCGTCTGCATTGTTGGGTCTGGTGTCTCTCATCTTCCTCTTGACAATACTCCATAGATTCTCTATGGGGTTTAGGTCAGGAGAGTTTGCCGGCCAATCAAACACAGTGGTGCCATGGTCATTAAACCAGGTTTTGATACTTTTGGCAGTGTGGGGAAGGGGGGTGCCAAGTCCTGCTGGAAAATGAAACCAACACCAGCAGATGACATGGTTCCTCAAATCATCACTGACTGTGGAAACTTCACACTAAACCTCAAGCAACTTAGATTCTGTGCCTCTCCACGCTTTCTCCAGACTCTGGGACTTTGATTTACAAATGAAATGCAAAATTTTATATTTTATCTGAACAGAGGTCATCTGCTGGTGTTTGTCCACTGTTTTTTAACAAGACCAAAGTCAGTGCAGTCGTCTACCAGGAAATTTTAGAGCACTTCATGCTTCCCTCTGCTGACAAGCTTTATGGAGAAGCTGATTTCATTTTCCAGCAGGACTCCCCCCCCCCCCCCCCCACACACACACACACACACACTGCCAAAAGTATCAAAACCTGGTTTAATGACCATGGCATCACTGTGTTTGATTGGCCAGCAAACTCTCCTGACCTAAACCCCATAGAAAATCTATGTAGTATTGTCAAGAGGAAGATGTGAGACACCAGACCCAACAATGCAGACGAGCTGAAGGTCACTGTCAAAGGCCTTCATAGCACCTCAGCAGTGCCACAGACTGATCACCTCCATGCCACGCCACATTGATACAGTAATTAATCCAAAAGGAGCCCCGACTAAGTATTGAGTGTGTACATGGACATACTTTTCAGTCGGCCAACATTTCTATTAAAAAACTATTTTTTTAAAATTAATTTTATGTAATATTCTAACTTTTTGAGAAACTGAATTTGGGGTTTTCATGGGCTGTAAGCCCATGAAAGGTGGTTAGCATTGCGGCAGAACAGTAACTCACCCTTGGCTGGGGGATCCTGGGTTCAATCCCAGCCCCCGACCAACAGTGATCTGTGCGGAGTTTGCATGTTCTCCCCGTGTCTGCGTGGGTTTACTCCGGGATTTCTCCGGTTTCCTCCCACATGCCAAAAACATGCAAGTTAGCTTAACTGGCATCAAACTGGGGATTCTAAATTATCCTTAGATATGACTGTGAGAGTGAATGGTTGTCTGTCTCTCTGTGTTGGCCCTGCGATGGACTGGCGATCTGTCTAGGGTGTACCCTGCCTCTCGCCCAAAGATGCTGGGATAGGCTCCAGCACCCCCGCGACCCGAAAAGGATTAAGCGGAAGAAGATGAATGAATGAATGGGCTGTAAGCCATAATCATCAAAATTAAAATAAATAAACACTTGAAATATATCACTCTGTGATACTGTGTGATACTCTGTGATACATCTTCACTTCCACCCTCCAAAGAGAGCAGACGCTTTTTCTCCCAGCTCCGGCTTCTTATCTCTCTCCTTCCCTAACTGACTGGATCCCAGCTTGCTATTGTCTGTCTGCGTGTCTTTACTGCTGATTATCAAACGAAATTATGGATTTAATAAGCTGGGCGTTGAACGCAATTAACACTGTTTTTTCAACAAGAAAAAGTGGCCCGGGGGAGCCGATTTGCCCCACTTCCGCCCTCCGAAGAGAGCAGACGCTTTTTCTTCCAGCTCCGGCTTCTTATCTCTCTCCTCCCCTAACTGACTGACTGGATCCCAGCTTGCTATTGTCTGTCTGCGTGTCTCTACTGCTGATTATCAAACGAAATTATGGATTTAATAAGCTGGGCTTTGAATGCAATTGACACTGTTTTTTCAACGAGGAAAAGTGGCCCGGGGGAGCCGGTTTGCCCCGCAGGCACCGCGGCCGCGGGCTATTTGAAGGACACAAGTAATTGGAAACTCTTGTGCCTGTGTGATCTCTCTATCGAAGATGTTGAAGATTTATACCTCTTCGTAGCAATGGTCATCGGAATTCTACTGATTGGATCTGGGATTGTTCTGGTGTACCGTAAATTGAAGAAGATGGACGGAGCCTATCAAAATGCAGACCCGGCGAGGCTTAACCATCAAATTGACCAATTGGGCAGGACTCTGACAGCGGCTAATGGAGAACTGTCTAGGAAAATGGATTACATCGTGATCACGCTGAGAGCCGTCCATGATAATTTCAACGTCCAGCCATGAAGGATTTAAGTACTGAATCTGTAAGAGAATATAAAGTTTTTTTTCTCTGAAGTCAGTACTATTCGACTCATTCGACCTGCCCTCACAGTCACAGTCCTCCAGATTATCTGCAGTTTTTGTTTTCAAAACATGCGAGCAGCATTTGACTCTCAAGGACAGCCAGCTGTCTGGCAAACTATACCATCTGCTGTGCCAAGGACACACGCCTTTGCCAGACGGTAGACATAACATCTGCTGCTGAAGACTTTGTTGTTCTTAACTGATATCAACACTCTCACTGAACACCTTCACTCACACTGACTCACTATACTGATGTGAAGATTATTCATTCACTGCTCTCTTTGTGTCCTTGTATAGATTCTATTGTCTGCTACTTGTGCGTTGAGAGCTTTTTTTCTTGTTATCATAATATTGATCATTTATGACCTGTATTCTGACAAACAATGCTTTTTTTCTCTCTCCTATTGTGTTATCCTTTTCCTCCCCCATTGCTTCCTGTTCCCCGTCTGCTGACAGGTGCGTCACTGACGCTGCCGCGTCACTGAAAATGTCAACTATGTCGTTCTCAGTGTCAAGTCAAATCCCTCGTATGTTTATCAGTTGTTTACTGTGAATGTACTTGGCAATAAATCTTTTCTGAGTTCTGAGGTACAGCTGCCGTGGGTTATTTGAAGGACACAAGTAATTTTTTTTTTTTTTTTTTTTTTGTTACTTATTTGTACCCGTAGGTAGATTTGGTTTGCAGTCTGGTGACAAGCCACCGGCTGCCGGTCGCTGCGTGCGCGAGCGCCCTAAACCTACATGTTTTTGGTATGCGAGAGGAAACCGGAGAAATCCCGGAGTAAACCCGCGCAACACGGGGAGAACATGCAAACTCCACACAGCTCACTGTTGGTCGGGGGCTGGGATCGAACCCACGATCTCATGATCCCCGCGATCCCCCGGCCGAGGGTAAACTGTGCTGCCACAGTGCTAAACCACTGCGCCACCGTGCAGCCCCAAGTAATTGGAAACTCTTGTGCCTGTGTGATCTCTCTATCGAAGATGTTGAAGATTTATACCTCTTCGTAGCAATGGTCATCGGAATTCTACTGATTGGATCTGGGATTGTTCTGGTGTACTGCAAATTGAAGAAGATGGATGGAGCCTATCAAAAAGCGGACCCGGCGAGGCTTAACCATCAAATTGACCAACTGGGCAGGACTCTGACAGCGGCTAATGGAGAACTGTACAGGAAAATGGATTACATCACGATCACGCTGAGAGCCGTCCATGAATCGATTTCAACGCCTGCATGAAGGATTTGAGCACTGAATCTGTAAGAGAATAGAAAGGTTTTTTTTCTCTGAAGTCAGTGCTATTCGACCTGTTTTGACGCCCTCAGCTCCCAGTCCTCCAGATAATCTCCAGTATATTTGTTTTTCATAACATGGCGGGCAGCATTTGACTCTCAAGGACAGCCAGCTGTCTGGCAGACTATTCCATCTGCCGTGCCAAGGTCACGCGCCTCTGCTCAGACGGCAGCCATAGCATCTGCTGAGAAGAGACTTTTGTTGTCCTTAACTGATAACACTGTTTGCACTCAACACCCACTCACACTGACTCACTATACTGACTTGCAGATTCATTCACTCACTGCTCTCCTTGTGTCATTGTATGGATTCTATTGTCTGCTAATTGTGCATTGAGAGTTTTTTTCCTTGTAATCATAATATTGATCATATGAACTGTATTCTGATAAACAATGCTTTTTTCTCTCTCCTATTGTGTTTACCTCCTCTCTCCCCCATTGCTTCCTGTTCCCATTCTGCTGGCAGGCGCGTCACTGACGCTGCCGCGTCACTGAAAATGTCACCTATGTCGTTCTCAGTGTCAAGTCAAATCCCTCGTATATTTACCAGTTATTTACTTGTGAATGTACTTGGCAATAAATCTTTTCTGATTCTGATTCTCTGTGTGTAATGAATCTATATATGGGTTTCACTTTCTGAAATGAGTGACAAAAAATGTTGAACTTTTTTGTGATATTCTAATTTTTTGAGATGTACCTGTACTGTACATAGACTGCTGTTGTTGTTTTTATTCTTATTCCTTTTCTTATATATTGTGCACACCACTAAGAGAGAGAGAGAAATGGCATTTCAATTCTCCTGTATGTCCTGTACATATAGAAATATTGACAAATAAAAATCTTTGAATAAATTCTCTAATGTATTTTTCGTTGTAGATACATTTTGTAATCCCTTAGACATCCACTGATTAACATAGTATTTATGGTTTCTACTATATTATTTGATTGGACAATTTTTGTCATACAATAATGTAAATATCATTAACAATTAAATAATGGCTGCTTGTTGGCACAGTGGTTAGCAATGTGGCAGCACAGTAAGAAGGTCACAGGATCGATTCCACCCCTTATCATTGGTGACCCTTCTGTGTGGAGTTTGCATGTTCTCCCTGTGTCTGCGTGGGTTTATTCCGGGTACTCCGGTTTCCTCCCACAGGCCAAAGACATACAAGTTAGGTTAATTTTATTAATTAACTTTAGGACAATTCCGCTTTATATTGCTCAAATCAGTGTCGAGCGTAACATCACTATCTGTATGTAGCTTTAAGCTTCTAACCCTAACTAATGCCTGGATTGGAAAAGCTGAATCTCCGCTTCAAAGCTCATGAACTGATCAACGCTGGCTCCCTCCAGCAAAGCAGAAGAGGAAGACCCAGTGGAACCCCACCTCCGGTGAAGCACAGAGCAGTCACCAAAGTACCCTGTGAGGTCAGGTTTGGCACAGGAAATCACTGCCCCCAACTCACCCAGGTAAAAAATGCAAACAAATGTAGAAGACCAAATACATCTGGTATTGCAAGATGTATTCCACTGTGCCTCGGATGCTTTGTATATATACAGTGCATCCGGAAAGTATTCACAGCACTTCACTTTTTCCACATTTTGTTGTGTTACAGCTTTTTCCCAAAAGGGATTAAATTCAATTTTTTCCTCAAAATTCTACACACAATACCCCATAATGACAATGTGAAAAAAGTTTTGAGATTTTTGCAATTTTTTTTTTAACAAAAAACTAAGAAATCACATGTACAAAAGTATTTACAGCCTTTGCCATGAAGCTCAAAACTGAGCTCTGGTGCATCCTGTTTCCACTGATCATCCTTGAGATGTTTCTACAGCTTTATTGGAGTCCACCTGTGGGAAATTCAGTTGATTGGACATGATTTTATAGTCACCACCCTACACTCTATCATCACCCACCTGGATCAGAAAGACACCTACGCCAGCCTCCTGTACATTGATTTCAGTTCAGCATTCAACACCATTATTCCCCAGAGACTGATGGAGAAATTATTCCTTCTTGGTCTGAACACCGCCACATGTCTCTGGATCCTGGATTTCCTCAGAGACCTCAGTCTGTCCGGGTGGGAAATAACATCTCCAACTCTATCACGCTGAGCACCGGATCCCCTCAAGGCTGCGTACTCAGTCCACTGTTGTTTACACTTCTTAACATATGACTGTGTATCCAGACACGAGAGGAACCAGATTATTAAGTTTGCAGATGACACCACGGTGGTGGGACTTATTCAGAGGGATGAGGAATCAATGTACAGGGAAGAAGTGAGAGACCTGGAGGGCTGGTGCAGGGAGAACAATCTGGTGCTCAACATGGACAAAATGAAGGAGATGATTATCGACTTCCGGCGGTCACAGCCTGAACACGTCCCTCTCAGCATCGGCGGCCATTTAGTGGAGAGAGAGGAGAACATCAAGTTCCTCAGAGTGCAGATCTCGCAGGACCTGACCTGGAGCAAGAATTCCTTGGGGATCAGGAAGCGGGCCCAGCAGAGACTGCACTTCTTGAGGAAACTCAAACAGGCCTCTCTCCCCATCTGCATCCTCAAGACCTTCTACAGAGGTGTGGTGGAGAGTGTTCTGACATACTGCATTGCAACATGGTACTCCAGCTGCAGTATGTCAGACAAAAAAAGCCCTGCAGAGGATAGTTAAGGGAGCTGAGAGGGTAATTGGAGTCTCCTTTCCCTCTGTCCAAGAACTTTTTCAGAACCGTTGTAGGAGCAGGGCACTGAACATTGTCAAGGACCGTTCTCACCCTCTGCATAAACACTGAACTTCTGCCATCTGGCAAACGATTCCGGAGCATCAGAGGCAGAACCACCAGACTGATTAACAGCTTCCTTCCACAAGCTGTTAGGATGCTGAACAGTTGATCCGGAATCTCTCATACATACTACTGCACCTATGGACATTATGTATATTATTTGTATATTATAGTTCTGGTTAGTTTTCAAGTATGTCTCAGGGAAGTGTGAATGGCTGTGTTGGGGTGTGTGTGAGTGTGTCTTAAATTGTGTTCTTTTTACTTATATGGATGCCAAGAGAAACACAATTTCATCTTGCCTGCACTACAGTTGTATGTACAGCAATATGACAATAAAGGTTGATTTGATTTGATTTGGAAAGGCACACACCTGTGTATATAAGGTTCCACAGCTGACAGTGCATGTCAGAGCACAAACCAAGCATGAAGTCAAAGGAATTGTCTGTAGACCTCCGAGACAGGATTGTCTTGAAGCACAAATCTGGTGAAGGGTACAGAAAATTTTTTGCTGCTTTGAAGGTCCCAATGAGCACAGTGGCCTCCATCATCCGTAACTGGAAGAAGTTCGGAACCACCAGGACTCTTCCAAGAGCTGGCCAGCCATCTAAACTGAGCAATCGTGGGAGAAGGGCCTTAGTCTGGGCGGTGACCAAGAACCTAATGGCCACTCTGTCAGAGCTCCAGCGTTCCTCTGTGGAGAGAGGAGAACCTTACAGAAGGACAACCATCTCTGCAGCAATCCACCAATCAGGCCTGTATGGTAGAGTGGCCAGACGGAAGCCACTCCTTAGTAAAAGGCACATGGCAGCCCACCTGGAGTTTGCCAAAAGGCACCTGAAGGACTCTCAGACCATGAGAAACAAAATTCTCTGGTCTGGTGAAACAAAGATTGAACTCTTTGGAATGAATGCCACATGTTATGTTTGGAGGAAGCCAGGCACCGCTCAAAACCATGTCAATGGTGGTGGCAGCATCATGCTGTGGGGATATTTTTCAGCGGCAGGAACTGGGAGACAAGTCAGGATAGAGGGAAAGATGAATGCAGCAATATACAGAAACATCCTGGATGAAAACCTGCTCCAGAGTGCTCTTGACCTCAGACTGGGGCGATGGTTCATCTTTCACCAGGACAACGACCCTAAGCACACAGCCAAGATATCAAAGGAGTGGCTTCAGGACAACTCTGTGAATGTCCTTGAGTGGCCCAGCCAGAGCCCAGACTTGAATCCAACTGAACATCTCTGGAGAGATCTGAAAATGGCTGTCCACCGACGCTTCCCATCCAACCTGATGAAGCTTGAGAGGTGATGCAAAGAGGAGTGGGCAAAACTGCCCAAAGATAGGTGTGCCAAGTTTATGGCATCATCCATCCATCCATCTTCTACCGCTTTTCCGGAGGTCCAGGTCGCAGAGGCAGCAGTTCAAGCAGAGAAGCCCAGACTTCCCTCTCCCCAGCCACCTGCTCCAGCTCTTCAGAGAGGATACCAAGGCGTTCCCAGACCAGCTGGGAGACATAGTCTCTCCACCGAGTCCTGGGTCTGCCCCGGGGTCTCCTCCCAGTGGGACGTGCCTGAAACACCTCAAGTGGGAGGCATGAATGGTGAATATGAATATGAATATGATGCTTATGACATCATATTCAAAAAAACTTGAGGCTGTAATTGCTGCCAAAGGTGCATCAACAAAGTATTGAGCAAAGGCTGTGAATACTTATGTACATGTGATTTCTTAGTTTTTTATTTTTAATAAATTTGCAAAAATCTCAAAACTTTTTTCATGTTGTCATTATGGGGTATTGTGTGTAGAATTTTGAGGAAAAATGAATTTAATTCCTTTTGGAATAAGGCTGTAACATAACAAAATGTGGAAAAAGTGAAGCACTGTGAATACTTTACTGATGCACTGTACAACCACGTGTGCACTGCCTCAACCAAAGTGGGTACGCATATCAGTGCACCAGAGAGGTGTAGTAGGCTTAAATCTGAATGTTTAGACATCATGTGTGGTGTCCCCCAGGGGTCAATACTGGGGCCAAAATTATTGAATATGTATATTAATGACATATGTAAAGTGTCTGATTTATTTTAACTTGTTTTATTTGCTAATGGCAAGTATTCTGGGTTCTGGTGAGAATTTACAGAAACCTTTGAATTTATCACCTCAGAAATCAGGAAAATAAAGAGATGGTTTGACAGTGACAAGCTATTGCATTTGGTAATCATAAAAACAATCAAGTACAGGTACAAAGAGAGCAAGTGCATGAAATCAAACTCCCCGGGGTGATAGTAGACAAACTGTGCTATAAATCTTACATTAAACACAGTCAAAACAATCTAAAACCAATCCAGTTTTGTCTAAAACAAAGGACATATTTAATCAGAAATCACTTCTCATTCTTTACTGTTCTATAGTGTTACCTTATACTTAAAACTACTGTGTGGAGGGTTGGGGAAATATAAAAGGTTATTACCACTAATGTATCTTCTACAAATATGAACCATGAGAAGTGTATATGTCAGATTTTATGAATGCACAAACCCACTTTTATTGCTGTGAAAAACTTTTTCATTATTTGACCTTGTATATTTTAAACAGCACCAACAATGTATAAAAATGAGAAGGAATTTGTTGCTTTTAGATATTCAGGAATTTTTTTGGTATACGGGTGGGGGGGGGGGGTCAATTTAAGAAGCACATTAAATGTAAAAATGTTCAATTTTCAGATGACCATAAGTTTTATGTTTTTGTGGAGGAAAATTGTAGAATAGACTAAGCATGACTTTAAAATTATGTTTAAACATAAAACAGTTTAAAAATAGAGGGTTAAGGTTATGTAAGGTGTAGCTAGATAGAGGGTGTTATAGAGGGGTGTGTAGTCTGGTATATAATGTAGATTGCCGTGTTGTGAACTTAGTATTACTAGTGTATTGCCAGTACAACGCAAGTATTCTTGTGTGAAAACAGGTGTCCCAATTAGGCTTTACAGGCCCAAATGTAGGCTGTGTTTGAAAGTGGAATACAAAGAGGCGTCGCCTATATGTAGGCAATCACGCTAGACTTTGACAAATATAAAAGGGACTGAACACTAAGATTTATTTGACTGTGTGAATATTAATTACAGAATACCTAATTATTGAAAATGAATGGGGCATCTAATATCAGCAACTGTTTCAGAGCCCTTGTTTATTTGTTAGTAAGGTCACTTATTTGTGTGATCTTTTATCAGTTACAGCAGGGGTGTCCAATCATCTGCCATGGAGGGCCAAGACCCTACAGCCTTTACCTCCAACCAGTGTCCTCAACAGCAGATTCCAGTGAATTTTTCCCACTGATTGCTGATAAGTGAAAACACCTGCTGAAGAGACTGGGTAGAAGAGAACACTTTTAGGGTCTTGGCCCTCCATGGCACATGATTGGACACCCCTGACTTACAGTATATTCATAATAGTGTATCTTGCACGTTGGGGAATGAGAGTTGTTCAGTCACCATTATAATTATTTTAGTTTATATCACTGTTCAGTGATGGAGTTAAGTGTAATAGTGAATTTCTTCTGTGTATTGTCAGTAAACTCATACAGTAACAGAACATGTCTACAAATATTTGAGACCCACTGTAATGCATCAGTTTATATTTTAGCAATATTTTGTTATTAAAAGTTTTTTTTTTTAAATTGTAATCAACCGAATTAACTACAAAACACCAAACATCAATAAAGTACATTGATCTATCTATTACTATTCACAGCAGAAGAACCCATTTGACTACAACCGTTGCATCAGTGTTGCCCATTTTTCAGTAAATATTTAACTAAAAATGATTTATTTCGCTATTTGGGCATTTCTGTGTCCTGCATTTGGTCGTTAAGTCATTCCAGCCATTCCGCTTCACAATCAAAGCGGTATTATTATTAAGTTTTTAATTTTTAGATATTTATGCCGGAGGGAGACTCGCTGTCCTGCAAAGTACATTGGTACCATACGCGTGAAACAGAAGCAGTCTCATCTACTACTGACTGGCAGGCTGGGCGTGCTTTCCCGTGAAGGACCATGGTCCACCCGTTCGGGGTGCTGCTTCTCCCAGCATGTTCTGTGTTGATACACCGTTGCTCTTTGACAGACCCCACACACCTCGTGTTCTCCACATATGGCAAATTATCCTTTAGACCTACGGAATCATGGCAAATTTTGGGGATTTTTTTTTTTTAAGCATTAAATCTTCAGAATTATCTTTTTCTCGTCAAATTTGTCATTTTTCACTTCCTTGTTTTGTCCAGTGGACACTGTGGTGACTGACAGGTCGTGATGCCACGTATTATCCAATCAGCATGGCCATAATGCCGCGTATTATCCAATCAGCATGGAGTCAATCCAAAACCCTGCCCACACTTCCTGAAGCCAGGGCATGAAGAGACACAGCGGTGACACATTGGTGGCTAAACTTTAATTAATAAAAATTACATATTTTGACTGAGCGACTCCATACTCAGGGATACACACCCTCGTAACCTCAGCAAAGCACTTATAAAATCTTAGCCCAGTCTGACAAACGGCTCAAGAGATATGCGTGGAACAGACACACAGATAGACAGAGACAGAGATATGCTGCATTTATAGATAGATATCATGAATGGTTTTGTGTATGGTTATGAGTATTTATGTATGCATATATGTACAGTATACTGTATGTACACATACTGACTGAATAACTTAATTAGTACTGAAAGGGGTAGGGTTAAAAGTTTACAAATTTAATAATGGATTAGATTTATATGGCACTTTACATGTCAAGTGACATCTCAAAGGGCTTATAGTGAGTCCATTATTCATTCACTCCAGACAGACATTGATAGTGGTAAGCTACTTCTATAGCCACAGCTGCCCTGGGGCAGACTGACGAAAACGTGGCTGCCAATCCACGCCAACGGCCTCTCCAACCACTACCGAACATTTATACACATTCATGCCCAGTGTCATGGACACTGTAGGCAAGGTGGGTAAAGTGTCTTGCCCAGGGACACAATGGCAGGATGGCTGGGGAGAGTGGGATTCGATCCATCAACCCTCTGGTTATTGGATGGCCCACTCTACCTCCTGAGTCACTACTGCCCACATTTCCCTCCTCTGTTCCATTTTTGCTGAGCACCAAGCTGGATGGCAGGAAGTTCCATTTTTATATGGTCTTTGGCATAACCCGGCCAGGACTTGAACCCCGACCTTCCGGTTCTGGGGCAAATGCTCTACCTCTAAGCCACCACTCTGGTTACTTATTTATGCTTGCATTACAGCTTCGACAATTAAAAACATTCCATTCTCACAAAAGAGACTTAAAATGTGAAAATAAAAATCTACAGATGTTGCTGGACTACAGTAGCTGATCTGTGAGTTTTCATGTGGTAAATTAATAATAATAATAATAATAATAATAATGATAATAAGTTGGATATATATATGTACCACCTTTCATGATACTCAAAGAGCTTTATACTCATTCCATTATTCATTGGCTTCGCAGTCAGACACTTACACTAGTGGTAAGGTACCACTTTAGCCAAAGCTGCCCTGTGGCAGACTGATGGAAACGTGGTTGCTAATCCATGCCAATGGCCTCTCTGACCACCACCATCAACCTAGAACAGGGATGGGCAGTGAGGGCCATTTCACTGCAGATTTTCTGTTCCACTCAGTCTGTTCAGCAGGTGTTTGCACTGATGAGCTTCAAGGATTGCTAATTAGAGAAACTGAAGAGACTGCGTCGAACAGAAAACCTGCAGTGCTATGGCCCTCCATGGCACATAATTGCCCATCCCTGGCCTACAACACTGAGTGAAGCATTTCCAACATATTTTACAGGACTACCGCTTCTTACCAGTGTGGATTCTCATGTGCTTTTTCAAATTACTGCACTGATTAAAACTTTGCCCACATGTTTCGCAAGAAAATGGCTTCTCACCTGTGTGAATTGTCATGTGAGTTTTCAAATTACAATGTTGAGTAAAACTCTGCCCACATGTTTCACAAGAAAATGGCTTCTCACCTGTGTGAATTGTCATGTGAGTTTTCAAATTGCAACGTTGAGTAAAACTCTGCCCACATGTTTCACAAGAAAATGGCTTCTCACCTGTGTGAACCCTCTTGTGAGTTTTCAATTTGCCACTTTCATTAAATTTTCGTCCACATGTTTCACAGGAAAATGGCTTCTCACCTGTGTGAATTCTCATGTGAGTTTTCAAATTATAACCGTTAGTAAAGCTGTGCCCACATGTTTCACAAGAAAATGGCTTCTCACCTGTGTGAACCCTCATGTGAATTTTCAATTTACCACTTTCATTAAATCTTCGCCCACATGTTTCACAAGAAAATGGCTTCTCACCTGTGTGAATTCTCATATGAGTTTTCAAAGCACCACATTGATTAAATCTTTGCCCACATGTTTCACAAGAAAATGGTTTCTCACCTGTGTGACCTCTCATATGAGTTTTGAAATGATCAAGTTTAGTACACCTCTGCCCACATGTTTCACAAGAAAATGACTTCTCACCTGCATGGATCCTCATGTGAGTTTTCAAATTATGACAGTCATTAAATCTTTGCTCACATGTTTGACAAGAAAATAGCTTCTGACCTGTGTGAATTCTCACACGAACTGATAAATCACTCTTCTTCCTGAATCTTTTCCCACACATTTTGAAAACAAGTGACTTAACTGTGTCATGTTTCTTCTTCTGCGACTCATTTTTACAGTCTTTGTCATTAACAGAACATTTTACGGACTTTTCATCTGTGTCAATATCACACTGAGTCTCTGATATGGAGGAGACGTCTTTACTGTTACGGTCAGTTCTGTTTCTGTGAAGTCTCTTCTTTCGCTGTGGCTCTTCATGTTGACTTGATCGTGGGTTTACATTCTTACCTGCTCCCTGGTCTTGGTCAGTGTCAGGACAGTTGTGAAAGAGGAGCTGCTCACTGTTGGGTTCATTTTCACTGTTGTCATTGCCCTCATCAGTAGGAGTCACCATGAAGGTATCAGTCTCTTGTTTCAGTCCAAAGTGTTCTTCCTCCTGACTGCTGCAGAGTTCTTCTTCTTCCTCTTTAACCTGTGCAGCATCTTGTTCCTCCTGGTCCAGACTGAAGTTCGTCTCATGGTTCCAGAGCTGCTGGACAGTGAGAACCTCCTCCTCCTTACAGCCATGTAGTTGTGGAGCATCTGGAGGGAGAAAGAGATGAAAAAATGCTAGTAATAGGAAAACCAGAAAGAATAAATACACTGACTGGCCAAAAAAGTCACCACCTGGTAACAAATCCTTGCATGTGATAATTACTGCAGTGATGAATGTGTTTCAGATTCAACAAATTATTTAGTTAAGTTATTCCCATGCCAACGGCGTATGGCATAGGGCAGCGCCTATCTCTGTTTTGTGACCCTAGGCCACACAGCTACTGTAGGTAGTGGAAGCTACAGTGGAGGGTCAGTCCTCTGGTAGCTCTGTGTGTAAAGTTATTTAAAGGGGACAAAATTATTTTTACACATGCTAACATGGTTCTCTGAGGTCTCAAAGGACACAGGATTAAAGTTTTACTTTTTCCGTGCTTTTACACATTAAATTGTCTATCTGGAGTGGCTATCAACATAAATACACAAAAAAAACAACCGTGTTGCTTTGTTAGGATCCACCATGATCTCACCAGGTCTTGTTCAGTGAACCTTTATGATTTGTCACAAGTTGTGATGTGATGGTGCCATATTTTAAGATAACATAAAATAAGATAAGCCTTTATTGGTCCCACAATGGGGAAATTCCAGGATTGCAGCAGCAAAGGGATAGCAGCACTCAGAGCAATAGTAAATAAGATAAGATAAGAATTGGCTAGCCAAAGCAGTAAATATATGTACACAGTTATATACACAGTGAAGGAGCATTGCAGTTAGATGGTATCAACAGCATTGCAGTTAGTTAAATTACCCGGCAGAATATAAATATGGACCCAGAGAGTATATTTTACATTTGAATCAACAGTGTTGTTGCCACCCCTCAATAATAATTGTAATTGTCTTAGTTGTGTATTGGAGGGGGCGATCTCTATTGTGCAAAGTTGTGATATTTAATATGACCTCTCTGAGCAGCACCGGTTAGATTATAAAGTCTGACAGCTGTAGGTAGGAAGGACTTGCAGAACCTCTCCCTCGAGCACTTAGGATGGCACAGCCTACTGCTAAATGAGCTCCTCAGTGCATTCAGCATATCCTGTATGGGGTGGGACTTGGACTCCAGTAGAGATGACAGCTTAGCCACCATCCTCCTCTCTCCTCTCTCCTGTCTCCTCCACTGGGTCGAGGCATTGCCCCAGAACAGAGCTGGCTTTTTTTGATCAGCCTGTTCAGTCTGTTCCCGTCAGCTGCCGTAATGCTGCTGCCCCAGCAGACCACTCCAAATGTGATGGCTGATGCCACCACCGAATCATAGAAGGACTTCAGAAGTGCACCTTGCACTCCAAAAGATCCAAGTCTCCTCAGGAGGTACAGCCTGCGCTGCCCCTTCTTGTAGAGCGCATTGGTGTTGTGTGACCAGTCCAGTTTATTGTTCAGGTGAACACCCAGGTACTTGTAAGATGTCACCATCTCAATGTCTGTTCCCTGGATGTTTACTGGTGCTGTGGGGGTTATGCTCACCTGTGGCACTCCACCACCAGTTCCTTGGTTTTCCTCGTATTGATCTGGAGGCAGTTCCGCAGGCATCAGTCCACAAAGTCCTGGACAAGTCCTCTGTACTCTGTATCATCCCCATCAGAGACGAGGCCGACAATCACAGAGTTGTCAGAGAACTTCTGTAGGTGCCAGTGTGATGTGGTGTATGAAAACTCAGCAGTGTGGAGGGTGAACAGGAAGGGAGCTAGAACTATTCCCCGAGGAGCCCCCGTACTGCAGATGATGGTGTCAGACACACAGTCTTGGGTTCTCACAGACTGTGGTCGGTTTGTGAGGTAGTCCAGGATCCATGATGACAGGTGCTGGTCCACCCCTGCGCACAGCAGCTTGTCCATCGGGATCACTGGTTGTATGTTGTTGAAAGCACTACCAAAATCAAACATGATCCTCACAGTGCTCCCAGGCTTTTCCGGCTGGGACAGGGAACAATGTAGGAGGAAGATCCCTGCATCCTCCACTCCGATGCCATATTGGTAGGCAAACTAAAGTGGGTCCATCGCTGGTCCAAGCAGGGGGCGGAGGTGGGCAAGGAGCAGCCTCTCCAGAGTCTTCATTAGGTGTGATGTGAGGGCCACTGGTCTGTAGCTGTTCAGGTCCTTGGGGTGCAGAGTCTTCGGTACGGATACCACACAGGATGTTGTCCACAGCTGTGGTACCCTCCCCAGCTTCAGGCTCAGACTGAAGATGTGATCCATGATCCCATACTGCTGGTCTGCACAGGACTTGAGGAGCCTCGAGCTGATGCGGTCCGTTCAGTTGTTTACTTGGAATAACTGAAATTCAAAGTGTGCCTAACAAGTACTTCCAGGTCTTGCTGTCGATAGCCAGTAGTCATAATTTAAAGCAAACAGTCCAATATTTGTAGCACTTTTATGACAGATATATTACTTTAATTTGTGAAATATAAACAGTAGTTTTGGAACATTAGTAAATGATTTGTCCCATGATTCAGAAAGAATGTCTTTAAGCCCTAAAACATCATTTAACCTGCATACTTAAGGAGGCAGTGAGTCGCATGTCAGTGAGATAACTTCAGCTAAACAAGGGTCTCACCACCACTGTTGTCCTCCTTTCTCAGTAGAGTCCTGCATAACCCCAGCTGATGCACTTCAGTATCCAACTTCATGAATGTGTACTAGCAGTCGTTCTGAGTGTGTCTCATCAATTTACTTACCCTTACTTAGCCTGTCACGGGTTACTGATTTTTAAGTTAGCTATAATAACATCAATAATATACAGTGGCGTGATAAAGTGTTTGCCCCCTTCCTGATTTCTCATTTTTTTTGTATGTTTGTCAGACTGAAATGTTTCAGATCATCAAACAAATTTAAATATTAGACAAAGATAACACAAGTAAACACAAAATGCAGTTTTTACAGTAAATGAAGGTGTTTAATAGTAAGGGTAAAAACAATCCACACCTACATAGCCCTGTGTGAAAAAGTGATTGCCCCCTAAACCTAATAACTGGTTGGGCCACCTTTGGCAGCAACAACTGCATTCAAGCGTTTGCGATAACTGGCAATGAGTCTTTTACAGCGCTGTGGAGGAATTTTGGTCCACTCGTCTTTGCAGAATAGTTGTAATTCAGCCACAGTGGAGGGTTTTCCAGCATGAACCGCCTTTTTAAGGTCATGCCACAACATTTCAAACAGATTCATGTCAGGACTTTGATTAGGCCACTCCAAAGTCTTTATTTGTTTTTCTTAAACCATTCAGAGGTGGGTTTGCTGGTGTGTTTTGGATCATTGTCCTGCTGCAGAACCCAAGCACGCTTTAGCGTAAGGTCACAAACAGATGGCTGGACATTCTGCTACAGGATTTTTTGGTAGACAGCAGAATTCATGGTTCCATTTACCACAGCAAGTCTTCCAGGTCCTGAAGAAGCAAAATAGCCCCAGACCATCACACTACCACCACCATATTTTACTGTTGGTATGATGTTCCTTTTCTGAAATGCTGTATTACTTTTACGCCAGATGTAATGGGACACACACCTTCCAAAAACTTCAACTTTTGTCTTGTCAGTCCACAGAGTATTTTCCCAAAAGTCTTGGGGATCATCAAGATGTTTTCTGGTAAAACTGAGATGAGCCTTTATGTTCTTTTTGCTCAGCAGTGGTTTTCGTCTTGGAACTCTACCATGCAGGGCATTTTTGCCCAGTCTGTTTTTTATGGTGGAGTCATGAGCACTGACCTTAACTGAGGCAACTGAGGCCTGCAGTTCTTTGGACGTTGTTATGGGGTCTTTTGTGACCTCTTGGATGAGTCATTGCTGCACTCTTGGGGTAATTTTGGTTGGCCAGCCACTCCTGGGAAGGTTCACCACTGTTCCATGTTTTCACCATTTGTGGATAATGGCTCTCACTGTGGTTCGCTGGAGTCCCAAAGCTTTAGAAATGGCTAGAAAAATGAACTCAGCTTTTAAAAATGTGATAAACCATAGTTAATTTATGTTTTAATGGGGGGCAATCACTTTTTCACACAGGGCCATGTAGGTTTGGATTTTTTTTTACCCTTAATAATAAACACCTTCATTTTAAAACTGCATTTTGTGTTTACTTGTGTTATCATTGTCTAATATTTAAATTTGTTTGATGATCTGAAACATTTAAGTGTGACAAACATACAAAAAAAGTGAGAAATCAGGAAGGGGGCAAACGCTTTTTTACACCACTGTATGCAAGTGAAATGTAAACAGTTTAAATGTAATATTAATTATAATAATAATAAAACACTGGAGTGCAGCAGTGTGAGTGAGTCCTAAGTTTTGATCAGGGATGAACGTTATTCATTTCCACTGATATCTCTGTGAAACAATCTCTTTTCCATTCTTTCTACAATGGGGGAATTAAGTATTAAATGTCTCGGCATTTTTTCAGTCCATATATTTCCCATATCCTGCTCACATGACTTAAACGTTGAAAAGTTGCTTCACATTTTTGCTGACATGAACTGGTTTTATTAAGGTCTCCCAGTAGGACGATGGGTTTGTTTTTCAGTCCCTGAAAACATGGTAGAAGGAAGTAAATGGTAAATGGCATTCACTTACATAGCACGTTTTACTCATCTCTGGATGACCAAAGCACTTTACAGATCCTGCTATCCACCCATTCATGCACACACTGATGGCGGCGGAGTTGCCATGCAAGGCACTGGCCTGACCCACCAGGAGCAACTGGGGGTTCAGTGTCTTGCACAAGGACACTTCGACATATAGACTGCAGACAGAGCGGGAATCGAAGCCCTGACCCTACAATCATTAGTCAGCCACACTACACCTGCGCCACAGCCACCACCTGACAGCAGTCCAGAGATTCTACACATACTGGATCTCAGAGCTCTGATCCTGCAGTGTTTATTTTCTTTGTCTCCACTGTTGCCAAGAACGTGGTCACAGGGTAATGTTGTTTTCAATCTAAATAACATAATTAATAAAGTTTGCAGATGACAGCCTACAGAAGAAAGGTAGAGAATTTGGTGAACTGGAGCCGGGACAACAGCTTCATTATCCATTTAAAGAAAACAAAAGAAATTATTCTGGACTTTAGGAGGTAAAATCACAATGACCACCTTCTTATTATTATTGCTGGAGAGAGGGTGGAGACAGTGCAGACTTATAAGTATTTAGGTATACACATTAGCCATGACCTGAAATAGACAGTAAGCACCACAGCGATGGCCAAGAAAGGACTCTAGATGCTTCACTTTCTGAGGTGTTTGAGAAAACCTCATCTTTCCCAGCAGCTTCTCATTAACTTCTATAGGTGTGCTATAGAGTCCATCACTGCATACTGCATCACAGTATGGTACCTTGGTTGCACTCTGGAGAATAGGAAGGGCCTCCAGCGAGAGGATCACAGGCTCACAGCTGCCATCCTTGGAGGAGGTCTATAGATTTCACTGCAGTAGCAGAACTGTGAGCATTTGCAAGGATCCAACTCATCCTGGACACAGCCTCTTTACACTTTTACCATCTAGTAAGCGCTACAGGACCCTGGATGCCCGCACCAACAGGCTGAAGAACAGTTTTTATCCTAACGCTGTTACACTAATGAATAGTCTCAAACTTTTTATTTTTTCTAACTGAATTTATTTGTATTGATTTTATATGGACTGCTGCGCACAATAGTGCACGCACACATATTCGCAGCTGGACTCACCCTCATTGGGTTTGTAATCAATTATGTGCAAATTTTGTGATACGACAAAGGTACAATAGTGTGACCTGCATATTTTACTCTGTATATCAGTATTATGAATTACACACATTTTGATACATAGTTTTGATTAAATTCTATGTTACCATGTCATTTTTTGTTATAACTTTCTGATCTACAACTACTTTCTCTTTCGTCATGTTGACTGCTCTTATGTCATTTTTCAGTTCACTTCTTCTGTCTCATCAATCACTGAGTGGAACCTTGACCTAACCTTCAAAGGTTTGGGTGTCCTGCTTCAGTCCAAACTGTTCTCCCTCCTGACCGATACAGACATCCTTCTGTTCCTCTTTAATCTGGGAACAATCTGCTCCCACCTGAACAACAATAAAGTTTCTCTCCTGGTTTAGAAGCTGCTGTTTAACCAGAACCTCCTCCTGGTTAAAGTCCTTTTGCTGTGGGACATCTGGAGGGACAAAGAGACACAAGAAAAGTGTTGAAATATTGTTAGAATTGAATAGGCTTTATTGTCATTGTACAGTTATAAAGTACAACTAAATGGTGGACACAAATCTGACACAAAGAGAAAAAGTTTGTCCGATGAAGCCTCTTAGATAAAAGTGTCTTCAGCAGCAGAGACCCACTGAACCTCAGTGCAAACACTATATCAATGTGCTGTGAAACACTGCAATCAGCTGGAGTTGATAATGGGGGTCCATGACAGCGGGCCGAAGTCTGCTGTCTCTGACTGCCTTGTTATTTGCAACAATAAATCTTTCCCTGTAGATCTAACTTTTGTTGGAAATTTACAGACATTTGCTGTTGAATTTCAATCTTTTGCCACTTGAATTTCTGATTTTTTTTCAAGATATTTGAAAACCACAAATTCGTAACTTTTCTTGCAAGTTGGTGAGTTTTTGTCACAAATTTGAGAGTTTTTGTAAAGTTAAAACTGTGTACCTTAAATATAACAGCTTTTTCTCACAAATTATGTTTTGCCTTTGGTCAAAATCACATTTTGTCTGAGGAGTAAACAAACAAACAAATCTTCTCAAAGCCTCGTTAGCTCTACATACCTAGTCTGTGAGATTTTATTGTGGAAACTGAAGTCATCGTTTCTCTTCGTCCTCAGACTCAGAATGTGAACTTCTATGTCGGTGCTTTATTCTCCAGCACTCAGCACAGACCATCAACGGAAGGTCTCCACGGAGCTACATCAGTTATTCATCCATGAAGAGCAGAACAGGGGCCGAACCACCGACACCGACCGCACGAAGGGTAGATAGATCTGTCTGTGCTTAATCTCTCCTGTAAAGACGATGAGCAGCACCGCACCGAAGAGACTCATTCAGGATTATACAGCAGCTCCTATGGAGGGGCCACTGAAGAATCAGACAGTTTGCGGGTTTCTTCGGTTACCGCCTTGGATCTCAATAACAGCCAAGAGGAGTCATCATCTGAAAAAGCCATAGAGACAGTCTGAATAATCCTGCATCACTTTCATAATGTGGAAGTATTCACCATGATGAAAACAGATGTTAACCGCTGGCTGCTAGCTGTTGCTGTGTAGCTGTTCCAGGCGGTCAGAATGACGTCACCTCCGCATCTCTGAGCTGGATGCTACAGTGACACAAAACACAGCATGAGGTAATTTGTGCATAAAAACACTTTAGTTATAATTTGTTTGTTTGTTTGTTTGTTTTTCTTGAAGCATTTAGTGCTAAATTCAGTGCGCACGTAAGTAATGTCATTTTTCGACCGTCAGACATTCCTGGAACACAACATAAATATAACCATCTGTTCAGCTTTATTAAACGCAAACACGTTCGAAAAAGATGCGAAAGAACGGTTAATAGGGTCATATGAACTCATGACAGAAAAATAGAACGTTGTAGAATCCGCAGAAAAACGGACAGGACACACGTAAGTCTGTCTGAAAAAACTTTATTTACATTTCTGCACTTCCTCCTTTTATCTCCGTCCAAAACGGAAAAACTCCGCCTTCATATTAAAACATCAAATTTGTGTGTGAGACCAACAACTAATGTCGCCACACAGGCCCCCCCAGAACACACAAATAACAACATAAATAAACGTGCTGACAAAAAACAAACTAAAAGAGCATGAACAAAATCCAAAAGAAAATAACTCAAGAGAACCTCTTAGGCAACCTAATTACTCTGCCCCGACGACTGCACTGCACAGTCCTAGGGGGCACAACTGTAACCGGAGCAGACACAACCTCAGGCGCAGGGTTGGGAGGGCGCCCCCGCCGATTCGGGCGGGCTAACTCAACCTCATCGTCACGAAGAACATGAGCAGGCTTCAAACGATCCACCGAAATCCGATCCTGACCAGTCCCCAACTCAACCAAAAAATCCTTATGGCCTGTTTCTAACACCCGAAAAGGGCCATCATAAGGTGCTTGCAGGGGAGAACGATGGGCATCATGCCGGACAAAAACATATTTAGCCGACCTAAGGCTGTCAGGGACGTAAGACTGAGGAAGACAGTGGTGCGCAGCCACGGGAACAAAAGCCCTAGCTTCCTCTCCACACTTAGGCCTCTTAACCATACTGGGACCTAACCCTGGACTGGTAGGAAGGAACTCCTCTGGAACCCTCAAGGTCTGGCCGAGGACCAACTCAGCAGAAGGGGAGTGCAGGTCTTCTTTGGGGGCTGAACGCAAACCCAACAAAACCCACGGTAATCTGTCCACCCATCCACTATCCACTAATGACGCGCGAAGGGCCGCTTTCATAGTCCGATGAAACCGCTCGCATAGCCCATTAGCTTATGGATGGTATGCTGTGGTCCGATGGAGTTTAACCCCCAAACTACCAGCTACCTCATTCCAAAGTGCAGAGGTAAACTGCGGGCCCCTGTCAGAGGTAACGTCCAAGGGAACACCAAAACAGGACACCCAAGAGGAGATAAATGCCTGGGCAACATCAGACGCTGTAGTTGATGTCAGGGGAACTACCTCCGGCCACCGCGTAGTCCGGTCCACCATAGTGAAGAGGTGAGTAAAACCACGAGAAGGAGGAAGAGGTCCAACTAGGTCCACCTGAACATGATCAAAACGTCGCTCCGGAATCCAAAAAGGCTCCAATGGAGCCTTTATGTGGCACTGCACCTTAGCACACTGGCACGCTACACAGGATGTCGTCCAAGTCTTCACATCCTTTCTGAGACCCGGCCATACAAACTTGGCACTCATCAACTTGACCGAGGCCTTAACCCCAGGATGCGACAAAGAATGAACAGCGTCAAAAACACGACGACGCCAAGCCGCAGGCACCAGAGGTCGTGGTTTTCCCAATGTAGTGTCACACAGAAGAGTGGCGCCACTGTCTTGAAAGCAGACATCCTCCAACTGCAAACTGGACTCAGTGGAACGAAGCACCTGCACCTCCGGGTCCAACAACTGATCGGCAGCCATTTCAGCATAGTCCATGCCCAAATGAACAGCAGCAACTTGGGCACGAGAAAGACAGTCCGCCACCAAGTGGGTCTTACCAGCCACATACTGAATGTCTGTAGTGAACTCGGAAATAGACGAAAGCTGCCATTGCTGCCGAGCTGACCAAGGTTCAGTGGACTTGGCCATGGCAAACGTGAGGGGTTTATGGTCAATTCAATTCAATTCAATTCAACTTTATTTATATAGCGCCATTTCACAACAACAGTCATCTCATAGCACTATCAACTGTAGGGGGGAACCCCCACAGTTGCAGAAAGACCCCAGCAATCAGGCGATCCCCTGTGAGCAAGCACTTGGCGACGGTGGAGAGGAAAAACTCCCTTTTAACAGGAAGAAACCTCCAGCAGAACCAGGCTCAGGGAGGGGCAGTCATCTGCTGCGACTGGCTGGGGAGTGAGGGGATAGAGAAGAAGAAAAGAACAGACATGTAGAGAGCAAACAGCACGATGGGGACTCAATCTATGGGAGAGAACAAACAAATGTTAATGACCAGCAAAAAAAAAAAAAATATTTCCTAGAGAGTGAGGAAAGGAGTGAGGCCCAGTGCATTACTGGAGGTCCCCCGGCTGACTAAACCTATTAGCAGCATAACTAAGGGAGGGTTCAGAAACACATGATCCCTCCCTAATTGTAGGCTATATCAAAAAGGTAGGTTTTAGCCCTATTCTTAAAAACAGAGATCGAGTCTGACTCCCGAATCCAGATTGGCAGCTGATTCCACAGGAGAGGAGCTTGATAACTGAAGGCTCTGCCTCCCATTGTACTTTTGGAGATTCTAGGTATTACAAGTAATCCTGCATTTTGGGAGCGTAGTGCTCTGTTAGGATGATACGGTAGTATCAGATCTTTTAAATAAAAAGGAGCCTGATTGTTTAGAGCTTTGTAAGTAAGAAGAAGGATTTTAAACTTAATTCTAAACTCTATGGGAAGCCAATGAAGGGAGGCCAGAACCGGAGAGATATGATCTCTCTTTCTAGTACCTGTTAAAACTCTTGCTGCAGCATTTTGGATCAGCTGAAGACTTTTTTAAAGATGTTTTAGGACAGCCTGATAATAAAGAATTACAATAATCTAATCTCGAGCTAACAAAAGCGTGGATCAGCTTCTCAGCATCACTCTGAGACAAGATGCTCCTAATCTTGGCAATATTACGCAAATGATAGAAGGCAGTCTTAGAAACAAATTTAATATGTGAATTGAAGAACAAATCCTGATCAAAAATAACTCCAAGGTTCCTCACAGAGCTATTAAGAGAAAGAGTAACTGCATCCAAACTGAAAGTTTGATTTGGAAAGGAATTTCTAAGGTTTTTTGGACCAACAAGAATGACTTCAGTCTTATCTGAATTTAATAGCAGGAAATTACAAGTCATCCAAGCTTTGATTTCCTTAAGACAGGCTTCTAACTTGGCTAATTGATTATGTGATTGATAAATGTGAATAAGTTAAAAGGTCGAGCTGATACACCATGGAGGAAACACGGGTTTGGGTTCAGAGGTGAGGCCTGCCTGGAGAGCACTTTATAAACCACCATTAACTAAGAAGGTTGGAGACCTACAATGGCGAGTTTTACATGGTGCTGTGGCTGTAAATGCTTTTATCCCTATTTTAAACCCAAATGTTGTTGAGGTTTGTCCATTTTGTCCTCAGAAAGAGACTGTGTTCCATTGTTTTCTGGACTGTAACAGACTGCAATTGTTGTTTGTTTTTTTGGGGAAGCTGCTTTATCTGTTTGGAGAAGTCTTTTCCCTGCAGATTTTTACCTTGGGTTTTCCATATAGACAGAGAAGTAAGAAAAAGAGTGAACTTTTAAATTTCATCCTGGGTCAGGCTAAAATGGCTATTTATGTTAGTAGGAAAAGAAAAATTGAACAAATGCTGGATTGTAATGTAAAAGACATGCTGGTTGACATGATCAAGACTCAAATAATGATTGATTACAATTACTATCATCGGATGCAAAATGTTGAAACTTTTGAGGCTATGTGGTGCTTTAAGCACATCCTGGAGGGGAAAATTACCTATGGTATGGTCCTGATGTAAGAAGCAATTTTTTGTTTTAGTTTTCCTGGTTTAGTTACTTGTGTCTTTGATTTCTTGTCAGTGAGTCATTTTACTTTTCCATTGCTTCTTTTAGTTGTTGTGTTTTTCTGTTGAACTTGTGACAATAAAGGTGTGTTGAAAAATCAAAAAATATCTCTCTCTCTCCACGAAAACATAAATCTTCTCCTGGTCATCTGAAAACTAAGCATGTTTTACATTTAATGTGCCCCTAAACTTGTAACCCCCCTCTACATATACTGCAAAAAATTCCAGAATACCTACAGCAACAAATTCCACCTCACTTTATACATTGTTGGTGCTATTTAAAATATAAGATATTTATTGTCAATACTCTATATGTACAGGACATACAAGAGAATTGAAATGACATTACTCTCTTAGTAGTTGTACATAATATAAGAAAAAAGTCATAAAGATGAAAACAACAGCAGCAATTGTAAGTACAATAATAATACCCGTAGTGCACATTCAATGCGCTGGAGGAGGTGCGAACAGTGACCGTGCAAACAGTGCAAAGACACAGCAGCAGATGTAATACTGTTGGTGCACTGTGTCTTTCTGTGCAAACAGCTGAGGTAGAGTTTTTGTATAAATGAGTGTGTTACAGTTCGGAGCAGGGGCAGAGTTCAGAGGGCCCGGTGAACAAAGCCGTTTAACAGTCTTGTGGAGTGGGTCCAGAGGCTCCGGTACCTGCTTCCTGAGGGCAGGAAGCTGAAGAGGGTGTGTGAGGGGTGGGAGGTGTCACCTGCAATGTTGATGGCTCTGTGGGTGAGGTGGGTGTGGTCGATGTCCGTGAGGGAAGGCAGAAGAGCATCTTGCTGGCTGCGTTCACTGTGCATTGTAGTGTCTTAATAATGTAAACATTTTTGAAAGCAATAAAAGTGGATTTGTGCAGTCATAAAATCTGACATTATGTACGATTCTCATGGTTCCTATTTGCAGAATATACAGTAGTTGTAACTAGAAAAGCATTTACAGAGCGCATACCCCCATCAAGGCTCCTTCCGTCCCTCATGGATCACCTCCAAAATGTCATGGATTTGTGTGTAAACGTAGAACTACTTCTGGTGAAAATTGCATCAGTCTGTCCGTTAGTTATGGAGTATTGTTGCTAACACTCTGTGAGAACATAAGGGCCTTGGCTGACGTATTCATTCCCAGATCATCACCAAAATGTAATGGGTTCGTCTCTAGCCCAAGAACCACATCTGGTGAAAATTTCATCCATATCTATCCAGTAGTTTTTGTGTAATCCTGCTGCACAAATACAAAGCCCTTGGTGGAGGTATGCACTCTCAGATCATCACCAAAATCTAATCATCTGTTCATCGTGCCATTACAGACCTTCTCTGAAAATTTCATCAAAATCTGTTCATAACTTTTTGAGTAATGTTGCTAAAAGTCAGACAAAGTAACGCCGGCAAAAACATAACCACCTTGGCAAAGGTAATAAGCTTTTATATACTGCTCAAAAAAATTAAAGGAACACTTTGAAAACACATCAGATTTTAATGAGAAAAAATAAGCTGGATATCTACACTGATATGGACTGGATAATGTGTTAAGAATGAAAAGATGCCACGTCTTTTGATGGAAATGAAAACACTCCAGAACTTAAAGTGAAGAAATTGTGGCAGGCTAGTCCAGCTTACTCAGATTAAAAAGTGTTCCTTTATTTTTTTGAGCAGTATATTTCCCCCACACCTCTACACAGTTGTTTAAATGAGGTAACACTATAGAACAGTAAAGAATGAGAAGTGAGTTCTGATTAAACACGTCCTTTGCTTGAGATGACTGGAATGTTTTTACAGTTTGTTCTGAATATGTGGGCAGCACGGTGATGGAGTGATTAGCACTGCAGCAGCACAGCAACTCACCCTTGACCGGGGGATCCAACATTGATCTGTGTGGAGTTTGCATGTTCTCCCCGTGTTTGAGTGGGTTTACTCCGGGATTTCTCCAGTTTCCTCCCACATGCCAAAAACATGCAAGTTAGGTTAATTGGCATCAAAAATGGGGATTCTAAATTGTCCATAGGTATGACTGTGAGAGTGAATGGTTGTCTGTCTCTCTGTGTTGGCCCTGCGATGGACTGGCGATCTGTCCAGGGTGTACCCTGCCTCTCGCCCGAAGATGCTGGGATGGGCTCCAGCCACCCCCCCGCAACCCGAAAAGGATTAAGTGGAAGAAGATGGATGGATGGATGGATGTTTAATGTGAAATTTACAGCATCATTTGCTACCACCCCCAGGAGTTTAATTTCATGCACTCTTTCTATGTTGACACCCTCTATTTGTATCTGTACTTGATTATTAATTTTTACAGTGCATCCGTAAAGTATTCACAGCACTTCACTTTTTCCACATTTTATGTTGCAGCCTTATTCCAAAATGGATTAAATTCATTTTTCTCCTCAAAATTCTACACACAATACACCATAATGACAATGTGAAAAAAGTTTTGTTAAGATTTTTTTAAATTTATTAAAAATAAAAAAAACCTAAGAAATCACATGTACATAAGTATTCACAGCCTTTGCCATGAAGCTCAAAAATGAGCTCAGGTGCACTCTGCTTCCACTGAGCATCCTTGAGATATTTCTACAGCCTAATTGGAGTTCACCTGTGGGAAATTCAGTTGATTGGACATGATGTGGAAAAGCACACACCTGTCTATATAAGGTCCCACAGTTGACAGTGCATGTCAGAGCACAAACCAAGCATGAAGTCAAAGGAATTGTCTGCAGACCTCCGAGACAGGATTGTCTCGAGGCACAAATCTGGGGAAGGGTACAGAAAAATTTCTGCTGCTTTGAAGGTCCCAATGAGCACAGTGGCCTCCATCATCCATAAATGGAATAAGTTCAGAATCACCAGGACTCTTCCAAGAGCTGGCCGGCCATCTAAACTGAGCGATTGGAGGAGAAGGGCCTTAGTCAGAGAGGTGACCAAGAACCCGATGGTCACTCTGTCAGAGCTCCAGCGTTCCTCTGTGGAGAGAGGAGAATCTTCCAGAAGGACAACCATCTCTGCAGCAATCCACCAATCAGGCCTGTATGGTAGAGTGGCCAGACGGAAGCCACTCCTTAGTAAAAGGCACATGGCAGCCCACCTGGAGTTTGCCAAAAGGCACCCGAAGGACTCTCAGACCATGAGAAACAAAATTCTCTGGTCTGATGAGACAAAGATTGAACTCTTTGGCATGAATGCCAGGCGTCATGTATGGAGGAAACCAGGCACCGCTCATAACCACGCCAACGGTGGAGGCAGCATCATGCTGTGGGGATGTTTTTCAGCGGCAGGAACTGGGAGACAAGTCAGGATAGAGGAAAAGATGAATGCAGCAATGTACAGAGACATCCTGGATGAAAACCTGCTCCAGAGTGCTCTTGACCTCAGGCTGGGTCGACAGTTCATCTTTCGACAAGACAACAACCCTCAGCACACAGCCAAGATATCAAAGGAGTGGCTTCAGGACAACTCTGTGAATGTCCTTGAGTGGCCCAGTCAGAGCCCAGACTTGAATCCAATTGAACATCTCTGGAGAGATCTGAAAATGACTGTGCACTGACGTTTCACATCCAACCTGATGGAGGTTGTGAGGTGCTACAAAGAGGAATGGATGAAACTGCCCAAAGATAGGTGTGCCAGGCTTGTAGTATCATATTCAAAAATATTCATATTCTTTGCACTGCAACTTTCAGCTTCTTCCCTCCAGACGGAGGTTTGCTGTCCCAAAAAGTAGAACCCAGCGCTACAAAAACAGCTTTGTCCCTGCTGCTGTCAAAGAGTTGAACAAGCTATAAAAATTATATTGTACATATTTTATATTTACCTATTTTGTAAGATGTGTGCCTGTGTTTGTGTCTATGTTGAATGTAATTGTGGCTTGTAAATATGGATGTCACCAACTGCAAAACAAATCTACCTACGGGTACAAATAAAGTAACCTGAACCTGAACCTGAACCTGAAAAAGACTTGAGGCTGTAATTGCTGCCAAAGGTGCATCAACAAAGTATTGAGCAAAGGCTGTGAATACTTATGTACATGTGATTTCTTAGTTTTTTATTTTTAATAAATTTCTAAAAATCTAAAAAAAAAATTTTTTTTCATGATGTCATTATGGGGTATTGTGTGTAGAATTTTGAGGGAAAAAATGAATTTAATCTATTTTGAAACAAAGCTGTAACATAAGAAAATGTGGAAAAAGTGAAGCACTGTGAATACTTTCCAGATGCACTGTATGATAACAAATACAATAAATAACTCATCATCATCAAACCATCTATGTATTTTGCTGATTTCTGAGGGGATAAATTCAAAAGTTTCTCTAACTTCTCACCAGAGCATAGAATACTTGTATCATCAGCAAATAATTTAAAATAAATCAGACACTTTACATATGTCATTAATATACACATTAAATAATTGTAGCTGTGGAGAGCGTGAAATGAAGAGGCTGAATTTATTTCTCAATTCAGATTTATTGACGATCTCACATCTCCAGCATTCTCTCAACAGCAAAAGAGATCGAAACACCCCAAACCCCCACTTTTATACCTGGGACATCAAAGAACAGAATCACATTGTCCTCAAACCCCCCAACGACAATAACTCTCCCCCCAGTCCCTTCGTCCTCCATCTCACCCCAGGAGGTCAGGAAGTCCTCTCAGAGTCCTCACCAACGGCACCTCCACCTCCTGCTGTTATCCCCAGGAAGTCCAGACGTATTGTTCCTTCAAAGACGTGAGGTCACAAAATACACATGCAGTCCTAAGCATCTCACTCAATGTACTATACATATGCAGTCAAAATATGTGCGCCACATCACCCCCCCCCCCCCAAACGTCGAAGAAAGAAACAATACAGCATAGTCCACACAACATGATGAAACCACACATTAGTCCGTATGCCGTCTGGGCTTCAAACGTCTTCCAAACTTGCTGTAAGCAGGCTTCGCAGCCTCTGCGGCGCCATCTTGCAGTGAATCTGCTAACTGAGGATGAGAACCGTTAGTTAATCCCTGCGGGAGCTCCAGGACATGCTTCCTGGGGGGTCTGCCACATCGAGGAGCCCTCGCCACCCGTACAGACTCGTCGTTCATCACAAAAGCAGGCTTTAGTCTGTCTATACTAATTGTTTCCCTCCTGTCCCCCAAATCTAGCACAAAATGCTTATCCCCTGTTTCCAGCACCCTATATGGGCCATCGTAAGGTGGGCGCAGGGCTGGGTGCAGAGCCTCGTGCCTGACAAAAACAAATTCGGCATTTTTTAAAGATTTGGGAACAAAAACACACGGAAAAGTGTGATGAACGGGGCCCGGAAGCATGTCCGCTCCCGTGCCGATCAATGACCACTGAGCCAGGGGACGCCCTGGCGCCGGATGATCTGGCAGAAACTCGCCTGGCAGCCGGAGAGGCTGCGCAAAAACCAACTCCGCTGGGGAGGCCTTTAAGTCCTCTTTAGGCGCAGAACGCAACCCCAATAAAACCCATGGTAGTCTGTTTACCCAATTTGCATCCATAAGCGATGCTCTGAGGGCTGCCTTCAATGATCTATGAAAACGCTCGCATAAACCATTAGCCTGGGGGTGGTAAGCGGTAGTGCGGTGAATTGTCGCACCTAAGCTGTGGGCCATCGCTGACCAAAGCTCAGACACAAATTGAGGTGCCCTGTCGGACGTAATATCCGACGGCACCCCAAAACGCGCTATCCAAGCCGTCAAAAATGCGCTGGCCACCTCTGCAGCCGTGGTCAATGCCAGTGGGACCACTTCCAGCCAACGCGTGGTTCGGTCCACCATTGTCAAAAGATGTGTGAACCCCTGCGACGACGGTAGGGGGCCCACGAGGTCGACATGTACATGATCAAATCTCTTGGCCGGGATGTGAAATGGCTCTAAGGGGGCTTTTGTGTGCTTGTGAATTTTGGCCCGCTGGCAAGCCATACAGGCTCTTGCTCACTCTTTCACGTGCTTGCGCAGGCTCGGCTAAACAAACTTTTCTGCTACCATTTTCACAGACGCAGGCACCCCCGGGTGTGCCAGGGAGTGAACCGAGTCAAAAACGAGGCGGCGACGAGCGGCTGGCACCACCGGACACGGTCGCCCGGTAGAGACATCGCAGATTAGGGGGGGCATACCATTTTGCAAGCTCCTGCTCTCCAGCCTTAACCCTGTTGGCCCAGACTGGAGCGCGCACACGTCCGCATCTCTACCCTGATCCGCTGCCATGGCCGCATAATCTATCCCCACGTGAACTGGGGCCGCGTGCGCTTCCGTGCTGCTATTTCGCTCTGCGGCTGCGGTAGTATAATCTACCTCTGCGCGGACTGGTGCTGTTACCGTGCGAGAGAGGCAGTCTGCCACTACATTGGGTTTACCGGCTACGTGTTGAATATCAGTAGTAAATTCCGAAATTGCGGCCAGCTGCCTCTGCTGCCGGCCCGACCAAGGTTCCGAAATTTTGGCCATCGCAAAAGTGAGCGGTTTGTGGTCGACAAACGCGGTCAAACGCCGACCTTCTAGCCAGAATTGGAAGTGGCGAATGGCTAAGTGGAGCGCTAACAGCTCCCTGTCAAACGCGCTGTATTTACGCTCGGCCTCGCGCAAGGATCTGCTGAAAAAGGCCAGCGGCTGCCAAACCCCGGCAACGTGCTACTCCACATCCGCCCCTATGGCCAAGTCTGACGCATCAGTGGTGAGCGCTATGCGGGCCGTTGGGTCTGGATGAGCTAACAACGCAGCATCTGCAATGTGGAGAGCGTGAAATGAAGAGGCTGAATTTATTTCTCAATTCAGATTTATTGACGATCTCACATCTCCAGCATTCTCTCAACAGCAAAAGAGATCGAAACACCCCAAACCCCCACTTTTATACCTGGGACATCAAAGAACAGAATCACATTGTCATCAAACCCCCCAACGACAATAACTCTCCCCCCAGTCCCTTCATCCTCCATCTCACCCCAGGAGGTCAGGAAGTCCTCTCAGAGTCCTCACCAACGGCACCTCCACCTCCTGCTGTTATCCCCAGGAAGTCCAGACGTATTGTTCCTTCAAAGACGTGAGATCACAAAATACACATGCAGTCCTAAGCATCTCACTCAATGTACTATACATATGCAGTCAAAATATGTGCACCACAGTAGCCTCAACACTGAGCCCTGGGGAACACTACATCCAATGTCCAAACATTCAGACTTACACTCTCACATCTTCACAAATTGTTTACAGTTTGTTGAATAACTTCTGACCCAATTCAGAGCCACCCCCCATCCACATCTTTCTAATTTATTTAATAATTCATGGTTTATTGTATTGAATACTTATTTATAGATCAAGAAATATTCCAACTGTGAATGTCTTTTTATCTGTGGAGTTAATGATTTCTTCTATGAGTTTTATTCATGCTAACGATGTAGACCAGTTTGCTGTAAATCCATATTGACTGTCAGAGTAGTTTGTGTTGGTCTGTAAACATTTCCAGTTCATCACTGAAGAGTTTTTCAAGAATTTTTGACAACTGTGTCAGAAAGGAAATCTGTGAAGTGTTACTTGTCACCAGATTTATATAATGGAATGACTTTTACATTTTTAATTTTATTGGGAAATTGTCCCGTTTGGAATGATAAGTTAACCCCTTGAACTCTGTGAATTCCGCGGGAGGTCACGTCTCTGCATCTTAGTGCATCTCAGTGCGCACTGAGAAAAAAAAAGCTGTATTTCCGGTCTTCCAGTACAGACACAGCCTTGTTACAACCTGAGAAAAAAGCTGTGTAATATATTCATTTTTTGTGATATTTTTACAAAATTTTGACCTGAGCTTGAAAACACTTGGTTCTACATTTCTGTTGTGTTTTCCAGCCAGTATCTGACAGCTGTATGTTATTTGCAAGCATTTGTATCTAAAAAAAACACCCAGGCAAACTTTCTTGTTACTCAGTGGCAGGAGCACTTAGAGAGATTATGACTGTTTTGCCAAAAAATACAGAGTGTTTTTTTTTAAATGAGACTAACCCCAAGAAGATGCTGCAAAGGGTTGAAGAACAGCTTTTGATTTACTTTGGGCATGTTATTTTTAGACGTTTTTAGGGAAGTTGTACAGAGTTCAACAGGTTAACGATGTGAGTTAGTGGTTTGGAAATTCCCTCAATTACCTATTTTTCACTGTTTTCGTATCTGTGTCATCACAATCAGTTTTTTTTGTTTTATTTTAAAGTGACACTCCAGCAAAAATCAAGTTTTTTTTTTCTGTTAACATGTCTGTAACATGTTTTTTGTGACTTACAAGACATATCAAGAGCAAAATGTCGCCACAGTCCCAAGTCTATGTTTTTTTCTGCTGTGAATTTACAGATTAGTAACGCCCCTCTCAAATGGGCAAGTTTGGGCAGACCGTTTCTAGCCATGTAAGTATTCCTGCTTAACCTGGTTGTCATCTCTCCGTCTCCGCTGTCATCTCACCGGCTGCACGGTGGCGCAGTGGTTTAGCACTGTGGCAGCACAGTTTTACCCTCGGCCGGGGGATCGCGGGGATCATGAGATCGTGGGTTCGATCCCAGCCCCCGACCAACAGTGAGCTGTGTGGAGTTTGCATGTTCTCCCCGTGTTGCGTGGGTTTACTCCGGGATTTCTCCGGTTTCCTCCCGCACACCAAAAACATGTAGGTTTAGGGCGCTCGCGCACGCAGCGACCAGCAGCCGGTGGCTTGTCACCAGACTGCAAACCAAGTCTACCTACGGGTACAAGTAAGTAACAAAAAAAAAAAAAAAAAAAAAATCTCTGCTGGAGTCCGAGTCCCACCCTATGCAGGACATACTGAACGCACTGAGGAGCTCATTTAGCAGCAGACTACATCATCCTAGGTGCGCAACCGAGAGGTTTCGCAGGTCCTTCCTACCTACGGCTGTCAGACTGTATAACCTAAGCAGGGCTGCTCGCAGAGATAGCAAAAAAACGTGACGACCTAATAGTATTGAATGCAAAAGACGCAATAGACTTACACAATGGTCCCCTCCAGTATACAACTAGGACAATATTGGTCGCTATGGAGGGTGACAATATGTATGGGTACACATTCATACTATGTAGGATAACTAAGTAGACGGTTATGCTGTTTATTCCATCTAGCTACAATGCTCCGCACTGTGTGTTTATATATTTATATGTACATATGTATATTCGCTGCTCTTGTTTTCTTGTCTTCTTGATTGTTGCTCTGAGTGTTGCTATCCCTGTGCTGTTGCAATCCTGGAATTTACGCTTGGCTACCTCCGGGGAAGAGGGAGGAGCTGAGGAGCAGCAGGATTGAAGGGGATGAAAGCTCAGTTTTTCATAGCAAAGTAATGGAGGAAGCGGCAGGAGGAGAGGTAGGCCTCGGGGGGACCCGGCTTGATTGTGGCTCGGCAGACGGGGCACCATGTTCGGCAAAACCACTTTCAGAGAAATGTATCGCTTTTTACTTTTGATGATATAGGCAAAACTTTAACATCCAGAAGCCTCATGAACAGACTAGCAGCCCACCCACCAGCAGTTGCAGCGACCAATCATGTACAAGCCCTGGAGGTTGAGGAGCACAGCGACCAATCACGTACAAGCCCTGCCGGTCGCTAATTAGAATATTCCTACATTGTGCATACTTAAGTAGGTGCAAGATTTAAAATCTCTTTCCAAGCAATTCTAAGGCAATAAAAGTTTTTTTGTGGGTAAAAAGCCACAATATGCTATTTTGGGCAATACATACTGTATTTGTTTTTGAGGTGGTTTTAGAGCCGCCGGAGTGCATCTTTAACATTTAACAACATCACTAATTTATTTTTTAGTTTTAATAATGATTTAACTTTTCTTTCTGTTAAATCATTGTCATTATTATCTGTGGATGCAACTGTATCAGAGATTTTTTTAGCCAAGTTTTCCCCCAAACTTCTAAATTATCTGTTAAACTTGCTGACAGTCACATTCATTTAATATTATTTGTAATAAATATTGAGGCTAATTAACCTGTCTAGTTGACTTTGATTATGCTTTCTAATATACTACATGTACCTTTAATATTAATTTTACTGTTTTCTGTTATTTTCTATCATATTCCTTCTTACAAATATCCATAATTTATTTGTATATTCTGGTTATTTTCTGCTTCTTTAGTTCTATATTGGATAAATTCTCTCTATAATATACTTTTCTTGTTGGAGACATTTTGTAATCCCTTAGACATCCACTGATTATCATAGTATTTATGATTTCTGTTATTTGATATGTACATTATTGCATAAAAAATGTCCAGTCATTCAGAATTCATCATAAGCTTTATTGTCTTTTGCATTATTGATTCCCAGTCAGCTGGTCTGGGAATGTCTTGGTATCCTCTCTGAAGAGCTGGGGCAGGTGGCTGGGCAGAGGGAAGTCTGGCCTTCTCTGCTTGAACTGCTGCCTCCACGACCCACATCTCTGGAAAAGCGGTAATGGATGGATGGATGGATTCCCAGTCATATTGTATTAAATTCTTTTTAATTCATCTATTGCCCTTTCTGTTTTAATCTCTTTATACTGTCATTGAAATTTATCCATCTTCATTGTGGTGAGAACCAACATAGAGACAAATACACCAAAACTGCATTTTCATGGGTTTATTGTCTCTCCAAGCAGTGATGAGAGAAAACTAAAACACTTAACAACTCAACTGTTTTTATTACAAACAGATCTGGATTCCTATTTGCAAAATAACCTACAGATAATCACAGACAAATTGGAGTCTCAGAATGATAACTTCACACTCAGCTGTCCTGTACAGATAAGTTTTCCTTGAACATCACAAGATTCTTATACTGCAAGTCTACAGACAAAGATGAGGCATGGAATATGGACTGAACAGAACGTAAGCATTAAATAATGGAAATTCAGTCACTTCCAACCTTGTGGTAATACATGAATCGCATAAATCACAATAGAGACATTGGACATGTCAGTCCACTTAGATTCAAGACATGCACATCATCATTAGTGTTGTTAGCATTGCTACATTTATTGAAAATAAGCATTCCTACATTTATTGCAAATCAAAGAATGAGGGAAGTTTAGATATGCCAAGGGCTCACACCCCAGCTGAGTCATACCAAAGCCAGACAAAAATTCCCTTCTAGCTTGATGTTCAACACAATAGAAAGGGGAGAGAAGAGTTTACACACAGAGCTTGCCATAGGAGAGACTCCCCCCTAGAGTCACTACTTACAGTAGCTGTGTATCCTAGGGTCACAGAAACTGAGATAGGTGCCACCTCAATACACCACATACTGGAAGAGAATTAACTTATGTCAAGGGAAAAGGCTAAATTTAATTTGAAAATGTGTTTTTTTCTGACAATAGTTTCCATTTATGAATGTAAAATAAATGTATTACTCATTTAGCAATTAAATATGTTTCAGCGAGTCTTCATTGACTGCACAATATGGAATTAAATGTGTCAAAGTACAAGCACATTCCCAGAAAATAAACCACTTGTTTTGTAGTCTCAAACTGGTCTACATCATCAGCATTAACAGAACTCTTAGAAGAAATCATCACTTTCATAGATTGATAACAAAGACATACCCTCTTTATACAGGGGTGGAGATGAGAGATCGTTAAGAGATCTGGACAATTTTTGATCTAGCAATGATCTGCAGTGATCTCCACTTGCCATGCTCTCCTCAAAGTTTTAACTCAGTCCAAAACAATCTTAAAGATCAAAAATTGGCCCAATCTCTCAGTGATCTCTGTGCTGTGTAAAGGGACCCTTGCAATCAATGTATTCCTTGGCCTAAAAAACTTCTTAATAAAAAAGTGATACAGTGCATCCCATACATGTACTGTATGCATGAATAAAAGGCAGTTCAGTGTCTTTTTCCTTTGTTCATCAGTTCACAATGCACCTTTGCTGTTTAATTATAATTTTATTATTTTTTCATTTACATGTTCAAAATAAAGTTTTCAATCAATTAATGAGCCACTAAAATACACAAATGCAGGAAATGGCATCTACTCCATTTAATTTTTATGGTGGGGAGGACCCTCCAGACACTGAGTTGTCAGTTGTTGTTGACAATCAACTATTGACGGCATCATCAAAAATGCTCATGATGCCCATGGATTCAGCACATTAAAGATTAGAGGTATGAAGGTCGAAAGAACAGTGAATAAGCAGAGAATATGATGATAGACTTTCTTACCAAACTGATTCATATTTACACTGAAGCTTCAGCAATTAAAAGAAAATTTCATTCACATGAAAGAAACTTAATCCTGAAAATAAAGATCTGCAGACATTACTGGACTACAGCACCTCAAAGGTGACTTCTCATGTGACAAATTAAAACAATGAGTGAAGCATTTCCTGCATATTTTACAAGACTAGGTCTTCTCACTGTTTTATTTATTTGCATCACATTTCATTACAAGTGCAATGGGCCCCAACCAGGGGTCTATGGTTACACTTTAAATCAAAAAGCTTTGTATCCGAGGGCTCTCTTCAAGATGGAGACTGTTCCTCTGATTGCTGAGATCTGTATTTCACAGATGCTCGGGCAGCCGGGGATTGCCTGTAGATATTTTTCCAGGTTCTTCTTCACCATCCCAGTTGCTCCCACCACCACAGGTATAATATCTGCTTCCTGCAGTTTCCAGGTGCTCCTTAGGTCGTTTTTGAGATCTTGATATTTTGTTATTTTTTCCTCTTTCTGCTCTGTTTAGGCTGAAGTCGTTTGGTATGGTAACATCGATTAATTTGGCAGTTTTGTCCTTTTTGTCCAAGATAACAATGTCCAGTTTTATTGCTCCTCCCTCAATGTGTCTTCCAGTTGGGATTTCTTTGTCATAAAAGATGGTAATATCTCTGTTGGAGCTGACTGGCTCTGGATCGTGTTCCCATACTGGCCCTTTTACTTCTATTTTAGATTCTTTGCATATTTTCCAGTGTATATAATGGCAGATCTTGTTGTGGCGAGCAGTGTAGTGTCCATCGGCCATAAGGACCTGGCAGCCGGAGAGTAGGTGCTTTGCACTCTCCACCGCTGCATGACAAAATTGACATTTGTCACTCTATGACAGTCCTGCCATTTTTTTTTAAAGCCATTAGTCATAAGTCCCTGGTCTTGTGCTCCCACCACTAGTCTCTCCTCGTCATACTCCAGATCTCCGTTCCTGATCCAGCACAATGTCTCTTCCCTATCAATATACTCCCTATTGAGTTCCTCCTGAAAGCGCCCTGCTTGCTTATGCTGTTTCCATTTTTCTTTTCTTTCCTCCTGTGTCCATTTGTTGTATTTTTCCTGTGTCTTTCTAGCTATTTTTGTTGCTGGGTTTTGTTGACTGGCTTTTATGCTGTCTAATAAGTCTCCTGCGAAGCCCTCACCTTGTTTAGTTATGGATGTGTAATGACTAAGGGTTTCATGGTATTGGGTGACTTTTTCCATTGTCTCGTCATTTGAGCTTTTTAGGTATTGACCAACCCTTTATTATTGTTGCCCTGTAGGCCTGGTTTATTTCAATTAGGCCCAGCCCTCCCTCTTTACGGGGTATATATATCCTATCTAAGCATTGATTTCTATATGTTAACTTGTGCAGGGTAAGGGTCTTCCTGGTCCAAACATCCAACTTGTCCAGTTCCCCCTGTGGCCAGTCTATCACCCCAAATCCATATGTGCCAACTGGTACTGACAACTGGTTTATTGCAGTGATTTTATTTTTAGCTGTTAAGTTTGATTTACAGATTTTCTTTAGGCGATGTTGGTATTCTTTTTTGATTATTTCCCTCATTTTCCTGTGTTCAATAGTTGTGTTTTCCTCTATGCCCAGATATTTATATGCTGATTCATCTGCCAGGTCTTTGATGTGCTTATTGTCATCTATTTGGATGTTCTCTGATGCCGTTTTCTTTCTTTTTTTTTTTATTGTACATTTTGCGCATTTGTCAAGTCCAAATTCCATGCAGATGTCTTTTGAGAACATGTGAATGGTATTGACAAGTTGATTCAGTTTCTGTTCAGATTCTGCATAGAGCTTGAGGTCGTCCATGTAGAGCAGATGGTTCACTCTCTTGTTCCCTTTTCTGGTTCTGCCTTTGCTTAACCTGTTGAACTCTGTTCAACTTCCCAAAAAACGTCTAAAAATAACATGCCCAAAGTAAATCAAAAGCTGTTCTTCAACCCTTTGCAGCATTTAGTCTCATTTAAAAGAAAACACTCTGAATTTTTTGGCAAAACAGTCATAATCTCTCTAAGTGCTCCTGCCACTGAGTAACAAGAAAGTCCGCCTGGGTGTTTTTTTAGATACAAATGCTTGCAAATAACATACAGCTGTCAGATACTGGCTGGAAAACACAACAGAAATGTAGAACCAAGTGTTTTCAAGCTCAGGTCAAAATTTTGCAAAAATATCACAAAAAATGAATATATTACACAGCTTTTTTTTCTCAGGTTGTAACAAGGCTGTGTCTGTACTGGAAGACCGGAAATACAGCTTTTTTTTTTTCAGTGCGCATTGAGATGCACTAAGATGCAGAGACGTGACCGCCCGTGGAATTCACAGAGTTCAAGGGGTTAAATCATACCCGATGTCAAGATCTGATAGTATTTTGCTTAAGGGGTCAATATACAGACAGAAGAGCAATGGCGAGAGGCTGTCCCCCTAGAATATTCCTCATTGGATCCTGATGTCTGGGATTGTTATTTGCCCTTCTTTATGGTTAAGTGTAACTGTGGTTTTCCACTGAGCCATCTGGGCCTCCAGAAAAGTTTTAACTTCTGGGTTGATGTCATACAGCTCCAGACATTGTATTATCCAGGAATGGGGGACGCTGCCGAATACCTTTTTGTAATCTATCCACGCCATGCTTAAGTTTCTCTCACGCCTCTTGCAGTCTTCCAGAATGGTTTTGTTAATGAGCAGTTGTTCTTTGGCTCCAAGCTTATTTCTTAAGCAGCCTTTTTGCTGTGGTTGCAAGTATTTTCCTGTATCCAGATGTTCATAGATGGTCTCAGTAATGAGTCCTGTCAGCCATTTGTATGTGGTCGGGAGGCAGCAGATGGGTCTGTATTAATTGACTTGTTGGGTTTCAGGGCTCTTGGGCAGGAGTATGGTATTTCCATATGTGAGCCACTCTGGTGCTTCTTCTTCTCCCCTAACAAGTCGGCTGAATGCCTCTGCGTAGTGTTTGTGCAGTGCTGTCATCTTTTTGAGCCAGAGGTTTGGAATTTTATCTATTCCAGGGGATTTGAAGTTGAGATATTTCCTAATTTTTTTCTTGAGCAGTTTCTTCTGTGATTTTTAATGAGGGCATCTGTCGTTTTCCTTTATTTTTATCAGCAATAGTTTGAATCCAATTATTACTTTTATGTTGTACTGGGTCCTCAAACAGGTTTCTCCAGAATGGTTCCAGCTGTGTTTTTTCAGGAGGCACCGCTGCTTCTATGGTTTCTTCTGCAAGCCTCCTATAGACTTGTTTTGGGTTTTCTGCTAATAATTTATTGATCAGTTTTGAGTTCTCTCTCCTTTGTCTGTTTCTAATTTGGGCTGCTATGGCCTTGACTTGTGCCTGGTGCTCTGCTATTTTTCCTTTAATTTGCTCTTTCCTAATGTTATATATTTTTTGGGGGGATTCTGTTGATTACTCTTAGTAATTTGGTAATGCAATTTTGGTTATGTACACTACCGTTCAAAAGTTTGGGGTCACTTAGAAATTTCCTTATTTTTGAAAGAAAAGCACTGTTTTTTTTCAATGAAGATAACTTTAAACTAATCAGAAATACACTCTAATATCTAATATACATTGCTAATGTGGTAAATGACTATTCTAGCTGCAAATGTCTGGTTTTTGGTGCAATATCTACATAGGTGTATAGAGGCCCATTTCCAGCAACTATCACTCCAGTGTTCTAATGGTACAATGTGTTTGCTCATTGTGTCAGAAGGCTAATGGATGATTAGAAAACCCTTGTGCAATCACGTTAGCACAGCTGAAAACAGTTTAGCTGGTTAGAGAAGCTATAAAACTGACCTTACTTTGAGCAGGTTGAGTATCTGGAAAAAATTATTATTTCAAATACAAATCATTATTTCTAACCTTGTCAATGTCTTGACTATATTTTCTATTCATTTTACAACTCATGGTGGTAAATAAGTGTGACTTTTCATGGAAAACACAAAATAATTGTCTGGGTGACCCCAAACTTTTGAACGGTAGTGTATGTAATTAGTCATTTGAGAGATTTCAGCCCTAAATCGATTAATTTTTCCTTGAAGTTTATTTTTCCAAATAGGTGTGGAGATTTTTGTTTTGGTTCGATGTTCATTTTTTTTTCTTTATATTCTGGAGCTAGCTTGCTCTGCATATACCATGCTGCTCCGAAGTTTATGCAGTTCAGCTCTGTCAGACTGAGCCCTGGAGGTACAAGTACAGTTAGGTCTCTGTTGACCTTTTGCAGTAATAATTTGAATTCTTTATTCTCTTTAGTACCTCAAGGCCCTGGATGTTGTTGGGTTGTCATGGTTGACACGCCTCTGCAACATTGTGTGGAGGTCGGGGGCAGTGCCTTTGGCATGGCAAACCGGGGTGGTGGTTCCTCTCTTTAAAAAAGGGGACCGGAGGGTGTGCTCCAACTTTAGAGGAATCACACTCCTCAGCCTCCCTGGGAAGGTCTATGCCAAGGTACTGGAGAGGAGAGTCTGGCCGTTGGTCGAACCTCGGATTCAGGAGGAGCAATGTGGTTTTCGTCCTGGCCGTGGCACATCGGACCAGCTCTTTACCCTCTCGAGAATTCTCGAGGGTTCGTGGGAGTTTGCCCAACCAGTTTACATGTGTTTTGTGGACTTGGAGAAGGCATTTGGCTGCGTCCCTCGTGGATTTTTGTGGGGGGTGCTTCGGGAGTATGGGGTATCGGGCTTGTTGTTACGAGCTATTCGGTCTCTGTACGACCGTTGTGAGAGTTTGGTTCGTATTGCCAACACTCGGTCGGAGTCATTCCCAGTGAGAGTTGGACTCCGCCAGGGCTGCCCTTTGTCACCGATCCTGTTCATAATTTTTATGGACAGGATTTCTAGGCGCAGCCAGGGAATGGAGGGTGTCATGCTTGGTGACCACAGGATCTCATCTCTGTTGTTTGCAGTTGATGTTGTCCTGTTGGCTTCATCCAGCAATGACCTACAGCTCTTGCTGGGATGGTTTGCCGCTGAGTGTGAAGCGGCTGGGATGAGAATCAGCACCTCCAAGTCCGAGTCCATGGTCCTCAGCCGGAAAAAGGTGGATTGTCCTCTCCGGGTTGGGGACAGGCTCCTGCCCCAAGTGGAGGAGTTTAAGTATCTTGGGGTCTTGTTCACAAGTAAGGGGAGAATGGAGCGAGAGATAGACAGACGGATTGGAGCAGCATCTGCAGTGATGCGGACGTTGTACCGGTCTGTTGTGGTGAAGAGGGAGCTTAGTTCTAAGGCAAAACTGTCGATTTATCAGTCAGTCTACATTCCTACTCTCACCTATGGTCACGAGCTTTGGGTAATGACCGAAAGAACGAGATCGCGGATACAAGCGGCTGAAATGAGCTTTCTCCGTAGGATTGCTGGACTCACCCTCAGAGATAGGGTGAGGAGCTCAGTCATCCGGGAGAGGCTCAGAGTAGAACCGCTGCTCCTCCACATTGAAAGGAGTCAGTTGAGGTGGTATGGGCATCTGATCAGGATGCCTCCTGGACGCCTCCCGCTTGAGGTGTTTCAGGCACATCCCACTGGGAGGAGACCCCGGGGCAGACCCAGGACTTGGTGGAGAGACTATGTCTCCCAGCTGGTCTGGGAACACCTTGGTATCCCCTCTGAAGAGCTGGAGCAGGTGGATGGGGAGAGCGAAGTCTGGGCCTCTCTGCTTGAACTGCTGCCTCCGCGACCCGGACCTCCGGAAAAGCGGTAGAAGATGGATAGATGGATGGATATTCTCTTTAAGCTTCATTAATTTAGGACACTCTTTCATTGTCATTTTTTTTTGTTTCTTCTATTTTGTTGGCAAGATCCTCTTCTATTTCTAGTTGTTCTTGGCTTAGTTCTATTTGGGGGTTGATCTGCTTCCTTAGTGGTGCCTGGCCTGCACTCCCCCTTGTTGCTTTGTCAGGGTGTTCCAATTCTGAGCTAGAGGTTGCAGGGAAATTACCTGGGTGGCCTGGTGGCTCCTCTATAGGTTGTTTTTGCTGGGGTTGTTCCATCAGAGGTTTTTCAGGTAGTGGCAGCGGACACTCAATTGGGCATATGTTGTTCTGTGCCATTTTTCCTATTTCTGTGTGCATGTATTCCAGTTGTTACTCTGTGAAGTACCTTTGGGTAAGGAAGTTGTGTCTCTGGGTTGTAAGTTTGGCTCGGGGTACACCAGTTTTATCCAGGCAGTGATGGAAGAAGATTCGTTGCCACTCAATGCATCGTTCCCGCTGGTTGCTGCATTTCATTTTGGCATACTCGGTTGCCTATATTAAAACCCATCTTTCCTCCATGCTCCACTGACTCTGCTTGTATTCCGGTTGTTCAGATAGGTTGGTGTCTTGATAGTCTTTTATTGCTTGGGATTCAGCTTCAGACTTGATCTTTTCAATTTCCTCTTGTCCTAGGTGTTTTGAGACCTGAGAGACAATAGATGTTAATTTGGAAGTGGTGGTGGCTGCTTTCTTTTCTGGTGGTAGCTTGGAGTTTCTGATCTTCTCCTCAAATATTTGCTTTTTTCTTCTGCCCCACTTCTCATACCTTGAATAGGCGAAGCATGACAGGATAACTTTCTTCTCCTCAAGGGACCATTTTACAGTTTCTTCTTTTCTTGTATACCTTTTAGTCCTTTCTTGATCTCGTTTGGGCCCAGGTCCAGATCTGTGCTGGTCTGATGGGGATCCCGGCTGAGTGTTTGTGACACTCGAAGATTAAGCTGCACCATCGCTCTCAATAGCCCGCCTGGTGCAAAAATGAACTGAGAGAACCGTTTTAGCCTGGTCAGTACCTTTCCAGCATCTTTTTCCTGTTTTATTCATTTTTCATATTGGGTTCCTCATCGTCCACGGCTTCTTATTGGTTATTCAAAGCTGCCCTTGCTATGATTACTCATAGTGAGAGGGTGCCCCCATCTGCGACCCGGGGGATATGCTGGCTAGCCTGAGGGAAAAGGCCACCACCTTCACCTGTGTGAATTCTCATGTGAGCTTTCAAATGACCACATCGAGTAAACCTCTGTCCACATGTTTCACAAGAAAATGGCTTCTCACCTGTGTGAATTCTCGTGTGTTTTTTCAAAGTACCACGTTCATTAAATTTTTGCCCACATGTTTCACAAGAAAATGGCTTCTCACCTGTGTGAATTCTCATGTGAGTTTTCAAATGGCTACATCGATTAAATCTTTGGCCACATGTTTCACAAGAAAATGGCTTCTCGCCGGTGTGAATTCTCATGTGTTTTTTCAAAGAACCACATTCGTTAAATCTTTGCCCACATGTTTCACAAGAAAATGGCTTCTCACCTGTGTGAATTCTCATGTGAGTTTTCAAATGGCTACACTGATTAAAACTTTGCCCACATGTTTCACAAGAAAACGGCTTCTCACCTGTGTGAATTCTCATGTGAGTTTTCAAATGACCATATTCATTAAATCTTTGCCCACATGTTTCACAAGAAAACGGCTTCTCACCTGTGTGAATTCTCTCGTGAACTGATAAATTTCTCTTGTTTTTCAATCTTTTTCCACACGTGTTACAAACATATGACTTACCAACTGTGCAGTGTTTCTTCTTCTTGGACTCATTTTTACAATCTTTGTCATCATCAGAACATTTTACAAACTTTTCACCTGTGTCAGTATCACAATGATTCTCTGACATGGAGGAGTTGTCTGCACTGTTCCTGTCCCAGAGTTCTTCTTCCTCTTTAACCTGTGCAGCATCTTGTTCCTCTTGGTCCAGACTGAAGTTCCTCTCATGGTTACAGAGCTGCTGGACAGTGAGAACCTTCTCCTCCTTACAGTCATGTACCTGTGGCGCATCTGGAGGGACAAAGATGCACAAAAAAATTAAAGTAAACCAGAATGAATAAATACACCGAGTAGCCAAAAAAAAATATCACCACCTGGTAACATAGTTCTCATCCTTGCATGTGATAATTACAGCAGTAATGAATGTGTTTCAGATTCAAAAAGTTATTTAAAGGGGACAAAATGATTTTTCTACATGCTAACATGGTTCCCTGAGGTCTAAAAGGACACAGGATGAAAACTTTATTTTTTCAGTGCTTTTACACATGAATTTGTCTATTGGGAGTGGCTACGCAAAAAAACACACACAAAAACAAACAAAGATAAAAACCCACAACCCTGTTGCTTCAGTAGAGTCCACCATGCTCTCACTAGGTCTCGTTCAGTGAACCTTTCCAATTTGTCACTAGTTGTGATGTAATGGTGCCATCTTTTTCTTGGAACTGAAATTTAAGACGTGTCTACCAAGTACTTCCAGGTCATGTTGTTCGGTTTTCACATGTGAAAACAGGCGAGCTGTGGTAATATAGAGGTGAATTCCTTCCTTGGAGTCAATATGACTGAGCCTGTGCCAGCACATCAACAGTAGCATAAATGCACTATTCATTAGTAAATCTGTAGTCGGTCGTACACACAGCACTGTCCAACTTCTGTTTCTGAACATGTCACTATGGTGTTTTCATACACAAATAACCACATACTGCATTGTTAGTTTCCTGCTGGGATTGCTAGCAGAGGCTAATGGCTAACTGGCTAAGCAGACAATTCCTCCACCTGGTACACTGAACCAAAAGAAAAACAAATTTGAAGTGCAAACTATAACTGTATAGTCAAAGAAATTAAATTATTTTTCCACTGGGTTAGATCAGTCAAACTCAACACAAACTGAGACCAGTACAAGTAGGGCTGGGCGACAGAATGATAACGATAATTATTATAAAATAACTTTTCCTCGATAGAGACATAAAACATTTTTGATAGAACTTTGATAGAACTCATTCATTCGATGTTTTGACAGACAACACAAAAAGCCAATGAAAATAAGAATACACCGCACCAAACCAATCATGTGGCTGGAAGTCACATTCGATTGACACACACAACAGTGTGCGTAGGCACGTAGGACCAGCATGCAGCCGGGGCTTAGCACACCTGCTAATGTTTGGACTAGTGCAGCCATGTAGGAGACAACAGAAAACATTAATGAAAAGTCCAGTGACAGCGTTATCAAAGAAGACACCGAAACAGACGCTCCCCAATGCTCAATAGACGAGGAGATTGTTGAAAAGAAGGGTCTGAGGAATTCAGTAGTGTGGAGATAGTTTGGCTATTTAAAGTCTGACAAGAAGCAGCTTAGCGTGCACTGCAAACTGTGTCACAGGCACGTTCCCACAAAATCAGGTAACACTACAAATCTTTTATTACCATCTGAAGCGGTCCCATCCTGTTGAGTACACAGAATGTCAGATTTAAGTGGCTGATAAAAGTAATTGACCCTTGTTACCAACTCCCTGGCCGTAAATACAGTATCTCACAAAAGTGAGTACACCCCTCATATTTTTGTAAATATTTTATTATATCTTTTCATGGGACAACACTGAAGATATGACACTTTGATACAATGTAAAGTAGTCAGTGTACAGCTTGTATAGCTTGTATAACAGTGTAAATTTGCTGTCCCCTCAAAAGAACTCAACACACAGCCATTAATGTCTAAACTGCTGGCAACAACAGTGAGTAAACCCCTAAGTCAAAATGCCAAAATTGTGCCCAAAGTGTCAATATTTTGTGTGGCCACCAGTATTTTCCAGCACTACCTTAACTCTCTTGGGCATGGAGTTCACTAGAGCTTCACAGGTTGCCACTGGAATCCTCTTCCACTCCTCATGACGACATCACAGAGCTGGTGGATGTTAGAGACCTTGCGCACCTCCACCTTCCATCTGAGGATGCCCCACAGATGCTCAATAGAGTTTAGGTCTGGAGACATGCTTGGCCAGTCGATCACCTTTACCCTCAGTTTCTTTAGCAAGGCAGTGGTTGTCTTGGAGGTGTGTTTGGGGTCGTTAACATGTTGGAATGCTGCCCTGCAGCCCTGTTTCCGAAGGGCTGCTTCAGTATGTCACAGTGCATGTTGGCATTCATGATTCCCTCAATGAACTGTAGCTCCCCAGTGCTGGCAGCACTCATGCAGCCCAAAACCATAACACTCCCACCACCATGCTTGACTGAAGGCAAGAGACACTTGTCTTTGTACTCCTCACCTTGTTGCCGCCACACACGTTTGACACCATCTGGACCAAATAAGTTTATGTTGGTCTCATCAGACCACAGGACATGGCTCCAGTAATCCATGTCCTTAGTCTGTTTGTCTTCAGCAAACTGTTTGCGGGCTTTCTTGTGCATCATCTTTACAAGGGGCTTCCTTCTGGGATGACAGGCATGCAGACCAATTTGATGTCGTGTCCGGCGTATGGTCTGAGCACTGACAGGCTGACCGCCCCTCACCCCTTCAACCTCTGCAGCAATGCTGGCAGCACTCATATGTCTGTTTTCAAAAGACAACCTCTGGATATGATGCTGAGCACATGCACTCAACTTCTTTGGTCAACCATGGTGAGGCCTGTTCTGAGTGGAACCTGCCCTGTTAAACCACTGTATGGTCTTGGCCACCATGCTGCAGCTCAGTTTCAGGGTGTTGGCAATCTTCTTATAGCCTCGGCCATCTTTATGGAGAGCGACAATTCTTTTTTTCAGATCCTCAGAGAGTTCTTTGCCATGAGGTGCCATGTTGAATGTCCAGTGACCAGTATGAGAGCGTGTGAGAGCGATAACAACACATTTAACACACCTGCTCCCCATTCACATCTGAGACCTTGTAACACTAACGAGTCACATGACACCAGGGAGGGAAAATGGCTAATTGGGCACAATTTGGACATTTTCACTTAGGGGTGTACTCACTTTTGTTGCCAGCAGTTGTTGATAAATTGACTTGATTTCTCTCTCTCTCTCTCTCACACACACACTTCTTTATCTGCTTGCTATACACGCTACACTGCAGAGCTTAGCTTACACCCCATAATTCATTTGTTGAAATCAGTTAGAATCAGCTCTGCACCCAGCTGAGCTACCATGTAAGCTAAAATGTGTTACAGATACAATGAGGTAAAACCCCTCCCCTCTTGCATGAGGGGGTGGTCAGGCTATAAAAACCATAGGGCTCCATTTTGGGGTGGCACACTCCCTCCAGGAATTGACTAAGTGGTGTGTCCCAGCGCTGTTGTAATTCCATGTCTCACTTTCAGTAAAAAAAGGAAAATATACTTCATCCTTCAGCCTGGTTATTTGGCCATCGTATCAAAGAACTGGGGTTTAAGGTAGTTTAGACTCAACACAGTTTAGACATTAATGGTTGCGTGTTGAGTTATTTTGAGGGGACAGCAAATTTACACTGTTATACAAGCTGTATACTGACTACTTTACATTGTATCAAAGTGTCATATCTTCAGTGTTGTCCCATGAAAATATATAATAAAATATTTACAAAATGTGGGGGGTGTACTCACTTTTGTGAGATACTGTATTTCTCCCAGACGGCCTTTCCCCAGCTGTACACGGAATGTAGAAAAACTGCTGAAAAGAAGCTGCAAAGTCTGCCATACTTTGCTACTATGTCAGATTTGTGGTCAAGTCGCACATCTGAACCATATATGAGCCTCACTGCCCACTTCATTGATCAAGACCGGAATTTGAAAAGCAAATGTCTTCAAACGTTCCTGAAGACCATACAGGTGAAGTCATTGCTTTAGGACTGATCGAAGCACTTGCATCCTGGAGACAGTGAAGACAAACAAGTCTGCATCATGACAGACAGTGGAACAAATATAGTGAAGGCCACATCACTAAACAAGTGGACACGGCTGCAGTGCTTTGGGGATGTACTTCACTCAGCTATTGGTAAGTTGGTGAGCAGAATATTATAAAATATTTATATTTTATCCATCCATCCATCCATCCATCTTCTATCGCTTTTCCCGAGGTCCGGGTCGGGGAGGCAGCAGTTCAAGCAGAGAAGCCCAGACTTCCCTCTCCCCGGCCACCTGCTCCAGCTCTTCAGAGAGGATACTAAGGCGTTCCCAGACCAGCTGGGAGACATAGTCTCTCCAGCGAGTCCTGGGTCTGCCCTGTGGTCTCCTCCCAGTGGGACGTGTCCAAAACACCACAAGTGGGAGGCGTCCAGGAGGCATCCTGATCAGATGCCCGTACCACCTCAACTGGCTCCTTTCAATGTGGAGGAGCAGCGGTTCTACTCTGAGCCTCTCCCGGATGACTGAGCTCCTCACCCTATCTCTGAGGGTGAGTCCAGCGATCCCACGGAGACAGCTCATTTCAGCTGCTTGTACCCGCGATCTCGTTCTTTTGGTCATTACCCAAAGCTCGTGACCATAGGTGAGAATAGGAACGTAGATTGACTGGTAAATCGACAGCTTTGCCTTCGAACTCAGCTCCCTTTTCACCACAACAGACCAGTACAACGTCCGTATCACTGCAGATGCTGCTCCGATCCGTCTGTCAATCTCTCGCTCCATTCTCTCTTCACTCGTGAATAAGACCCCAAGATACTTAAACTCCTCCACTTGGGGCAGGAGCTTGTCCCCAACCCAGAAAGGACAATCCACCTTTTTCCGGCTGAGGACCATGGACTCGGACTTGGACGTGCTGATTCTCATCCCAGCTGCTTCACACTCAGCAGCAAACCATCCCAGCAAGAACTGTAGGTCATTGTTGGATGAAGCCAGCAGGACAACATAATCTGCAAACAACAGAGATGAGATCCTGTGGTCACCAAGCATGACACCCTCTGTTCCCTGGCTGCTCCTTGAAATCGGCCATCACCCCTGACTCAGAACCCACTTTTTCTCCACCCATAGACAAACAGCTATCCCTTTTCTCACCCATAACCACTGATGAACTTTCCGAAATACTCTCCAGCATGAAATCATCTACATGCCCCCGGACCCCATCACCTCCCTTCTTATCAAAGCCTGTCTCACTCCTCTTGCCGCCCTTATCATTGACACCATCAACTCCTCCCTCACCACTGGCACTGTCCCCCCATCACTCAAGATTGCTGCCATCACCCCCCTCCTTAAGAAACCTGGCCTGGACTCTGACGACCCCAACAATTTCAGACCCATCTCCAACCTCCCATTTCTGGCTAAAATATTAGAAAAAGCTGTCGCCACCCAACTCAAGAAACACCTCCTGTCCAACAAACTCTACGAAACATTTCAATCTGGATTCCGTTCTCACCACAGCACTGAAACCGCCTTCCTCAGGGTCACCAATGACCTCCTGCTTGCCTCTGACTCTGGCTCCCTCACCATTCTTCTCCTCCTCGATCTCAGCGCAGCTTTCGATACCATCAATCATTCCATCCTGCTCCGTCGTCTGCTTTCTATTGGCATCACTGACTCCGCCCTCTCTTGGTTCACCTCCTACCTGTCTGACAGATTCCAGTACATTTCCATCAACAATCACAAATCATGCACCACCCCCGTATCACACGGTGTCCCTCAAGGCTCTGTGCTCGGTCCAACCCTTTTCACTCTCTACATGCTTCCGCTTGGTCACATCATCCGTCAACATGGTCTTCACTTTCACTGCTACGCCGACGACACCCAGCTGTACATCTCCTCTCAATCCATCACCCCCGCCATTCTCTCCACCATCACCAACTGCCTCACAGACATAAAAACCTGGATGACTAACAACTTTCTCAAGCTAAACAGCAATAAAACAGAAATCATCATTTTTGGACCAAAATCTCTTTTCCCCTCTTCCCAGAACTTTTCATTCCAAATCGATGGTCACTCAGTCACCCCCTCCCCCCTGGCCAGAAACCTCGGCATTATCATGGACCCCACCCTCTCCTTCAAATCTCACATCAACCATATCACCAAAACATCATTTTTTAATCTTCGTAATATTGCACGCCTCCATCCCACCCTCTCCCCCTCTGCTGCTGAAATACTCATCCACGCCTTCATCACCTCCAGACTTGATTACTGTAACAGCATTCTGTATGGACTTCCTTCCACCATCCTCCAAAAACTACAGTATGTCCAAAACTCAGCCGCCCACCTACTTACTCACTCCCACTCCAGAGACCACATCACTCCTCTCCTCCATCAACTCCACTGGCTCCCCATTCAACAGCGCATCAACTTCAAGATCCTCCTCATCACCTATAAAGCTCATCATAACCTCGCCCCCTCTTACCTAACTGACCGTCTGTCTCGTCATTCCCCCACTCGCCTCCTCCGCTCTGCTGACACTCACCTTCTCACCCCCATCTCCAAGACAAAACTCCGCACCCTGGGTGATAGATCATTCGCCATCGCCACACCAACCCTCTGGAATTCCTTGCCCCTTCACATCCGGTCCGCCAACACACTTGCTTCCTTCAAAAGTCAATTCAAAACCCATCTCTTCAAATCTACCTACGAAAACTGACCGCCTCTTCTACCTATGTGTACCTACCTTGTCTGTTTACCCGTTCTCTGTATGTTTGTCCCTATGCTGCTTTGTAAAGTGTCTTTGAGTATTTAGAAAAGCGCTATATAAGACTGATGTATTATTATAATTATTATTATTAAATCCTGTCCATAAAAATTATGAACAGGATCGGTGACAAAGGGCAGCCCTAGTAGAGTCCAACTCTCACTGGGAATGAGTCTGATCGAGTGTTGGCAATATGAACCAAACTCTCACAATGGTCATACAGAGAACGAATAGCTCATAACAACAAGCCCGATACCCCATACTCCTGAAGCACCCCCCCACAAAAAACCACGAGGGATGCGGTTGAATGCCTTCTCCAAGCCCACAAAACTCATGTAAACTGGTTGGGCAAACTCCCACGAACCCTCAAGGATTCTCGAGAGGGTAAAGAGCTGGTCCGATGTGCCACGGCCAGGATGAAAACCACACTGCTCCTCCTGAATCCGAGGTTCGACCAACAGCCGGACTCTCCTCTCCAGTACCTTGGCATAGACCTTCCCAGGGAGGCTGAGGAGTGTGATCCCTCTAAAGATGGAGCACACCCTCCGGTCCCCTTTTTTGAAGACAGGAACCACCACCCCGGTTTACCATGCCAAAGGCACTGCCCCGACCTCCACGCAATGTTGCAGAGGCGTGTCAACCATGACAGCCCTACAACGTCCAGGACCTTGAGGTACTCAGGGCGAATCTCGTCTACCCCCCGGGCCCGGCCACCAAAGAGATTTTTAACCACCTTGGTGACCACAGCCCCTGTGATAGGCTAGTCGTCCCCCTCGTCCACAAACCCTGCTTCCTCTGTGGAAGACATATCAGTGGGATTGAGGAGATCCTCGAAGTATTCCTTCCACCGCCCGACGATATCCCCAGTCGAAGTCAACAGCACCCCATCCGAACCATACATAGTGTGGACAGGGAGCTGCTTCCCCCTCTTGAGCCGCCAGACAGTTTGCTAGAATCTCTTCGAGGCTGACCGAAAGTCTTGTTCCATGGCCTCACCGAACTCCTCCCATACCCAAGTTTTTGCTTCAGCAACCACCCGAGCTGCACTCCACTTGGTCTGCTGGTACACCTCAGCTGCTTCAGGAGTCCTACAAGCCAACCAAGCTTGATAGATAAGATAAGATAAGCCTTTATCAGTCCCACAATGGGGAAATTCCAGGATTGCAACAGCACAGGGATAGCAACACTCAGAGCAACAATCAGAAGGCAAGAAAAAACAACATCTAGTAAACATATGTCCATATTACTATAAATGTATATATATAGACACACAGTGCAGAGCATTATGGCTGGTGAATGTGCAGCAGAAAGTCTAAGTTCTCTCTCCGCGGATGCAGCGGGCCAGCTGGAAGTCTTTGGGCATGATGGTGACCCCCTTAGCGAAGAAGAGACCACCAGGTGGGTCTCGCTGGTCTCCTGCAGAGCCATGACGGCGAAACTCAGGAAACGCAGGACGGTCTTGAAGTCCTGAGCGATCTCCCTCACCAGGCGCTGGACGGGCAGCTTACGGATGAGCAGCTCCGTGGATTTCTGGTAGCGACGGATCTCTCTCAGAGCCACGGACCTGTGACGGCGAGGCCTCTTCACTCTGCCGGTGGCCAGAGCGCCTCTCCGAGCAGCCCTGGTGGCTAGCTGTCTCATGGGGGGCTTCTTCCTCCAGTAGATTTTACGGGCGGTCTGCTTGGTTCTTGCCATCGCTCTTTATTATTCTGTCTTATATTTCTTTCACGCCGCCTAAACTCCAGCCCGGCACCCGCTTCGTTTTCGCTACAGCTCCCGGTATGTCGAGTTTCCCATTAGCACCGGGCGGCGGCCAAGTGCTAGCTAGCACTAGCTCCTCCCCGCAGTAACGTCTCCCGCTGCAAACCGTGGCTCCGTCCGCCGACCCGGGAGACCCCCGGGGCGATCCGTGCGTCCGTGATATATATACAGAGTGAAAGGTGTAGAAAGAAGAAGGAAGATAAAAAAAAAAGGCTGTTGCAACAGGCAGCCCACTCGTGTGGCGCCGCCGGTCCGGCAGAGCCGGAACCGGAGGACTCCTGGATAGGACTCCTTCTTCAGCTTAATGGCCCCCCTCACCACTGGTGTCCACCACTTGGTTCGGGGATTGCCACCACGAGATGCCCCAACGACTTTGCGGCCGCAGCTCTTGGCCTCCGCTTCAACAATGGAGGTGGAGAACATGACCCATTCAGACTCCATGTCTCCAAACTCCCTCAGAATGTGGATGAAGTTCTTCCAGAGGTGGGAGTTGAAGACCTCCCGGACAGAGGCCTCAGCCAGATGTTCCCAGCACACCCTCACTATACGTTTGGGTCTACCAGGTCTGAATGGCATCCTCCCCCGCCATCGGATCCAACTCACCACCAGGTGGTGATCAGTTGACGGCTCTCCACCTCTCTTTACCCGAGTGTCCAAGACATACGGTTGAAGGTCTGATGACACGATAACAAAATCGATCATCGACCTGCAACTTAGGGTGTCCTGGTGCCAAGTGCACCTACAGTATGTACACCCTTATGCTTTATATTTCATAAGGTTTTATAATTATCTGAAATACAGTTGGAAAATGTTCTACACTACATTAGTCAGGTTCAACTTCTGACAGAAAATAAACATTTAAAATTAATCTTGTGATAGCGTCACATCTCACTTAGGAGTAAAAAGGAACCTTTAAGCTTGACAGAAATAGTGATTTGATTCATATCGCAATATATATCGATCAATATGAAAAAAATTATCGTGACTGGAATTTTTTCATATCACCCAGCCCTAAGCCCTAAGTACATCAGATTTATGTAGTTACTGTAAATATTACTTTAATATTATTATTTTATTTTAGGATAGTTTCTTTAACTTTGTACCTGTTTCATTTTCACAGAGAGTCTTTGAAGTCAGAAAGTCATCATCACTGTTACTGTGACTTCTTGTTTTCAGTCGTCTCTTATTTGGTTTGGGTTCTTCTTCTTCTTCTTTAGTTGATTCTGAGTCTACATGCCAGCTTCCTTCCTCATCTTGAATCTCAGTTCCAGCAGAGTTGTGAGAGAGGAGCTGCTCACTGTTTGGTTCTGCTTCACTCTGCTGCTTTTCCTCAGAAATAACAGTCACCACAAAGGTATCAGCCTCCAGCTTCACGACCAGCTGTTCTCCCTCCTGACTGATGCAGAGGTCCTCCTGTTCCTCTTTAACCTGTGGAGGTTCTGGTTCCTCCTGTTCCAAACTTGAGTTCTCCTCTTGGTTCCAAAGTTGCTGGTCAGGAGAAAACTTGTTCTCACAGACATGTTGCTCTGGGAAGTTTAGAGGGAAAACAGATGAAAGAAATCATTCACTAATGGGATTAAAGCAGAACTCAGTTCTAAGGAAATAAATGTCCACCTCTGTTGGTCTTTTTGAGCTGCTGTGAACAGTCAACTTGAGCAGCAATAATACAGTCAGAAGGAATGACCTGATGGAGCCCTCACTAAATTTCTAACTGCTTCTCTACAGAGAACAGAGCGAGGAGGGATGAACAAACACAAGAAAGACTAGGGCTGCCCCAACTAAAAAGATTTTTCTGGTTGACCAGCAGTCACAATTTAAGGCAAATAGTCCAATATTTGTGACTTTTATGTCAGATATATTAATTTCTTCACTGACTGCAGCTGAAATTCTCACTCCTCATGTTATTTATTTTCAATTATTCAGGAAACCTAGGGACACCTGTGGGACCATGTGATCTCTGGCTACTGATAAGGGCCTGGTTCGGTTCCACCTCTCTTGTCTCTTCTCAGCATGGAAGCCATGACTGCAGAACTGCTGTTCACCACCTTTATCTTTTTTCTAATAAACCTTGTTTAAGTTGTGCTAGTGGGTTGGACTCCTTTATATAGATGGTAAATGGCCTTCACTTACATAGCACATTTTTCTCATCTCTAGATAACCAAAGCGCTTTACAGATCCTGCTATCCACACATTCACACACTGATGGTGGTGGAGCTGCCATACACAGGCGCTGGCCTGACCCACAAGGAGCAACTGGAGGTTCAGTGTCTTGCTCAAGGACACTTCGACATGCAGACTGCAGACAGAGCAGGAAACGAACCACTGACCCCACCCCGATCAGCAGTCGGCCACACTACACCTGCGCCTCAGCCACATGATCTCTTCAATCCAGGGTGGATTTATGGCACATCATTGAATATTGAGGTATTTTTGTCATTTTTCTTATACTATTACATATTCATTTTTATAATTTAACTTTCCAGGTAATTTGCTTTAAGTCTACAGAATTTCAATTCTATTTTACCACATCATTTTTGTCCTTTTTGTTAGAACGTTTTGATCTAAAACTACTTTCTTTCCTCTTGTTGACTGCTTTCATGCCATTTTTCAGTTCACTTCTTCTGTCTCATTTCTCTCTCATCAATCACTGAGTGGAACCTTGACCTGCACTGACCTTCATTAAAGAAGTGGGACTCCTGCTTCAGTCCAAACTGCTCTCCCTTCTGACTGATGCAGACGTCCTCCTGTTCCTCTTTAATCTGGGAACAATCTTCTTCCACCTGAACAACAATAAAGTTTCTCTCCTGGTTTAGAAACTGCTGCTCATCCAGAACCTTTTCTTGGTTAAAGTCATTTTGCTGTGGGACATCTGGAGGGACAAAGAGACACAAGAAAGGTGCTGGAATATGGTTCTGACACAAAGAGATAAAGTTCATCCTAAGAAGACTTAGATAAAAGTGTCTTCAGCAGCAGAGACTCACTGCACCACTACACAGCACAGCACAGCACAGCCAGACAGAAAGACAGACAGATAGATAGATAGACAGATAGATGCCGGAGAAAGTGCTCCGCTGTCTGTCCAGTGTGTGGTGGAGGGGGTGATCAGGATTGTCCATCATGGATTGCAGTTTATTTAGTGTCCTCCTCTCCACCACAGTCTCAAAGGTCTCTGGCCTGAGACCAATTACAGAGCCAGCCTTCTTGATAATCTTGTCAAGTCTGTTGGTGGTGCTGGCTCTGATACTGCTACCCCAACAGACAGCACCAAAGAAGATGGCGCTGGTAACAACGGCCTGGTAGAAAAGCTCCAGCATCCTGTTGCACATGTTTGAAGGATCTCAGCTTCCTCAGGAAGTAGAGTCTGTTCATCTCCTTCTTGTACGCAGCATCAGTGTTAGATTTCCAGTCCAGTCCATTGCTGATCATGACACCCAGGTATTTGTAGTCCTCCACTACCCCCACATCCTCCCCCCTAATCTGCAAAGGCTGTGAAGGTGTCCTCTTCTTCCTGAAGTCAATCACCATCTCTCTGGTCTTGCTGACATTCAGCCTCAGGTTTTGCTGAACAAGAATCTTTCCTTGTAGATCTAACTTTTGTTGTAAACTTTCAGACATTTGCTGCTGAATTTCAATATTTTGTTGCTTAAATTTCTGATTTTTTCCCAGATATTTGAAATCCATAAATTAGTAACTTTTCTTGCAAGTTGGTCAGGTTTTTGGTCAGGGATGTGAGACTTTTTGTAAATTTAAAACTGTGTACCTTAAATATAACAACTGTTACTCACAAATTGTGAGTTTGATCTTTGGTGAAAAATCACATTCTGTCTGAGGAGTAAACAAGCAAACAAAGAAATCTTCTCAAAGCCTCGTTACTTCTACATACCTAGTCTGTGTGATTTTATTTTGGAAACTGAAGTCATCGTTTCTCTTCGTCCTCAGACTCAGAATGTGGACTTCCACGTCGGTGTTTTATTCTCCAGCACTCAGCACAGACCATCAATGGCAGGTCTCCACGGAGCTACATCAGCTATTCATCCATGAAGAGCAGAACAGGAGCCGAACCACCGACACATGAAGGGTATAGAGGTCCGTCTGTGGTTATTTTTTCTGTAAAGACAATGAGCAGCACCGCACCGAAGAGACTCATTCAGGAGTAAAACCGCAGCCTTCTTCCATGGAGGGACCAGCCAGAGCTAACAGGCTAACATGCTACTGTATTAAACTCCACTGGAGAATCGGACGGTTTACGGTTTTTTTCAGTAACCGCTTTGGATCTCAATAACAGCCACATGGAGTCATCATCTGAATCAGTCATAGGGACAGTCTGAATAATCCTGCATCACTTTCATACATGTGGAGGCATTCACCACGATGAAAACAGATGTTTACTATGTTGGCAGCTAGCTGTTGCTGTGTAGCTATGTTACAGGCAGTCAGTATGACGTCACTTCCGTGTTTCTGGTCCGGCCTCTGCAAACTGACACAAAACAACACACATAATCGAATAATCAACGTATTATAACACAAATTGTAAATTACATGTTTCATGTTACGCATTTATCACTGAAGTGACGTCAATATCCGATCGTCTGACGTTTCAGCGCACTGCTGAGAAGGTGATCGGCTGCAAGCTCCCATCTCTCCAGGACCTGTACATCTCCAGGTCCCGGAGGCGTGCAGGCCGGATCATAGCCGATCCTTCACACCCTGGTCACGTACTGTTTGCCCCCCTCCCCTCAGGTAGAAGACTTCGGTCCATTCAAACTAAAACCTCCCGGCACATGAACAGCTTTTTTCCCTCTGCCATCAGACTGCTGAACATTAAGTGACTTACTGACTGTTGTGCACTATATACAGCAGCTCATGTCGTTCATCACTGTTTTTCTGTTGCATTATTGACTGCACTGTGGTACCCCATATTATCTGCTACTTGCTAATTTATTTAAATCTGCCTTGACTAGTATTACTCATTATTATTATTATTATTATTATTATTATTACTTATTATTCTACACTTATTGCATGTTTTTAGTCTTTTAGTTTTTTTTTTTTAGTTTATCTCTTTATCTCTTCATGTTTTTAATGTTGCAGCATGGCACCGAGACAAATTCCTAGTTTGTGTACTACATGAACAATGGCAATAAATCTGATTCTGATTCTGATTCTGATTCGGGAACATGACATAAATAACCATTTGACCAGCTTTATTAAACTGAAAACATTTTATAATAGTGTGAAAGAGCCGTTATTAGGTTCATATGAACTTATGAAAGTAAAATAGAACGTGCTGTATATAATAATTTAAAAATCTGAAACATCCAATCACGGAGTGGTCAACACTGCAGCAGCACAGTAACTCACCCTTGGCCGGGGATCCTGGGTTCGATCCCAGCCCCCAACCAACAGTGATCTGTGTGGAGTTTGCATGTTCTCCTCGTGTCTGCGTGGGCTTACTCCGGGATTTCTCCAGTTTCCTCCCACATGCCAAAAACATGCAAGTTAGGTTAATTGGCATCAACTGGGGATTCTAAATTGTCCTTAGGTATGACTGTGAGAGTGAATGGTTGTCTGTCTCTCTGTGTTGGCCCTGCGATGGACTGGTGATCTGCCCAGGGTGTACCCTGCCTCTCGCCCAAAGATGCTGGGATAGGCTCCAGCCAACCCGAAAAAAAAATTAAGCGGAAGAAGATGGATGGAAGCATCCAATCACGTGACCGGATGTAGCCTTATTAGCTTAGCTTGCGTGTGTGTTGTTCAGAACACATGAACGGAGAGATACATGGTGATGAAGAAGAGACATACAGAGAGGCTAAAAAAACATCCAACAGGACAAACAAAAGGTGGAAAGTCCAAAGAAGCTGTTGGACTTCGTTGTGAGGCCTGAAATGAAGCTACAAACAACAACAGGTATGTGAAACTACAATTTTCTTATTCTTATCCTCTTCAGTCTTCGTAGGTCGTAGACCTATTACTGATTTTCACTTCTTACATTTCACTGGCTGGCATAAAAAGAGAGTTTTTCAGTCAAGAAATTGAGAACTAATAAATGTTAATAAAAGTGCTCCAGGAAGTACTGGTGTGCAGACCAATGTGCATCAAATCTGTTCTTCAATGTATTCACTGTTGGAGCAGTCACAACATCCTCTGGCAGTCTATTCCAGGTTTCAATTATTGGAAAAAAAATTTTCTGTTGCCTGCTCTTGCAACATCGTGATTTTTTTTTTAACTTCAAACTATGTCCTCTGGTGAATATGGGGCTATCATCCAGCTCCAAAGAATAGGGATCAACCCTGTTAAATTCCATGAAGGTGTGTGTCCCCGAGCACATCGATGCTGAAGTCCTGGGACCAGCTTTGTCGTGCATCTTTGAACGCCCTCTAGAAGTTTTGTGTCATGAGCCGAGCCGGCTTGGTTTTCCCCGGCTCGGCCCTGATCTCTCTGTGGGTTTTGGCTTCATTGTTTATGTGCTTTTTGTGTATTTTTTTCCATCATCTTAGCCACCGCCCGACTGACAGCTGTTAGTCAGCCTCTGATCTTTTTCCCACACTGCTGACAGTCTGTCGGTCCTACCACGCCCCCTCACTCTCCATATTCCACCAGCTGTCCCAGCCCCGGTAATTATCGTTCCCGCGTCTCAGGTGTTTCCAATTTGTGTGGCCAGTGGTGTTTAGATTTAAGCAGCTCGTTGTTAGACAAATGCCACTGGGTCATTGAGTGAGTCACTCCTGCTCTCCATGGAGTGATCGTCACATCAAAGAGGATAATTGTTTCCGCTTGCCTGGATTGTTGGACTTTTTGGGACTGCTCCAACCTGTGAGTAAACTGTTAGCGTTTCTTTGTGTGGTTTGCTGCTACGCTGTACCAGAGGCGTTTCTTCCCCTGCAGTATTCTGCTACGCTTCTGGCAGCGTTTCCTTCCCGCAGCACAACTGCTACGCTTAGGCAGTGCCCAGCTTACGTTCCCCCTGAGTTGTTGAGCTACCCACTGTCTTCCCTGTTCTTCCGAGTGCACCGATATTGTATAGTATTATTTTCCTGTGGCCACAGTACACAGTGGTCTGTCCGCTGGTTGCTTCGGCGTCAGCCATTTTGTGTTCATCACTACCTTTTTGTAAGTCTTTATGTTTTGAACTGTTTCATGTCAATAAATGTGTGTTTGGTGAATCCTTGCATTTAAATCCTTTCATCCTTCCTCTCCTCCGTGCGCTATGGAAAAAAGTGCATGGGGCGTGTTTATGACAGAATGACCCAGCCAGTAAAAAGGATTTAGCGGGTTAACCCACACATCCTTTTTTTTCCCTCTTTTTTGTCATTTTTTGAACTGTGTTTTCATCCACCGGTTTTGCCCCACTATGCCTTCGGCGCACTGCTCCCATGCCGGCCGGAGGAGATTAGCGGCGAGGCATCCCACGGTGGAGGAAGAATGGGCGGCGACCTTCATCCAAGACTTCATGGATAAGATAAGATAAGATAAGATAAGCCTTTATTAGTCCCACAACGGGGAAATTCCAGGATTGCAACAGCACAGGGATAGCAACACTCAGAGCAACAATCAGAAGGCAAGAAAAAAAAAAAAACAAGCAAGCAAGAGCAGCTAATAAACATATGTACGTATTACTATAAAATATATATATATACACACACACACAGACACACAGTGCAGAGCATTGTAGCTGGATGGAATAAATATATGAATATATGAACACACAGTGCAGAGCATTGTAGCTAGATGGAATAAATATGTAAATATATAAACACCCACAGTACGGAGCATTGCAGCTAGGTGGAATAAATATGCAAGTATATAAACACACACAGTGCGGAGCAATGTAGCTAGATGGAATAATATGTAGATATATAAATATATAAACACCCACAGTACGGAGCATTGTAGCTAGATGGAATAAATATGCAAATATATAAACACACACAGTGCAGAGCATTGTTGCTAGATGGAATGAAACAGCATAACCGTCTACTTAGTTATCCTACATGGTATGATTATGTGCCCATACATATTCTCACCCTCCATAGCGACCGGTATGTTCCTAGTTGTATGCCGGAGAGGACCATTGTGTAAGTCTATTGCATCTTTTGCATTCAAAAAACTATTAGTTTGTTACGTCTTTTTGCTATCTCTGCGAGCAGCCCTGCTTAGGTTGTACAGTCTGACAGCCGTTGGTAGGAAGGACCTACGAAACCTCTCGGTTGTGCACCTGGGATGATGTAGTCTGCTGCTAAATGAGCTCCTCAGTGCATTCAGTATGTCCTGCATAGGGTGGAACTCGGACTCCAGCAGAGATGACAGTTTAGCCACCGTCCTTCTCTCTCCTATCTCCTCCATCGGATCAAGGCGCTGCCCCAGGACAGAGCTAGCTTTCTTAATCAGTTTGTTCAGTCTCTTCCTATCGGCTGCAGTAATGCCACTGCCCCAGCAGACCACTCCAAAAGTGATGGCTGATGCCACCACCGTGTCATAGAATGACTTCAGCAGCGCCCCTTGTACACCAAAAGACCTGAGTCTCCTCAGCAGGAACAGCCTGCGCTGTCCCTTCTTGTAGAGTGCATCAGTATTGTGTGACCAGTCTAGTTTATTGTTCAGATGAATACCCAGGTACTTATAGGATGTCACCATCTCGATGTCTGTTCCCTGTATATTTACTGGTACTGTGAGGGGCTGCCCATGCCTGCGGCAGTCCACCACCAGCTCCTTAGTTTTCCTCGCGTTGATCTGGAGGCAGTTCCGATGGCACCAGTCCACGAAGTCCTGGATAAGCCCTCTGTACTCAGCTTCATCTCCATTGGAGATGAGGCCAACGATCGCAGAGTCATCAGAGAACTTCTGTAGATGGCAGTGTGTTGTGTTGTGTGAGAAGTCCGCAGTATAAAGAGTGAACAGGAAGGGAGCCAGCACCGTTCCCTGGGGGGCCCCCGTGCTACTGATGATCGTGTCGGACACACAGTCCCGGGTTCTCACAAACTGAGGCCGGTTCGTGAGGTAGTCCAGGATCCATGATGACAGGTGCTGGTCCACCCCTGCGCGCAGCAGCTTGTCCTTCAGGATCATCGGTTGGATGGTGTTGAAAGCACTGGAGAAGTCAAAGAACATGATCCTCACCATATTCCCGGGCTTCTCCAGGTGGGACAGAGAACGGTGAAGGAGGAAGATCACCGCATCCTCCACCCCAATGCCATGCTGGTAGGCGAACTGGAGTGGATCCATCGCTGGTTCCACCAGGGGGCGGAGGTGAGCAAGGAGCAGTCTCTCCAGGGTCTTCATCAAGTGGGACGTCAAGGCCACCGGTCTGTAGCTGTTCAGGTCTTTGGGGTGGGAAGTTTTTGGTACAGGTACCACACAAGATGTTTTCCACAGCTGTGGTACCCTCCCCAGTTTCAGGCTCATGTTGAAGATATACGTCACAATCCCACACAGCTGGTCTGCACAGGACTTGAGGAGCTTTGCGCTGATGCCGTCCGGTCCCGGCGCCTTCCTCGCCTTGATCTTCCTCAGCTCCGTCCTCACCTGGGTCCTGGTCAGGGTCAGGATGGGGGGCTGTGTGTTGGGAGTGGGGGGGTGTTGGTAGAGTGGGGAGTGGGCAGCAGGACTTGATTTCTTTAGAGGCAGCAGTGGTTGTTGTGCAGTCAGGGGGGAGGGCGGTTGGTCAAATCTATTGAAAAACAGATTCAGGTTGTTCGCCCACTCCCTGCCCCCTGTGGCCTGGGGGGAGGTATTCTGGAGCCCCGAGATGGTTTTGAGGTTTCTCCAGACCCCGCTGATGTCGCTCTGTTGCAGCTTGTCCTCCATCTTCTTCCTGAAGCTGTCCTTGCCTTCTCTGATCTTTCTCCTCAGCTCCCTCTGTACGGACTTCAGCATCTCCCTGTTCCCCGACCTGAAGATCCTCTTCTTCTCTCTCAGAAGTGTTTTTATCTCAGGGTTGATCCAGGGTTTGTTGTTTGAGTGACGCCGTATGGTCTTGGTGGGAACGGATTTGTCCACACAGAAGCTGAGGTAGCCCGTGAAGGTGTGAATGAGGCCATCGATGTCCTCACCATGTGGATCGCAGAGCTGCTTCCAGGCGGTGGCTTCAAAACAGCCCTTTAGGGTGTCCATTGTCTCCTCAGACCATAACTCCACAGTGTGCATGGCCGGAGGTTGTCTGTGCACTAGGGGTTTGTACACCGGCCGGAGATGAACCAAGTTGTGATCCGATCTCCCGAGTGGGGGTAGTTGTGATGAGGTGTACGCCTCCTTAGTGTTTGCGTAGAATAAATCCAGTGTTTTATTGTCTCTAGTGTGGCATGTGACATACTGGGTGAACGTGGGTAGAATGGGAGACAGTGAAACATGGTTGAAATCGCCTGAGATGAGGAGAAGAGCATCTGGGTGTTCTGTCTGCAGCCTGCTGGTTACTGAATGGATGACGTCACGTGCTGTCCCAGCGTTCGCCGTCGGATTTGCATAAACAACAATGCAGATCACGTGTGAGTGTTCTCTCGGGAGATATGTAGGCCTCATGCTAACAGCTAGCAACTCAATGTCTTTGCTGCAGTGTCGTTGTTTAACAGTGATATGTCCCGGTCTGCACCAGTTGTTGTTAACATACATGATCACTCCACCGCCCCTAGCCTTGCCACTGTCTGGTGTTCGGTCAGCTCGTATCATGTGAAAACCCTCCAGCTCAATGTTAGCATCTGCTGCTAGTTCAGTTAGCCACGTCTCAGTAAACAAAAGGAGAGAGCACTCCCGGTATGTGCTATCATAACGGGAGATAGCCGCTAGCTCATCTAACTTTCCCAGTATCGACCGTACATTTCCCATGACAACAGATGGAAGGGAGGGTCTGTACCTTATATTTTTTGTCCTCCGCCTTACTCCAGCCCGGCAGCCGCGGCGTTTTCGCCTCAGTTCACTCGGTATGTCGAGTTTTTCCAATGGGACCGGGTGGCGGTTGAATGCTAGCAGCTGTTCTCTGCTGTATCGTATCCTGCTATAGACAGTGGCTCCGTCCACCGGCTCAGGAGACATTTAGGACGATCTGTGTGTCCGTGATATAAGTGGGGTGAAAAAAAAAAAAGACGGATCAAAAGAGAGAGGAAGGGAAAAAGACTCGGAATCGAGCCGCTGTTGCAAAAGGCAGCCGACTCGTGTGGCGCCGAGAGAAAAAAAAAAAAAAAAAATGAGGCCCATAAAGCCTGCGGACCCAAAGCGAAGTGGAGCAGCCTGGACACAGCGGAGGGAATTCTAGAAGTACGTCCTGGGCTCTGGGATTGCCCTCAATACGCAGATCTGATCGCTTCGGTCTACGCGCTCCAGCGCATGTTTCCTGGTGTGGGGAGAGCGGCGTTCCTTGCGGAGCCCAAGCGGGAACGCGCTCCATAGTCTGCAGCCGTTCCCTCCCCCGCTTTGCTGTCAGTGTCAGCCACCCATAGGCAGCCTCATCCCGCTAGGAGACGACGGGAGAAGCCCTCCTCTTCTGCAGCAGCCATCATTGCTTCAGCCGCCGAGAGGTCCGCTGGATTCACCCCGGCCATGCTACCACCTTTGTCAGGGAGTCAGCTCCTCCAATAATCTGCAGAGGGGTCCATGTCATCGCTGGCACGGAGAGGGATGAGTTTCTGCCCTTTGCAGCTGTGCAGGTCATCAACCGGGATGACAGGCAAGTATCTTTTCATTCTAAATAATTCATTAACACTGAACCTTGCCTGTATCCCGAGGGGGAGGCCCAGTATCAGCAGTCCACTGGGTTCTCTCCTCCAGCTGCAATAAATGATTGTTTTCTTCCCCTCTCCGTGTCTCCTTCCATTCCCCCTGAGGGCCTGCCGGACCAAGAACCAGGCCGCCAGACGATGGAGGAGTTTGAGGCCCTGGATGATCCTGCCCAGGAGCCCACACGGAGGCGTTCCCCCGCAACCACACCGACGGACGAGGAGTGAGCAAATCTGCTCGCCGTGCTTAACCGCCAGGTCAAGGAGAACGCCGAGAGAGGGAGGTCCATGGACACGCCTCACCGGCAGTGAGGGTCTCACCTCCTACGCCTGCTCAGTCCATGGATTCACCCTCAGATGAGGAGTGGGCTAATCTGCTCACCACAATCAACCGCCGCGTGGAAGAGGAGCGTCTGAGGACCAGGACTGCAACCACCATCATGCCTGCTGCAGGGACCGCTGCAGCAGAGCCACCTCCTGGACCTGACCCCAAGCCGTGGGGATACGGACTGTCACCGTCGACAGCGTCGAAGTCCTGGACGGCGGTGGAGCTCGAGCACAGGCAAGTTATCACTCCTGTAGTTCATTTATCAATGATTGAGAGATCTTGTCTGGCTCTTGGGGAGGAGAGCCAGGTGCGGCTCCCAGCTGCACCTGGACTCCCCTCACCGGGCTCTGCCACTGTCGGTGACCCTAACCTTTTCTCCTCTCCCATGCCTGTCGAGCCCCTCACTAGGGTCGCTGGAGAGGAGCTGCCATCACCGGGGTTGCCAAACGACGACAAGAGTTGGCGGTCCTAGAGGAGGTCGGCAGGGGCACAGCACCAGGCACAACAATGGAGGCTATGCACCCCAAATCGCCGGAGTCCTGGACAGCGGTAGAGCCCGAGTTCAGGCAAGTGTGCTCCATTATGTCAATTTGTCATTTATCTATGACACACTGCCTAACTAATGGCAAGGGGGACCCGGGGCAGCTCGTAGTAGCCCTCGGGGCCGCCTCGCCAGGCTCTGCCGCTGCCGGCGACCCTGACCTGGTCTCTTTTTCTCTCCCTCTGGGGTTGGAGTCCCCAGCCAGGGTCGCCGGAGAGCAGCTGATTTCACTAGAAGCCGCCGAGGATCAGGATCCAGTGCCAGGTGGCGTTAGGAGCACCACCTTCCTCACTAGGGAGGCCATCGCGGGAGCAATGAGACCCCCTTTGGGGGTCACCCTGGTGAAACAGTGCTCCAACCAGAGCCCATCATGGGTGCAGCCACGTTCCAGACCGGGAACGTCGTGAGTGTCGCTCTGGCCCGATCGGAGCCCACCGCGGGCATTGCAGAGTTGCCGCCGGAGGGCACCGAGGGTCTGGTCCTGCCGAGGGAGGACGTCACCGCTTCAGCCACTCCTGCCAAGGTCGTCAGGGCTCCCCCCATCAAGCGCCTCCTCCACCTGGTGTTTCTGCAGATCGGTCCTCTCACCGCGGGTGCAGCTTTGACCCAACCGGGGTCCGTCGTGGGTGCAGCTGAGCCTCAGCCAGAGGCCATCGGGGGTGCAGCGGAGCCGGCCCAGTTGGGGGCCATCGTGGGTGTAGCTGAGCCTCAGCCAGAGGCCATCGTGGGTGCAGCGGAGCCGGCCCAGTTGGGGGGCATTGTGGATGTAGCTGCATCTGAGCCAGAGGTCACCACAGGTGCAGTTAGGCTCCCGCTGGAGTCCATCGTGGGTGCAGCGGAGCCGACCCGGTCAGGGGCCACCGCGGGTGCCACTAGGACCACCCTGAGGACGCCGTGGAGGTTCTCTCTCCCTGGTCCAGTTGCTCACCAGTCAGCCTTCCGGTGGGCAGGCCGCCTCCTGCTTCTCCTCTTCAGTCCTGGTGGCTGAGCAACATTGGCCAGCTGCCAGAAGAACTGACTTCCCAGGTCAGGTGGCTCATGTTTTCCAGCAGGCCACCGGACTCCGTCCACTGGACCTTCTGCTGGGCCTGGGACTCTGGGCAGCCTCCTGAGCCCCAACGCCCGTGGACCTGGGGGGGTTAATTGTGGGCCCTGGGCGGGGTATTGTGTTCCCTGTTCCCTCCTTCCTGTTCCCCCTTCCACCCACCTGGGTTCGTGTTGTTGTTGTTGCAACTGTTGGGGGTGGGGGGGGGCTTCTTAATGTTACCCTTGGTGTCTGGGAATCCACCCCTTAGAGGGGGGGCTCTGTCATGAACCGAGCCGGCTTGGTTTTCCCCGGCTCGGCCCTGATCTCTCTGTGGGTTTTGGCTTCATTGTTTATGTGCTTTTTGTGTATTTCTTTTTCCATCATCTTAGCCACTGCCCGACCGGCAGCTGTTAGTCAGTCTCTGATCTTTTTCCCATGCTGCTGACAGTCTGTCGGTCCTACCACGCCCCTTCGCTCTCCATATTCCACCAGCTGTCCCAGCCCCGGTAATTATTGTACCCGCACCTCAGGTGTTTCCAATTTGCGTGGCCAGCGGCATTTAGATTTAAGCAGCTCGTTGCTAGACAAATGCTGCTGGGTCATTGAGTGAGTCACTCCTGCTCTCCACAGAGTGATCGTCACGTCAAGGGGGATAATTGTTTCAGCTCGACTGGATTGCTGGACTTTTTGGGACTACTCCAACCTGTGAGTAAACTGTTAGCGTTTCTTTGTGTGGTTTGCTGCTACGCTGTACCAGAGGCGTTTCTTCCCCTGCAGTATTCTGCTACGCTTCTGGCAGCGTTTCCTTCCCGCAGCACAACTGCTACGCTTAGGCAGTGCCCAGTTTGCGTTCCCCCTGAGTTGTTGAGCTACCCGCTGTCTTCCCTGTTCTTCCGAGCGCACCAATATTGTATAGTATTTTCCTGTGGCCACAATACACAGTGGTCTGCCCACTGGTTGCTTCGGCGTCAGCCATTTTGTGTACATCACTACCTTTTTGTAAGTCTTTATGTTTTGAACTGTTTCATGTCAATAAATGTGTGTTTGGTGAATCCTTGCATTTAAATCCTTTCATCCTTCCTCTCCTCCGTGCGCTATGGAAAAAAGCGCACAGGGCGAGTTTATGACATTTTTCTTGCCTGACATGTATAGGGAAAACAACTGTATTACAGTACTCCAGATGAGTCCTGACAAATGATTTGTACAGTGTGTTAAAAGTCTCTTTATCTAAGAATTCAAATGATCGTCTTATCAGTCCCACCTGCTGGTTGGCTTTATTCACTTGCTTCTCCACATGGATATCAAACTTGAGTTGATTGTCCATTCATACTCCCAGATCTTTCTCTTCCTTAGTTTCCTCTAGGGTAACTTCACCTAATCTATGCTTGTATTTGGCATTGTGCCTCCCAAGGTGCATCACTTAACATTTAGCGGCATTAAACTTAATTTGCCAGCGTTCGGCCCAGGCCTGCAGTTGTTCCAGATCCTCCTGAAGTGACTGTTGTTGATGGTCATTGTTAACAACAGAGAAGACTTTAGCGTTGTCTGCAAACAGAGCAATATAGTTATGCACAGCTCTCCGAATGTAGTTCACAAAGAGGACAAAAACGGGGCCTAATACACTGCCCTGGGGGACTCCTGACAATACATGTATCCAGCCGGATGCTGCCTCATGAACAATTATCCGTTGTTTCCTTTGTGTGAGAAAACTCCGGCTCCAGGTGAGGAACTTTATTGTAATTTCGGAGCCTTTAAGTTTGGGCAAGAGTCTCTCATGGGGCATGCTATCCAATGCCTTTGCAAAATTCAGGTAGACAACATCGACGGGCCAGTTTTCGTCAAGAATTCTTGTCCAAATATCCAAACAACTGAGAAGCTGGGTACTACAGGAGCGACCATTGACAAAGCCATGCTGACAATTATGTAATAGATGATTCTCATCTAAGTAAGTGACCATATGATCCCTAACAATGGCTTCCATAATCTTACAAGTCACACATGTAAGGCTTATTGGTCTATAATTCCCGGGGTCAGATCATTGGCCCTTCTTGTAAATCGGTGACACCTGAGCTTCTTTCCATCTCATGGGGATCACTCCCTCGTCTAATGACCTGTTCATGATGGTTGCAAGGGGACTAGAGATTACAGCACTCAACTCTGTCAACACCCTAAGATGCATTCCATTGGGCCCCAGTGACTTCCCAGGGTTAACATTATCAAGCCTTTTCCTGACGTCATCAGCCGATATGTGCAAATCGTCCAAATGACAACCAATATCTCAGTTGAGCTGGAAGTCTGGTATATTGGTAGCATCCTCCTCAGTAAAGACGCTAGTGAAGAAATTCTTAAATGCCTCAGCCTTTTCGATATCAGTTGTAGCTTTCCAATGTACTGACTCTAAGTCCGCTATACCAGTCTTGATCCTACGCTTACCATTGACATATTTATAATATTCACTGTGAATATTATACTGAAAAGCAATTCAAAAGTCAAGTGCAATTAGATGGTAAACTATCAATAATACACTTCAACAGCAGAAGTCTTAACAAAAACTTTCCACAGATTCAGGACTATTTAAAACAGCTAGACAGAAAATTTACAGCTATCACAGTCTCTGAAACTTGGCTTAATGAAGAGCAGGCTTCTCTGACAGCAAAAGAGGGATATCAGATGTTTTATATTAATAGATCTCAAAAAATGGGTGGTGGTGTTGCACTGTATATTGATGACCTGTATAGGTGTAAACTTGTAAATGGAATGTCCTTTGCACTACCAGGGATTCTGGAATATGTTACTGTTGAGATTGACCAAGATAAAACAAAAAATCTAATTATAAATTGTATGTATAGAATGCTGGGAACTTGCGTTGAGATATTCAGAGATAAATTAGTTGAGCTGTACAATAATATAACTAGTAAGAAAATGGTTGTAATCTGTGGAGATTTCAATATTGATTTACTAAATCAATTTCAACAAAATGTAATTACAGAGTTCATGAATTCTATGTACAGTATGAGTCTATATCCCACAATAACACATCCCAGTAGAATCACAGTTCACACTGCTACACTTATTGATAACTTGTTTGTTAATATTATTAAGAAAATAGAAAGTGGATTATTGATAAAAGACGTAAGTGACCATTTGCCAGTCTTTGCACTTATCCATGGCCACACAGGGGCCAATACAGAAAAAACTTTAAAATCTTTCAGATACAAATCACAAATTGCAATCAGTTCTTTTAAAGAAGACCTGCTGAAGCAAGACTGAACAAAAGTCTATGTATCAGATGTAAATAAAGCCTATGACACATTCATGAACATTGTAACCACTCTTTATGAAAAAAATTGTCCATTAGTAAAGAAAAAGCTTAAACAGAAATTTGTCAACAAGTCATGGTTAACCAGAGGATTACAAAAAGCGTGTAAAAAGAAAAATTCATTATATAAAGCTTTTCTAAAGAAAAGGACAAAAGAAGCAGAGCAGCGGTATAAAACATACAAAAATAAGTTAATATATACAGTGGGGGAAAAAAAGTATTTAGTCAGCCACCAATCGTGCAAGTTCTCCCACTTAAAAGATGAGAGAGGTCTCCAATTTTCATCACAGGTATACTTCAACTATGAGAGACAAAATGAGAAAAAAAAATCCAGAAAATCACATTGAAGGATTTTTAATGAATTAATTGGTAAATTCCTCAGTAAAATAAGTATTTGGTCACCTACAAACCAGCAAGATTTCTGGCTCTCACAGACCTGTAACTTCTTCTTTAAGAGGCTCCTCTGTCCTCCACTCGTTACCTGTATTAATGGCACCTGTTTGAACTCATTATCAGTATAAAAGACACCTGTCCACAACCTCAAACAGTCAGACTCCAAACTCCACTATGGCCAAGACCAAAGAGCTGTCAAAGGACACCAGAAACAAAATTGTAGACCTGCACCAGGCTGGGAAGACTGAATCTGCAATAGGTAAGCAGCTTGGTGTGAAGAAATCAACTGTGGGAGCAATTATTAGAAAATGGAAGACATACAAGACCACTGATAATCTCCCTCAATCTGGGGCTCCATGCAAGATCTCACCCCGTGGGGTCAAAATGATCACAAGAACGGTGAGCAAAAATCCCAGGACCACACGGGGGGACCTAGTAAACGACCTGCAGAGAGCTGGGACCAAAGTAACAAAGGCTACATCAGTAACACACTACGCCGCCAGGGACTCAAATCCTGCAGTGCCAGACGTGTCCCCCTGCTTAAGCCAGTACATGTCCAGGCCCGTCTGAAGTTTGCTAGAGAGCATTTGGATGATCCAGAAGAGGACTGGGAGAATGTCATATGGCCAGATGAAACCAAAATAGAACTTTTTGGTAAAAACTCAACTTGTCGTGTTTGGAGGAGAAAGAACACCATACCTACTGTGAAGCATGGGGGTGGAAACATTATACTTTGGGGCTGTTTTTCTGCAAAGGGACCAGGACGACTGAACCGTGTAAAGGAAAGAATGAATGGGGCCATGTATCGTGAGATTTTGAGTGAAAACCTCCTTCAATCAGCAAGGGCATTGAAGATGAAACGTGGCTGGGTCTTTCAGCATGACAATGATCCCAAACACACCGCCCGGACAATGAAGGAGTGGCTTCGTAAGAAGCATTTCAAGGTCCTGGAGTGGCCTAGCCAGTCTCCAGATCTCAACCCCATAGAAAATCTTTGGAGGGAGTTGAAAGTCCATTTTGCCCAGCGACAGCCCCAAAACATCACTGCTCTAGAGGAGATCTGCATGGAGGAATGGGCCAAAATACCAGCAACAGTGTGTGAAAACCTTGTGAAAACTTACAGAAAACGTTTGACCTCCGTCATTGCCAACAAAGGGTATATAACAAAGTATTGAGATGAACTTTTGTTATTGACCAAATACTTATTTTACCAAGGAATTTACCAATTAATTCATTAAAAATCCTTCAGTGTGATTTTCTGGATTTTTTTTTTTCTCATTTTGTCTCTCATAGTTGAGGTATACCTATGATGAAAATTGGAGACCTCTCTCATCTTTTAAGTGGGAGAACTTGCACAATTGGTGGCTGACTAAATACTTTTTTCCCCCACTGTATAATGAGATGTAGTAAAAGAGACTATTACAGTAAAGAACTGGAGAAAAACAGAGATAATACTAAAAATACATGGACAATATTCTTGGAAATAAAAACAGAAATACAAGCTACCCAACCAATCTTTAAAAAAAAAACAACAAAAAAACAACTCAGAGTGTGAATGCAGTCTCACCTGCAGATGAATTTAATAATTTTTTTGTTAACATTGGTCCTAATTTGGCTCAAAAAATACCCATTACGGCATCTACAGGTGATACAATAAGCAAAAACATTGCTATAAAAGACTCCATCTTCATAAAGAACACAGATGAGAAAGTGGTCATTGAAATTGTTAAATCGTTTAAAAGTAAAACATCTATGGATTGTGATGGTATTGGCATGTTTTTAGTCAAAACTATCATTGAATGCTTAGTGAAGCCACCGACGTATATCTGTAACTTGTCTCTCCAAACAGGTATATTTCCTAATGCAATGAAAATAGCTAAAGTAATTCCGATATACAAGACGGGTGACAGAGGGGAATTTTCAAACTATAGACCTATTTCACTATTGCTGCAATTTTCCAAGATACTTGAAAAAATATTCTGTGAGAGAATTGACAACTTCATAATGAAGAATAATTTATTGTGTGAGCAGCAATATGGGTTCAGACACAAGAGGACAACTGCATTTGCTCTAATGGAATTTATAGAAAAAATATCAACTGCCGCTGAAAATAAAGAGTATTCAGTTGGGGTATTCCTGGATCTTCAAAAAGCATTTGATACAGTGGATCATAATTTATTATTAAAGAAACTACAAAATTATGGTATTGGGGGGTAGCACTGTCCTGATTTTGTAGTTACTTAAAGAACAGATATCAGTATGCATGTGTTGGTAACAAAAACTCACAGTTACTGAAGGTTATTTGTGGAGTCCCACAGGGTTCAGTTTTGGGGCCATTGTTATTCAATATGTATATAAATGATATATGTAAAGTTTCAGAAAAAATGGATATAATACTGTTTGCAGATGGCACTAATTTATTATGCAGTGGAAGCAATTTGGAGCAACTTTTGGATACACTCGGAAAGGAATTAGGAAAGCTTAAACTGTGGTTTGATTCAAACAAATTAACGCTCAATTTAAATAAGACAAAATTTATAATTTTTAACAACCATCACAACAACTTAGTATCTAACCTCAGTGTAAATGGTGTAGAGATTGAAAAGGTGTCCGAAATTAAATTTCTTGGAGTAATAATTGATAATAAACTGTGTTGGAAGTCACATATTAATTATATTAAAGGTAAAATATCCAAATCAATTGCAATACTACACAGAGTAAAATATTTGCTGAATCAACCCACACTATATACTTTGTATCATTCATTAATACTCCCATACATGACATATTGTACTGAAGTACGGGGAAATACATATAAAATAAACATATATCCAATCTTTATGCTTCAGAAGAGAGCTATTAGAATAATAAATAAAGCTGCTTACAGGGAACAAACAAACCCACTTTTTCTTAAATTAAAAGCTCTCAAGTTGAAAGATCTGGTTGACTTTAAAACTGTAGTAATAATGTTTAAAGTGAAGAATCTATCACTGCCCGCAAATATCCAAAAGTTGTTCCAAATAAGGGAGAAACAATATCATTTCAGAGGAACATGTATATTTCAAAAACCTTCAGTGAGAACTACCACCAAGCAACACTGTGTCTCAGTGCAAGGAGTCAGATTGTGGAACGATTTTGGACCTGAATTAAAATCATGTACAACGCTTGGATAATTTAAACAAAAACTAAAGGAAGAAATAAGATAAGATAAGATAAGATAAACTTTATTGTCCCTCAAGTTGGAAATTTGTCTTGGGCTTGTCACCCGTGCTGCAACCACACAATCCACACATACACAATGGATGTAAATACTCCAAACATATATACAAGATGACATGTAAAATCACATAAGAGTTATCATATTCAGTCTGTGTTGTGCTGTTGCTTAGTTTTTTTTTTTTGTCACATTTTGTCTTAGCTTTGTTCTGAATTGTAATCACTCTTGTTTTGTTTTTCTTTTGAATTCTTGGATGGAATATGGGTGGGCAATATAAGCTGCGGCTTCAGCCATCACCCATTTCGGATAACTTATGTTGAACTGTATAATCAGAGGAGTTATTGTTTAATTTGACCTTGTAAGATTTTTTTCCCCTTTGTTATATTATTCTGTTCCTTTCTTTTAATCTTTACTTTTAATCTATCCAAAATAAAGATTCATTCATCCGTTCATTTATAAAAAGCTTTAGGGTTGCTCTTAGATTCCTTTGCTATGTTCCTCTCGAAATTTCGTTTTGCTTTCCTGCATTCCCACTTGGCCTGATTCTTTGCCCTTGCATACAGAAGGAAGTCTCATTCCTCCAGTGTATTTGTGTACCTCTTATAAACTTCTGTCTTCATTTTAACCTTCCTCAATGCATTGGCATTCATCCAAAGTGGTCTGCCAGGTTTGTTATAATTGGCTATCTTGAGAGGTATAAACTCCTTAATCCCTTCAATCATTTTTTCTTCAAAAAGAGTCCAGTTATCCTCACAACTTAATCCATTCAAGTTGTCTTCCCATGAATACTCCACCATCATATGTCTAAATTTCTCAAAATCACCTTTGTCATAGAGGGGTTTCTTTGTGGATGATTTAATCCTCAAGTAACAACGTAATTGAAAAATAATACATAAATGATGGCTCTTCCCGAGTGGAGCATCAATCGTCAAATCTTCGATCATTCTCTCCTCATTAGTAAAGATTAAATCAATCAGAGTAGGTCTCTGATCACCTCTTCTGTGTGTAAAATCACATACATGCTGAGTAAAAAAAAAACAGTGTCTAATGCACTCACGCAGTTGGAAGCCAACACTAACAGTATTATCTGGTGAAATATCATTAATCCAGTTAATTAATTTATTTATTTAGCGAATGCAAAGTCCTTAAGCCAAGCAGTTGCCTCCTGGTTTGCTGTATGGAGGGTGTGTAATCCTCCTTCCAGTCTTTGGAGCGGGCAAGCCTCTATGATGTGTTCCATAGTTTGCTCCTCTCCTACCAGCAGACTAAATTCGAAGAGACGACGCCTCTGTGCCAAGTCAAAGAAGAATCCTAGTCACAGTCCTAAAGCCGAAAGCAAACAGCCCCAAGAGCACTTTGTGGTAGGATCTGCCCTTCGCATATCCAGTTAATATCTGGGCAGTTCAAATCCACGCAAATAAGTATGTGGCTGTTTTCCCTTCTATTGCTAATGTTCCTTGAATAATTAAAAAAGTTTGACATTATTCACCAAATCACTATTAGGGGATCTGTAAATACAACCAATTAAAAGTTTATCATTCCCCTCCAACTCCACTTTAATCCAGCAGCTCTCGTCAAAGGTGTCGGCAACACTATCTGCTGGTGAGGCCTTTATTTTGTGTGACACATAGATCATCACCCCATGCTTCCCATCTACTATATTACTATAGATGTCATATCCCTCCACCTGGAACTCAGATTCTTCTGCTTGAAGATGTGAATGCTTTGGTAAACCTCAGTAACACAAGCAACATCTGGTGGATAATGTACAAGTGAAGCAACAAACTCAGACCTTTTATTCAGCAGACTATCAGCGTTTGTGTAAAAGCAAGTAATATTGTGGTTTACTAAGTCTCTTCTTCCTCCCTTCTTGGTCGTCCTTTGACCACCCTACCCTTCCGTATCACCCACGTAGTGCTGGTCTCTCCTGCATCCTGAGACTCCTTTGTCCTTCTTTTCTGCGCCTCCAGGAGCTTTTTCATCGTCCTTTGCTCTAAAGGGGTCAGGTCTCTATTAATATATACATCCTTGTACATGGGAACCTTCTGAAGGCTTGATGCAGCTTTAAGAATTGTATATTGGTCTGCTTTCGAGGCTGTAGTAATTCTTAGAGGCCGAGGAGAATCTCCCTTACCAAGTCTCACAATTCCTGAGACAGGCACTTTAACTTTATTCTTGTCAAGCATCACCCTAATGGAATCTAGGTCATCCTTCCTTCTGCCCTCAACATCAGCCACTTGACTTTTGGGTAAATTAAAGATCATCAGATTAAATTTCCTGTTCTCCCTATCTCTCATTTCTTCCAGCAGACTTTCCACATTTGCACATTGAGTGATAAATGTAGTGTTGTTATTAGGACTCTTTATAGTGTGACACGGGTGGTGACGTCACCCGGAGTATAAGAGGGCTGGGTGGCAGAGGGGCGGTCTTTTTGACCACCTTTCTGCCTAGCGGGAGCGTCTGTTAGTAATACTGCGAGTCATATTATAAAGTCCTGTTCAGTTCACCACTCGCCTCATTATTGTGCCACGTTTTAAGGACATAACATTTGGTGACGAGGATGAAGTATGGATGGGGGTGTGTTGTCTTTTTGGCCGTTTTTGGAGAGTCCGGGGGAGCCTCCGGTGCCTTGGACGAGGCGTTTCAGAACTATCTGGTGGCACTAAACATAGGCAAACCGAAGAAGGTATGAGCAACGGCAATTTTGGTCCATAATTTGGATATGGAAGAACAACGTATCCTTTCTACTTTGGGAGCTAGCGATAGCTTTGATGACGTGGTTGAGAGAATGGCATGACATTTCCACGTGCCTACAAACATCATCGTCAGGAGGATCCAGTTTCGGCAGCGCCTCCAGCAGGCCGGCGAGTCGGTGCAGCACTATGTTGCTGACCTACGGCAGCTGGCTGGGGACTGCCAGTTTGGGGAGTTGGAGGAAGAAATAGTCCGCAACCAGCTGGCGGAGCACACGCTGTGTTCGTCAGCTCATTCGAGATTGCTTACACACTCCGGCGAATTAACTTTAGCCATGGCTGTGGAGATAGCCCAGCAGTGTGAAGTGGTGGACAAGTTATCACATGACCTTGGTGAGAAAGCTATGCTACACCGCCATGACTCACAATCGATGACGCAGACTGTGGATCCGGACAGCGAAGACAGCAAGCAAGAGGAATGCGCTGCAGAATCAGAATCAGAATGAACTTTATTGCCAAGCATGTTAAAAACATACGAGGAATTTGACTTGACATTAGGCGCGCTCAATAAGCGCTTCCTAATGACACGGCAGCCATGCAAGGCGCCTCATCAAACAGCGGGGGGTAAAGAGGGGGAGGGGGAGGGGATGACACATTGGCCAGAGAGAAAAAAAACCATAGTTATCAGAATATCGCTCGAGTGAGCAAGATTATGATCACAAGAAAAAAAAAACCTCAATGCACACTTAGCAGACAAGTTACAATACACACGTTGACAAAGCGCAAAAGAGAGAGACCAGTGTGTGTATCAGTCATGTGATTTCAGTATGAATGCAGTGTGAATGTATCAGTTGCTGGTGCACAACAAAGGACATCTCCTAGGCAACGGCTGGATGTTATGTTCATGTATTCTAAACATAGATAAGCATGTCCACAGAGTCCATCTCTCTTCAGTGCATGCCAGATGGTAAAGTTCCATATTAGACACATGATCACGCTGTCCTTGAAGAGTTCAGGTTGCTGCACAACAGCAAATGTTTGTTAATTGTTTGGGTTAAGAGAAGCCAAACTCCCTTCTGCTTATCTTTTCTCCTGGAGGAAGGACGCTGAATCAAGGCCTGATAAGCTGCAGCTGTAAAGATGAGGTCCGCCCCAAGATCACCCAAATGTTCAGGTTGTGGGTCCACTAAACACCGGTACAAGGCTAGAGAGTGTCCGGCAAGAGGTCAATGCTGTGGCAAGTGTGGACTCCTGCATCACATTGCCAGGGCCTGTAATAGGTTTGAGTGAGGGGAACGGCGATGTAAAGCGGACACCCCTGCTCCAACTCCCATGGTTATCCACACCATTTCCCCGGACACCGACAGCCGTATGTATTGTGCGGTGGAACTGGATGGAGTGGAGGTACCATTGTTGGCTGACACGGGCGCAGTGAGGTCGGTATTGAATTGGCCAACCATGAGGAGTTTCTTCCCATATCATCAGCTGAGAGGTCATTTAGAGCCATTGTGCGGCTATGGAGGACGGAGGCTGCCCATCATGGGTTTGGTGGAGCTGACGGCCCGTTAGAAATCATTGGTGGCCATTAACCTGAAGTTTATTGTGACTGGCGGTGGCGAGAATGTGATGGGCTGCGACCTCTTCTATGGACTGGGGTTTTCCATCAGCGGCGTTGAGGAGTGGTCGGGCTGTGGTTTATGGAACTGACCGATGCCAGCGGTGATTGATGATGCAATATGGGACAAACCTTGGCCTAGTAATCTGGAAAGCGAACAGGACCAACCCCATCCAGGGCCATCGTGGGAGGGTTCCAGCACCAGAGCCCAAGTTGCCCTAGCTGAGTAAACTTGGTGGCGCTGTGGAATTCCCGTGATGGTGGATGGAGCCGATTGGCTGACTCATTCTGCTTCTGGAGTTCGGCTGGGAGGTACCGAGAAGCAGGGGGTCAAAATGGCTTTCTAAAATGAAAACGAGCGGGGCAGGATCAGCTGGCACGGTTAAACGACGGGCCACACAGGAACACTGGAAGCCAAGCAGGGCTCGGAACCAGCAAGGCTTACACACATGGTTTGATCATCACCAAACCATCTTTATATTTTGCTGATTTCTGAGGTGATAAATTCAAAAGTTTCTCTAAATTCTCACCAGAGCATAGAATACTTGTGTCATCAGCAAATAATTTAAAATAAATCAGACACTTTACATATGTCATTAATATACATATTAAATAATTGTAGCCTCAACATTGAGCCCTGGGGGACACTACACCCAATGGCCAAACATTCAGACTTACACTCTCACATCTTCACAAATTGTTTACAGTTTGTTGAATAACTTCTCTGTTTTTGTATCTGTGTCATCACAATCAGTTGTTTTGTTTTATTTTAAAGTGACACTCCAGCAAAAATCAAGGTTTTTTTCTGTTGTTAACATGTCTGTAACATGTTTTTTGTGACTTCCAAGACATATCAAGAGTAAAATGTCACCACAGTCCCAAGTCTATGTTTTTCTGCTGTGAATTTCCAGATTAGTAACGCCCCCCCTCAAACGGGCAAGTTTGGACAGACTGTTTCTAGCCATGTCAGTATTCCTGCTAAACCTGGTTGGTTATAACATTAACCAATCAGACGGATACTCTTGGCTACCTCTGGGGAAGAGGGAGGAGCTGAGGAGCAGCAGGATTGAGGGGGATGAAAGCTCAGTTTTTCATAGCAAAGTAATGGAGGAAGAGGGAGGAGGTGAGGTAGGCCTCGGGGGACCTGGCTTGAATGTGGCTTGGCAGTGGGGCGCCGCGTTCGGCGAAACCACTTTCAGAGAAATGTATCGCTTTTTACTTTTGAAGATATAGGCAAAACTTTAACGTCCGGAAGTGTCATGAACAGACTAGCAGCCCACCCACCAGGAGTCGCAGCGACCAATCATGTACAAGCCCTGCCGGTTGCTAATTAGAATATTCCTAGATTGTGCATACTTAAGTAGGTGCAAAATTTAAAATCTCTTTCCAAGCAATTCTAAGGCAATGAAAGTTTTTTGTGGGTAAAAAGCCACAATATACTATTTTGGGCAATACATACTGTATTTGTTTTTGAGGTGGTTTTAGAGCCGCCGGAGTGCATCTTTAACATTTAACAATATCACTAATTCTTTTTTTAGTTTTAATAATGATTTAACTTTTCTTTCTGTTAAATCATTGTCATTATTATCTGTGGATGCAACTGTATCAGGGATTTTTTTAGCCAAGTTTTCCCCCAAACTTCTAAAATATCTGTTAAACTTGCTGACAGTTCCATTCATTTAATATTGTTATTTGCAATAAATATTGAGGCTAATTAACCTGTCTAGTTGACTTTGATTATGCTTTCTAATATACTGCATGTACCTTTAATATTATTTTTACTGTTTTCTGATATTTTACTGTCATATTCCTTCTTACAAATACCCATAATTTATTTGTATATTCTGGTTATTTTCTGCTTCTTTAGTTCTACATTGGATAAATTCTCTCTATAATATACTTTTCTGGTTGGAGACATTTTGTAATCCTTTAGACATCCACTGATTATCATAGTATCTATGATTTCTGTTATTTGATATGTACATTACTGCATAAAAAATGTCCAATCATTCAGAATTCATCATAAGCTTTATTGTCTTTTGCATTATTGATTCCCAGTCAGCTGGTCTGGGAATGTCTTGGTATCCTCTCTGAAGAGCTGGGGCAGGTGGCTGGGCAGAGGGAAGTCTGGCCTTCTCTGCTTGAACTGCTGCCTCCACGACCCACATCTCTGGAAAAGCAGTAGAAGATGGATGGATGGATGGATTCCCAGTCATATTGTATTAAATTCTTTTTAATTCATCTATTGCCCTTTCTGTTTTAATCTCTTTATACTGTCATTGAAATTTATCCGTCTTCATTGTGGTGAGAACCAACATAGAGACAAATGCACCAAAACTGCATTTTCATGGGTTTATTGTCTCTCCAAGCAGTGATGAGAGAAAACTAAAACACTTAACAACTCAACTGTTTTTATTACAAACAGATTTGGCTTCCTATTTGCAAAATAACCTAGATAGTCACAGACAAATTGGAGTCTCAGAATGATAACTTCACACTCATCTGTCCTGTACAGATAAGTTTTCCTTGAACATCACAAGATTCTTATACTGCAAGTCTACAGACAAAGATGAGGCATGGAATATGGACTGAACAGAACGTAAGCATTAAATAATGGAAATTCAGTCACTTCCAACCTTGTTTTTTATTTATTTAGCGAATGCAAAGTCCTTAAGCCAAGCAGTTGCCTCCTTTTTTGCTGTATGGAGGGTGTGTAATCCTCCTTCCAGTCTTTGGAGCGGGCAAGCCTCTATGATGTGTTCCATAGTTTGCTCCTCTCCACATGCGCACAGTGGGCTAGGGCTACTGCCCCATCTGTGATCAGCGTTCTTGTCGCGCCCTCCGCCAGTACCCGGGCTTGCCTGGGGAAGCTAATGATCCTACCAGCAGACTAAATTCGAAGAGACGACGCCTCTGTGCCAAGTCAAAGAAGAATCCTAGTCACAGTCCTAAAGCCGAAAGCAAACTTCCAACCTTGTGGTAATACATGAATCGCATAAATCACAATAAAGACATCGGACATGTCAATCCACTTAGATTCAAGACATGCACATCATCATCATTAGTGTTGTTAGCATTGCTACGTTTATTGAAAATAAGCATTCCTGCATTTATTGCAAATCAAAGAATGAGGGAAGTTCAGATATGCCAAACGCTCACACCCCAGCTGAGTTATACCAAAACAAGACAAAAATTTCTCCCTTCTAGCTTGATGTTCAACACAATAGAAAAGGGAGAGAAGAGTTCACACACAGAGCTTGCCATAGGAGAGACCCCCCCTAGAGTCACTACTTACAGTAGCTGTGTATCCTAGGGTCACAGAAACTGAGATAGGTGCCACCTCAATACACCACATACTGGAAGAGAATTAACTTATGTCAAGAGAAAAGGCTCAAATAAAATAAAAGGCATACATAAAAGGCAGTTCAGTGTCTTTTTTCCTTTGTTCATCAGTTCACAATACACTTTTCCTGTTTATTTATTATTTTATTATTTTTTCCATTTACATGTTCAAAATAAAGTATTAAATCAATTAATGAGCCACTAAAATACACAAAAGTAGGAAATGGCATCTACTACATTCAATTTTTATGGTGGGGAGGACCCTCCAGACACTGACAACAATAGTTGTCAGTTGTTGTTGACAATCAGTTGTTGACAAACAACTACTGACAGCATCATAAAAAATGCTCATGATGCCCATGGATTCAGCACATTAAAGATTAGAGGTATGAGGGTCAAAAGAACAGTGAATAAGCAGATGATCTGATGATAGACTTTCTTACCAAACTGATTCATATTTACACTGAAGCTTCAGCAATTAAAAGAAAATTTCATTCACATGAAAGAGACTTAATCCTGAAAATAAAGATCTGCAGACATTACTGGACTACAGCACCTCAAAGGTGACTTCTCATGTGACCAATTAAAACAATGAGTGAAGCATTTCCTGCATATTTTACAAGACTAGGTCTTCTCACTGTTTTATTTATTTGCATCACATTTCATTACAAGTGCAATGGGCCCCAACCAGGGGTCTATGGTTACACTTTAAATCAAAAAGCTTTGTATCCGAGGGCTCTCTTCAAGATAGAGACTGTTCCTCTGATTGCTGAGATCTGTATTTCGCAGATGCTCGGGCAGCCGGGGATCGCCTGTAGGTATTTTTTCAGGTTCTTCTTCATCATCCCAGTTTCTCCCACCACCACAGGTATAATATCTGCTTCCTGCAGTTTCCAGGTGCTCCTTAGGTCATTTTTGAGGTCTTGATAGTTTATTTTTTCTCTTTCTGCCATATTGAGGCTGTAGTCATTTGGTATGGTTACATCTATTAACTTGGCAGTTTTGTCCTTTTTGTTCAAGATAACAATGTCCAGTTTTATTGCTCCTCCTTCTATGTGTCTTCCAGTTGGGATTTCCTTGTCATAAAAGATGGTTATATCTCCGTTGGAGCTGACTGGCCCTTTTACTTCTATTTTAAATTCTTTTTTTTTGGTGGGGGGGGGAATGAAATGAAATTGAATTTTTTTTTGAAGAATTTTTTGAAGAATTTTTTTTTCTTTTCATCTTCAAAAAAATGAACGAAATTCTTTGCATATTTTCCAGTGTACACTACCATTCAAAAGTTTGGGGTCACTTAGAAATTTCCTTATTTTTGAAAGAAAAGCACTTTTTTTCAATGAAGATAACTTTAAACTAATCAGAAATACACTCTATACATTGCTAATGTGGTAAATGACTATTCTAGCTGCAAATGTCTGGTTTTTGGTGCAATATCTACATAGGTGTATAGAGGCCCATTTCCAGCAACTATCACTCCAGTGTTCTAATGGTACAATGTGTTTGCTCATTGCATCAGAAGGCTAATGGATGATTAGAAAACCCTTGTGCAATCATGTTAGGTCTGCAATGCTGTAATTGCTGCAAATGGAGGATTCTTTGACGAAAGCAAAGTCTGAAGGAAAAAATTATTATTTCAAATACAAATCATTATTTCTAACCTTGTCAATGTCTTGACTATATTTCCTATTCATTTTACAACTCATGGTGGTAAATAAGTGTGACTTTTCATGGAAAACACAAAATAATTGTCTGGGTGACCCCAAACTTTTGAATGGTAGTGTATGTACCGGCGGATCTTGATGTGGCAAGCAGTGTAGTGTCCATGGGCCATTAGGATCTGGCAGCCGGAGAGTAGGTGCTTTGCACTCTCCACCGCTGCATGACAAAATTGACATTTGTCACTCTGTGACAGTCCTGCCATTTTTTTAAAGCCATTAGTCAGAAGTCCCTGGTCTTGTGCTCCAACCACGTCTCTCCTCGTCGTACCCCAGATCTCTGTTCCTGATCCAGCACAATGTCTCTTCCCTATCAATATAATCCCTACTGAGTTCCTCCTGAAAGCGCCCTGCTCGCTTATGCTGTTTCCATCTCTCTTTTCTTTCCTCCTGTGTCCTTTTGCTGTATTTTTCCCATGTCCTTCTAGCTATTTTTGTTGCTGGGTTTTGTTGGCTGGCTTTTATGTTGTCGAATAGGTCTCCTGCAAAGGCCTCAGCTTGTTTAGTTATGGATGTGAAGTGACAGGGTTTCATGGTGTTGGGTGACTTTTTCCAATGTCTCGTCATGTGAGCTTTTTAGGTATTGACCAATGCTTTATTATTGTTGCCCTGTAGGCCTGGTTTATTTCAATTAGGCCCAGCCCTCCCTCTTTCCGGGGTATACAGTGGGGTGAAAAAGAATTTAGGCAGCCACCAATTGTGCAAGTTCTCCCACTTAAAAGATGAGAGAGGTCTCGAATTTTCATCATAGTTATACCTCAACTATGAGAGACAAAATAAGAAAAAAAAAAATCCAGAAAATCACATTGAAGGATTTTTAATTAATTAATTGGTAAATTCCTTGGTAAAATAAGTATTTGGTCAATAACAAAAGTTCATCTCAATACTTTGTTATATAACCTTTATTGGCAATGACAGAGGTCAAACGTTTTCTGTAAGTTTTCACAAGGTTTTCACACACTGTTGCTGGTATTTTGGCCCATTCCTCCATGCAGCTCTCCTCTAGAGCAGTGATGTTTTGGGGCTGTCGCTGGGCAACACAGACTTTCAACTCCCTCCAAAGATTTTCTATGGGGTTGAGATCTGGAGACTGGCTAGGCCACTCCAGGACCTTGACATGCTTCTTACGAAGCCACTCCTTCGTTGCCCGGGAGATGTGTTTGGGATCATTGTCATGCTGAAAGACATAGCCACGTTTCATCTTCAATGCCCTTGCTGGTGGAAGGAGGTTTTCACTCATAATCTCACAATACATGGCCCCATTCATTCTTTCCTTTACACGGATCAGTCGTCCTGGTCCCTTTGCAGAAAAACAGCCCCAAAGTATGATGTTTCCACCCCCATGCTTCACAGTAGGTATGGTGTTCTTTCTCCTCCAAACACGACAAGTTGAGTTTTTACAATAAAGTTCTATTTTGGTTTCATCTGACCATATGACATTCTCCCAATCCTCTTCTGGATCATCCAAATGCTCTCTAGCAAACTTCAGACGGGCCTGGACATGTACTGGCTTAAGCAGGGGGACACGTCTGGCACTGCAGGATTTGAGTCCCTGGCGGCGTAGTGTGTTTCTGATGTAGCCTTTGTTACTTTGGTCCCAGCTCTCTGCAGGTCATTCACTAGGTCCCCAAATGTGGTTCTGGGATTTTTGCTCACCATTCTCATGATAATTTTGACCCCATAGGGTGAGATCTTGCGTGGAGTCCCAGATTGAGGGAGATTATCAGTGGTCTTGTATGACTTCCATTTTCTAATAATTGCTCCCACAGTTGATTTCTTCACACCAAGCTGCTTACCTATTGCAGATTCAGTCTTCCCAGCCTGGTGCAGGTCTACAATTTTGTTTCTGGTGTCCTTTGACAGCTCTTTGGTCTTGGCCATAGTGGAGTTTGGAGTCTGACTGTTTGAGGTTGTGGACAGGTGTCTTTTATACTGATAACGAGTTCAAACAGGTCCCATTAATACAGGTAACGAGTGGAGGACAGAGGAGCCTCTTAAAGAAGAAGTTACAGGTCTGTGAGAGCCAGAAATCTTGCTTGTTTGTAGGTGACTAAATACTTATTTTACTGAGGAATTTACCAATTAATTCATTAAAAATCCTTCAATGCGATTTTCTGGATTTTTTTTTTTTTCTCATTTTGTCTCTCATAGTTGAGGTATACCTATGATGAAAATTGGAGACCTCTCTCATCTTTTAAGTGGGAGAACTTGCACAATTGGTGGCTGACTAAATACTTTTTTGCCCCACTGTATATATCCTATCTAAGCATTGATTTTTATTTGTTACCTTGTGCAGGGTCAGGGTCTTCCTGGTCCTAACATCCAGCTTGTCCAGTTCCCCCTGTGGCCAGTCTATCACCCCAAATCCATAAGTGACAACTGGTACTGCCAACTGGTTTATCGCAGTGGTCTTATTTTTAGGTGATAAGTTTAATTTACAGATTTTCTTTAGAGGATGATGGTATCCTTTTTTTGATTATTTACCTCAATTTTCTGTGTTCAATAGTTGTGTTTTCCTCTATGCCCAGATATTTATATACTGATTCATCTGCCAGTTCATTGATGTGCTTACTGTCATCTATCTGGATGTTCTCTGATGCTGTTTTCTTTCCTTTTTTATTGAACATTTTGTGCATTTGTCAAGTCCAAATTCCATGCAGATGTCCTTTGAGAACATGTGAACAGTATTGACAAGTTGATTTAGTTTCTGTTCAGATTCTGCATAGAGCTCGAGGTCGTCCATGTAGAGCAGATGATTCACTCTCTTGTTCCCTTTTCTTGTTCTACCTTTGCTTAAATCATACCCGATATCAAGATCTGATAGGATTTTGCTCAGTGGGTTGATACACAGACAGAAGAGCAATGGCGAGAGGCTGTCCCCCTGGAATATTCCTTGTTGAATCCTGATGTCTGGGATTGTCATTTACCCTTCTTTATGGTTAAGTGTAATTGTGGTTTTCCACTGAGCCATCTGGACCTCCAGAAAAGTTTTAACTTCTGGGTTGATGTTATACAGCTCCAGACAGTGTGTTATCTAGGAATGGGGGACGCTGTCGAATGCCTTTTTGTAGTCTATCCACGCCATGCTTAAGTTTCTCTCACGCCTCTTGCAGTCTGCCAGGATGGTTTTGTTGATGAGCAGTTGTTCTTTGGCTCCCAGCTTATTTCTTATACAGCCTTTTTGCTGTGGTTGCAAGTAGTTTCCTATACCCAGATGGTCATAGATCACCTCAGTAATGAGTCCTGTCATCCATTTGTATGTGGTCGGGATGCAACAGATGGGTCTGTATTTATTAACTTGTTGAGTTTCAGGGCTCTTGGGCAGGAGTATGGTACTTCCATATGTGAGCCAATCTGGTGCTTCTTCTTCTCCCCTAACAAGTCGGCTGAATGCCTCTGCATAGTGTTTGTGCAGTAATGTCATCTTTTTGAGGCAGAGGTTTGGTATTTTATCTATTCCAGGGGATTTGAAGTTGAGATATTTCCTGATTTTTTCTTTAGCAGTTTCTTCTGTGATTTTTAATGAGGGCATCTGTCGTTTTCCTTTATTTTTATCTGCAATAGTTTGAATCCAATTATTACTTTTATGTTGTACTGGGTCCTCAAATAGGTTTCTCCAGAATGTTTGCAGCTCTGTTTTTTCAGGCAGTACCTCTACTTCTATGGTTTCTTCTGCAAGCCTCCTGTAGACTGGTTTTGGGTTTTCTGCAAATAATTTACTTATCAGTTTTGAGTTCTCCCTCCTTTGCCTGTTTCTAATTTGGGCTGCTAGGGCCTTGACTTGCGCCTGGTGCTCTGCTGTTTTTCCTATAATTTGCTTTTTCCTAATGTTATATTTCTTTTGGATTCTGTTGTTTCCTATATCCAGATGTTCATAGATGGCCTCAGTAATGAGTCCTGTCAGCCATTTGTATGTAGTGGGGAGGCAGCAGATGGGTCTGTATTAATTGACTTGTTGGGTTTCAGGACTCTTGGGCAGGAGTATGGTATGTGAGCCACTCTGGTGCTTCTTCTTCTCCCCTAACAAGTCGGCTAAATGCCTCTGTATGGTGTTTGTGCAGTGTTGTCATCTTTTTGAGCCAGAAGTAATGCTACACTACCGTTCAAAAGTTTGGGGTCACTTAGAAATTTCCTTATTTTTGAAAGAAAAGCACTTTTTTTCAATGAAGATAACTTTAAACTAATCAGAAATACACTCTATACATTGCTAATGTGGTAAATGACTATTCTAGCTGCAAATGTCTGGTTTTTGGTGCAATATCTACATAGGTGTATAGAGGCCCATTTCCAGCAACTATCACTCCAGTGTTCTAATGGTACAATGTGTTTGCTCATTGCATCAGAAGGCTAATGGATGATTAGAAAACCCTTGTGCAATCATGTTAGGTCTGCAATGCTGTAATTGTTGCAAATGGAGGATTCTTTGACAAAAGCAAAGTTTGAAGGAAAAAATTATTTTTTCAAATACAAATCATTATTTCTAACCTTGTCAATGTCTTGACTATATTTTCTATTCATTTTACAACTCATGGTGGTAAATAAGTGTGACTTTTCATGGAAAACACAAAATAATTGTCTGGGTGACCCCAAACTTTTGAACGGTAGTGTATATATTTTTTGGATTCTGTTGATTACTCTTACTAATTTGGTAGTGCAGTTTTGGTTATGTACAGTGGGGTAAAAAAGTATTTAGTCAGCCACCAATTGTGCAAGTTCTCCCACTTAAAAGATGAGAGAGGTCTCCAATTTTCATCATAGGTATACCTCAACTATGAGAGACAAAATGAGAAAAAAAAATCCAGAAAATCACATTGAAAGATTTTTAATGAATTAATTGGTAAATTCCTTGGTAAAATAAGTATTTGGTCAATAACAAAAGTTCATCTCAATACTTTGTTATATACCCTTTGTTGGCAATGACAGAGGTCAAACATTTTCTGTAAGTTTTCACAAGGTTTTCACACACTGTTGCTGGTATTTTGGCCCATTCCTCCATGCAGATCTCCTCTAGAGCAGTGATGTTTTGGGGCTGTCGCTGGGCAACACAGACTTTCAACTCCCTCCAAAGATTTTCTATGGGGTTGAGATCTGGAGACTGGCTAGGCCACTCCAGGACCTTGAAATGCTTCTTACGAAGCCACTCCTTCGTTGCCCGGGTGGTGTGTTTGGGATCATTGTCATGCTGAAAGACCCAGCCACGTTTCATCTTCATTGCCCTTGCTGGTGGAAGGAGGTTTTCACTCAAAATCTCACGATACATGGCCCCATTCATTCTTTCCTTTACACAGATCAGTCGTCCTGGTCCCTTTGGAGAAAAACAGCCCCAAAGTATGACGTTTCCACCCCCATGTTTCACTGTAGGTATGGTGTTCTTTCTCTTCCAAACACGACAAGTTGAGTTTTTACCAAAACGTTCTATTTTGGTTTCATCTGACCATATGACATTCTCCCAATCCTCTTCTGGATCATCCAAATGCTCTCTAGCAAACTTCAGACGGGCCTGGACATGTACTGGCGGGGGGATATGTCTGGCACTGCAGGATTTGAATCCCTGGCGGTGTAGTGTGTTTCTGATGTAGCCTTTGTTACTTTGGTCCCAGCTCTCTGCAGGTCATTCACTAGGTCCCCCCATGTGGTTCTGGGATTTTTGCTCACCGTTCTCATGATAATTTTGACCCCACGGGGTGAGATCTTGCATGGAGCCCCAGATCGAGGGAGATTATCAGTGGTCTTGTATGTCTTCCATTTTCTAATAATTGCTCCCACAGTTGATTTCTTCACACCAAGGTGCTTACCTATTGCAGATTCAGTCTTCCCAGCCTGGTGCAGGTCTACAGTTTTGTTTCTAGTGTCCTTTGACAGCTCTTTGGTCTTGGCCATAGTGGAGTTTGGAGTCTGACTGTTTGAGGTTGTGGACAGGTGTCTTTTATACTGATAACGAGTTCAAACAGGTGCCATTAATATAGGTAACGAGTGGAGGACAGAGGAGCCTCTTAAAGAAGAAGTTGCAGGTCTGTGAGAGCCAGAAATCTTGCTTGTTTGTAGGTGACCAAATACTTATTTTACTGAGGAATTTACCAATTAATTCATTAAAAATCCTTCAATGTGATTTTCTGGATTTTTTTTTTCTCATTTTGTCTCTCATAGTTGAGGTATACCTATGATGAAAATTGGAGACCTCTCTTATCTTTTAAGTGGGAGAACTTGCACAATTGGTGGCTGACTAAATACTTTTTTGCCCCACTGTATATCGTTAGTCATTTGAGAGATTTCAGCCCTAAATCGATTAATTTTTCTTTGAAGTTTCTTTTTCCAAATAGGTGTGGAGATTTTTGTTTTAGTTTGACGTTCAGTTTTTTCATTATATTCTGGAGCTAGCTTGCTCTGCATATACCACACTGCTCCAAAATTTATGCAGTTCACCTCTGTCAGAGTGACCCCTGGAGGTACAAGTACAGTTAGCCCTCTGTCGACCTTTTGCAGTAATAATTTGAATTCTTTATTCTCTTTAAGCTTAATTAATTTAGGACGCTCTTTCATTGTCATTTTTTTTGTTTCTTCTGTTTTGTTGGCAAGCTCCTTTTCTATTTCTAGTTGTTCTTGGCTCAGTTCTATTTGGGGGTTGATCTGCTTCCTTAGTGGTGCCTGGCCTGCACTCCCCCTTGTTGATTCATCAGGGTGTTCTAATTCTGAGCTAGAGGTTGTTGGGAAATCACCTGGGTGGTCTGGTGGCACCTCTATAGGTTGTATTTGATAAGGTTGTTCCATCAGTGGTTTTTCAGGTAATGGAGGCGGACACTCAATTGGGCATATGTTATTCTGTGCCATTTTTCCTATTTCTGTGTGCATGTGCTCCAGTTTTTGCTCTGTGAAGTACCTTTGAGTGAGGAAGTTGTGTCTCTGGGTTGTAAGTTTGGCTTGGGGTACGCCAATCTTATCTGGGCAGTGATGGTAGAAGATTCATTGCCCCTCATTGCATCGTTCCCACTGGTTGCTGCATTTCATTTTGGCGTACTCGGTTGCCCATATTAAAACCCATTTTTCCTCCATGCTCCACTGACTTTGCCTGTATTCTTGTTGTTCAGATAGGCTGGCATCTTGAGAGTCTTTTATTGCTTGGGATTCAGCTTCAGACTTGATCCTTTCAATTTCCTCTTGTCTTAGGTATTTTGAGACCTGAGAGACAATAGATGTTAATTTGGAAGTGGTGGTGGCTGCTTTCTTTTCTGGTGGTAGCTTGGAGTTTCTGATCTTCTCCTCAAATATTTGCTTTTTTCTTCTACCCCACTTCTCATACCTTGAATAGGGGAAGCATGACAGGATAATTTTCTTCTCCTCAAGGGACCATTTTCCAGTTTCTTCTTTTCTTGTATACATTTTAGTCCTTTTTTGATCTTGCTGGGGCCAAGGTCCAGATCTGTGCTGGTCTGATGGGTATCCCGGCTGAGTGTTTGTAACACTCGAAGATGAAGCTGCACCATCGCTCTCAACAGCCCGCCTGGTGCAAAAACAAGCTGAGGGGACCGTTTTATCCTGGTCAGTACCTTTCCAGCATCTTTTTCCTGTTTTATTCATTTTTCATATTGGGTTCCTCATTGTCCACGGCTTCTTATTGGTTATTCGAAGCTGCCCTCGCCATGATTACTCATAGTGAGGGGGTGCCCCCATCGACGACCCAGGGGAAGCGCTGGCTAGCCTGAGGAAAAATGCCACCAGCCATTCCCTGAGCCTTTTCCAGGTTCTCATTCATTCATTCATGTTCTTCCACTTAATCCTTTTTCGGGTCGCGGGGGGGCTGGAGCCTATCCCAGCATCTTTGGGCGAGAGGCAGGGTACACCCTGGACAGATCGCCAGTCCATCACAGGGCCAACACAGAGAGACAGACAACCATTCACTCTCACAGTCATACCTAAGGACAATTTAGAATCCCCAGTTTTGATGCCAGTTAACCTAACTTGCATGTTTTTGGCATGTGGGAGGAAACCGGAGAAATCCCCGAGTAAACCCACGCAGACACAGGGACAACATGCAAACTCCACACAGATCACTGTTGGTCGGGGGGTGGGATCGAACCCAGGATCCCCTGGCCAAGGGTGAGTTGCTGTGCTGCCGCAGTGCTAACCACTCCTCCACCGTTCAGCCTTTCCAGGTTCTCACCTGTGTGAATTTTTATGTGAGTTTTCAAATTACCATGATGATTAAAACTTTGCCCACATATTTTACAAGAAAATGGCATCTCACCTGTGTGAATTCTCATGTGAGTTTTCAAATGACGAAGTTGATTAAAACTTTGCCCACATATTTCACAAGAAAATGGCTTCTCACCTGTGTGAATTCTCATGTGAGTTTTCAAATGACTACACTGATTAAAACTTTGCCCACATGTTTCACAAGAAAATGGCTTCTCACCTGTGTGAATTTTCATGTGAGTTTTCAAATTACCATGATGTTTAAAACTTTGCCCACATATTTCACAAGAAAATGGCTTCTCACCTGTGTGAATTCTCATGTGAGTTTTCAAATGACCATGTTGATTAAAACTTTGCCCACATATTTCACAAGAAAATGGCTTCTCACCTGTGTGAATTCTCATGTGAGTTTTCAAATGACTACACTGATTAAAACTTTGCCCACATGTTTCACAAGAAAATGGCTTCTCACCTGTGTGAATTCTCATGTGAGTTTTCAAATGGCTACACCGATTAAATCTTTGTCCACATGTTTCACAAGAAAATGGCTTCTCACCTGTGTGAATTCTCATGTGAGTTTTCAAATGGCTACACCGAATAAAACTTTGTCCACATGTTTCACAAGAAAATGGCTTCTCATCTGTGCGAATTCTCATGCGAGTATGCAAATGACCACATACATTAAATCTTTGGCCACATGTTTCACAAGAAAATGGCTTCTCACCTGTGTGAATTCTCTCATGAACTGATAAATTTCTCTTGTTTCTCAATCTTTTCCCACATGTGTTACAAACATATGACTTACCAGCTGTGCCGTGTTTCTTCTTCTGGGACTCATTTTTACAATCTCTGTCATAATCAGAACATTTTACAGACTTTTCACCTGTGTAAGTATCACAATGATTCTCTGACATGGAGGAGTTTTCTGCATTGTTCCTGTCCCACAGATCTTCTTCCTCTTTAACCTGTGCAGCATCTTGTTCCTCTTGGTCCAGACTGAAGTTTCTCTCATGGTTACAGAGCTGCTGGATAGTGAGAACCTTCTCCTCCTTACAGTCATGTACCTGTGGCGCATCTGGAGGGACAAAGATGAACAAAAATTTAAAGTAAACCAGAATGAATAAATACACTGAGTAGCCAAAAAAAAATCACCACCTGGTAACATAGTTCTCATCCTTGCATGTGATAATTACAGCAGTAATGAATGTGTTTCAGATTCAACAAGCTATTTAAAGGGGACAAAATGATTTTTCTACATGCTAGCATGGTTCCCTGAGGTCTAAAAGAACACAGGATGAAAATTTTACTTTTTCAGTGCTTTTACACATGAATTTGTCTATTGGGAGTGGCTACTAACAAAAACACTAAAAAACCCAAAGATTAAAACCCACAACCCTGTTGCTTTGGTAGGGTCCACCATGCTCTCACTAGGTCTCGTTCAGTGAACCTTTCCAATTTGTCACCAGTTGTGATGTAATGGTGCCATCTTTTTTTTGGAACTGAAGTTTAAGACGTGTCTACCAAGTACTTCCACGTCATGTTGTTGGGTTTTCACATGTGAAGACAGGCGAGTTGTGTTAATATAGAGGTGAATTCCTTCCTTGGAGTCAATATGACTGAGCCCATGCCAGCACATCAACAGTAGCATAAAATGTACTATTTATTAGTAAATCTGTAGTTGATCGTACACACAGCACTGTCCAACTTCTATTTCTGAACATGTCACTATGGTGTTTTTATACACAAATAACCACATACTGCATTGTTTCCTGTTGGAGTTGCTAGCAGAGGCTAATGGCTAACTGGCTAAGCAGACAATTCCTCCACCTGGTACACTGAACCAAAAGAAAAACAAATTTGAAGCGCAAACTACAACTGTATAGTCAAAGAGATTAAATTACACTGGTCAACACCAAATTTATTGTCTATGTTTTTTTTAGCTGATTTAGGACAATTTGGATGTGCTGAATTCAAAAATCACATTGGATTTGCTCAATCAGGTCAACTTTTCGAATTATGGCCACATGTTGTTTTATACGTTTTTGTTTACATGTACGGGTATTTTCGCTTTTTATGATGCAAAATTCTTTTTTATGTCTTGAAATTCTCTGAATTTTGAACAATGATGACATAACATTCAATTTCCATGTACCTTTATATAAAGGTAAGGACATGCACAGTACTAAGTAAGTACTCAGTAAGTACAGGTTTTTACTTTGCACCTGATCGAGAGAAATGGATGTCATTTTCGGATTCGGCGGTGCAAAATTGTCTTAAATCAGTTGAAAAAACACAGACAACTTACAAAAAATTATTTTTGTAACCCTGTGTTATTTTTCCACTGGGTTAGATCAGTCAAACTCTACACAAACTGAGACCAGTACAAGTTGGGCTAGGTGATAGAATGATAACGATAGTTATAAAATAATTTTTCCTCGATAGAGGCATAAAACATTTTCGATAGAACTTTGATCAAACTCGTTCGTTCCATATTTTGACAGACAACACGAAAAGCCAATGAAAATGAGAATACACCAAGTCACATTCGACTGACACACACAACAGCGTGCGTAGGCACGTAGGACCAGCACGCAGCCGGGGCTTAGCACACCTGCTAATGTTTGGACTAGTGCAGCCATGTAGGAGACGACAGAAAACTATAATGAAAAGTCCAGTGACAGTGTTACCAAAGAAGACACCAAAATGGATGCTTCCCAATGCTCAATAGATGAGGAGATTGTTGAAAAGAAGGGTCCGAGGAATTCAGTAGTGTGGAGAGTTTGGCTATTTAAAGTCTGACAAGAAGCAGCTTAGCGTGCACTGCAAACTGTGTCGCAGGCACGTTCCCAAAAAATTAAGTAACACTACCAATCTTTTTTTTTACCATCTGAAGCGGTCCCATCCTGTTGAGCACACAGAATGTCGGATTTAAGCGGCTGATTAAAGTAATTGACCCTCGTTACCAACTCCCTGGCCATAAATACAATATCTCACAAAAGTGAGTACACCCCTCACATTTTTGTAAATATTTTATTACATCTTTTCATGGGACAACACTGAAGATATGACACTTTGATATAATGTAAAGTAGTCAGTGTACAGCTTGTATAACAGTGTAAATTTGCTGTCCCCTCAAAAGAACTCAACACACAGCCATTAATGTCTAAACTGCTGGCAACAAAAGTGAGTACACCCCTAAGTGAAAATGACAAAATTGTGCCCAAATGTCAATATTTTGTGTGGCCACCAGAATTTTCCAGCACTGCCTTAACTCTCTTGGGCATGGAGTTCACTAGAGCTTCACAGGTTGCCACTGGAATCCTCTTCCACTCCTCCATGACGACGTCACAGAGTTGGTGGATGTTAAGAGACCTTGCGCTCCTCCACCTTCCATCTGAGGATGCCCCACAGATGCTCAACAGAGTTTAGGTCTGGAGACATGCTTGGCCAGTCCATCACCTTTACCCTCAGTTCCTTTAGCAAGGCAGTGGTCGTTTTGGAGGTGTGTTTGGGGTTGTTAACATGTTGGAATACTGCCCTGTGCCCCAGTTTCTGAAGGGCTGCTTCAGTATGTCACAGTACATGTTGGCATTCATGGTTCCCCTCAATGAACTGTAGCTCCGCTGTGCCTGCAGCACTCATGCAGCCCAAAACCATAACACTCCCACCACCATGTTTGACTGTACGCAAGACACACTTGTCTTTGTACTCTTCATCTTGTTGCCGCCACACACATTTGACACCATCTGAACCAAATAAGTTTATGCTGGCCTCATCAGACCACAGGACATGGCTCCAGTAATCTATGTCCTTAGTCTGCTTGTCTTCAGCAAACTGTTTGCAGGCTTTCTTGTGCATCATCTTTATAAGTGGCTTCCTTCTGGGATGACAGCCATGCAGACCAATTTGATGTAGTGTCCGGCATATGGTCTAAGCACTGACAGGCTGACCCCCACCCCCACCCCTTCAACCTATGCAGCAATGCTGGCAGCACTCATGTGTCTATTTTCAAAAGACGACCTCTGGATAGGATGCTGAGTACGTGCACTCAACTTCTTTGGTTGACCATAGCAAGGCCTGTTCTGAGTGGAACCTGTCCTGTTAAACCGCTGTATGGTCTTGGCCACCATGCTGCAGCTCAGTTTCAGGGTGTTGGCAATCTTCTTATAGCCTAGGCCATCTTTATGGAGAGCGACAATTCTTTTTTTCAGATCCTCAGAGTTCTTTGCCATGAGGTGCCATGTTGAACTTCCAGTGACCAGTATGAGAGTGTGTGAGAGCAATAACACCACATTTAACACGCCTGCTCCCTATTCACACCTGAGACCTTGTAACACTAACGAGTCACATGACACCAGGGAGGGAAAATGGCTAATCGGGCACAATTTGGACATTTTCACTTAGGGGTGTACTCACGTTTGTTGCCAGCACTTTAGACATTAATGGCTGTGTGTTGAGTTATTTTGAGGGGACAGCAAATTTACACTGTTATACAAGCTGTACACTGACTACTTTACATTGCATCAAAGTGTCATCTCTTCAGTGTTGTCCCATGAAAAGATATAATAAAATATTTACAAAAATGTGAGGGGTGTACTCACTTTTGTGAGATACTGTATTTCTCCCAGACGGCATTTCTCAAGCTGTACACGGAATGTAGAAAAATTGTTGAAAAGAAGCTGCAAAGTCTGCCATACTTAGCTACTACGTCAGATTTGTGGTCAAGTCGCACATCTGAACCATATGTGAGCCTCACTGCTCACTTCATTGATCAAGACTGGGATTTGAAAAGCAAATGTCTTCTAACTTTCCTGAAGACCATACAGGTGAAGTCATTGCTTTAGGACTGATCGAAGCACTTGCATCCTGGAGACAGTGAAGACAAACAAGTCTGCATCACGACAGACAGTGGGACAAATATAGTGAAGGCCACATCACTAAACAAGTGGACACAGCTGCAGTGCTTTGGGGACGTACTTCACTCTGCTGTTGATAAGTTGGTGAACAGAATATTATAAAATATTTATATTTTATAATGTTTTGTAATTATGTGAAATACAGTTGTATAATGTTCTACACTACATTAGTCAGGTTCAACTTCTGACAGAAAATAAATATTTAAAATTAATCGTGTGACAGCGTCACATCTCACTTAGGAGTAAAAAGGAACCTTTAAGCTTGACAGAAATAGTGATTTGATTCATATCACAATATATATCGATCAATATGAAAAAAATTTATCGTGACTGGAATTTTTTCATATCGCCCAGCCCTAAGTACAAGTACATCAGATTTATGTAGTTACTGTAAATATTACTTTAATATCCATTCATCTTCTTCTGCTTAATCCTTACTTTAATATTATTATTTTAGGATAGTTTCTCAAAGACTCAACCTGACCATTTTCTTTAACTTTTTACCTGTTTCATTCTCACAGAGAGTCTTTGAGGTCAGAAAGTCATCATCACTGTTACTGTGACTTCTTGTTTTCAGTCGTCTCTTCTTTGGCTTGGGTTCTTCTTCTTCTTTAGTTGATTCTGAGTCCACATGCCAGCTTCCTTCCTCATCTTGAATCTCAGTTCCAGCAAAGTTGTGAGAGAGGAGCTGCTCACCGTTTGGTTCTGCTTCACTCTGCTGCTTTTCCTCAGAAATAACAGTCACCATGAAGGTATCAGCCTCCAGCTTCACGACCAGCTGTTCTCCCTCCTGACTGATGCAGAGGTCCTCCTGTTCCTCTTTAACCTGTGGAAGTTCTGGTTCCTCTTGTTCCAAACCTGAGTTCTCCTCTTGGTTCCAAAGTTGCTGGTCAGGAGAAAACTTGTTCACACAGACATGTTGCTCTGGGAAGTTTAGAGGGAAAACAGATCAAAGAAATCATTCACTAATGGGATTAAAGCAGAACTCAGTTTAGAGCAAATAAATGTCCACCTCTGTTGGTCTTTTTGAGCTGCTGTGAACAGTCAACTTGAGCAGCAATAATACAGTCAGAAGGAATGACCTGATGGAGCCCTCACTAAATTTCTAACTGCTTCTCTACAGAGAACAGAGGGAGGAGGGATGAAGAAACACAAGAAAGACTAGGACTGCCCCGACTACAGATTTTCCTAGTTGACCAGCAGTCACAATTTAAGGCAACTAGTCCAATATTTGTGACACTTTTATGACAGATATATTAATTTCTTCACTGACTGCAGCTGAAATTCTCACTCATGTTATTTATTTTCAATTATTCGGGAAATCTGGGACACCTGTGGGATCATGTGATCTCTGGCTACTGATAAGGGCCTGGTTAGGTTCCACCTCTCTGTCTCTTCCCAGCATGGAAGCCATGCTTCGAGTGGCTAGTCATGCAGCACATCAAGTCCACCCTCCCTCCCTCTCACAACCCATTCCTGTTTGCATAAAGGTTGAACAGATCCACAGAAGGTGCCATTGCTGCTGCTCTCCATCCAGCCCTCACCCGCCTGGACTCAAAGAACTCCTATGTGCGAATGCTGTTCTTGGACTTCATTTCAGCATTCAACACAATCATCCCCCAGTACCTAATACAAAAACTCAGACACTTAGGACTCAAAACCTCTCTTTGTAACTGGGTGCTGGACTTTCTCAAAGGGAGGCCACAGAACGTGCGGGTTGGCAGCAACACCTCCCAGACCATCACACTGTGCACAGGGGCCCCATAAGGGTGTGTGCTCAGCCCGCTGCTCTTCATCCTGCTGACTCATGACTGCGTGCCAGCCTACAACACCAACCACATCGTCAAGTTTGCGGACAACATGACAGTAGTGAACCTCATCACCAACAACGACGAGGCCAACTACAGAAACGAGGTGAGCCAACTGGTCCAGTGGTGTAAAGACAACAACCTCTTCCTGAACGTGGGAAAAACCAAGGAGATTGTGGTCGACTTCGGGAGGGGTCACACACAGCAACCCCTCTGATCATCAACGGTGCAGCTGTGGAGAGCGTGAACAGCACCAAGTTCCTGGGGGTGCACATCTCTGAGGACCTCACCTGGACCTACAACACCACATCACTGACCAAGAAGGCTCAAACTCACCTCCATTTCCTCTGTAGACTGGGGAGAGCACGAGTCCCACCCCACATCATGCAGTCTTTCTACCGGGGCACCATTGAGAGCATCCTCACCAAGTGCATCACGGTGTGGTATGGAAGCTGCACTGCCGCCTGCCAGAAGACACTACAACGCATCGTGGATGCAGCCAGCAAGATCATCGGTGCCCCCCTGCCCCCCCTCTTGGACATCTACCCCACCCGCCTCACCCGCAGAGCCATCAACATCACAATCGACACCTCCCACCCCCTACGCTCCCTTTTCAACCCCCTGCCCTCGGGGAAAAGATACCGTAGCCTCCGGGCCCGCTCCACAAGACTGCTGAACAGCTTCGTTCATCAGGCCATCAGGACTCTGAACTCTGTTCACCCCCCCCCCCCCCCAGATGGTAACACCTGCACAATAACTACCTCAGATGTTGGCACAGAAAGACTGGCACACCAACAATAATACTGTTGTTCTGTTGTACTTTTGCTGCTATATGTCTCTGCACATTAACTGCAACCATTTGCACAAATGCCATATCTGCTGCTGTCTGTATATCACTGCAATACTGATAATGTGCAATCATATGTCACTATCTGCACCTATACTACCGCATTGAATGCACTACGGGTATTCATCTCTAGCTGTCTGAATATAGGATTGCTGGATTTATTACCACTAATTGTTTACATAAACTAATTGTTACCTCTATGGAGGTCAGAGTCCTTCTGGCTGCCACTGGCACCATGGGTTGCATCACTGTATATAGACTGTACATAGACTGCTGCTGTCCCTGTTTGTTCTTGTTTTTTCTTTTTTTTAATCCAGCCTAATTCCTTTCTTTTATAAAATGCACACCAATGTAGACAGAGAGAAACGCCATTTCAATTCTCCTGTACGTCCTGCACGTATAGTAGTATTGACAATAAAATCTTTGAATCCTTGAATGATTGCAAAACTGCTGTTCACCACCTTTATCTTTTTTCTAATAAACCTTGTTTAAGTTGTGCTAGTGGGTTGGACCCCTTTATATTGCTGGTAAATGGCGTTCACTTATAAAGTGCATTTTTCTCATCTCTAGATGATCCAAAGTCTACATGCCAACTTCCTTCCTCACCTTGAATCTCAGTTCCAGCAGAGTTGTGAGAGAGGAGCTGCTCACTGTTTGGTTCTGCTTCACTCTGCTGCTTTTCCTCAGAAATAACAGTCACCACAAAGGTATCAGCCTCAAGCTTCACAACCAGCTGTTCTCCCTCCTGACTGATGCAGAGGTCCTCCTGTTCCTTTTTAACCTGTGGAGGTTTTGGTTCCTCCTGTTCCAAACCCGAGTTCTCTTCTTGGTTCCAAAGTTGCTGGTCAGGAGAAAACTTGTTCTCACAGACATGTTGCTCTGGGAAGTTTAGAGGGAAAACAGATTAAAAAAAAAATCATTCACTAATGGGATTAAAGCAGAACTCAGTTCTAAGGAAATAAATGTCCACCTCTGTTGGTCTTTTTGAGCTGCTGTGAACAGTCAACTTGAGCAGCAATAATACAGTCAGGAATGACCTGATGGAGCCCTCACTGAATTTCTAACTGCTTCTCCACAGAGAACAGAGGGAGGAGGGATGAAGAAACACAAGAAAGACTAGGGCTGCCCCGACTAAAGATTTTCCTGGTTTTCCAGCAGTCACAATTTAAGGCAAATAGTCCAATATTTGTGACACTTTTATGACAGATATATTAATTTCTTCAAATGACAACCTGGTTCCAAGGTTGTCATAGCCAGGAGCGGCACTGGGGTTAAGCTCCCAGTGCTCATAAAATGCTCCTTACGGCGTGCGTCTCGAAAAGCCTCTGACAACTAAGTCCAACTCCTAGCCTGCCCGTGTGGTTTAGTCTCTAAGCCCGGCGGAACTGCTTTTACTAATAGGAGAAGGGGCGAGGGCGGATCTCTGGCACCTTAAAACCAGATGCTTCGGGTAGATGGTGGCTCGTCAACCTGGGAAGGTAGCCCATCTAGGGGAAGGTAAACCCTGATTTCAAACCTCCGCTGCCTTGCGGCACACCCGGTCACGGGAAAGGCTTTGGGAGTCAACCCTGAGGAAAAATCCGGAGTCGGAGCCCCTAAGGCAGTTCTCTGTTGTGCTCAACATCATTCTGGCAGCTCCTGCGACGGTGCTGGTGCCAAACTATAGCAGCCCTGCTGTTCCTTTGGATTAATCAGTGACGTGGAGAGGGGGGACATGCTGCATGGGTAACATCTTGTCCTCCCTATCTTCCTGCCCAGGCTTGAATCCTACCAACGCCCAACGCTGGAAGGTAGAACACCGGTGCGCATCGGCCTGTTCAGCCACAGGCGGTGCTGTTCCAGCAGAGCAGACGTTTAGGATTCTCTTCCATGGTCATCATAGACCAACGGAGGCTGACGACGATTAATTTCTTCACTGATTGCAGCTGAAATTCTCACTCCTCATGTTATTTATTTTCAATTATTCAGGAAACCTGGGAACACCTGTGGGATCATGTGATCTCTGGCTACTGATAAGGACCTGGTTTGGTTCCACCTCTCTTGTCTCTTCTCAGCATGGAAGCCATGACAACAGAACTGCTGTTCACCACCTTTATCTTTTTTCTAATAAACCTTGTTTAAGTTGTGCTAGTGGGTTGGACTCCTTTATATCGATGGTAAATGGCCTTCACTTACATAGCACATTTTTCTCATCTCTAGATAACCAAAGCGCTTTACAGATCCTGCTATCCACACATTCACACACTGATGGTGGTGGAGCTGCCATACACAGGCGCTGGCCTGACCCACAAGGAGCGACTGGGGGTTCAGTGTCTTGCTCAAGGACACTTCGACATGCAGACTGCAGACAGAGCAGGAAATGAACCACTGACCCCACCCCAATCAGCAGTCGGCCACACTACACCTGCGCCTCAGCCACATGATCTCTTCAATCCAGGGTGGATTTATGGCTCATCATTGAATATTTAGGTATTTTTGTCATTTTTCTTATACTATTACATATTCATTTTTATAATTTAACTATCCAGGTCATTTACTTTGTCTAAGAGTTTCAATTCTATTTTATCACATCATTTTTGTCTTTTTTGTTTGAACTTTTTGATCTAAAACTTTCTTTCCTCATGTTGACTGCTTTCATGCCATTTTTCAGTTTACTTCTTCTGTCTCATCAATCACTGAGTGGAACCTTGACCTGCACCGACCTTCATTACAGGTTTGGGGCTCCTGCTTCAGTTCAAACTGCTCTCCCTCCTGACTGATGCAAACGTCCTCCTGTTCCTCTTTAATCTGGGAACAATCTGCTTCCACCTGAACAACAATAAAGTTTCTGTCCTGGTTTAGAAGCTGCTGCTCATCCAGAACCTCCTCATGGTTAAAGTCATTTTGCTGTGGGACATCTGGAGGGACAAAGAGACACAAGAAAGGTGCTGGAATATGGTTATGACACAAAGAGATAAAGTTCATCCTAAAAAGACTTAGATAAAAATGTCCAGCAGCAGAGACCCACTGCACCTCTAGTGTAAACACTACATCAGTGAGCTTGTTATAGATAGATAGATGCATGTACTTTATTGATAGCAAACTGGCAATTTACAATGTAACAGCAACATGACAGTAGATGACCAAAATGACAGAAACACACACAGCATAATAGACAAAGGGATTATCCATGGAAAGTAAAACTGCCTAAATAACTTATACACATCATAGATGAACAGATGCTGACCCATATAGATACATGAATCATACCCGCTGTACAATGCAGGACTATCAGGTGCAGGGTGAAATGTGAGGCACCAATTACACTGCAAGGTGCAGTATGGCAGCATAGTTGTGACCAGAATACAACATCAGAGTGAGTTATTGGCATGTGGCAGGAAAGATTTCCTGTACCTAACCGGCAGCAAAGCTGTATTAGTCTGCTGGAGAAAGTGCTCTGCTGTCTGTCCAGTGTGTGGTGGAGGGGGTGATCAGGATTGTCCATCATGGATTGCAGTTTATTTAGTATCCTCCTCTCCACCACAGTCTCAAAGGTCTCCGGCCTGAGACCAATTACAGAGCCAGCCTTCTTGATAATCTTGTCAAGTCTGTTGGTGGTGCTGGCTCTGATACTGCTACCCCAACAGACAGCACCAAAGAAGATGGCGCTGGTAACAACGGCCTGGTAGAAAAGCTCCAGCATCCTGTTGCACATGTTTGAAGGATCTCAGCTTCCTCAGGAAGTAGAGTCTGTTCATCTCCTTCTTGTACGCAGCATCAGTGTTAGATTTCCAGTCCAGTCCATTGCTGATCATGACACCCAGGTATTTGTAGTCCTCCACTACCCCCACATCCTCCCCCCTAATCTGCAAAGGCTGTGAAGGTGTCCTCTTCTTCCTGAAGTCAATCACCATCTCTCTGGTCTTGCTGACATTCAGCCTCAGGTTTTGCTGAACAAGAATCTTTCCTTGTAGATCTAACTTTTGTTATAAACTTTCAGACATTTGCTGCTGAATTTCAATATTTTGTTGCTTAAATTTCTGATTTTTTTCCAAGATATTTGAAATCCATTAATTAGTAACTTTTCTTGCAAGTTGGTCAGGTTTTTGGTCAGGAATATGTGACTTTTTGTAAATTTAAAACTGTGTACCTTAAATATAACAACTTTTACTCACAAATTGTGAGTTTGATCTTTGGTGAAAAATCACATTCTGTCTGAGGAGTAAACAAGCAAACAAAGAAATCTTCTCAAAACCTCGTTAGTTCTACATACCTAGTCTGTGTGATTTTATTTTGGAAACTGAAGTCATCGTTTCTCTTCGTTCTCAGACTCAGAATGTGGACTTCCACGTCGGTGTTTTATTCTCCAGCACTCAGCACAGACCATCAATGGCAGGTCTCCACGGAGCTACATCAGCTATTCATCCATGAAGAGCAGAACAGGAGCCGAACCACCGACACTGACCGAATGAAGGGTATAGAGGTCCGTTTGTGGTTATTTTTTCTGTAAAGACAATGAGCAGCACCGCACCGAAGAGACTCACTCAGGAGTTAAACCGCAGCCTTCTTCCATGGAGGGACCAGCCAGAGCTAACAGGCTAACATGCTACTGTATTAAACTCCACTGAAGAATCGGACGGTTTACGTTTTTTTTCAGTAACCGCTTTGGATCTCAATAACAGCCACATGGAGTCATCATCTGAATCAGTCATAGGGACAGTCTGAATAATCCTGCATCACTTTCATACATGTGGAGGCATTCACCACGATGAAAACAGATGTTTACTATGTTGGCAGCTAGCTGTTGCTGTGTAGCTGTTACAGGCAGTCAGAATGACGTCACTTCCGTGTTTCTGGCCGGGCTCTGCAAACTGACACAAAACAACACACATAATCGAATAATGAGCGTATTACAACACAAATTGTAATTTACATGTTTCATGGAGGTATTTATCACTGAAGTGATGTCAATTTCCAATCGTCTGACGTTCCGGGAACATGACATATATCACCATTTGACTAGCTTCATTAAAATGAAACATTAGAAAACAGTGTGAAAAAGTCGTTATTAGGTTAAAAATAGAAAAAAAAAAATAGAAACGTGCTGTAAATAATAATTTAAAAATCTGAAACATCCAATCACAGAGTGGTTAGCACTGTGGCAGCACAGCAACCCACACTTGGCCGGGGGATCCTGGGTTCAATCCCAGCCCCGACCAACAGTGATCTGTGTGGAGTTTGCATGTTCTCCCCGTGTCTGAGTGGGTTTACTCTGGGATTTCTCCGGTTTCCTCCCACATGCCAAAAACATGCAAGTTAGGTTAACTAGCATCAACTGGGGATTCTAAATTGTCCTTAGGTATGACTGTGAGAGTGAATGGTTGTCTGTGTGGGGCAACCCCCACAACAGACTGAGACAGACACAGCGCTCGGCTAGAGCAAATAACAGAACAGTGAAATGTGTGTATTAATGTCTACAGGCAGCCCCGCTCCGTCTGGCTTGTTCCGGCTCAGTATTGTGATGTTAATGTCCCATTCATGCATTGTGTTCATGCTTCCTGTTCTCACTGTGTCTCTCAAATGCAAATGCCATACCCACGGCTGTGAATGCCTTTCATGCAGTGTCTGTAACTGGTATAAATACCGCACATATTCTGTAACTCATTCTCTCTTTGACTGCTGCTGCTGACACACACATCTTGTGTCTCTTTGCTGGAGAGCCTGAGGACCCCGCTCCAGTCTGCTCACACTTATGGGTGGAGCGGAGTTCCTATGATGGCGGTGTGAGTTAATAAACCTGCTTAAAAACTCCAGTCGCCGTGCCTTATTTCAACATCGCCATATTGGTGACCCGACGCTGAAAAAAACACGCTGCCGGTGAACGCAGCACCCGGCGGTGATGCTCCGACGACAAGCGAACGCAGCAGCTGCCTTCTGCTTCAGTGAACTCTCAGGACATCACCCACGACCGGGAAAGCCGCAGCAAACTCCATGGTGGGATCTGCACGCCTAGATCGGCACATCCACGCTGGACCGGCCGCGCTCACAGCGCCTCCACACGAGAGCGCATGCACCTCGTCCCCTCTCCACGACGGTGACCTCCATGGCCGACGGAGAATGCAGTGCGTGGACCTGAACGCACCATGGCTGAGCGAGTGACAAAGATCGTCTCCTCCCTCTCACCGCTCCAACGCATCTGCACGAGCTCGAGGGACAAAGATCGTCTACTTCCTCTCACCGCTCCAACACATTGAACAGGGATGATTAAGCTCCCTGACCCTGTCTTCTCTCCAGCTGGCCCAACAACGCACGGAACCCCGGCACACGCACCGGGGAGTTACGCAGACGGCGCACCACGCACGGGACGCATACAGCTCTGCAGACCCCCATCCTCCTTCGCCGCTGCACACAGGCCCTTCAAGGTTGCTCGTACACCTGAGGCACGCACGCAGCATGCACGAAGGATTTGCTAATGGTCTCAGCTACGGCGCACAAGGGAAATTCAGCGGTTTGCGGTTTCCGAGAGCTTTAAGGTTGTGCCTGCACCTAAAGTCAACACGCCAGTCCCTCTGCTTTTATTAGAGCCACCACGCAGCCTCGTCTTTTCTTCACGGCCACTATTAATCCTTGCAGGACTTAATCGCGAGAGGAGCCAGTGACTAATTTTTCTTCTTGTGGATTTCCACACGTTCAACGGGACAGCCCCTCGACATCGTGGATCAACAAGCAATTTTTGCGCGGCTCAGACGATTTCACCGTCTCCTGCCGGCACTTATTACCCCCCCACCCTCCTCCACCTCTGCCTGCACAGAGCTTTCCCTGCTCGCTGCCAAAGCTGCACTATCGAGGCCTCGGCCCCCTGCCAAGCCCTCTGGGGGGGAGCGTGTGGGGCAACCCCCACAACAGACTGAGACAGACACAGCGCTCAGCTAGAGCAAATAACAGAACAGTGAAATGTGTTTATTAATGTCTACAGGCAGCCCCGCTCCGTCTGGCTTGTTCCGGCTCAGTATTGTGATGTTAATGTCCCATTCATCCATTCATGCATTGTGTTCATGCTTCCCGTTCTCACTGTGTCTCTCAAATGCAAATGCCATACCCACGGCTGTGAATGCCTTTCATGCAGTGTCTGTAACTGGTATAAATACCGCACATATTCTGTAACTCATTCTCTCTTTGACTGCTGCTGCTGACACACACATCTTGTGTCTCTTTGCTGGAGAGCCTGAGGATGCCGCTCCAGTCTGCTCACACTTATGGGTGGAGCGGAGTTCCTATGATGGCGGTGTGATTTAATAAACCTGCTTAAAACCTCAAATCGCTGCCTTTATTTTATCATCCGCCATAGTCTGTCTGTCTGTGTTGGCCCTGCGATGGACTGGCGATATACTAGCATCAGCACCGGATCACCCCAGGGCTGTGTACTTTCCCCCCTACTCTTCTCCCTTTACACCAACTCCTGCACCTCCAGCCACCAGTCTGTCAAGTTGATCAAGTTTGCGGACGACAGCACCCTCATCGGGCTCATCTCCAACGGCGACGAGTCCGCCTACAGGAGAGAGGTGGCCCAGCTGGCGTCCTGGTGCAGCAATAACAACCTGCAGCTGAACGCTCTGAAGACAGTGGAGATGATTGTAGACTTCAGGAAAGTCACTACTCCTCTGCCCCCCCTCACCCTCTCAGGCTCTCCCATCACCACTGCTGATTCCTTCCGCTTCCTAGGCACTACCATCACCAGGGACCTCAAATGGGAGCTGACCATCAGCTCACTCATCAAAAAAGCCCAGCAGAGGCTGTTCTTCCTGCGGCAGCTGAGGAAGCTCAAGCTACCCACCAAGATGTTAGTGCAGTTCTACACAGCCATCATCGAGTCCATCCTCACCACCTCCATAACCGTGTGGTACGCAGGAGCCACTGCCAGGGACAGACTAAGGCTGCAGCGCGTCGTGCGCACTGCTGAGAAGGTGATCGGCTGCAAGCTCCCATCTCTCCAGGATCTGTACATCTCCAGGACCCGGAGGCGTGCTGGCCGGATCATAGCCGATCCCTCACACCCTGGTCACGTACTGTTTGCCCCCCTCCCCTCTGGTAGAAGACTTCGGTCCATCCAGACTAAAACCTCCCGTCACATGAACAGCTTCTTCCCCTCTGCCATTAGACTGCTGAACACTAAGTGACTTATTGACTCTCGTGCACCATGTACAGCAGCTCAACCAGACTCATGTCAATCATCACTGTTTTCTTCCTGCATTACCGACTGCACTATATAGTTCTCCACAGTATCTGCTGCTGGCTAATATATATTTTAACTGTTGACCAGTATCACTTAATCTTATCCTACACTTTATTACATGTATAGTTTATTTCTCTTATCTTATCATGTTTAATGTTGCAGCATTGTACTGAGACAAATTCCTAGTTTGTGTACTACATGAACAATGGCAATAAACCTGATTCTGATTCTGATTCTGATCTGTCCAGGGTGTACCCTGCCTCCCGCCCAAAGATGCTGGGATAGGCTCCAGCCCCCCCCCCCCCCTGCCCCCTGCAACCCAAAACAAGGATTAAGCAGAAGAAGATGGATGGATGGATGGATGGATGGAAGGAAACATCCAATCACGTGACCGGATGTAGCCTTATTAGCTCAGCTTGTGTGTGTGTTGTTCAGAAAACATGAACAGAGAGATACATGCTGCTGAAGAAGAGAGGCTAAAAAACATTCAACAGGACAAAGTAAAGGTGGAAAGTCCAAAGACACTGTTGGACTTCATTGTGAGACCTGAAATGAAGCTACAAACAACAACAGGTATGTGAAACTACAATTTTCTTATTCTTATCCTCTTCAGTCTTCGTAGGTCATAGTGTGGCGCAGATATTGAGTTCATATCTCCCCACAAATTTATGACTGTATGTGTATTGGGGACTCCACGTCTGGTGGGACAAAAGAGGTCTGGACCTGCAGAGATCTACAGGAGATGACGAGTAGGTGTGAGTTTTGACCTTTGTCTCGGAGAGGACGTCCCAGGAAGATTCCCGGACCATCGAGGGATAAGAGACAATAGTGAGACATGAAAGAGTGCATTGTGACTGAGACTATGTGCCATGTAATTATATGTTTGCTAAAGTAACATGTGACCGAGGGTTGTGGCTCCAGCAGAGTATAAGAACGTGGTATTTGATGGCTCAGCCTCTTTTCCTGCCTAGAGATTGATAGAGCATGTGTTCACTCAATAAAGTTGACTCTGAGAAATAAACTCAGCCTCATTCTTGAAGGCATTCTCTACACTGGTGACCCTACGACTAAGTATGGACGAACTTCATACAGCAGACTCATCAGGAGCCAACCAGGCTAGCGCAGCCACCGCAGTCCAGCTGCCCGAATTCTGGCAGCACAGCCCACGTGCCTGGTTCAACACGGTTGAGGCGCAGTTTCACCTCCGGAGAATTTCAGCAGATGCAACGAAATTCTACCATGTGGTAGCAAAGCTGAACAGCCTCACAGCACAGCGGGTGGAGAGCCTGACTAACCATCCACCAGAGGTCGACAAGTACGGCGCATTGAAAGCCGCGCTCATCCGTGCTTTCACCCCCTCGCTGGGAGAGTGGGCAGAGAAGCTCCTGATGTTGACCGAAGGCGAGGCAGACAGGCCCGCTGACCTGATGGCGAGGATGCTGAGTCTGAGAGGCGAGGACGATGACGGCTTTATCTTCGCCCATCTTTTCCTCAGGACACTACCGTCAGCGGTGAGAGTCACCCTGGCCAGCTCGCAGCTGCTGACCAACCGAGATTACCACGAGCTGGGCCAGGAGGCACAGCGACTCGTCGACACCCATAGACGGCACACGGCCACGACGGCGGTAGCAGAGCTGAGCGCAACGCCCGGAAACGGCAGGGGGGCCAGAGGCTACAACACCAGATGCACTGACGTCGGCAGCGGTGGAGACCAGGAGACGCGGGGCGCGCGACGCCCTCTGCTTTTATCATCGACGCTTCACCGAGAGGGCACGCAAATGCATTCCCCTGTGCCAGTTCAAGCGCTCGGGAAACGCCAGGCCCGAGAGTTGGTAGCAGCTGCTGCTCTCGGCGCGAAGAATAAGCTGCTCTACCTCACGGACAGGAAATCAGGGAGGCAGTTCCTGGTGGACACGGGCTCCCAGCTGAGTTTCATCACACCCCTCCACGCTGATCGGTTGGCGCCTTCCAGCGGACCCCTGGTGTTGGCGGCGAACGGTTCGACGATCAAGACCTTCGGGGAGAAGACCCTCCCCCTGTCTTTTCACGGTCGGCCATTTGAGTGGACCTTCGTCGTGACAGCAGTCAGTCATAACATGTTAGGTGCTGATTTTCTGTGCTCGAATGGTTTATTGGTTGATCTTGCTAATAAACGTCTGGTTAATGCACTGTCTTTTCACAGCATTTCCTGCACAGCCCGGGTGGTCCCGCCCACTGCACAGTCCAACCTCACAGCTGCGGGTGGTAAGTTTCAAACACTACTCACTCAGTTTCCAGCACTCACAGTCCCAACGTTTTCGGCGTCAGTGGCTAAACATGGGGTGGAGCACTTTATAACTACTACCGGTCCCCCCGTTTTTGCAAAAGCTCAGCGCTTGGACCCAGCTAAGCTCGCCATAGCGCGCGAGAAATTCGCCAACCTGGAAAAACTGGGCATCATTAGACGCTCTAACAGCCCCTGGGCATCACCACTACATATGGTCCCCAAGGCTGATGGCTCGTGGCGGCCTTGCGGTGATTTCCGCAGGTTGAATAATGCTTCAGCTCACGACCGCTACCCGATTCCGCACATCCAGGATTTTTCAGTGCATTTAGTGGGGGCGTGTATTTTTTCTAAAGTAGATTTGGTGCACGGGTACCATCAAGTCCCAGTCCGCGCTCAGGACATACCCAAAACAGCGCTAATAACTCCTTTTGGGCTTTTCGAGTTTTTGCGTATGCCATTTGGACTCAAGGGGGCTGCGCAGACGTTCCAGCGCATGATGGATGCAGTTCTACGCGACCTCCCTTTCGTGTTCGTCTACTTGGATGATATTTTAGTAGCCAGCACGTCCGAAGACGAACATGAAAGCCACCTCACAGTGGTTTTTCGGAGGCTGGCAGAGCACGGGTTAATAATTAATCCAGCGAAGTGCCAGTTTGGGGTTGCACAAATCGATTTTTTGGGGCATCGCGTTTCACCAGAAGGAGCGGTCCCTCTGCCCGATAAAGTACGCGCAATAACGGATTTTCCCAAACCTCAGACGGTCAAAGCATTGCAGGAATTTTTGGGAATGGTTAATTTTTATAACCGCTTCCTCCCAGGTGCAGCGCAGCTCATGCAACCATTGTACACGGCGCTTAAAAAGCAAAAACCTACGAATAAGATCGAGTGGTCCCCGGAGCGGGAGCGCGCATTCTCCCAGGTCAAATCAGCCCTGGCGAGCGCCGTTTTGTTGGCACACCCGGTGCCAACGGCACGTATGGCGCTCACCACGGACGCTTCTGATTTAGCGGTGGGGGCGGTCGTTGAACAGTTCGTGGCGGGGAGCTGGCAACCCCTCGCGTTTTTCAGCAAAACCTTGCGCGATAACGAGCGGAAGTACAGCGCATTCGACAGGGAGCTTTTGGCCCTGCATTTGGCCACCCGCCATTTCCAGTTCTGGCTCGAGGGGCGCCATTTTACCGTGTTCGTGGACCATAAGCCGTTAACGTTTGCGATGGCCAAGATTTCAGAGCCTTGGTCAGGCCGGCAACAAAGACAGCTGGCCGCGATATCAGAGTTCACCACCGATATTCAGCATGTCGCGGGCAAACATAATGTGGTGGCAGACTGTCTTTCACGTGCAGTAGCAGCGCCAAGCCCCGTGGGGGCAGGCTCGGCAGCCGTGGCCGCGGGCCAAGTCTGTGGCGCAGAAGCACTCGCAGCCCTGGTCCACGTTGGTTTAGATCACGCAGCCATGGCCGCGGAGCAGGCTGACAATGCGGATGTGCGCGCGCTCCAGTCTGGACCAACAGGGTTAAGGCTGGAGCACAGGGTGCTGCAGATAGGTATGCCCCCTCTAATCTGCGATGTCTCCACCGGGCGGCCTCGCCCCGTAGTTCCGGCTGCATGGCGCCGCCGCGTTTTCGACTCAATCTATTCTCTGGCGCACCCAGGGGTGCGCGCATCGATTAAAATGGTGGGAGAGAAATTTGTTTGGCCGGGGTTGCGTAAACAGGTCAAAGAATGGGCAGCAGCCTGCGTAGCGTGTCAACGAGCCAAAATACACAAACACACTGGGACTCCTTTGGAACCTTTTCACATCCCGGCTAAACGTTTTGATCATGTGCATGTCGACTTGGTGGGCCCCCTTCCATTGTCGCAGGGGTGCACACACCTTTTGACTATGGTAGATCGCACCACGCGTTGGCCGGAAGTGGTCCCTCTAGCGTCAGCTACGCCGGCAGACGTTGCACGCATGTTTTTAACGGCTTGGGTCGCACGTTTTGGAGTCCCGTCGGACATAACGTCCGACAGAGGTCCCCAATTCATTTCTGAACTCTGGTCATCCATGGCCCACAGCCTGGGGGTGAAGATCCACCGCACTACCCTGTATAACCCTCAGGCTAACGGTTTGTGCGAACGCTTTCATAGGTCATTGAAAGCAGCCCTCAGAGCGTCTCTCACGGATACAAATTGGGTGGATAAACTTCCATGGGTTTTATTGGGGTTGCGTTCTGCACCTAAGGAGGATTTGCAAGCCTCCCCGGCTGAATTAGTTTTTGCCCAACCCCTCCGTTTGCCGGGGGATTTCCTCCCTGACAACCCCGCACCAAATTGCCCCCCCGCTCAGCTGTTGCAGAGCGACACAGGATCAGACACCCTCCCTGGCCCAGTGCATCACAGTTTTCCACGTGTTTTTGTGCCAAGAGCTTTAAAGAATGCGGAGTTTGTTTTTGTTAGACATGATGCTCAAAGACCAGGTTTGCGACCCCCTTACGACGGGCCTTTCAGAGTGTTGGAAACAAGAGAGAAACAATTTTTGCTTGATTTGGGAGACAGAAAAGAGTTGATTTGCATTAACAGACTCAAACCCGCCTTTGTTCTGGCTGATGAACACGTGCAGTTGGCCAGGGCCCCCCGCCGTGGCAGGCCGCCGAAAAGGCATTGTTCGTTGCCACCACAGAGATGTACTAACAAGTCTGATTCACAGATGCAGGGAGCCGCTGCAGAAGGAACAAAGCCGGCTTACAGCAGATTTGGCAGGAGGTTTAAACCCAAGCAATTGGTGGATTGATTTGTGTTATGTTGTGATGTTTCTGCCATACAGCTCTGATTAGATTTTGTCCCTGAATAGACGTTTGGGGTGGGGGGGGGGGTTATGTGGCGCAGATATTGAGTTCATATCTCCCCACAAATGTATGACTGTATGTGTATTGGGGACTCCATGTCTGGTGGGACAAAAGAGGTCTGGACCTGCAGAGATCTACAGGAGATGACGAGTAGGTGTGAGTTTTGACCTTTGTCTCGGAGAGGACGTCCCAGGAAGATTCCCGGACTATCGAGGGATAAGAGACAATAGTGAGACATGAAAGAGTGCATTGTGACTGAGACTATGTGCCATGTAATTATATGTTTGCTTAAGTAACATGTGACCGAGGGTTGTGGCTCCAGCAGAGTATAAGAACGTGGTATTTGATGGCTCAGCCTCTTTTCCTGCCTAGAGATTGATAGAGCATGTGTTCACTCAATAAAGTTGACTCTGAGAAATAAACTCAGCCTCATTCTTGAAGGCATTCTCTACAATAGACCTATTACTGATTTTCACTTCTTACATTTCACTGGCTGACATAAAAAAAGAGAGCTTTTCAGTCAAGATATGGAGAACTTGTAGCCACACATGTGATTTACTTAATGCCTTGCATAATGCCTCACATCTTAGATAAGAGCAAAGTGCAGAGTTTCCTTGGAGATAACAGGAAGCTGTGAAAGTGTAATCTTTTATATGCAAGAGACTGCTTGGAGGATCCTTTGTGTGCCAAGAGACTGCTTGGAGGATCCTTTGTGGGCCAAAGACTGTGAGGGGGATGCTAAGGGATTTAAGAGGAAATGCAAAGTTACCTTTGATGTGAATGCAATGTGACTTGTGAGCTGTGGGGAGACCTGGGTATATAAGGGACAAGTTTTTTCTGAGGTGTCCTCTTTCTACAATGCTCATGTTGGAGACGTGTAATAAACTGCCTTGAGACAAACATGCCTCGTCATTTACACACTCCACACTGGTGACCCAAGACATAGCATGCAGCAAGAAGAGAATTCCCCAGGGCCAGCCGCGTTGGGAGCCCCCAGCCAAGCGTATGCCGTTACGGTCCAGCTACCGGACTTTTGGCAGCACAACCCGCGCTCCTGGTTCCACCTGGTTGAGGCACAGTTCGCCCTCCGGGGAATATCGGTAGACGACACGAAATTCTACCATGTGATCGCAAAGCTCGACAACCACACGGCTCAGCATATGGAGAGCCTTCTGGAGCAGCCACCAGCCAGCGACAAATATGGCGCGTTGAAGGCTGCACTCATCCAGCACAACACACTCGATGGAGGAGAGAGCAGAGCGACTCCTGGCGCTGACCGGGTTGGGAGATTGCACGCCCATTGACCTGATGGAGAAGATGCTGAGGTTGAAAGGCTCGGACGATGACCACTTCATCTTTACCCACCTCTTCCTCAGGAACCTGCCGTCAGCGACGAGAGCGGTCCTGGCCAGTTCGCCGTTGTTGGCCAAGCGGGACTACCGTGCGCTGGCCCGGGAGGCGAATCGGATTGTCATGGCCAGCAGAGAACGCACGGCCATGGCGGCAGCGACGGAGCTCGGCGCGACGGCCGGAGAGGGCGAGGAGCCATTGACGGCAGTAGCAGAACCACCGACGACAGCAGCGGCAGGCGCCAAGGGACGCGCGGGAGACATCCTTTGTTTCTATCACCGCCGCTTTGCAGAGAAGGCACGCAAATGTATACCACCGTGCCAGTTCAAGCTCTCGGGAAAACGCCAAGACCGGGGGTCGGTAGCAGCCGCGACCCTCGGGGAGGAGAACAAGCTGCTCTACTTGACGGACGCACGCTCCGGGAGACATTTCCTCGTGGACACTGGCGCCCAGCTGAGTTTCTTCATGCCATCCTACGCCGACCGGCTGGCAGGTTCCAGCGGCCCCCAGATGGCAGCAGCAAACGGCTCGGACATTAAAACCTTTGGTGAGAGGACTCTACTCCTGTCTCTACACGGCCGTACATTTGAGTGGACTTTTGTCATAGCAGCATTGAATTTCAATATATTGGGGGCTGATTTTTTGTGCTCACATGGTTTGTTGGTTGATGTCGCTAACAGGTGCCTGGTTAATGCACTGTCTTTTGATTCTATTCCATGTACAGCTCGAGCGTCCCGGCCATCAGCACAAGCCAACATCACAGCTGCAAGCGGTAAGTTCCACACACTGCTCACTCAGTTCCCAGCACTCACGGTCCCCACATTTTCGGCAGCCGTCGCTAAGCACGGGGTGGAACATTTTATTACCACCACCGGGCTGCCCGTTTTTGCAAAACCTTGGCGCTTGGACGCAGCTAAACTGGCCATAGCGCGCGAGGAGTTCGCCAACCTGGAGAGGTTGGGCATCATCAGGCGTTCGAACAGCCCATGGGCTTCCCCGCTACACATGGTCCCGAAAGCTGACGGTTCGTGGCGACCTTGCGGGGATTTCCGCAGGTTGAACAACGCCACAGCGCATGACCGCTACCCAATCCCTCATATCCAAGATTTTTCCGTTCATTTGGCAGGGGCGCGCGTTTTTTCTAAAATAGACTTGGTCCGCGGTTACCACCAAGTCCCAGTGCGCGTTGAGGACATACCCAAAACAGCAGTGATAACTCCATTTGGTCTATTCGAGTTTTTGCGCATGCCATTCGGGCTTAAAGGGGCTGCACAGACGTTCCAACGCATGATGGACGCGGTGCTGCGCGATCTCCCTTTCGTATTCGTCTACTTAGACGATATCTTGGTAGCCAGCGCGTCCGGAGACGAACACAAAAGCCACCTCGCGGCAGTTTTCCGGAGGTTGGGAGAGCACGGATTAATAATCAACCCAGTGAAGTGTCAGTTCGGGGTGATGCAGATCGATTTTTTTAGGACACCGCGTCTCCCCCGAAGGAGCGGTTCCGCTACCTGACAAAGTGCGCGAAGTAGCAGACTTCCCCCGGCCGCAGACGGTCAGGGCGTTACAGGAGTTTTTGGGAATGGTGAATTTTTATAACCGTTTCCTCCCCCGTGCAGCGCAACTCATGCAACCGCTGTATGCCACGTTCAAAAAACAGAAACCCGCGAATAAGATCGAGTGGTCCCCGGAGCGGGAGCGAGCGTTCACGGAAGTCAAAGCAGCCCTGGCAAACGCTGCATTGTTGGCACATCCAGACCCAACGGCCCGCATAGCGCTCACCACTGACGCGTCAGATGTGGCCATAGGGGCGGTCATGGAGCAGCATGTAGCCGGGGCTTGGCAGCCACTCGCCTTTTTCAGCAGGACCTTGCGCGATAGTGAACGTAAATACAGCGCGTTTGACAGGGAGTTGCTGGCTCTCCATTTGGCCATTCGCCACTTCCAGTTCTGGCTAGAAGGGCGCTGTTTCACCGCGTTCGTTGACCACAAGCCACTAACATTCGCGATGGCCAAAGTTTCAGAACCGTGGTCGGGCCGGCAGCAGAGGCAGCTAGCCGCGATCTCAGTGGGGATAGATTACACAGCCATGGCCGCGGAGCAGGTTAGTGACACGGATGTGTGCGCGCTCCAGTCTGGACCAACAGGGTTAAGGCTGGAGAGCAGGGTGCTGCAGGACGGTATGCCCCCTCTAATCTGTGATGTCTCCACGGGGAGACCGCGTCCCGTGGTACCGGCAGCGTGGCGCCGCCGCGTTTTTGACTCGATTCAATCTTTGGTGCACCCGGGGGTGTGCGCGTCGGTCAAAATGGTAGCAGAAAAATTTGTGTGGCCGGGCCTCCACAAACAAGTTAAAGAGTGGGCGGCAGCCTGCATGGCGTGTCAACGAGCCAAGGTACACAGACACACGAGAGCTCCCTTGGAGCCATTTCACATTCCGGCTAAGAGGTTTGACCACGTTCACGTGGACCTCGTGGGTCCCCTCCCGCCATCACAGGGGGGCACGCACCTTCTGACAATGGTGGACCGCACCACGCGCTGGCCGGAGGTGGTTCCTTTAGCGTCAACCACAGCCGAGGAGGTGGCGTGCGCGTTTGTAACAGCATGGGTGGCGCATTTTGGAGTCCCGTCGGACATTACGTCCGACAGAGGCCCTCAATTTGTTTCCGAACTTTGGTCAACAATGGCCCGCAGCCTAGGCGTCACAATTCACCGTACAACCGCGTACAATCCACAGGCTAACGGGTTATGCGAACGTTTTCACAGGTCATTGAAAGCAGCTCTCAGGGCGTCACTGACGGATGCAAATTGGGTAGACAAGCTACCGTGTGTTTTATTGGGGTTACGTTCTGCGCCTAAAGAGGACTTAGAGGCTTCCCCAGCCGAACTCGTTTTTGCGCAGCCACTTCGGTTGCCCGGGGAGTTTCTCCCAGATAATCCTGTGCCGGGCAGCTCCCCATCTCGGCTTTTGCAGCGTAGCATCGACACAGGCACGCTACCGGGCCCTGCCCGCCACAGTTTTCTGCACGTTTTTGCACCTAAAACTTTGAAAAACGCGGAGTTTGTTTTTGTCAGACACGATGCACATCGCCCCCCATTGCGACCGCCTTATGATGGACCGTTCAGAGCGCTGGAAACAGGGGACAAGCATTTTTTGCTAGATTTGTGGGGTAGAAGGGAAAAGGTTGGCTTAAACAGACTCAAACCTGCTTTTGTGGTGGCGGACCACAAAAAGACCGACCTGCGCAGGTCAAGACCGACCTGCGCTTCCAGAGCTCCGCCGTCATGGCTCTGCAGGAGGCCAGCGAGGCCTACCTGGTGGGTCTCTTCGAGGACACCAACCTGTGCGCCATCCACGCCAAAAGGGTCACCATCATGCCCAAAGACATCCAGCTGGCCCTCCGCATCCGCGGAGAGAGAGCTTAGACTTTCTGCTGCACATCCACCAACTACAATACTCCGCACTGTGTGTCTATATATATATATATATATATATATATATATATAGTAATATGTACATATGTATACTAGCTGCTCTTGTTTTTTCTTGAGTGTTGCTATCCCTGTGCTGTTGCAATCCTGGAATTTCCCCATTGTGGGACTAATAAAGGCTTATCTTATCTTAACTAAGTCTCTTCTTCCTCCCTTCTTGGTCGTCCTTTGACCACCCTACCCTTCCGTATCACCCACGTAGTGCTGGTCTCTCCTGCATCCTGAGACTCCTTTGTCCTTCTTTTCTGCACCTTCAGGAGCTTTTTCATCATCCTTTGCTCTAAAGGGGTCAGGTCTCTATTAACCTCTTGCACTCCAGTGTACCACGGACGGGCACGTCTCTGCATCCCAGAGCGCACGAGGGCGCTGCGTCCAAGCGTGCACTGAAAAAAAAAAGAAGTTCTTTCACTATAGACACAGCCGCGAACAGATCAGATATGATTGACCTCTCATTTGACTAATAAGAGCCTTGAATTGGGTTTCTGAAACCTTGAAGAGCCAATGACTGAAAACCTAGCAAGAAGGACCCGCCTACCAACGCTGTGAATGCAGCAAGCCAATTGAAGCACAGAAGTTCGGGCTGGGTGAAGAGAGACTGATTGCTGCAGCAGATGAAAAAAAGGACCCGCAGGAAGAACCTGCTACAGACCCAGCAGCACGGAGACCACCCACAAGTGCGACCTGCACTTATTCCAGCAGAATAGACGTTTAGGATTCTCTTCCATGGTCATCATAGACCGACGGAGGCCGACGACGAAGGTCGTAAATCATTCGCCAAAACCGCAATCATGGAAGCGCAAAACCGCAATAATGGAATTATGTTTTGACCGGGAACCACGAGCGGACCAGCGTCACGTTCGTCTGACAATGAGGAAGAGAAGTTCGCCAGGACACTGCTGCTGTGAAGAGGTAAGTGTTATAAGCTAAATTATTCTTTATCCCTGAAAATTGTAATCAAAAAATTACTTTTGACCGATCGGTAAATTACAACTGTGCGGCGCACGAAGTCCGAAGTGCGTGCGTCGCGGTACACGGTTCGTTTGCCGCGTCCGGACCATGAACGCCCGGACGCGGGCGGCTCCCCCCCCCCCCGCTACAGAAGAGTAGTGGGGGGGGGAAAGCCGCGGTGACTGCACCGCGGTCGCCACATCGCCACATGAGTCTATTCCGTCATGTAGCGATGGCCAATGTCCGTCCTCTGTAGCGGGGGGGGGACAACACCCCCCCCCACACACACACACAGCCCTGAGTGTCACCTTTCATTAGAGCCCAAGATGAAGCTTCTATATTGAATCATTCAAAAGTTACAGACGTTTTTCCAAACTGTGGCATTTGGCACAGTTCAAAAACGCCTGGGAACTACCTGAGGAAAAAGCTGTGTAATATATTCAATTTTTGTGGTATTGTTACAAAATTTTGACCTCAGCTGGATAACACTTGGTTCTACATTTCTGTTGCATTTTCCAGCCCGGATCTGAAGCTGTGTGTTATTTGCAAGCATTTGTATCCAAAAAAACACCCAGGCCAAATTTATTTTCTTCAAGTTCAGTATGTTTAGATGACTGTAACTCAGTGGCCGGAGTACTTAGAGAGATTATGACTATTTTGCCAAAAAAATTCAAAGTGTTTTCTTTTAAATGAGACCAACCCCATGAAGATGCTGCAAAGGGTTGAAGAACAGCTTTCGATTTACTTTGGGCACGTTATTTTTTGGCGTTTTTAGGGAAATTGACCGGAGTGCAAGGGGTTAATATATATATCCTTGTACATGGGAAACTTTTGAAGGCTTGATGCAGCTTTAAGAATTGTATATTGGTCTGCTTTCAAGGCTGTAGTAATTCTTAGAGGCCGAGGAGAATCTCCCTTACCAAGTCTCACAATTCCTGAGAGAGGCACTTTAACTTTAATCTTGTCAAGCATCGCCCTAATGGAATCTAGGTCATCCTTCCTTCTGTCCTCGACATCAGCCACTTTACTTTTGAGTAAATTAAAGATCACCAGATTAAATTTCCTGTTCTCCCTATCTCTCATTTCTTCCAGCAGACCTTCCACATTTGCAAATTGAGTGATAAATGTAGTGTTGCTATTAGGACTCTTTATGGTGTGACACGGGTGGTGACGTCACCCGGAGTATAAGAGGGCTGGGTGGCAGAGGGGCGATCTTTTTGACCACCTTTCTGCCTAATGGGAGCATCTGTTAGTAATACTGTGAGTCATATTATAAAGTCCTGTTCAGTTCACCACTCGCATCATTATTGTGCCACGTTTTACGGACATAACATTTGGTGACGAGGTTGAAGTATAGATGCGGGCGTGTCGTCTTTTTGTCCGTTTTTGGAGAGTCCAGGGGAGCCTCCAGTGCCTTGGACGAGGTGGTTCACTGCGTTTCAGAACTATCTGGTGGCACTAAACATAGGCAAATTGAAGAAGGTACAAGTAAGGGCAATTTTGGTCCATAATTTGGGTATGGAAGGACAACGTATCCTTTCTACTTTGGGAGCTAGCGATAGCTTTGATGACGTGGTTGAGAGAATGGCATGACATTTTCGCGTTCCTACAAACATCATCGTCAGGAGGGTCCAGTTTCGGCAGTGCCTCCAGCGGGCCGGCGAGTCGGTGCAGCACTATGTTGCAGACCTACGGCAGCTGGCTGGGAACTGCCAGTTTGGGGAGTTGGAGGAATAAATAGTCCGCGACCAGCTGACGGAGCACACGCTGTGTTCTTCAGCTCATTCGAGACTGCTTACACACTCTGGCGAATTAACTTTAGCCATGGCTGTGGAGATAGCCCAGCAGTGTGAAGTGGCCGACAAGTTATCACATGACCTTGGTGAGAGAGTTACGCTATGCTGCCATGACTCACAATCGATGACGCAGACTGTGGATCTGGACAGCGAAGACCACGAGCAAGAGGAATGCGCTGCAGCTGTAACGATGAGGCCCGCCCCAGGATCGCCCAAATGCTCAGGTTGTGGGTCCACTAAGCACCGGTACAAGGCTAGAGAGTGTCCAGGAAGAGGTCAATGCTGTGGCAAGTGTGGACTCCTGCATCACTTTGCCAGGGCCTGTAATAGGTTCAAGTGAGGGGAACGGTGATGTAAAGCAGACACCCCTGCAACCAACTCCCACGGTTATTCACACAGTTTCCCTGGACACTGATGGCCGTACATATTGTGCGGGGAACTGGACAGAGTGGAGGTACCATTATTGGTTGACATGGGTGCAGTGAGGTCGGTATTGAATTGGCCCACCGTGAGGAGTTTCTTCCCATATCATCAGCTGAGAGGTCATTTAGAGCCATTGTGCGGCTATGGAGGACGGAGGCTGCCCATCATGGGTTTGGTGGAGCTGACGTCCTATTATAAATCATCGGTGGCTGTTAACCTGATGTTTATTGTGACTTGCGGTGGCGAGAATGTGATGGGCTGCGACCTCTTCTATGGACTGGGGTTTTCCATCAGTGGCATTGAGGAATGGTTGGGCTGTGGTTTATGGAACTGACCAATGCCGTCGGTGATGGATGATGCAATATGGGACGAACCTTGGCCTAGTAATCTGGAAAGCAAACAGGACCAACCCCATCCAGGGCCATTGTGGGAGGGTTCCTGCACCAGAGCCCAAGTTGCCCTAGCTGAGGGAACTGGGCAGTGCCGTGGAATGCCCGTGATGGTGGATGGAGTCGATTGGCTGACTCATTCTTCTTCTGGAGTTCAGCTGGGAGGTAGCGACAAGCAGAGGTTCACAACAGCTTCGCCAGCATCTAAAATGAAAACGAGCAGGGCAGGACCAGCTGGCACGGTTAAACGACGGGCCACACAGGAACACTGGAAGCCGAGCAGGGCTTGGAACGAGCAAGGCTTACACACATGGTTTGATCATCATCAAACCATCTTTATATTTTGCTGATTTATGAGGTGATAAATTCAAAGGTTTCTCTAAATTCTCACCAGAGCATAGAATACTTGTGTCATCGGCAAATAATTTAAAATAAATCAGACACTTTACATATGTCATTAATATACATATTAAATAATTGTAGCCTCAACACTGAGCCCTGGGGAACACTACACCCAATGTCCAAACATTCAGACTTACACTCTCACATCTTCACAAATTGTTTACAGTTTGTTGAATAATTTCTGACCCAATTCAGAGCCACCCCCCATCCACATCTTTCCAATTTATTTAATAATTCATGGTTTATTGTATTGAATACTTATTTATAGATCAAGAAACATTCCAACTGTGAATGTCTTTTTATCTGTGGAGTTAATGATTTCTTCTATGAGTTTTGTTCATGCTAATGATGTAGACCAGTTTGCTATATTGACTGTCAGAGAGTAGTTTGTGTTGGTCTGTAAACATTTCCAATTCATCACTGAAGAGTTTTTCTAGAATTTTTGACAACTGTGTCAGAAAGGAAATCTGTGAAGTGTTACTTGTCACCAGACTTATATAATGGAATGACTTTTACAGTTTTAATTTTATGAGGAAATTGTCCCGTTTGGAATGATAAGTTAAAGATGTAAGTTAGTGGTTTGGAAATTCCCTCAATTGCCTATTTTTCACTGTTTTCGTATCTGTGTCATCACAATCAGTTGTTTTGTTTTATTTTAAAGTGACATTCCAGCAAAAATCAAGTTTTTTTTCGGTTGTTAACATGTCTGTAACATGTTTTTTTGTGACTTACAAGACATATCAAGAGCAAACTGTCACCACAGTCCCAAGTCTATGTTTTTCTGCTGTGAATTTCCAGACTGGTAATGCCCCCCTCAAACGGGCAAGTTTGAACAGACTGTTTCTAGCCACGTAAGTATTCCTGCTTAACCTGGTTGGTTATAACATTAACCAATCAGACGGACACGCTTGGCTACCTCTGGGGAAGAGGGAGGAGCTGAGGAGCAGCAGGATTGAGGGGGATGAAAGCTCAGTTTTTCATAGCAAAGTAATGGAGGAAGAGGGAGGAGGCGAGGTAGGCCTCGGGGGGACGCGGCTTGAATGTGGCTCGGCAGACGGGGCGCCACGTTCGGCGAAACCACTTTCAGAGAAATGTATCGCTTTTTACTTTTGAAGATATAGGCAAAACTTTAACATCCAGAAGCGTCATGAACAGCCTACCAGCCCACCCACCAGGAGTTGCAGTGACCAATCATGTACAAGCCCTGGAGGTTGGGGAGCACAGCGACCAATCATGTACAAGCCCTGCCGGTCGCTAATTAGAATATTCCTACATTGTGCATACTTAAGTAGGTGCAAGATTTAAAATCTCTTTCCAAGCAATTCTAAGGCAATGAAAGTTTTTTGTGGGTAAAAAGCCACAATATACTATTTTGGGCAATACATACTGTATTTGTTTTTGAGGTGGTTTTAGAGCCGCCGGAGTGCATCTTTAACATTTAACAATATCACTAATTCTTTTTTAGTTTTAATAAAGATTTAACTTTTCTTTCTGTTAAATCATTGTCATTATTATCTGTGGATGCAACTGTATCAGGGATTTTTTTAGCCAAGTTTTCCCCCAAATTTCTAAAATATGTTAAACCTGCTGACAGTCACATTCATTTAATATTGTTATTTGCAATAAATATTGAGGCTAATTAACCTGTCCAGTTGACTTTGATTATGCTTTCTAATATACTGCATGTATCTTTAATATTATTTTTACTGTTTTCTGATATTTTACTGTCATATTCCTTCTTACAATTATCCATAATTCATTTGTATATTCTGGTTATTTTCTGCTTCTTTAGTTCTATATTGGATAAATTCTCTCTATAATATACTTTTCTTGTTGGAGACATTTTGTAATCCCTTAGACATCCACTGATTATCATAGTATTTATGATTTCTGTTATTTGATATGTACATTATTGCATAAAAAATGTCAAATCATTCAGAATTCATCATAAGCTTTATTGTCTTTTGCATTATTGATTCCCAGTCAGCTGGTCTGGGAATGTCTTGGTATCCTCTCTGAAGAGCTGGGGCAGGTGGCTGGGCAGAGGGAAGTCTGGCCTTCTCTGCTTGAACTGCTGCCTCCACGACCCACATCTCTGGAAAAGCGGTACAAGATGGATGGATTCCCAGTCATATTGTATTAAATCCTTTTTAATTCATCTATTGCCCTTTCTGTTTTAATCTCTTTATACCGTCATTGAAATTTATCTGTCTTCATTGTGGTGAGAACCAACATAGAGACAAATACACCAAAACTGCATTTTCATGGGTTTATTGTCTCTCCAAGCAGTGATGAGAGAAAACTAAAACACTTAACTCAACTGTTTTTATTACAAACAGATTTGGCTTCCTATTTGCAAAATAACCTAGATAGTCGCAGACAAATTGGAGTCTCAGAATGATAACTTCACACTCATCTGTCCTGTACAGATAAGTTTTCCTTGAACATCACAAGATTCTTATACTGCAAGTCTACAGACAAAGATGAGGCATGGAATATGGACTGAACAGAGTGTAAGCATTAAATAATGGAAATTCAGTCACTTCCAACCTTGTGGTAATACATTAATCGCATAAATCACAATAGAGACATTGGACATGTCAATCCACTTAGATTCAAGACATGCACGTCATCATTAGTGTTGTTAGCATGGCTTCATTTATTGAAAATAAGCATTCCTACATTTATTGCAAATCAAAGAATGAGGGAAGTTTAGATATGCCAAGGGCTCACGCCCCAGCTGAGTCATACCAAAACCAGACAAAAATTCCCTTCTAGCTTGATGTTCAACACAACAGAAAGGGGAGAGAAGAGTTTACACACAGAGCTTGCCATAGGAGAGACTCCCCCTAGAGTCACTACTTACAGTAGCTGTGTATCCTAGGGTCACAGAAACTGAGATAGGTGCCACCTCAATAAACCACATACTGGAAGAGAATTAACTTATGTCAAGTTAAAAGGCAATGACCTACAGCTCTTGCTGGGATGGTTTGTCGCTGAGTGTGAAGCGGCTGGGATGAGAATCAGCACCTCCAAGTCCGAGTCCATGGTCCTCAGCCGGAAAAAGGTGGATTGTCCTCTCTGGGTTGGGGACAGGCTTCTGCCCCAAGTGGAGGAGTTTAAGTATCTTGGGGTCTTGTTCACGAGTGAGGGGAAAATGGAGCGAGAGATTGACAGACGGATTGGAGCAGCATCTGCAGTGATGCGGACGTTGTACCAGTCTGTTGTAGTGAAGAGGGAGCTGAGTTCTAAGGCAAAGCTGTCGATTTACCAGTCAATCTACGTTCCTACTCTCACCTATGGTCACGAGCTTTGGGTAATGACCGAAAGAACAAGATCACAGATACAAGTGGCTGAAATGAGCTTTCTCCGTAGGATTGCTGGACTCACCCTCAGAGATAGGGTGAGGAGCTCAGTCATCCGGGAGAGGCTCAGAGTAGAACCACTGCTCGTCCGCATTGAAAGGAGTCAGTTGAGGTGGTATGAACATCTGATTAGGATGCCTCCTGGACGCCTCCCACTTGAGGTGTTTCAGGCACGTCCCACTGGGAGGAGACCCCGGGGCAGACCCAGGACTCGGTGGAGAGACTGTGTCTCCCAGCTGGTCTGGGAACACCTTTGTATCCTCTCTGAAGAGCTGGAGCAGGTGGCTGGGGAGAGGGGAGTCTGGGCTTCTCTGCTTGAACTGCTGCCTCCGCGACCCGGACCTCCAGAAAAGCGGTAGAAGATGGAAGGATGGATGGAAGGAAAAAGGCTCAAAATAAAAGGCACAAATAAAAGGCAGTTCAGTGTCTTTTTCCTTTGTTCATCAGTTCACAATGCACTTTTCCTGTTTATTTATAATTTTATTATTTTTTCATTTACATGTTCAAAATAAAGTATTAAATCAATTAATGAGCCACTAAAATACACAAATGCAGGAAATGGCATCTACTACATTCAGTTTTTATGGTGGGGAGGACCCTCCAGACACTGACAACAATAGTTGTCAGTTGTTGTTGACAATCAGTTGTTGACTATCAACTATTGATAGCATCATCAAAAATGCTCATGATGCCCATGGATACAGCACATTATAGAGTAGAGGTATGAGGGTCAAAAGAACAGTGAATAAGCAGATGATCTGGTGATAGACTTTCTTACCAAACTGATTCATATTTACACTGAAGCTTCAGCAATTAAAAGAAAATTTCATTCACATGAAAGAGACTTAATCCCGAAAATAAAGATCTGCAGACATTACTGGACTACAGCACCTCAAAGGTGGCTTCCCATATGATCAATTAATAAAATGAGTGAAGCATTTCCTGCGTATTTTACAAGACTACGTCTTCTCACCTGTGTGCATTCTCATGTGAGCTTTCAAATGATCAGATTGAGTAAATCTCTGTCCACATGTTTCACAAGAAAATGGCTTCTCACCTGTGTGAATTCTCGTGTTTTTTCAAAGTGCCACATTCATTAAATTTTTGCCCACGTTTCACAAGAAAATGGCTTCTCACCAGTGTGACTTCTCATGAGTTTTCAAATAGCTACATCGATTAAATCTTTGGCCACGTTTCACAATAAAATGGCTTCTCACCAGTGTGAATTCTTGTGTGTTTTTTCAAAGTACCACGTTCATTAAATTTTTGCCCACGTTTCACAAGAAAACGGCTTCTCACCTGTGTGAATTCTCGTGAGTTTTCAAATAACTACATCGATTAAATCTTTGCCCACATGTTTCACAAGAAAAGGGCTTCTCACCTGTGTGAATTCTCCTGTGTTTTTTCAAAGTACCACGTTCATGAAATTTTTGCCCACATGTTTCACAAGAAAATGGCTTCTCACCAGTATGAATTTTCATGTGAGTTTTCAAACAGCTATGTCAATTAAATCTTTGGCCACATGTTTCATAAGAAAATGGTTTCTCACCGGTGTGAATTCTCATGTGTTTTTTCAAAGAATGACATTCATTAAATCTTTGTCCACATGTTTCACAAGAAAATGGCTTCTCACCAGTGTGGATTCTTGTGTGTTTTTTCAAAGAACCCCGTTCATTAAATTTTTGTCCACATGTTTCACAAGAAAACGGCTTCTCACTGTTTTATTTATTTATATCTCATTTCATTACAAGTGCAATGGGCCCCAACCAGGGGTCTATGGTTACACTTTAAATCAAAAAGCTTTATATCTGAGGGCTCTCTTCAAGATAGAGACTGTTCCCCTGATTGCTGAGATCTGTATTTCACAGATGCTAGGGCAGCCGGGTATCGCCTGTAGATATTTTTTCAGGTTCTTCTTCACCATCCCAGTTTCTCCCACCACCACAGGTATTATATCTGCTTCCTGCAGATTCTAGATGCACCTTAGGTCGTTTTTGAGGTCTTGATATTTTGTTATTTTTTCTCTTTCTGCTCTGTTGAGGCCGTAGTCGTTCAGTATGGTTACATCTATTAGTTTGGCAGTTTTGTCCTTTTTGTTCAAGATAACTATGTCCAGTTTTATTGCTCCTCCTTCAATGTGTCTTCCAGTTGGGATTTCCTTGTCATAAAAGATGGTAATATCTCCGTTGGAGCTGACTGGCTCTGGATTGTGCTCCCATACTGGTCCTTTTACTTCTATTTTGAACTCTTTGCATATTTTCCAGTGTATGTAACGGCAGATCTTGTTGTGGCGAGCAGTGTAGTGTCCATTGGCCATGAGGACCTGGCAACCAGAGAGTAGGTGGCTTGCACTCTCCACCGCTGCATGACAGAATCGACATTTGTCACTCTGTGACAGTCCTGCCATTTTTTTAAAGCCATTGGTTAGAAGTCCCTGGTCTTGTGCTCCCACCACTAGTCTCTCCTCATCGTACCCCAGGTCTCCGTTCCTGATCCAGCGCAATGTCTCTTCCCTATCAATATAATCCCTATTGAGATCCTCCTGGAAATGCCCTGCTTGCTTATGTTGTTTCCATCTTTCTTTTCCTTCCTCCTGTGTCCTTTTGCTGTATTTTTCCCTCGTCTTTCTAGTTATTTTTGTTGCTGGGTTTTGTTGACTGGCTTTCATGTTATCTAATAAATCTCCTGCAAAGGTCTCGGCTTGTTTAGTTATGGATGCATAATGTCTGAGGGTTTCATGATGTTGGGTGACTTTTTCCACCGTCTCATCGTTGGCGCTTTTTAGGTATTGCCCAATACTTATTATTGTTGCCCTGTAGGCCTGGTTTATTTCAATTAGGCCCAGCCCTCCCTCTTTACGGGGCATATATATCCTATCTAAACATTGGTTTCTGTATGTTACCTTATGAAGGGTCAGGGTCTTCCTGGTCCGAACATCCAGCTTGTCCACTTCCCCCTGTGGCCAGTCTATCACCCCAACTCCATGTGGCAACTGGTACTGCCAGCTGGTTTATTGCAGTGATTTTATTTTTAGGTGTTAAGATTGATTTACAGATTTTCTTTAGGTGATGTTGGTATTCTTTTTTGATTATTTCCCTCATTTTTCTGTGTTCAATAGTTGTATTTTCTTCTATGCCCAGATATTTATATGCTGATTCCCCTGCCAGGTCTTTGATGTGCTTATTGTCTTCTATTTGGATATTCTCTGATGCTGTTTTCTTTCCTTTTCTTATTGTACATTTTGCACATTTGTCAAGTCCAAATTCCATGCAGATGTCTTTTGAGAACATGTGAACGGTACTGACAAGTTGATTCAGTTTCTGTTCAGATTCTGCATAGAGCTTGAGGTCGGCCATGTAGAGCAGATGATTCACTCTGTTGTTCCCTTTTCTAGTTCTACCTTTGCTTAAATCATACCCGATGTCAAGGTCTGATAAGATTTTGCTTAAGGGGTCAATACACAGACAGAAAAGCAGTGGCAAAAGGCTCTCCCCCTGGAATATTCCTCGCTGGATCCTGATGTCTGGGATTGTTATTTGTCCTTCTTTATGGTTAAGCGTAATTGTGGTTTTCCACTTAGCCATCTGGACCTCCAGAAAAGTTTTAACCTCTGGGCTGATGTTATACAGCTCCAGACAGTGTATTATCCAGGAATGGGGGACGCTGTCGAATGCCTTTTTGTAATCAATCCACGCCATACTTAAATTTCTCTCACGCCTCTTGCAGTCTTCCAGGATGGTTTTGTTTATGAACAGTTGTTCCTTGGCTCCAAGCTTATTTCTTACGCAACCTTTTTGCTGTGGTTGCAAGTAGTTTTCTGCATCCAGATGTTCATAGATGACCTCAGTAATGAGTCCTGTCAGCCATTTGTATGTGGTCAGGAGGCAACAGATGGGTCTGTATTTATTGACTTGTTGGGTTTCAGGACTCTTGGGCAGGAGTATGGTGTTTCCATATGTGAGCCACTCTGGTGCTTCTTCCTCTCCCCTAACAAGTCGGCTAAATGCCTCTGCGTAGTATTTGTGCAGTGCTGTTATCTTTTTGAGCCAGAAGTTTGGTATTTTATCTATTCCAGGTGACTTGAAGTTGAGACATTTCCTGATTTTTTTCTTGAGCTGTTTCTTCTGTGATTTTTAATGAGGGCATCTGTTGTTTTCCTTTATTTTTATCAGCAGTGGTTTGAATCCAGTTATTACTTTTATGTTGTACAGGGTCCTCAAACAGGTTTCTCCAGAACGTTTCCGGTTGGGTTTTATCAGGAGGTGCCTCTACTTCAATGGTTTCATCTGTAAGCCTCCTGTAGACTTGTTTTGGCTTCTCTGCAAATAATTTATTGATCAGTTTTGAGTTCTCTCTCCTTTGCCTGTTTCTGATTCGGGCTGCTAGGGCCTTGACTTGCGCCTGGTGCTCTGCTATTTTTCCTATAATTTGCTCTTTCCTAATGTTATATTTTTCTTGGATTCTGTTGATTACTCTCAGTAATTTATTAGTGCAGTTTTGGTTCTGTATGTAATAAGTCATTTGAGAAATTTCAGCCCTAAATCGATTAATTTTTCCTTGAAGTTTGTTTTTCCAAATAGGTGTGGAGATTTTTGTTTTGGTTCGACGTTCATTTTTTTCTTTATACTGTGGAGCTAGCTTACTCTGCACATACCACGCTGCACCAAAGTTTATGCAATTAAGCTCTGTCAGACTGACCCCCTGAGGTACAAGTTCACGTAAGCCTCTGTTGACCTTTTGCAGTAATAATTTGAATTCTTTATTCTCTTTAAGCTTCATTAATTTAGGACGTTCTTTCATTGTCATTTTTTTTGTTACTTCTATTTTGTTGGCAAGTTCCTTTTCCATTTCTAATTGATCTTGGCTCATTTCTGTCTGAGGGTTGATCTGCTTCCTTATTGGTTCCTGGTCTGCATTCCCCCTTGTTGCTTCATCAGGATGTTCTGATTCTGAGCTAGAAGTTGCAGGGGAGTCACCTGGCTGGTCTGGTGGCACCTCTGTAGGGTGTGTTTGAAAAGGTTGTTCCATCAGAGGTTTTGCAGTTAGTGGCAGGGGACACTCAACTGGGCAGATGTTATTCTGTGCCATTTTTCCTATTTCTGTGTGCATGTACTCCAGTTGTTGCTCTGTGAAGTACCTTTGGGTGAGGAAGTTGTGTCTCTGGGTTGTGAGTTTGGCTCGGGGTACGCCAGTTTTATCAGGGCAGTGATGGAAGAAGATTTGCTGCCACTCATTGCATCGTACCTGCAGGTTGCTGTATTTCATCTTGGTGTACTCGGTTGCCCATATTAAAACCCATCTTTCCTCCATGCTCCACTGACTTTGTTTGTATTCTTGTTGTTCAAGTAGGATGGCATCTTGATAGTCTTTTATTGCTTGGGCTTGAGCTTCATACTTGATCTTTTTTATTTCCTCTTGTTCTAGGTATTTTGAGACCTGAGAGATTATAGATGTTAATTTGGAAGTGGTGGTGGCTGCTTTGTTTTCTGGTGGTAGCTCGGAGTCTCTGATCTTCTCCTCAAATATTTGCTTTTTCCTTCTGCCCCACTTCTCATACCTTGAATAGGCGAAGCATGACAGAATAATTTTCTTCTCCTCAAGGGACCATTTTACATTTCTTCTCACCTGTGTGAATTCTCATGTGAGTTTTCAAATGGCTACACTGATTAAAACTTTGCCCACATGTTTCACAAGAAAACGGCTTCTCACTTGTGTGAATTCTCATGTGAGTTTTCAAAATGCTACATCGATTAAATCTTTGCCCACATGTTTCACAAGAAAATGGCTTCTCACCTGTGTGAATTCTTTCATGAACTGATAGATTTTTCTTGTTTTTCAATCTTTTTCCACACGTGTTACAAACATATGACTTACCAACTGTGCAGTGTTTCTTCTTCTGGGACTCATTTTTACAGTCTTCGTCATTATCAGAACATTTTACAACATTTTACATTTTACAGACTTTTCAGCTGTGTCAGTATCACAATGATTCTCTGACATGGAGGAGTTGTCTGCACTGTTCCTGTCCCAGAGTTCTTCTTCCTCTTTAACCTGTGCAACATCTTGTTCCTCTTGGTCTAGACTGAAGTTCCTCTCATGGTTACAGAGCTGCTGGACAGTGAGAACCTTCTCCTCCTTACAGTCATGTAGCAGAGGGTCAAAGATGCATAAAAAACATTAAAGTAAACCAGAATGAATAAATACACTGAGTAGCCAAAAAAATATCACCACCCGGTAACAAATAGTTCTCACCCTTGCATGTGATAATTACAACAGTAATGAATGTGTAATCAGATTCAACAAGTTATTTAAAGGGGACAAAATGATTTTTCTACATGCTAACATGGTTCCCCGAGGTCTAAAAGGACACAGGATGAAAACTATTTTATCAGTGCTTTTACACATGAATTTGTCTATTGGGAGTGGCTACCAACAAAAACACTAAAAAACAAACAAAGATTAAAAACCCACAACCCTGTTGCTTCGGTAGGGTCCACCATGCTCTCACTAGGTCTCGTTCAGTGAACCTTTCCAATTTGTCACTAGTTGTGATGTAATGGTGCCATCTTTTTCTTGGAACTGAAATTTAAGACGTGTCTACCAAGTACTTCCAGGTCATGTTGGGTTTTCCCATATGAAGACAGGCGAGCTGTGGTAATATAGAGGTGAATTCCTTCCTTGGAGTCAATATGACTGAGACTGTGCCAGCACATCAACAGTAGCATAAATGTACTATTCATTAGTAAATCTGTAGTCGGTCGTACACACAGCACTGTCCAACTTCTGTTTCTGAACATGTCACTATGGTGTTGTTATACACAAATAACCACATACTGCATTGTTTCCTGTTGGAGTTGATAGCAGAGGCTAATGGCTAACTGGCTAAGCTGACAATTCCTCCACATGGTACACTGAACCAAAACAAAAACAAATTTGAAGTGCAAACTATAACTGTATAGTCAAAGAGATTAAATTATATTTCCACTGGGTTAGATCAGTCAAACTCAACACAAACTGAGACCAGTACAAGGAGGGCTGGGTGATAGAATGATAACGATAATTATTATAAAATAACTTTTCCTTGATAGAGGCATAAAACATTTTTGATAGTGCTTTGATAGAACTCATTCATTCCATGTTTTGATAGACAACACAAAAAGCCAGTGAAAATAAGAATATACCACACCAAACCAATCATGTGGCTGGAAGTCACATTCGATTGACACACACAACAGCGTGCGTAGGCATGTAGGACCAGCACGCAGCCGGGGCTTAGCACACCTGCTAACGTTTGGACTAGTGCAGCCATGTAGGAGACGACAGAAAACATTAATGAAAAGTCCAGTGACAGCGTTACCAAAAAAGACACCAAAACAGAAGCTCCCCAATGCTCAATAGACGAGGCGATTGTTGAAAAGAAGGATCTGAGGAATTCAGTAGTGTGGCGATAGTTTGGCTATTTAAAGTCTGACAAGAAGCGGCTTAGCGTGCACTGCAAACTGTGTCGCAGGAACGTTCCCACAAAATCAGGTAACACTACAAATCTTTTTTTACCATCTGAAGCAGTGCCATTCTGTTGAGCACACAGAATGTTGGATTTAAGTGGCTGATTAAAGTAATTGACCCTTGCTACCAACTCCCTGGCCGTAAATACAGTATCTCACAAAAGTGAGTACACCCCTCACATTTTTTTGTAAATATTTTATTATATCTTTTCATGGGACAACGCTGAAGATATGACACTTTGATACAATGTAAAGTAGTCAGTGTACAGCTTGTATAACAGTGTAAATTTGCTGTCTCCTCAAAAGAACTCAACACACAGCCATTAATGTCTAAAGTGCTGGCAACAACAGTGAGTACACCCCTAAGTGAAAATGCCAAAATTGTGCCCAAAGTCCACTGTCAATGGTACACATACCTTGTCGGGGTGCAGCGGCTTGTGTGCCTCAGCAACCCCCGGAGCTATGTTGACGGGAGCCTAGTGCTCCCAGAAGGTTCAACCATGTCGAACAGGTCCGCGTGGGGTAGAGGCCAGACTAAAGAGTGCACCCTGGTCCTCCAGGTTGGGGGTTGTGCAGCATGTAACAAATCACTCACGGAAAACTCAAGTTTGTTACAGCAACAAATGTCCCAACGGCGGAACAGGCGGAAGAGGAGCGCGAACTCCCAACGGCTGTGAAGGCGGAGGAGGACAGACAGTTGCACAGGAAGAAGGGTCTCGGAAAGCCTTGGCAGGCAACCTTTCTACAGGGTGGACCAAGCTCTCGACAGCCCAGCCATGGAAGGCAGTTGGTCTAGGGGAGGGACCCACGACAAACGTCCACAGCTGAAGACGGAGATGCAGGACCCCTGCGGTGCCACAAACCTCTGCATCACGCATATCCGCTTCATGATGAGTAGCGATCAACGAAGAAGAAGTGCCCAAAGTGTCAATATTCTGTGTGGCCACCAGTATTTTCCAGCACTGCCTTAACTCTCTTGGGCATGGAGTTCACTAGAGCTTCACAGGTTGCCACTGGAATCCTCTTCCACTCCTCATGACGACATCACAGAGCTGGTGGATGTTAGAGACCTTGCGCTCCTCCACCTTCCATCTGAGGATGCCCCACAGATGCTAAATAGGGTTTAGGTGGAGACATGCTTGGCCAGTCCATCACCTTTACCCTCAGTTTCTTTAGCAAGGCAGTGGTCGTCTTGGAGGTGTGTCTGGGGTCGTTAACATGTTGGAATATTGCCCTGCGGCCCAGTTTCCGAAGGGCTATTTCAGTATGTCACAATACATGTTGGTATTCATGGTTCCCTCAATGAACTGTAGTTCCCCAGTGCCAGCAGCACTCGTGCAGCCCAAAACCATAACACTTCCACCACCATGTTTGACTGTAGGCAAGAGACACTTGTCTTTGTACTCCTCACCTTGTTGCTGCCACACATGTTTGACACCATCTGAACCAAATAAGTTTATGTTGGTCTCATCAGACCATAGGACATGGCTCCAGTAATCCATGTCCTTAGTCTGCTTGTCTTCAGCAAACTGTTTACGGGCTTTCTTGTGCATCATCTTTACAAGGGGCTTCCTTCTGGAATGACAGGCATGCAGACCAATTTGATATAGTGTCCGGCGTATGGTCTGTGCACCGACAGGATGACCCCCCCTCACCCCTTCAACCTTTGCAGCAATGCTGGCAGCACTCATACGTCTATTTTCAAAAGACGACCTCTAGATATGACGCTGAGCACGTGCACTCAACTTCTTTGGTCAACCATGGCGAGGCCTGTTCTGAGTGGAACCTGTCCTGTTTAAACCACTGTATGGTCTTGGCCACCATGCTGCAGCTCAGTTTCAGGGTGTTGGCAATCTTCTTATAGCCTAGGCCATCTTTATGAAGAGCGACAATTCTTTTTTTCAGATCCTCAGAGGGCTCTTTTCCACCAAACCGGTTCCAGTGCTAGTTTGGTGCTGGTGCTGGTGCTAGTGCTTAACCAGTGCTTAACCAGAGTGCTCATAAGAACCAGTTGTCTTTCCACCGATATGGAGCTAGTTGGGAATTATGTCAGAGCTACGTCATTACGTACTGTGAAGCACCCAACCCCCGCAGAACACCAGAGAAGACGGAAGGTGGCCGTATGCACCTCTCACTTGTTTGCTATCCGCCAGTAACCGAGAGAAGAAGAAGAATGCTATCCACCAGTAACCGAGAGAAGAAGAAGTAGCAGCGTTAGCTTGTCAACATATAGGAATTGTTGTGTTTGGGAGCGCTGCTTTTATTATTCCAAACCTGTATTACCATCCAAAAACAGTTTTATTCTTAATGGCAGAGAACGGCGGCTACGTTTAAGGACACCGGTAATCATCAATATTTCAGTTATCAGCCGTTGTTAGATAAAGTCTGTAGCGCGAGCATTGACTACACTTTTAAACATAATATTTATGTCATTTCTGTAATAGGTGGTGTTACGGCACATTACGAGACGGAGGTCGCCTGTTCTGTCATGCCAAAAAGTGATCAGCTGTCCCAAAAAAATGATCGCCAGGGGCCATATTGTTATGGGTTTATATTAGCCGGTAAATATATATATTTCAACAGATAAACAGTACTTAGTTAGGTATAACAAGATATATTTAACACTTAAGATGCATTTTGAACCCTAAACAAACTTGATCTGGGATTAAAAGCAATTAAAATAATGCAGTCACAAGGTTACATGGAAAAATGTATAGATTTACAGTACTGCATATATACATGAAGATACTGTATAAATGCATATTCTATGCACCTCCAAACTACAGAGCTGTGAAAGGTATACCCTTCTGTACTTGTGTCATCTATTCTGGTTAAAGTACTGATTCAAGTTTTTATTCATGTAGGGATAACAAGAGACAGACTGCAAAGTGTTCAAGTTCAAAGTTCTTTCCCCAGAAATGATCTTGTCCAGAGCTGACAGAATGTCACGTGGTACGTTGTCAACAGAATATAAACTTATCATTTTTAAAGCTGGCAACTTGGAACATTTTCCACAGAAAAAGTACATAGATTTAAAGTTTGTTGCTGCTTGTTCTTTAAAAAATGTGAAAGAAATTGTCAAAAATATGTATAAGTCCACAAATACCAGATATATTGTCCAATACCTGGAAAAATGAACTTAAGTGCATTAATTCAGTACTTGTACTTTCACTTCCCACCACTACAATGTTATAGTGATTTGCATTGTCCTAAATAACTTTATAAATGAAATGTAAAGTCTTTAACTTTTTAATATGACCCTTCTCTCATGTTTTTTCTCTTATCTCTTTGTCTTATGTCCTGATTGGTGGAGCCTTGAGCACTTTTATCATGTCTATAGTCAGCTTCATGTGTGCCTGTGTTTGTGTTCATGTTGAATGTAACTGCAGTTTGTAAATATGGACGTCACCTGAGTGCAAAACAAATCTACCTACGGGTACAAATAAAGGAACCTGAACCTGAATATGTTTGGTGTGAGGATAACAATGTAGAAGAAGAAAAACACTTAAGGAAAGAAAGCTTTTATTTCCAAAATGTGCAAAAACTTCAGACTGCTACATATGAAATATTATGTACATACAGACAACAATATCAATGCTGTGATAGTTACTTTTTTTACAGTGCCTCAAGCACAGACAACACGTCCCATCAGTCCAACAAGGGTGTTGGTCTGCTTTGCAGCAAAGCGAAGTTCAGCTGCTCCTCCCTCCTGCTCTGCTCCTGCTGTCTCATCTGACCGTAGTCAAGAAGGAGGTCCATGTTTGTGTCACACTTCTGTTTCCCTGTTTTAAAGTACAAAAATAAGCAATACGTATAAAATAACCACACACTGAAAAATGCAGGAATCGTCAATCCAAGATTGAATGTGTCTGTTCAACATCCGTTTACTGTTAGTGGCATCACAACATTCAATTCAAGTGTATAATTGGTTTAATTCACTCCCTCCTTTGTGTGACTGGGTCATGATCCATCCAGGTGGATGCCCTCAATTTCCCCTATGGGGATCAATAAAGTACACAAAATCAAAATGAGCTGAACATAAATTACCTAATCGGGTCTGATCAGAAGAGCAGGAGGAGGACAAGCTTGGAGCTGGTGAAGGTGAGCTGGACACCACAGGTCTGGCTGCTTCTCCCTCATCATCCAGCTGTGATAAATCTATGAAAAAAAAGTTTTTTAGTTTGTGCATTGAACAACTTAAGCCTTCCATTAAATGTGCAGACATAGAAGACAATTTTATTCAATATCAATGTTAGCAAAGCTTACATGTCTGATTATGGAATAGAAGAATAGGAATAGATGAAACTTCATTGTACTGTACAGGTGTACAGTACAATGAAACTGTAGGAGCTCCACCAGGCTACTGCGCAATAAAGTAAGAGAAGGATTAGATAAAATACGGCTACACAACATACAATTAAACACGAGTGACATTTTAAAAAAAAAATGGCCTAAGATTATGGAAATATTACCAAAATAGTAAAAAAAGACGACGCTACTAGTGTCTGGTAGAAAAATCACCCATAACAGAACGCAAGGCACCCATTCATACACAGTATTCACACCACAAAAAACGTATTTTGCGCTGGATGTCTTTTTAAAAAAGTATTCTGTAAGATGCTAAGATTTCTGTTCTAGTTTCTCAAACGCGCATTTCTGCCGAGGAGTAGCGTTTGTGCTAAAAACAGTTAACTTGTTAGCATCGCTAACCGAAAATACTATGGCCAAAAAATTAGTTTAAAAAAAAAAAAAAATCCGCACTTTGGCCGTTACATATCAACACAAGCGATATACATCTGTCAGCAGAGACGACCTGTTCATTTCTTTATGGCGAGGAGAAACGTTTGGTCGTAGTAAAAGTAGTTAGCTTGTTAGCATCGCTAACCGAAAATACTAAAGCCACAAGTGACTAAATATCCGCACTTGGCCGTTACATATCAATACAAGCGGGTATATACAGTATGTATACATATATTGGTTAACGTCTGACATTTTAAAGACAATACACTTACCAGCGTGTTTTAAGCAGTTTGTTGTCCAGACTAATCCAAGGCAGTGACAATGGTCCAGCTGGCTGGCCGATCCTCCAAAACAGCTCAGAGGAGCGGCCCCCTCCAGCTGATCTTGTACTTCTGCTTATGTCCACAGAGCCAAGAAATATTTCTCCTCTTCGCTCTAAATCTGTTTGGTTTTGGAATCTGTTGCGTGCTCCGCTGTTTGGTAAGCAACATGGCGGTCAGTAATGTTTTGAAGCTGGTCGGTTAACCACGCCCATGGCTGTGGACCTAACCGACGTAAACTGGTGCTGCTGCTGGCCCAGCTAGGAGTTGGGGCCGCGATAGCCCCACTTTTGGGAGCCGGGGACTGGTGCTTTAGTCGGTGGAAAACCAAAGAACTGGTGCTAATGACGCAATAGCTCCAGTTACGCACTGGAACCGGTTTGGTGGAAAAGAGCCCAGAGAGTTCTTTGCCATGAGGTGCCATGTTGAACTTCCAGTGACCAGTGTGAGAGAATGTGAGAGCGATAACACCACATTTAACACAACTGCTCCGTATTCACACCTTAGACCTTGTAACACTAACGAGTCGCATGACACCAGGGAGGGAAAATGGCTAATTGGGCACAATATGGACATTTTCACTTAGGGGTGTACTCACTTTTGTTGCCAGCAGTTTAGACATTAATGGCTGTGTGTTGAGTTATTTTGAGGGGACAGCAAATTTGCACTTATACAAGCTGTACACTGACTACTTTACATTGTATCAAAGTGTCATATCTTCAGTGTTGTTCCATGAAAAGATATAATAAAATATTTACAAAAATGTGAGGGGTGTACTCACTTTTGTGAGATATTGTATTTCTCCCAGACGGCCTTTCCCCAGCTGTGCATGGAATGTAGAAAAACTGTTGAAAAGAGCTTCAAAGTCTGCCATACTTTGCTACTGCGTCAGATTTGTGGTCAAGTTACACATCTGAACCATATATAAGCTTCACTGCCCACTTCATTGAAAGCAAATGTCGTCAAACTTTCCTAAAGACCATACAGATGAAGTCATTGCTTTAGGACTGACCGAAGAACTTGCATCCTGGAGACAGTGAAAACAAACAAGTCTGCATCACGACAGACAGTGGGACAAATATATTGAAGGCCACATCACTAAACAAGTGGACACAGCTGCAGTGCTTTGGGGATGTACTTCACTCAGCTATCGGTAAGTTGGTGAGCAGAATATTATAAAATATTTATATTTTATTCATCCATCCATCCATCCATCTTCTTCCACTTTTCCCAAGGTCCGGGTCGCGGAGGCAGCAGTTCAAACAAAGAAGCCCAGACTTCCCTCTCCCCAGCCACCTGCTCCAGCTCTTCAGAGAGGATACCAAGGTGTTCCCAGACCAGCTGGGAGACGTAGTCTCTCCAGCAAGTCCTGGGTCTGCCCCGGGGTCTCCTCCCAGAGGGATGTGCCTGAAACACCTCAAGTGAGAGGAGTCCAGGAGGCATCCTGATCAGATGCCTATACCACCTCAACTGGCTTCTTTCAATGTGGAGGAGTAGCAGTTCTACTCTGAGCCTCTCCCAGATGACTGAGCTCCTCACCCTATCTCTGAGGGTGAGTCCAGTGATCCTACGGAGAAAGCTCATTTCAGCCGTTTGTATCCGCAATCTCGTTCTTTCAGTCATTACCCAAAGCTCGTGACCAGAGGCGAGAGTAGGAACGTAGATTGACTGGTAAATTGACAGCTTTGCCTTCAAACTCAGCTCCCTCTTCACCACATCAGACCGGTACAACGTCCGCATCACTGCAGATGCTGCTCCGATCCATCTGTCAACCTCTCACTCCATTCTCCCCTTACTCGTGAATAAGACCCCAAGATGCTTAAACTCCTCCACTTGGGGCAGGAGCTTGTTCCCAACTCGGAGGGGACAATCCACCTTTTTCTGGCTGAGGACCATGGACTCGGACTTGGAGGTGCTGATTCTTATCCCAGCCGCTTCACACTCAGTGGCAAACCGTCCCAGCAAGAACTGTAGGTCATTGCTGGATGAAGCCAGTAGGACAACATCATCTGCAAACAACAGAGATGAGATCCTGTGGTCACCCCCACACCCTCCATTCCCTGGTTGTGCCTAGAAATCCTGTCCATAAAAATTATGAACAGGATCAGTGACAAAGGGCAGCCCTGGCGGAGTCCAACTCTCACTGGGAATGAGTCCGATCGATTGTTGGCAATATGAACCAAACTCTCACAATGGTCGTACAGAGACCGAATAACTCGTAACAACAAGCCCGATACCCCATACTCCTGAGGCACCCCCCACAAAAAACCACGAGGGACGTGGTTGAATGCCTTCTCCAAGTCCACAAAGCACATGTAAACTGGTTGGGCAAACTCCCACGAACCCTCGAGGATTCTTGAGAGGGTAAAGAGCTGGTCCGATGTGCTATGGCCAGGACAAAAACCACATTGCTCCTCCTGAATCTGAGGTTCGGCCAACGGCCGGACTCTCCTCTCCAGTACCTTGGCATAGACCTTCCCAGGGAGGCTGAGGAGTGTGATCCCTCTAAAGTTGGAGTATACCCTCCGGTCCCCTTTTCTGAAGAGAGGAACCACCACCCCGGTTTGCCATGCCAAAGGCACTGCCCCCGACCTCCACGCAATGTTGTAGAGGCGTGTCAACCATGACAGCCCTACAACATCCAGGGCCTTGAGGTATTCAGGGCGAATCTTGTCCACCCCCGGGGCCCGACCACCAAAGAGATTTTTAACCACCTTGGTGACCTCAGCACCTGTGATAGGCGAGTCGTCCTCCTCGTCCACAAGCCCTGCTTCCTCTGTGGAAGGCGTATCAGTGGGATTGAGAAGATCCTCAAAGTAGTCCTTCCACCTCCCGACGATATCCCCAGTCGAAGTCAACAGTGCCCCATCCGCACCATACACAGTGTGGACAGGGAGCTGCTTCCCCCTCCTGAGCCACCAGACAGTTTGCCAGAATCTCTTCAAGGCCGACCAGAAGTCTTGTTCCATGGCCTCACCGAACTCCTCCCATACCCAAGTTTTTGCTTCAGCAACCACTGGAGCTGCACTCCGCTTGGCCTTCCGGTACACCTCAGCTGCTTCGGGAGTCTCACAAGCCAACCAAGCTTGATAGGACTCCTTCTTCAGCTTTATAGCCCCCCTCATCACTGGTGTCCACCACTTGGTTCGGGGGTTGCCACCACGAGATGCCCCGACGACCTTGCGGCCGCAGCTCTTGGCCACCGCTTTGACAATGGAGGTGGAGAACATGGCCCATTCAGACTCTATAGCCTCTTTTCCACTAGCCCAGTTCAGCTCGCCTCGTTTCGTTTCGTTACTACTCGGTTCGGCCGCGGTTGTGTCTCCATAGCAGCCGGGTAAAGCGGGGTTAAGCTGTGGTGGGCGGGATTTTTTTTACAGCAAGGCGGTGCCACACTCCCGTGACGTAAAACACGCGACCCAAGCCAAACATAACATGGCGCCTTTACAAGGCAACTCCTCGGTCTGTGGCTTTTTTCACCGTAAATGCCAAAAAGGACCGCCAGACAAGTGTACAGGCAGTGAGACGAAACACTCTGGAATAGTTCTGCAGCTTCTGGCTACTCTGGGTTGCCACCACGAGATGCCCCAATGACTTTGCAGCCGCAGCTCTTGGCCTCCGCTTCAACAATGGAGATGGAGAACATGACCCATTCAGACTCCATGTCTCCAGACTCCCTCGGAATGTGGTTGAAGTTCTTCTGGAGGAGGGAGTTGAAGACCTCCCGGACAGGGGCCTCAGCCAGACGTTCCCAGCACACCCTCACTATACGTTTGGGTCTATCAGGTCTGAATGGCATCCTCCCCTGCCATCGGATCCAACTCACCACCAGGTGGTGATCAGTTGACGGCTCTGCACCTCTCTTTACCCGAGTGTCCAAGACATACGGTTGCAGGTCCGATGACATGACAACAAAATCAATCATCGACCTGCGACCTAGGGTGTCCTGGGTGCCAGTTGCACATATGGACACCCTTATGCTTTATATTTTATAAGGTTTTATAATTATTTGAAATACAGTTGTATAATGTTCTACACTCAACTTCTGACAGAAAATAAACATTTAAAATTAATCTTGTGATAACGTCACATCTCACTTAGGAGTAAAAAGGAACCTTTAAGCTTGACAGAAATAGTGATTTGATTCATATCACAATATATATCGATCAATATGAAAAAAATTATCGTGACTGGAATTTTTTCATATCACCCAGCCCTAAGTACAAGTACATCAGATTTATGTAGTTCTGTAAATATTACCTTAATATTATTATTTTATTTTAAGGTAGTTTCTCAAAGACTCAACCTGACCATTTTCTTTAACTTTTTACCTGTTTGATTTTCACAGAGAGTCTTTGAGGTCAGAAAGTCATCATCACTGTTACTGTGACTTCTTGTTTTCAGTCGTCTCTTCTTTGGTTTGGGTTCTTCTTCTTCTTTAGTTGATCCTGAGTCTACATGCCAGCTTCCTTCCTCATCTTGGATCTCAGTTCCAGCAGAGTTGTGAGAGAGGAGCTGCTCACTGTTTGGTTCTGCTTCACTCTGCTGCTTTTCCTCAGAAATAACAGTCACCACAAAGGTATCAGCCTCCAGCTTCATGACCAGCTGTTCTCCCTCCTGACTGATGCAGAGGTCCTCCTGTTCCTCTTTAACCTGTGGAGGTTCTGGTTCCTCCTGTTCCAAACCCGAGTTCTCCTCTTGGTTCCAGAGTTGCTGGTCAGGAGAAAACTTGTTCTCACAGACATGTTGCTCTGGGAAGTTTAGAGGGAAAACAGATACTGTAAAAGAAATCATTCACTAATGGGATTAAAGCAGAACTCAGTTCTAAGCAAATAAATGTCCACCTCTGTTGGTCTTTTTGAGCTGCTGTGAACAGTCAACTTGAGCAGCAATAATACAGTCAGAAGGAATGACCTGATGGAGCCCTCACTAAATTTCTAACTGCTTTTCTACAGAGAACAGAGGGAGGAGGGATGAGGAAACACGAGAAAGACTAGGGCTGCCCCGACTAAAGATTTTCCTGGTTGACCAGCAGTCACAATTTAAGGCAAATAGTCCAATATTTGTGACACTTTTATTTTTGATTTTGTATACTTTATTGATCCCCAGAGGGGAAATTGAGGGCATCCACCTGGATGGATGAAGCAGCCATGGTACGGCGCTATCCCTTAACCATTCACACACACATTCACACCTAGGGCCACTTTAGAGTCTCCAATTAACCTAACCTGCATGTTTTTGGCCTGTGGGAGGAAACCGGAGAAATCCCGGAATAAACCGACGCAGATACGGGGAGAACATGCAAACTCCAGACAGATCACTGTTGGTCAGGGGCTGGGATCAAACCAGGGATCCCATGGCCAAGGGTGAGTTGCTGTACTGCCGCAGTGCTAACCACTGTGCCACCACACCGCCCATGACAGATATATTAATTTCTTCACTGATTGCAGCTGAAATTCTCACTCCTCATGTTATTTATTTTCACTTATTCAGGAAACCTGGGGACACCTGTGGGATCATGTGATCTCTGGCTACTGATAAGGGCCTGGTTCGGTTCCACCTCTCTGTCTCTTCTCAGCATGGAAGCCATGACAACAGAATTGCTGTTCACCACCTTTATCTTTTTTCTAATAAACCTTGTTTAAGTTGTGCTAGTGGGTTGGACTCCTTTATGCTGATGGTAAATGGCGTTCACTTATATAGTGCATTTTTCTCATCTCTAGATGACCAAAGCATTTTACAGATCCTGCTATGCACACATTCACACACTGATGGTGGTGGAGCTTCCATACACAGGCGCTGGCCTGACCCACAAGGAGCGACTGGGGGTTCAGTGTCTTGCTCAAGGACACTTCGACATGCAGACTGCAGACAGAGCAGGAAACGAACCACTGACCCCACCCCGATCAGCAGTCGGCCACACTACACCTGAGATGAGATGAGATTCAACTTTATTGTCATTACACATGTATGAATACAAGGTAACGAAACGGGACTTGGCATTTGGGCACGCTCTGCAGAGCGCATCCAAGGCCGGGGCAGCCGCTAGGCGCCAGTCATGCGCCTCAGCCGCATGATCTCTTCAATCCAGGGTGGATTTATGGCACATCATTGAATATTTAGGTATTTTTGTCATTTTTCTTATACTATTACATATTCATTTTTATAATTTAACTATCCAGGTCATTTACTTTAAGTCTACAGAATTTCAATTCTATTCTGCCACATCATTTTTGTCTTTTTTGTTAGAACTTCTTGATCTAAAACTACTGTAACGTCGGGGCCATTTTAAGGGGGCAGGGATTTCCCAGCATGCTTTGCCAGTTTGAAACGTTACTGTGTGTGTTAAATGTGTTATTTCTGAGTTATACTGCTGTGTCATTATAACTGCATTATAATGACCCAGCAGTGTTTAGCAGGATTAGGGCAAGATGTATCTGTGTGTGTAACCATGATTCAAACGGAGGTCTGGGAGAATGACCTCCACTCCTCTGTGTGCTTAGAAGCAAGTTGGGGGTTGGGGTGTACAAAATAAATCTGGTTGATCACAGCCATCTGCTCCATTTTCTTTGTGTGAACCTTGCAAACGTCACACTGGTGTCAGGAGTGGGATATGGAGCAAGATGAGGATCCAGGCGGAGGTACAGCGGCCGGAGCGATTCATCGCTCAGCCGGGAATGGAGTGTAGAGCTGAGACGCCGGCCCCTGAAGAGCTTCGCCGCGATGGACGGAGCAGAGCAAACCAGCCCCGTTTCCCGCCCTTTTCAGGGCAGGACGGGCTGGCGATTCCAGAGCGATTAGGAGCAGCAGTCAACCGGGAGATGACCGTCCCATCCATCCAGCAGTGGGCCAAAATTCCCCGCTACAACGGCGAGAACCTGTTGGATGACCGCCTGGCCCAGGTCGAGTTGGCTGCCGCGCTGATCATCAGAGGAAACCACCGTGCTGAGAGCGAGTGGAGGAGGAGCTACGGCAGATCACAGCAGCGTGTGCACGAAGGAAACAGCCGTGGCGAAGCGAGGAAGGACGGCTTCCACTGCACAGAGCCAGGGTACATGGCATGGTACTGCCCCGCACACAGCGCACGACAAACTGGCCCCTCGCCGACGTTAAATTAGAGCGAGGTGGCATGGACGGGGAAAAAGCCGCCTCCTGCAGATGCTTCCCCCGGCAGGTGACGTCACAGAGGCCTTTGGAGCACAGCAGCAGTGGAGCGAGCAGGACAGATCCGGTCTTTTCTCGGGATCGGCAGGGGCTGGGCGCCTGGACGCGGGCCAGCGGCCGACTGGGAGGTCCTGGCAGCGGTGGGAGTCATGGGTCTCCCGCTGCCAGAGGAGGAACTGTGCGTGTCCTACCGCTACCCGATGCTTTTCCTTTTGGTGACGTCACGGAGGCCCTCAGCGCAGGAGCAACGCAGCGGAGCGAGCAGGACGAAGATGCGGCCATTTTCCAGGCACGGCAAGGGCTGGACGCATGGACGCGGGCCAGCGGCCGCTTGGGAGAACTGGCAGCGGTGGGAGTCGGCCGGAGCGGGCCTGGGACTCCCGCTGCCAGGGAAGGGACTGTGCGTGGTCCTACAGAGGCTGTCAGATGTGTCCATCCGCCCGCTGATGGCCAAACCGGAACCCTACCCCAACCAGATGCTCTGACCGAGACTCAGATGGCCCGTGCATGCCGCCCTGGCACCGGGCTGACTCGCGTTGGATTTCTGAAAGTGGACTTTGAATTTTCTGGGGACAGAAACCAGTCCAGGGGGGGGCAGTGTAACGTCGGGGCCATTTTAAGGGGGCAGGGATTTCCCAGCATGCTTTGCCAGTTTGAAACGTTACTGTGTGTGTTAAATGTGTTATTTCTGAGTTATACTGCTGTGTCATTATAACTGCATTATAATGACCCAGCAGTGTTTAGCAGGATTAGGGCAAGATGTATCTGTGTGTGTAACCATGATTCAAACGGAGGTCTGGGAGAATGACCTCCACTCCTCTGTGTGCTTAGAAGCAAGTTGGGGGTTGGGGTGTACAAAATAAATCTGGTTGATCACAGCCATCTGCTCCATTTTCTTTGTGTGAACCTTGCAAACGTCACACTACATTCTTTCCTCTTGTTGACTGCTTTCATGCCATTTTTTAGTTCATTTTTTCTGTCTCATTTCTGTTTCATCAATCACTGAGTGGAACCTTGACCTGCACCGACCTTTATTAAAGGACTGGGGCTCCTGCTTCAGTCCAAACTGCTCTCCCTCGTGACTGATGCAGACATCCTCCTGCTCCTCTTTAATCTGGGAACAATCTGCTTCCACCTGAACAACAATAAAGTTTCTCTCCTGGTTTAGAAGCTGCTGCTCATCCAGAACCTCCTCCTGGTTAAAGTCATTTTGCTGCGGGACATCTGGAGGGACAAAGAGACACAAGAAAGGTGCTGGAATATGGTTATGACACAAAGAGATAAAGTTCATCCTAAGAAGACTTAGATAAGTGTCTGCAGCAGCAGAGACCCACTGCACCTCTAGTGTAAACACTACATCAGTGTGTTTGTTATAGATAGATAGATGCATGTACTTTATTGATAGCAAACTGGCAATTTACAATGTAACAGCAACATGACAGTAGATGACCAAAACGACAGAAACACACACAGCATAATAGACAAAGGGATTACCCATGGAAAGTAAAACTGCCTAAATAACTTATACACATCATAGATGAACAGATGCTGACCCATATAGATACATGAATCATACCCGCTATACAATGCAGGACTATCAGGTGCAGGGTGAAATGTGAGGCGCCAATTACACTGCAAGGTGCAGTATGGCAGCATAGTTGTGACCAGAATACAACATCAGAGTGAGTCTGATGTTGTACAGCATCTGTATCTGATGTTGATACAGTCAAATGGCATGTGGCAGGAAAGATTTCCTGTACCTAACCGGCACCAAAGCTGTATTAGTCTGCTGGAGAAAGTGCTCCGCTGTCTGTCCAGTGTGTGGTGGAGGATTGTCCATGATGGATCGCAGTTTATTTAGTGTTCTCCTCTCCACCACAGCCTCAAAGGTCTCCGGCCTGAGACCAATTACAGAGCCAGCCTTCTTGATAATCTTGTCAAGTCTGTTGGTGTTGCTGGCTCTGATACTGCTACCCCAACATACAGCACCAAAGAAGATGGCGCTGGTGACAACGGATAATGGCCATATGTCAGGAATCTCTGAAAACACTCAGAATATGATCGTATATTAGTTCGTTACCTCAATAAAGATTCGAGACACAAGAATATTCTTTTAAAAGCTTTACTTGTATAAATTGTATACAAGGAGTACGAACCTCAGGTTGCAGGAGGTCAGTACTGAAGGTTGCCTTCAGTGAGCAGGCTTATATGTGAGAGGCAGTTGCAATACACAAACGGTTTCAGCTGAATACATCACAGACAGAAAGGAGTGAAACAGGTCTGGCACATTATTAACAGAGTTTGTTATACCAGAACCAAGTGCATTGACTTTCTTAAAAGAACAAAGGACCCTGCTCCCCTTCTCACTCTGCAGGGGGCTCTCTGTGTCCTCTTGCTCTGCAGGGGGCACCCTGTATCCTCTTGCTCTGCAGGACTTGCTTCTACAAAAGATGATAACACGTATGTGGGATTTCCTGACATTCCCTCCTGTTTATCATCTTTATCATTGTTTTGCTCACATGCAAACATCAGTACAATGTATCTTTTCATGATTTTCTACATTGTCATCATTGAGCATCACTTCCAAATCTAAACAGTGGTTCTGTCATCACAATCACCATCACTTCATTTTCTCAAGGCAGTATATTGTACAGGAACTTCCCTTTGGAGCATAACAGATTGTAACATGAAAGTGTGTTGATGAGCAAGGGCTCTACTTATCATGGAATGTCACACATGAATAGTACACAAGATAGAATCAATGCAACTGTTACTGGGGTTAACTACTTCAACAGAACTTGCCACAATTGACCAGAAAGGAACCAAGAGGACAAGTCCCAATTTTGTGGCACATCCTTCAAGCCATTCAAGTGTTGTTGCAGTCTTCTCAGCCAATCGATTACGCCTCCTTTCTCTCAGTGAGGTCCTCCAAAGCCCAAAATACATCATTCATTCTGTGACTCAAATAGGCCACTCCAAATGAGGGGAATGCTGTCATAGGCTGTCGTCTCCCTCTTGGTTATCAAGTTGGCATCGGGGGAAGTGATCCATATTATTCCCGCAAATACACCTGTCACACCAGCGGCAAGTAGCAGTGCCTTCATTTTTACTTCCACCTGAGAGAGTACCCCTCCGGGCCTCTGTCTTCACCAGGTTTGAGACGGCCGTGTCCTTAAAAGGACACGCCCCCCTTTGTAACTGGACTTACTCAGGGAAGCAGGTTAGTTTGCTTGCAGGCACTTTTAGTCTCTTCACGTGTGAAAGGTGGATCCAGGATGGTCGTTCAGCGACCCTTACTGAGTCCCAATGCTGCCGGTGATGATTTTTCACGGGGATAAAGTCACCAGGCTGCAGTGGGTTGATCACTTCCTCCTGTGGAGTGGAGAGAGCTCCGACAGAATCAATGTATTCTTATGTTTGTGTGGTGTTAGTAATGACAGACCCGGCAGTCCATAAGGGCAGTGAAAAGCACAGTCCTGTTTTCTTATCTGGGATGGTATTAATTGTTTAGTTTCACTATCTTAAGAGCTTCAGGCCACATAATGGCCTTACCATGCGTGGTTTTGCCAGCATTTGTCTGATTGTCTGCATAAATGATCTCTGGTATTCCAAAAGTTGGGAATATACTATTTTGCAAAAACCTTACAGAAAAACTTTTGCATCTGCCTTAGCAGTAGGATGTATTTCTGTCCATTTTGTGAATGTGTCAATGAGAGCAAGGCAGTGTTGGAGTTGACCCACTATAAAATCCATGCACCACTGAGAAAAGGGTGCTTTTGGTAGTGGAAAACTCCTCTGTCTAGTTCTCATTGCACCTTGGGCATTATTTTGACTGCAAACTTTTTCATTTCTTTTAGAATTCCTGGACAGAAGAAGTGTTTTTCAGCTATCTTAATCATATCCCTCCTGTTGGCACATGGCAGAAGTCATGGGTCATCCCAGTGGTACAGTGAGGGAGGGAGAACAATTTTGTCATTGGCAGTGCAGTAAAGTTTGTTGGCATTTAAATATGTGTGGGGTGGCATAGTCATGTTTTTCAGCTCATACTAGCATGCAAATTTCCTTGTGGGCCCTGAAGTAGTGCGTACAGTGGAGCCGTGTTGTGAGAGGTTTGGCAACCACTGGTGGCAGTAGTTCAAGGTACCTAATAGTGCCTTTTTTGTTGTAAAGTTGCCACTTTTTCACATGAATTTGCTACTTATTTTCATAAATCTGCAACTTTTTTCTCATAAATTTTATTTTGTCTTGTAAACATGTAACTTTTCTCCTCATAAATTCACACATTTTTTCATCATAAATCTACAACTTTTTTGTTGTAAATTTATGACTTTTTTCTTTTAAATTTGCTGATTGAGTTTGCTTTTTTGTCTGTGGCAAAGGTAAGTTTTGAATGGTCTTTATTCTATCTGGTTCCAATGTTTTCCCGTTGGCAATAAGCATATGGCCAAGGAATTTAACCTCAGGTTGACAAAACTGCAGTTTTTTCTTGCTACATTTTAGTCCATGTTCACACAGGAAGTGCAGCAGGGCCAAAGAGTCCTGTCGACATTGTTCCTCAGTGAGGGAGGCAACCAAGATTTCATCCACATATAACATAATTTTTGAACCGGCTGGTGGGCTAAATTTAGCCATTAGAGCAGTCATTTCCTGTGAGAAAATGGTCGGACTTTCACAATAACCTTGAGGTAATCTGGTGTATGCATATCTTTTTCCCTTAAACGTAAATGCAAACTAAAACTGGCTTTCTTCAAGCACAGGGATAGTAAAAAAGGCATTACTCAAATCTACCACAGAGAAAATGGATGAATCGTGACCCAAAAGGTCATGACCACTTGTAAAGGCACCATAAATAGTCCTGTGGATTGTGAGTATTGCACGTTTTGCTTAGGAGTTTTCACCCAATCGGTTACATGATTTGCCTTCTCAACCATTTGTCCACAAGCAGCCCAAAAGTAATTGTCTGGTCCCCATAGGGACATGTGAGGCGGAGTGTTAACATCATGCAAGGAGGTAACATCTTCGGGCAATTTCACCGACAGTGCAGCTGCTCCTTGCTCATTGAAAATCAAATTGTCCATCTGCACTGTGATGACATCTTTGTCATACAATTTGTCAGCCAAGGCACAATCAAAAAGTTCAAAACATCTGATATATTTCATAGTAACGTGCAGTGGCTGTGGACTTCCTAGTCCTTCAAGGATATGACTTGGCAGTACAGCAGCCATGAGGGCGGTGCTTTTTTTTTACACGATGTCATGACTGCTGCACTGTCTTCTTTTAAGTCATAGCCAAACAATGTGCCTCACCCTTGATCATTGGGTTTGTCATTGTCTGCCAGAAATGTCTGCTCTGTTCTTAAAATGGTATAATCATCTTTTAATTTATGTAGAAAATCTTTTAGAAAGGATAAAACAAGTCATTATCAGTTATTGATAATTTTTATGTATTACCTATTTTTCTGAGTATTGCTAATTATTTGCCAATTAATTCCCCTGATATCCCCTGTTTTGATACATGGAGACACACATGCAGCAAAGTTACAGGGTATACGCTTGATTCTTCTGCTGAAAGGAAGTGTGCTACCATTTTTAATTTTAGATAAAATTTGCGGGTAGCCCAATTCCCTCAAAAATAAGATTTCAATAGTCACAGCTTCTTTTGTGATATCTCTTGAACTAGTTTACAAATTTCATTTAAGAAAAACAAGATAACCATCTGTGCATCTTTGATATGCTTCAGCATTGATAAATAAGATCAGTTTGTCCAGTTGAACACAGACGGGTTGAATTTGAATAAATGAATAAAAGTTGCGTCACACTCTTTCAGTCAACGGAAAGGTGGACGTTTTGCCTAATTAGAATTTGATTCAATTTTTTTCCTTGGTAAATTGTGGAGGGAATGTAGTTTACCATGACCCAGCTTGGCCACTGCCGAATCAGGAAAAACACATTCCTCATTACTGTCATATTCCTGAAATATGACGTTGTCACACCATTATGTGGTGAGTAACATCAAATGCATACCCTCTGTTGGGGAGGAACATAACTGAGGTGTTAGATTGACTTTAAATAACCGAGTATATAGTAAGGCTATAATCTTCGCTGTGAGTGTTTGCTCATTACTAAATAAATGTTAATATTCACAATTAAGGAAATACACTGAAAGAATGGACACCTAATGCCTCATTGCTGTTTTAAGTACTTGGAAACATTTAAGACAGTTGCCTGCATTCGTGCCTTCTTCCTGGCACTCTTAGCCAAAAATTTAATTTATTTATTGTTGGTTTTCTGTTTGTTTGTTTTTTAAAGCTACAGCTTCAAATCTTACGTGGATCTTTATTTTTCTTTGGTTACACATGCTCTGCTTTCATTTCTTTTTCCATTTCCATCTCAACATCAGAAATATTTTCTACACTTGCTAAACCCACCGTTCTTCTTCTCTTCCCCTACGTACTTTTTCCATCAGAAACACTCACTCAATTCGTTTCCATCCACTATCCATCTGTGTACAAGACTTCACCTTTACCTGGACTAGCTGATGAAACATCTCACATCTATAATCTCTTTCAGTATTAAAACTTCCTTCATCCATCTGGTCTCCATTCTCTTCAGCCTTCATCAACATTCTGTTACCACCTGCTTGTCTTATTCATGATTCACTGTCCCGTCGTTCATACTACTGACTACTGTCCACAGCTAATGCTCCATGCAAGATCCTGAACATAAAAGTGATCGGTTTCATTCTGGAAAGTTAGCTTTATACCAAACCAACATGGCTCAATTCAAAATTCTGTTTTGTGACAAAACTCATCTCTTGATTTCTACCCTGGCATTGGGTGCCTTTCCATTACTGACCTTTTGAATTTGTTTTGGAATTAAATAATGCCTCTGGGTCTGAACATCTGCCTTTCAAGGAATGTATTAAAATAAGACATCTGCTGGTTGCTCTGAAAATTAAAATTAACAGAGTCATCTGTATCTTGGTGTGGTGGAGTCTTGTCTTTTTCTCCTGAACAGATAACTCCATATGAGCTAACACCATGCCTACAAAACTATAACCTGGTAAGAAGAGTACAGTAGCACTTTCTAGAAATTCCTTAATTTTCTCACTACCTTCAGGCTCCCCTTAGCTGTTTGTAACGGCCCGTTTTTAATCACCATCAGGGGGGCCATTATTGTGGGTGTTGATTGCATAACCAGGTCCCCCTGGTTGGGGGGGGGGGGCTGTTTTCACATCCTGCAAACATTCCTCTGTCCTGCATTTGTTTGACCCATCTGGCAAATCACTCCCTTCCTTTCTTTTGATCTATGACTGGGACCTTTGTCTGATAATCCATAGCCTCTGGCAGATCATATGCACAGACACATTAATTATCACTCTCTTTTGAACCTCTGTGCTCTAAATCTCACGTTGTCACACGTCAGTCCTTCCTATAAAGTGCACTGTCATGCTTCAAAGAAAAAGGTCAGTAATGCGTCAAAATTGTTTTTTTTAAATATGTAAACAGTTTATCACGTACGCAACATTAATTAAATCCCCACAGAGTTAAATTGAAAAAATAAAATCCCAAAACCTTGTGAAAGTACCCATATTTAGACCACTTTTTTCACACAGATCAACCATACACACACAAACAGAGAGCAGAGGAGTTTTGTTCTCTCTGCACTGCCGCTGCCTCTATCTAAGGCTCACACACAAAGAATAGATAAAATAACTGTCTCTCATTGTCCATTTTAACGTTATCCGGTTCTGTTGCCATTTAATCTGTCCGTCTTTAAATATTATGATCTAATTATTATGATTTTATTTACTTCCTCCTTTTCCCAACCTCTTGGGCTTCTTTTAATAATTTGCTGTATGGACCCTCCTTAGGATCACGGCATTGATAAGCTGGGGGAGGATTATCTTTTTCATTTAATAACGGTTCAATGCTCGGTTGGTTTTGATATTTATCTTTTTTGTTATAAATTTTTCCTTCAACGCTAAGACTGTGCATTCATCCACATCCAGTGTGGGTTTAAGGGAATAATCTTTTTCCCAATTTGTTTAAATACTTTTCAGGATCCTTTATCTGATCTTTTTCTTTTAACTGGTTATTGTAATTTTTTACCGTTCGGCGCGCAGTTTCCTCTTTTTCTTTTGCTTATTTTTCGCTTTATTTGTTTTTCCTGTACAGTTACCCATTTTTTTTTCTTTTCTTTCTTAGTCAGGGACGTTGTCGGTACGCCCACTGCAACACTATTACTCTTTTGAAGTGCGCTCACTTGTTGTTGGGACTAGATCTCACGCAACCTATATTAGGGCTCCTGTAATTTCTTACAGGATCATTACCTGGTATGATCAGATAGGAAAAATATAGGGCGCCGCCCTATTGAAAAATATAGGGCACCGCCTTATATTACCATTACTAGCTAAAGCTTGACCTATCAGTCGATACGCAGCACCTTTTACTTTTCTTTCACTTTTTGAAACCTGACTCTTCGGCCGGAAAACAACACAATCGGGATTATAACCCGAACAAAACCTTTTTTTCCTCATTGCAACTACTCGTCCGCGCGCTTCACTCTCTTATCGCGTTAGTCACTCGTGGTTGGATTTAGGAGGATCTTGTAACATATTTAGGAACGCATCCTATTTTACATTAGTAACATATTGGAGCAGCCTCTTTTACATTAGTAACATATTTAGGAACGCATCCTATTTTACATTAGTAACATATTGGAGCGGCCTATTTTACATTAGTAACATATTTAGGAGCGCATCCTAGTTTACATTAGTAACATATTGGAGCGGCCTATTTTACATTACTCACTCAAGGCTGGATTTGGGAGGATTTTCTAATGTATATAGTATATACTATATCCTTTTTCTTTAATAATAAAAAGTCGTCACTTACTTTATGACCCTACTAGTGAGGATGACCATCACTAGACAGAGTCAGGATGCCAGTTTCCTCCCCGGCATTCCCTGAAGGCGGGTTTCCAAAACTGACCGTTGGTCAGACCATGCATGGGTTTGCAGACCGGGGAAGGCTTGGTTGTCCTGGCTCGTCTAGGTATCGGTCATCCGGGTCACAGCACCACGTATGTCAGGAATCTCTGAAAACACTCAGAATATGATCGTATATTAGTTCGTTGCCTCAATAAAGATTCGAGACACAAGAATATTCTTTTAAAAGCTTTACTTGTATAAATTGTATACAAGGAGTATGAACCTCAGGTTGCAGGAGGTCAGTACTGAAGGTTGCCTTCAGCGAGCAGGCTTATATGTGAGAGGCAGTTGCAATACACAAACGGTTTCAGCTGAATACATCACAGACAGAAAGGAGTGAAACAGGTCTGGCACATTATTAACAGAGTTTGTTATACCGGAACCAAGTGCATTGACTTTCTTAAAAGAACAAAGGACCCTGCTCCCCTTCTCACTCTGCAGGGGGCTCTCTGTGTCCTCTTGCTCTGCAGGGGGCACCCTGTATCCTCTTGCTCTGCAGGACTTGCTTCTACAAAAGATGATAACACGTATGTGGGATTTCCTGACACCATAACAACTTTTACTCACAAATTGCGAGTTTTATCTTTGGTGAAAAATCACATTCTGTCTGAGGAGTAAACAAGCAAACAAAGAAATCTTCTCAAAGCCTCGTTAGTTCTACATACCTAGTCTGTGTGATTTTATTTTGGAAACTGAAGTCATCGTTTCTCTTCGTCCTCAGACTCAGAATGTGAACTTCCACATCGGTATTTTATTCTCCAGCACTCAGCACAGACCATCAATGGCAGGTCTCCACAGAGCTACATCAGCTATTCATCCATGAGGAGCAGAACAGGAGCCAAACCACTGACACCGACCACATGAAGGGTATAGAGGTCCGTCTGTGGTTATTTTTTCTGTAAAGACAATGAGCAGCACCGCACCGAAGAGACTCATTCAGGAGTAAAACCGCAGCCTTCTTCCTTGGAGGACCAGCCAGAGCTAACAGGCTAACATGCTACTGTATTAAACTCCCCTGAAGAACCGGACGGTTTACAGTTTTCTTCAGTTACCGCTTTGGATCTCAATAACAGCCACACGGAGTCATCATCTGAATAAGTCATAGGGACAGTCTGAATGATCCTGCATCACTTTCATATATGTGGAAGTATTCACCACGATGAAAATAGACGTTTACGATGTTTTCGATGGGCTCAGCGAAGGAACTACTGAGGAAGACGGCAGTAGGTGGCGGGGCTCAGCGGAGGAACTACCGGGACCCCAGCTGGACAGGAGCAGGATCGGAGCTCAACTACAGCGGTGGTGGGCGGCGGGACTCGGTGGAGGAGCTGCCAGTACCCTGGCTGGACAGGAGCTCAATTGCAGCGGCAGTAAGCAGCGGGACTAGCAGCGGAAGGGGCTAGCTGAGGCCCAGCTGGATTCGAGGTCGGTCGGATCGGATACTGGCGACACCAGCAGAGATTGTTTTACTATCAACAGGTCAGTAAAAATGCCACCAAAAAAGGAGGAAATGGAAGAGATCAAAAAATCTCTGAACTTCATGTCAGAAGAACTGACCAAAGTGGCTAGTCAGCAGGCTAAACTATTAGGGCTAATGGAAGAAGTCCGAGAGTTAAAATTAACAATTAAGGAAAAAGACAAAAAAATTGCAGACTTGGAGCGACTCGCCAAGGATCTTGAACAATATTCTCGTATGGATGATCTAATTATAAGTGGACTAGACATTAAATATCAATCATATGCTCATGCTACAGCAGGAATGAGAGGTGAGGAGGCTCCCCTGAGTGAATCAGTCTCCCTGGAAAACCAGGTGCTTCAGTTCCTTGATAGGAGAAATATAAAGGTTGAAGCAAATGCAATTTCAGCCTGTCATGCTTTACCCAGAAAGGATAATAAAACAAAGAAATCAATTGTGATGCGTTTTGTGAACAGAAGGGTAAAGAATGACATACTGAGGCAGGCTAGAAAGCTACGGGGAACAGAAGTTTACCTAAATGAACATCTAACAAAAACTAATGCTGAAATAGCACGGCAAGCATGGATGCTGAAAAGACAAAATAAGATACACGCAACATGGACAAGAAATTGTAGAGTTTGGATCAAACTAAATGGAACACCTGAGGAAGCAAAGAGTATAATAATCAGAGATCTTACTGACTTAAATAAATATAGATGAAGACTGATTAAGAAAATTAAGAGACTATGATAATCCATATCCACACACACGGCAAGAATAGTTCTTTTGACATACCATGTCAATGTACTTTAAAAAAAACACAAAAAAACCCCAAAACTTATGACTGACTTGAGTAGACATCAATTATACCCAGTTGGAGGAAGTCATTTGACACAGAGTGAGGAAATTCAAACTCTGAAGATATGCCATTATGCAGAACATAAACTACAAGAGATGGAGAATGATACTGATCCTGATAACCACTTTTTCAATAATATTCATAATCATTGTGAATATTACACTGAAAAGCAATTCAAAAGTGAAGTGCAACTAGATGGTAAACTATCAATAATACACTTCAACAGCAGAAGTCTTAAAAACTTTCCACAGATTCAGGACTATTTAAAACAGCTAGACAGAAAATTTACAGCTATCGCAGTCTCTGAAACTTGGCTTAATGAAGAGCAGGCTTCTCTAATGGCAATACAGGGATATCAGATGTTTCATATTAACAGATCTCAAAAAATCAGAGATGGCGGCGCGCCTAGACGCAGCGGCCCCTCTTGGCATCAGCGAGTGTGAGAGTTTTAATCATCCCAGACGTACATTCTGTAAAACTTACAACCGTGAGACCTTATTAAACATCAAGGTACTGTACGCTGCAAGAATCGTGGCGATCGGTTGTGATTTGGACATTCTACGCCAGCATGGAATTTTGGCAGAGTCCCCGCTGGAAGCTACCTGGGAGAGGAGGAAGCGCAGACGGTGTGAACGCAAGCAAAAGCGAGGAAAAAGGGCCGGGATCCATGCTAGGCTAAAGGCTAACCCCTCCAGACCAGCGGTACCGTCGCTTCTTCTCTCAAACATCCGCACCCTCGAAAACAATTGCGTCTGCTGAGAGAAACCTGGAGAGAAACCTGGAGAAACCTGGAGAGAGTGGAGGGACTGCTGTGTGTTTGTTTTCACCGAGACATGGCTTCACGACAACATTCCTGATGAGGCCATTCAACTGGAAGATATGGCGATGTTCCGTGCCGACAGGGAAACGGCGAGCTCCGGTAAGAGCCGTGGGGGTGGGCTATGCATCTATGTTAACAAGAACTGGTGCGTTAATGCCACGTTAGTGTCTAAACACTGCTCTCCGTTGGCGGAGTTCCTTATTGTTAATTGTCGGCCATTTTATCTGCCTAGGGAATTCAGCAACGTGTTTGTAGCTGGTGTTTACATAGCGCCGAGCGCTAACGCTAAAGCTAATGCTAAGAAGGCACTCGGGGTACTGCACAATACGATCAGTGAAATCCAAACTTCACATCCGGACAGTTTTGTGGTGGTTGCGGGGGATTTTAACCACACCAGCTTAAAGACTGTGCTCCCCAAATTTAAACAATGTGTAGACTTTAAGACCAGAGGAGAGAATATGTTGGACTTAGTGTACACAAACACAGATGCATATAAAGCGATACCCCGCCCCTATCTCGGCCTTTCTGATCACATAACCGTGATGCTGCTGCCTGCCTACAAACCTTTATTGAAGCGCAGCAGGCCAGCAGTGAAACAAATCAGGATTTTGCCAGAGAGTGCAACCTCTGCACTGCAAGACTGTTTTCAGCACACAGACTGGAAGATCTTCAAAATAGCAGCCTCCCAGGAAGACAAGACAGATGTGGAGGAGTATGCTGATACGGTCACCAGCTACATCGCGAAGTGCACAGAGGATTTCACTACAGTGAAGACCATCACTATGCGGGGTAATCATAAGCCCTGGATGACTGCAGAGGCGCGCTCGCTGCTTACAGCCAGAGATGCAGCCTTCAGAGCGAAGGAAAGGATTGCCCTCCGCTCAGCCAGGTCTGCGCTTTCAAAGGGAATTAAGGTGGCAAAGCGTGCCTATGCGGAGAAAATCCAGGGACACCTCTGTGACACTAGGAACACCAAGCAGATGTGGCAGGGAGTTCGGACACTGACGGGCTTTAAGTCTAGGCAGGGGGTCGATGATGACGACGCTTCACTTCCAGACAGGCTTAACGACTTCTTTGCACGTTTTGAAGCATCAAACTCGACAATCAGAGGGAGGGCCGGCCCACCCCCACCATCGGTCGGACCAGCTTTTACCATCAACACAGCGGACACATGGAGGACCCTATCCAGAGTCAACCCACGCAAAGCTGCAGGTCCAGACAACATTCCGGGACGTGTGCTCCGAGACTGCGCGAGCGAGTTGGCGGATGTCCTGACTGACATTTATAACATCTCCCTGAGTCAGGCCATCGTTCCCAGATGCTTCAAGACCTCTATCATTGTACCGGTGGCAAAGAAACCAGTGGTGTCCTGTTTAAATGACTATCGTCCTGTTGCACTGACACCAATTGTGATGAAGTGTTTTGAACGGCTTGTCAAACCACACATTACAGCCTGCCTCCCTGCATCACACGACCCGCTCCAGTTTACATATCGTTCAAACCGCTCCACGGAGGATGCTATAGTCACCACCCTACACTCTGTCATCACCCACCTGGACCAGAAAGACACCTACGCCAGACTCCTGTACATTGATTTCAGTTCAGCATTCAACACCATTATTCCCCAGAGACTGATGGAGAAAGTATTCCTTCTCGGTCTGAACACCGCCACATGTCTCTGGATCCTGGATTTCCTGACTGAGAGACCTCAGTCTGTCCGGGTTGGAAACAACATCTCCAACTCTGTCACACCGGAACCCCTCAAGGCTGTGTACTCAGTCCACTGTTGTTTACACTTCTAACACATGACTGTGTATCCAAACACGAGGGGAACCAGATTATTAAGTTTGCAGATGACACCACGGTGGTGGGACTTATTCAGAGGGATGAGGAATGAATGTACAGGGAAGAAGTGAGAGACCTGGAGGGCTGGTGCAGGGAGAACAATCTGGTGCTCAGCGTGGACAAAACAAAGGAGATGATTATCGACTTCCGGCGGTCACAGCCTGAGCACGTCCCCCTCAGCATCGGCGACCGTTTAGTGGAGAGTAGAGAACATCAAGTTCCTCGGAGTGCAGATCTCACAGGACCTGACCTGGAGCAAGAATTCCTTGGAGATCAGGAAGCGGGCTCAGCAGAGACTACACTTCTTGAGGAAACTCAAACAGGCCTCTCTCCCCATCTGCATCCTCAGGACCTTCTACAGAGGTGTAGTGGAGAGTGTTCTGACGTACTGCATTGCTACATGGTACTCCAGCTGCAGTATGTCAGACAAAAAAGCCCTGCAGAGGATAGTCAAGGGGGCGGAGAGGGTAATTGGAGTCTCCCTCCCCTCTGTCCAAGAACTTTTTCAGAACTGTTGTAGGAGCAGGGCACTGAACATTGTCAAGGACCGTTCTCACCCTCTGCATAAACACTTTGAACTTCTTCCATCTGGTAAACGATTCCGGAGCATCAGAGGCAGAACCACCAGACTGTTCAACAGCTTCCTCCCACAAGCTGTCAGGATGCTGAACAGCTGACCCGGAATCTCTCATACACACTACTGCACCTACGGACATTTTGTATATTATAGTTAGTTATTCTTTTTCCCCAAGTATGTCTCAGGGATGTGTGAATGGATGGGGGGGGTGGGGGTGGGGGGTGGAGCTATGTGGGAGTGTGTCTTAATCATGCTGCTTCTTATATGGATGCCGAGAGAAACGCAATTTCATCTTGCCTGCACTACAGTTGTATGTACAGCAATATGACAATAAAGTTTGATTTGATTTGATTTGAAAAAGGGTGGTGGTGTTGCTCTGTATATTGATGACCTGTATAGGTGTAAGCTTGTAAATGGAATGTCCTTTGCACTACCAGGGATTTTAGAATATGTTACTGCAGAGGCTGACCAAGATAAAACAAAAAAATCTAATTTTAAGTTGTATATATAGAACGCCGGAAACTTGCATTGAGACATTCACAGATAAATTAGTCGAGCTGTATAATAATATTACTAGTAAGAAAATGGTAGTAATTTGTGGAGATTTCAATACTGAGTTACTAAATCCATATCAACAAAATGTAATTACAGAGTTCATGAATTCTATGTACAGTATGAGTCTATATCCCACAATAACACATCCCAGTAGAATCACAGTTCACACTGCTACACTTATTGACAACCTGTTTGTTAATATTATTGATAAGAAAATAGAAAGTGGATTATTGATAAATGATATAAGTGACCATTTGCCAACCTTTGCACTTATCCATGGCCACACGGGGGCCAATACAGAAAAAATTTTAAAATTGTTCAGATACAAATCACAAAATTCAATCAGTTCTTTTAAAGAAGACTTGCTGAAGCAAGACTGGACAAAAGTCTATGTATCAGATGTAAATGAAGCCTATGACACATTGATAAACATTGCAACCACTCTTTATGAAAAAAATTGTCCATTAGTAAAGAAAAAGCTTAAACATAAATTTGTCGATAAGCCATGGTTAACCAAAGGATTACAAAAGGCGTGTAAAAAGAAAAAATTATTATATAAAGCTTTCCTAAAGAAAAGGACAAAAGAAGCAGAGCAGCGGTATAAAACATACAAAAATAAGTTAACATACATAATGAGATGTAGTAAAAGAGACTATTACAGTAATGAACTGGAGAAAAACAGACAATATTAAAAAATACATGGACAATACTTAATATTCTTGGAAATAAAAACAGAAATACAAGCTACCCAACCAATTTTTCAAAAAATAATAAAACGACTCAGAGTGTGAATGCAGTTTCACCTGCAGACAAATTTAATAACTTTTTTGTTAACATTGGTCCTAATTTGGCTTGAGAAATACCCATTACGGCACCTGCAGGTGATACAATAAGCAAAAACACTGCTATAAAAGACTCCATTTTCATAAAGAACACAGACGAGAGAGAGGTCATTGAAACTGTTAAATCCTTTAAAAGTAAAACATCTATGGACTACGATGGTATTGACATGCTCTTAGTCAAAACTATTATTGAATGCTTAGTGAAACCACTGAAGTACACTACCGTTCAAAAGTCTGGGGTCACCCAGACAATTATTTTGTGTTTTCCATGAAATGAATAGAAAATATAGTCAAGACACTGACGATATTAGAAATAATGATTTGTATTTGAAATAATAATTTTTTCCAGATACTCAACCTGCTCAAAGGAAGGTCAGTTTTATAGCTTCTCTAACCAGCTAAACTGTTTTTAGCTGTGCTAACATGATTGCACAAGGGTTTTCTAATCATCCATTAGCCTTCTGACGCAATGAGCAAACACATTGTACCATTAGAACACTGGAGTGATAGTTGCTGGAAATGAGCCTCTATACACCTATGTAGATATTGCACCAAAAACCAGACATTTGCAGCTAGAATAGTCATTTACCACATTAGCAATGTATATTAGATATTAGAGTGTATTTCTGATTAGTTTAAAGTTATCTTCATTGGAAAAAAACAGTGCTTTTCTTTCAAAAACAAGGAAATTTCTAAGTGACCCCAAACTTTTGAATGGTAGTGTATATCTGTAACCTGTCTCTCCAAACAGGTATATTTCCCAATGCAATGAAAATAGCTAAAGTAATTCCGATATACAAGACGGGTGACAGAGGAGAATTCTCAAACTATAGACCAATTTCACTATTGCCGCAATTTTCCAAGATACTTGAAAAAATATTCTATGAGAGAATTGACAACTTCATACTGAAGAATAACTTATTGTGTGAGCAGCAATATGGGTTCAGACACAAGAGGACAACTGCATTTGCTCTAATGGAATTTATAGAAAAAATATCAACTGCCATTGAAAATAAAGAATATTCAGTTGGGGTATTCCTGGATCTTAAAAAAGCATTTGATACAGTGGATCATAATTTATTATTAAAGAAACTAAAAAATTGTGGTATTAGGGGGGTAGCACTGTCCTGGTTATGTAGTTACTTAAAGAATAGATATCAGTATGTATGTGTTGATAACAAAAACTCACAGTTACTGAAGGTTACTTGTGGAGTCCCACAGGGTTCAGTTTTGGGGCCATTGTTATTCAATATGTATATAAATGATATATGTAAAGTTTCGGAAAAAATGGATTTAATATTGTTTGCCGATGACACTAATTTATTATGCAGTGGAAGCAATTTGGAACAACTTTTGGATACACTCGGAAAGGAATTAGGAAAGCTTAAACTGTGGTTTGATTCAAACAAATTAATGCTCAATTTAAGTAAGACAAAATTTATAATTTTTAACAACCATCACAACAATTTAGTATCTAAACTCAGTGTAAATGGTGTAGAGATTGAAAGGGTATCCGAAACTAAATTTCTTGGAGTAATAATTGATAATAAACTGTGTTGGAAGTCACATATTAATTATATTAAAGGTAAAATATCTAAATCAATTGCAATACTACACAGAGTAAAAATTTGCTGAATCAACCCACATTATATACTTTGTATCATTCATTAATACTCCCATACATGACATATTGCACTGAAGTATCAGGTTCAGGTTCAGGTTACTTTATTTGTACCCGTAGGTAGATTTGTTTTGCAGTCTGGTGACATCCATATTTACAAGCCACTAATTACATTCAACATAGACACAAACACAGGCACACATGAAGCTGACTATAAACATGATAAAAATACTCAAGACTCCATCAAACAGGGTATAAAAAGACAAAGAGAAGAGGGAGAAACCATAGGTAAGAGAGAAGGGTCATATTAAAGTTAAAAGTTAAAAACTAGTCAGAGGTTAAAAAACTCAAAGGTCTAAAACCCAATAAAATATTTAGAACCCAAGTGACATCATACAAAATAAGTAAATATAAAATGAAGTTAATAAATAGGTACCTAAATTATGTACAATATATTTTTATAGCTTGTTCAACTCTTTGACAGCAGCAGGGACAAAGCTGTTTTTGTAGCGCTGGGTTTTACTTTTTGGGACAGCAAACCTCCGTCTGGAGGGAAGAAGCTGAAAGTTGCAGTGCAAAGGGTGGGAGTCATCATTTAAAATGGAGGTAGCCATCCTCTGTACTTGTCTGGTGTACAGGGATGTCAGGCTCAGCTGTGACTCACCAAGCAAACGACTGGACCATCTAACTACCTGATCCAAGGATTTCCTCTGTTTCAGTTTTATCTGACCAAACCATGACACTAAAGAAAAGGATAAAACAGATTCAATAAAAGCCCGATAAAACATTGTCATTATGGTTCGGTCAATTTGGAAGCGTGCAAGTTTCCTCAAACAATGTAAATTGTGCTGACCCTTTTTGCACACCCTTTCACAGTTCACTTCAAAGTTTAAGTTACTATCAATAATCGTCCCAAGATATTTGTACGATTGTACACATTCGGTGGTCTGGCCTTTTAGTATGGTGACTTTGTGCCTGGGAGTTTTCCTCCTAAAGTCAATAATCATATCTTTCGTTTTTGTTGTATTCAGCTGCAGGTAGGAATCCTCACACCAGTGAACAAAATCATCAACTACTGGGCCGTGGCCACTCTCACCATCCTGGAGGAGACTGACAATGACTGAGTCATCAGCATACTTTATAATGTGTCTGTTGTCATGTCTGCTCCGACACATGTTTGTGTACAGGATGAAGAGTGGTGGTGACAACACACACCCCTGAGGAGAGCCAGTAGAAGAGCACTTTAGGTCAGACAATGTACCATTGACCCTTACTCTCTGCGTCCTGTTGGTTAAGAAATCCAGAATCCAACCCACCAGATTATTGCTCAAATCAAATTGTTGCAGGAGCCTTTCAACTAAAATATGAGGTTGGATTGTATTAAAGGCGGAAGAAAAGTCCACAAATAAAAGCCTGGCATGTGTCCCATTAAAATCCAGATGTTTAAAAAGCATGTTAAACATAGTGACAGTGGCATCCTCCACTCCTCTGTGAGGCCTATAGGCAAACTGCAGAGGATCCAATGCATGTTCAGTCTGCCTTAGGACCTCACATCTGACCAGTTTTTCAAACATTTTCATTAAAATTGAAGTCAAAGCAACTGGTCTAAAGTCGTTTACCGTTTTAGGACAGCTGGATTTTGGAACGGGAACAACCACGGCTTCTTTCCAGATCTTAGGCACATGTTGTGTCTGTAAGGACTTATTGAAAATGTAATGAAATATAGGACTCAGTTCATGTGCACAGGACTTTACCAAGCGCCCACGTATATTATCAGGGCCCTGACTTTTGTTCACTTTTACAGCGCAGAACTCCCTTTTAACATCCTGCACCTCAATATTAAAGTGCTGATTGTCTTTGAGTTTCTGTTTCAAATCTTGGATTTCTGTGCTGAAATCAAAGGAGTCAAAACGACCATAAAAACAATTAAGAGCATTAGCCATCTCTGTGTCTGAACTAAAACCATCTAAAAACACACGATTACTGCGCTCTGTGCTCTGAAGGCCTGCAATAGTTTTCATACTGGCCCAGGCTGAACCAAGTTTCTTTGCTGCCATCTTGCTTTCCAACTCTGATTTATAATTCTGTTTTGCTCTTAAAATTTCGGCCTTCAGCTCCTTTGTGGCAACCTGTAGCTCAGAAACAGACCCCTGTTTAAAGGCAAGTGCTTTCCTCTGTAAGCAGGATTTAACTGATTTAGTAACCCATGGTTTGTTGTTGGGATATATTTTGACACGTTTACATGGAACAATCTTATTTTGACAGAAAGCCATGTATGAGCATGTGAGCTCAGCCAGAGAGTCCAAATCATCCCCACAGGCCAGTTTGAACATCTCCCAGTCTGTACAGTCAAAGCATTCCTGGAGGCTGTGCTCTGAATCTTCTGTCCACACATCAATGTCTCTCATCTCCACCTTGCCTCTTCTGAGAGCAGTTTTATATGTGGGTAGCAAATGTACACAGTTGTGATCTGAGGATCCTAAAGGAGGAAGGGGGAGTGATTTATAGGCCCTCTCTATGGATCCATAGCACAGGTCCAATGAATTTGAAGTATGGGGAAATACATATAAAACAAACATATATCTAGTCTTTATGCTTCAGAAAAGAGCTATTAGAATAATAAACAAAGCTGCTTACAGGGAACCAACAAACCCACTTTTTCTTAAATTAAAAGCTCTCAAGTTGAAAGATCTGGTTGACTTTAAAACTGTAGTAATAATGTTTAAAGTGAAGAATCTATCACTGCCCGCAAATATCCAAAAGTTGTTCCAAATAAGGGAGAAACAATATCATTTCAGAGGAACATGTACATTTCAAAAACCTTCAGTGAGAACTACCACCAAGCAACACTGTGTTTCAGTGCAAGGAGTCAGATTATGGAACGCTTTTGGACCTGAATTAAAATCATGTACAACGCTTGGACAATTTAAACAAAAACTAAAGGAAGAAATACTCCAAACATACAGTATATACAACTGTATAATCAGAGGAGTTATTGTCTAATTTGACCTTGTTGAATTTTCTTTCCCCCTTTGTTATATTATTGTGTTTCTTTTTTTTAATCTTTACTTTTAATCTATCAGAAATAAAATAAAGATTCATGTTGGCAGCTAGCTGTTGCTGTGTAGCTGTTACAGGTGGTCAGAATGACGTCCCTTCCGTGTTTCTGGTCTGGGCTCTGCAAACTGACACAACATACATAATCGAATAATCAGCGCGTTACAGCACTTCAATTGTAATTTACCTGTTTCATGGACGCATTTATCACTGAAGTGACGTCAATTTCAAATCGTCTGACATTCCAGGAACATGACATATGTCACCATTTGACCAGCTTCATTCAGTTTGCATGTTCTCCCCGTGTCTGCGTGGGTTTACTCCAGGATGTCTCCGGTTTCCTCCCACATGCCAAAAACATGCAAGTTAGGTTAATTGGCATCAACTGGGGATTCTAAATTGTCCTTAGGTATGACTGTGAGAGTGAATGGTTGTCTGTCTCTCTGTGTTGGCCCTGTGATGGACTGGCGATCTGTCCAGGGTGTACCCTGCCTCTCGCCCAAAGATGCTGGGATAGGCTCCCCCCCCACACACACACAATGGATGGATGGATGGATGGATGGATGGAAACATCCAATCAGGTCACCGGATGTAGCCTTATTAGCTTAGCATGTGTGTGTGTTGTTCAGAAAACATGAACGGAGAGATACATGCTGCTGAAGAAGAGACATATAGAGAGGCTAAAAAACATCCAATAGGACAAAGAAAAGGTGGAAGGTCCAAAGAAACTGTTGGACTTCATCGTGAGACCTGACATGAAGCTACAAACAACAACAGGTATGTGAAACTACAATTTTCTTATTCTTATCCTCTTCAGTCTTCGTAGGTCGTAGACCTATTACTGATTTTCATTTCTTACATTTCATTGGCTGGCATAAAAAAGAGAGCTTTTCAGTCAAGATATGGAGAACTAATAAATGTTAATAAAAGTGCTGCAGGAAGTTCTGGTGTGCAGACCAATAGGCATCAAATCTGTTCTTCAACGTATTCACTGTTAGAGCAGTCACAACATCCTCTGGCAGTCTATTCCAGGTTTCAATTATTGGAAAAAAAAAAAATTCTGTCGCCTGCTCTTGCAACATTGTGATTTTTTTTTTTACTTCAAGCTATGTCCTTTGGTGAATGCGGGGCTACCATCCAACTCCAAAGAACAGGGATCAACCCTGTAAATTCCATGAAGGTGTGTGTCCCCGAGCACGTCAATACTGCAGTGTTGGAAGCTTCAGTTCATGTAGCCTACCAGTATATGCTAGATGCTGAAGTCCTGGGACCAGCTTTGTCACGCGTCTTTGAACGCCCTCTAGAAGTTTTGCTTGCCTGACATATATAGGGAAAACAACTGTATTACAGTACTCCAGATGAGTCCTGACAAATGATTTGTACAGTATGTTAAAAGTCTCTTTATCTAAGAATTCGAACAACCGTCTTATCAGTCCCACCGGTCAGTTGGCTTTATTCACTTGCTTCTCCACATGGATATCAAACTTGAGTTGATTGTCCATTCATACTCCCAGATCTTTCTCTTCCTTAGTTTCCTCTAGGGTAACTTTGCCTAATCCATACTTGTATTTGGCATTGTGCCTCCCAAGGTGCATCACTTAATATTTAGTGGCATTAAACTTTGCCAGCGTTCGGCCCAGGTCTGCAGTTGTTCCAGATCCTCCTGAAGTGACTGTTGTTGATGGCCATTGTTAACAACAGAGAAGACTTTAGCGTTGTCTGCAAACAGAGCACTATAGTTATGCACAGCTCCCAGCATGTTGTTCACAAAGAGGACAAAAAACAGGTGACCTAATACACCGCCCTGGGGGACTCCTGACAATACATGCGTCCATCCTGATGCTGCCTCATTAACAATTACCTGTTGTTTCCTTCCTGTGAGAAAACTCCAGCTCCAGGTAAGGAACTTTATCGTAATTCTGTAGCCTTTAAGTCTGGCCAAGAGTCTCTCATGGGGCACGCTATCCAATGCCTTTTGCAAAATTCAGGTAGACAACATCGACGGGCCAGTTTTCGTCAAGAATTCTTGTCCAAATATCCAAACAACTGAGAAGCTGGGTACCACAGGCACGACCACTGACAAAGCCGTGCTGACAATTATGTAATAAATGATTCTCATCTAAGTAAGCAACCATATGATCCCTAACAATGGCTTCCATAATCTTACAGGTTGTGGGGAGCGAGAAATGAAGAAGATGAGTGATTTTATAATTCAGATTTAATGTCGGCTTCACCTCCCCAACATGTCTCACCCAAGGCAGAAAGCAGAAAGAGGCTGATCGCAGTCAGACCCCCATACTTATACACCACACAACAATAGCCAACATCACACATCCTTGTCATATCCTTCTCATCATCCCATGTCTCCTTCCAATGTCCTCTGGTTCTTTCGTCTGACCCTAGGGGGTCAGGAAGTCTTTTCAGGTCTTCACCGCCACGCCTCCATCTCCTCGTTGTTCTCCGCAGGCGGTCCAGACCTATTGTCCTCTTCTGAGACGTGAGGTCATTCCACGCATGCAATCACAAAACATCTCCCTGTGTCTATACATATGCAGATATGGATATATGCACTACACAGGTTACACATGTATGGCTTGCTGGTCTATAATTCCCGGGGTCAGATCTTGGGCCCTTCTTGTAAATCGGTGGCACATGAGTTTCTTTCCATCTCATGGGGATCACTCCCTCTTCTAATGACTTGTTCATGATGGTTGCAAGGAGGCTAGAGATTACAGCACTCAACTCTCTCAACACCCTAAGATGCATTCCATTGGGCCCCTGTGACTTCCCAGGGTTAACATTATCAAGCCTTTCCTGACATCATCAGCCGATACATGCAAATCGTCCAAATGAGAACCAATATCTCAGTTGAGCTGGAAGTCCGGTATATTGGTAGCATCCTCCTCGGTAAAGACGCTAGTGAAGAAATTCTTAAATGCCTTAGCCTTTTCAATATCGGTTGCAGCTTTCCCATGTACTGACTCTAAGTCCGCTATACCAGTTTTGATCCTACGCTTACCATTGTCCTATTTATAAAAGGCTTTAGGGTTGCTCTTAGATTCCTTTGCTGTTTTCCTCTTGAAATCTTGTTTTGCTTTCCTGCATTCCCACTTGGCCTGATTCTTTGCCCTTGCTTACAGAAGGAAGTCTCATTCCTCCAGTGTATTTGTGTACCTTTTATAAGCTTCTGTCTTCATTTTAACCTTCCTCAATGCATTGGCATTCATCCAGAGTGGTCGTCCAGGTTTTTTATAATTAGTTATCTTGAGAGGTATAAACTCCTTAATCCCTTCAATCATTTGTTTCTTCAAAAAGAGTCCAGCTATCCTCACAACTTAATCCATTCAAGTTGTCCTAACATGAATACTCCGCCATCATATGTCTAAATTTCTCAAAATCACCTTTGTCATAGAGGGGCTTCTTTGTGGATGATTTAATCCTCAAGTAACAACGTAATTGAAAAATAATACATACATGATGGTTCTTCCTGAGTGGAGCATCAATCGTCAAATCTTCAATCATTCCCTCCTCTTTAGTAAAGATTAAATCAATCAGAGTTGGTCTCTGATCACCTCTTCTGTGTGTAAAATCATGTAAATGCTGAGTAAAAAAAAACAGTTTCTAATGCACTTGCGCAGTTGGAAGCCAACACTAACAGTATTATCTGGTTAAATATCATCAACCCAGTTAATATCTGGGCAGTTAATATCCACGCAAATAAGTATGTGGCTGTATTCCCTTCTATTGCTAATGTTCCTTAAATAATTAAAAAGTTTGACATTATTCACCAAATCACTATTGAGGGATCTATAAATTCAACCAATTGAAAGTTTATCATTCCCCTCCAACTCCACTTTAATCCAACAGCTCTCGTCAAAGGTGTCGGCAACACTATCTGCTGGTGAGGCCTTTATTTTGTGTGACACATAGATCATCACCCCATGCTTCCCATCTACTATATTACTATAGATGTCATATCCCTCCACCTGGAACTCAGATTCTTGTGCTTGAAGATGTGAATGCTTTGGTAAAACCTCAGTAACACAAACAACATCTGGTGGATAATGTACAAGTGAAGCAACAAACTCAGACCTTTTATTCAGCAGACTATCAGCGTTTGTGTAAAAGCAAGTGATATTGTGGTTTACTAAGTCTCTTCTTCCTCCCTTCTTGGTCGTCCTTTGACCACCCTACCCTTCCATATCACCCACGTAGTGCTGGTCTCTCCTGCATCCTGAGACTCCTTTGTCCTTCTTTTCTGCGCCTCCAGGAGCTTTTTCATCATCCTTTGCTCTAAAGGGGTCAGGTCTCTATTAATATATACATCCTTGTACATGGGAACCTTCTGAAGGCTTGATGCAGCTTTAAAAATTTTATATTGGTCTGCTTTCGAGGCTGTAGTAATTCTTAGAGGCCGAGGAGAATCTCCCTTACCAAGTCTCACAATTCCTGAGAGAGGCACTTTAACTTTTATCTTGTCAAGCATCGCCCTAATGGAATCTAGGTCATCCTTCCTTCTGTCCTCAACATCAGCCACTTGACTTTTGGGTAAATTAAAGATCATCAGATTAAATTTCCTGTTCTCCCTATCTCTCATTTCTTCCAGCAGACCTTCCACATTTGCACATTGAGTGATAAATGTAGTGTTGTTATTAGGACTCTTTATGGTGTGACACGGGTGGTGACATCACCCGGAGTATAAGAGGGCTGGGTGGCAGAGGGGCGGTCTTTTTGACCACCTTTCTGCCTAGCGGGAGCGTCTATTAGTAATACTGTGAGTCATACAATAAAGTCCTGTTCAGTTCATCACTCGCCTCATTATTGTGCCATGTTTTACAGACATAACATTTGGTGACGAGGATAAAGTATGGAATCAGGCGTGTCGTTTTTTCGGCTGTTTTTGGAGCCTCCAGGGAGCCTCCGGTGCCTTGGACGAGGTGGTTCGCTGCATTTCAGAACTATCTGGTGGCACTAGACATAGGCAAACTGAAGAAAGTACGAGCAAGGGCAATTTTGGTCCATAATTTGGGGATGGAAGGACAACGTATCTTTTCTAATTTGGGAACTAGCGATAGCTTTGATAACGTGGTTGAGCGAATGGCATGACATTTTCGCGTGCCTACAAACATCATCATCAGGAGGGTCCAGTTTCGGCAGTGCCTCCAGCGGGCCGGCAAGTCAGTGCAGCACTATGTTGCAGACCTACGGCAGCTGGCTGGGGACTGCCAGTTTGGGGAGTTGGAGGAAGAAATGGTCCGCAACCAGCTGGCGGAGCACATGCTGTGTTCGTCAGCTCATTCGAGATTGCTTACACACTCCGGCAAATTAACTTTAGCCATGGCTGTGGAGATAGCCCAGCAGTGTGAAGAGGCAGACAAGTTATCACATGACCTCGGTGAGAGAGCTACGCTACGCCACCATGACTCACAATCGACGACGCAGGCTATGGATCCGGACAGCGAAGACAGCGAGCAAGAGGAATGCTCTGTAGCTGTAAAGATGAGGTCCGCCCCGGGATCACCCAAATGTTCAGGTTGTGGGTCCACTAAGCAGCGGTACAAGGCTAGAGAGTGTCCAGCAAGAGGTAAATGCTGTGGAAAGTGTGGACTCCTGCATCACTTTGCCAGGTCCTGTAATAGGTTCAAGTGAGGGGAACGGAGATGTAAAGCGGACACCCCTGCTCCAACTCCCATGGTTATCCACACCATTTCCCCGGACACCGACGGCCGTACGTATTGTGTGGTGGAACTGGATGGAGTGGAGGTACCATTGCTGGTTGACACGGGCGCAGTGAGGTCGGTATTGAATTGGCCCACCATGAGGAGTTTCTTCCCATGTCATCAGCTGAGAGGTCATTTAGAGCCATTGTGCGGCTATGGAGGATGGAGGCTGTCCTTCATGGGTTCGGTGGAGCTGACGGCCTGTTAGAAATCATCGGTGGCCGTTAACCTGAAGTTTATTGTGACTGGCGGTGGCGAGAATGTAATGGGCTGCGACCTCTTCTATGGACTGGGGTTTTCCATCAGCGGCATTGAGGAGTAGTCAGGCTGTGGTTTATGGAACTGACCGATGCCAGCAGTGATGGATGATGCAATATGGGACGAACCTTGGCCTAGTAATCTGGAAAGCAAACAGGACCAACCCCATCCAGGGCCATCGTGGGAGGGTTCCTGCACCAGAGCCCAAGTTGCCCTAGCTGAGGGAACTTGGCGGCGCCGTGGAATGCCTGTGATGGTGGATGGAGCCGATTGGCTGACTCATTCTGCTTCTGGAGTTCGGCTGGGAGGTACCAAGAAGCAGGGGGTCACAACGGCTTTGTTGGCATCTAAAATGAAAACGAGCGGGGCAGGACCAGCTGGCACGGTTAAACGACGGGCCACACAGGAACACTGAAAGTCAAGCAGGGCTCGGAACCAGCAAGGCTTACACACATGGTTTGATCATCATCAAATCATTATATTTTGCTGATTTCTGAGGTGATAAATTCAAAAGTTTCTCTAAATTCTCACCAGAGTATAGAATACTTGTGTCATCAGCAAATAATTTAAAATAAATCAGACACTTTACATATGTCATTAATATACATATTAAATAATTGTAGCCTCAACACTGAACCCTGGGGAACACTACACCCAATGGCCAAACATTCAGACTGACACTCTCACATCTTCACAAATTGTTTACAGTTTGTTGAATAACTTCTGACCCAATTCAGAGCCACCCCCCATCCACATCTTTCCAATTTATTTAATAATTCATGGTTAATTGTATTGAATGCTTATTTATAGAGCAAGAAATATTCCAATTGTGAATGTCTTTTTATCTGTGGAGTTAATGACTTCTTCTATGAGTTTTGTTAATGCTAATGATGCAGACCAGTTTGCTGTAAATCCATATTGACTGTCAGAGAGTAGTTTGTGTTGGTCTGTAAACATTTCCAGTTCATCACTGAAGAGTTTTTCTAGAATTTTTGACAACTGTGTCAGAAAGGAAATCTGTGAAGTGTTACTTGTCACCAGATTTATATAATGGAATGACTTTTACAGTTTTAATTTTATTAGGAAATTGTCCCGTTTGGAATGATAAGTTGAAGATGTGAGTTAGTGGTTTGGAAATTCCCTCAATTACCTATTTTTCACTGTTTTCGTATCTGTGTCATCACAATCAGTTTTTTTTTGTTTTATTTTAAAGTGAAACTCTGGCAAAAATCAAGTTTTTTTCTGTTGTTAACATGTCTGTAACATGTTTTTTGTGACTTACAAGACATATCAAGAGCAAACTGTCACCACAGTCCCAAGTCTATGTTTTTCTGCTGTGAATTTCCAGATTAGTAACGCCCTCCTCAAACGGGCAAGTTTGGACAGACCGTTTCTAGCCACGTTAAGTATTCCTGCTTAACCTGGTTGGTTATAATATTAACCAATCAGACGGATACGCTTGGCTACATCTGGGGAAGAGGGAGGAGCTGAGGAGCAGCAGGATTGAGGGGGATGAAAGCTCAGTTTTTCATAGCAAAGCAGTGGAGGAAGCGGTAGGAGGTGAGGTAGGCCTCGGAGGGACCCGGCTTGAATGTGGCTCGGCAGACAGGGCGCCGCGTTTGGCAAGGCCGCTTTCAGAGAAATGTATCGCTTTTTACTTTTGAAGATATAGGCAAAACTTTAATGTCCAGAAGCCTCATGAGCAGACTACCAGCCCACCCACCAGGAGTCGCAGTGACCAATCATGTACAAGCCCTGGAGGTTGGGGAGCACAGCGACCAATCACGTACAAGCCCTGCCGGTCGCTAATTAGAATATTCCTAGATTGTGCATACTTAAGTAGGTGCAAGATTTAAAATCTCTTTCCAAGCAATTCTAAGGTAATGAAAGTTTTTTTGTGGATAAAAAGCCACAATATACTATTTTGGGCAATACATACTGTATTTGTTTTTGAGGTGGTTTTAGAGCCGCCGGAGTGCATCTTTAACATTTAACAATATCACTAGTTCTTTTTTTAGTTTTAATAATGATTTAACTTTTATTTCTGTTAAATCATTGTCACTGTGGATGCAACTTTATCAGGGATTTTTTTAGCCAAGTTTTCCCCCAAACTTCTAAAATATGTTAAACTTGCTGACAGTCACATTCATTTAATATTGTTATTTGCAATAAATATTGAGGCTAATTAACCTGTCTAGTTGACTTTGATTATGCTTTCTAATATACTGCATGTACCTTTAATATTATTTTTACTGTTTTCTGATATTTTACTGTTATATTCCTTCTTACAAATATCCATAATTTATTTGTATATTCTGGTTATTTTCTGCTTCTTTAGTTCTATAGTGGATAAATTCTCTCTATAATATACTTTTCTTGTTGGAGACATTTTGTAATCCCTTAGACATCTTCTGATTGCACAACATAACAAAAATACATTTTTTTAAGTTGTCTGTGTTTTTTCATCTAATTTAAGACAATTTTGCACCGTTGAATCCGAAAATGACATCCGTTTCACTCAATCAGGTCAGGTTTTTATGCTAAGTTGTAAGCAGTTATACAGCAGTTGTACAGTTGTACTGTAAATTGAATAGTAGACATTCATAAAGGTAAGTGCATGTAAATTGAATGTTACGTCATCATTGTTCAAAATTAAGAGAATTTCAAGAAATGAAAAAGAATTTTGCATCATATAATGCAAAAATACCCGTGTATGTAAACAAAAATGTAAAAAACATGTGGCCATAGTTCAAAAGGTTGACCTGATTGTGCAAATCCAATGTGATTTTTGGATTCAGCACATCAAAATTGTCCCAAATCAGCAAAAAAAAAAAAAAAAAACTTAAGACAATAAATTTGGTGTTTACCAGTGTTATCATAGTATTTATGATTTCTGTTATTTGATATTTACATTATTATGTAAGAAATGTCCAATCATTTAGAATTCATCATAAGCTTTATTGTCTTTTGCATTATTGATTCCCACTCAGCTGGTCTGGGAATGCCTTGGTATCCTCTCTGAAGAGCTGGGGCAGGTGGCTGGGCAGAGGGAAGTCTGGCCTTCTCCGCTTGAACTGCTGCCTCCATGACCCAGATCTCTGGAAAAGCAGTAGAAGATGGATGGATGGATGGATTCCCAGTCATACTGTATTAAATCCTTTTTAATTCATCTATTGCCGTTTCTGTTTTAATCTCTATACCGTCATTGAAATTTATCCATCTTCATTGTGGTGAGAACCAACATAGAGACAAATACACCAAAACTGCATTTTCAAGGGTTTATTGTCTCTCCAAGCAGTGATGAGAGAAAATTCTAAAACACTTAACAACTCAACTGCTTTTATTACAAACAGATCTGGATTCCTGTTTGCAAAATAACCTACAGATAATCACAGACAAATTGGAGTCTCAGAGAATGATAATGTCACACTCAGCTGTCCTGTACAGATAAGTTTTCCTTGAACATCACAAGGTTCTTATACTGCAAGTCTACAGACAAAGATGAGGCATGGAATATGGACTGAACAGAACGTAAGCAGTAAATAATGGAAATTTAGTTACTTCCAACCTTGTGGTAATACATGAATCACATAAATCACAATAAAGACAAAGGACATGTCAAGAAAAAAGGCTAAAATTAATTTGAAAATGTGTTTCTGACAATAGTTTCCATTTATGAATGCAAAATAAATGTATTACTTATTTAGCAATTAACCTCTTGCACTCCAGTGTACCGCGGACGGGCACGTCTCTGCGTCCCAGAGCGCACGAGGGCGCTCTTGTGCGCCCTCGTGTGCTCTAGGACGCATGAGGGCGCTGCGTCCAAGCGCGCACTGAAAAAAAAAAAAAAGTTCTTCCACTACAGACACAGCCACGAACAGATCAGATATGATTGACCTCTCATTCGACTAATAAGAGCCTTGAATTGGGTTTCTGAAACCTTGAAGAGCCAATGACTGAAAACCTAGCAAGAAGGACCCGCCTACCAACGCTGTGAATGCAGCGAGCCAATTGAAGCACAGAAGTTCGCAAGCTGTTTTGTGTAAGGCTGGGTGAAGAGAGACTGACTGCTGCAGCAGATGAAAAAAAGGACCCGCAGGAAGAACCTGCTACAGACCCAGCAGCACGGAGACCACCCACAAGTGCGACCTGCACTTATTGCAGCAGAATAGACGCTTAGGATTCTCTTCCATGGTCATCATAGACCGACGGAGGCCGACGACGAAGGTCGTAAATCATTCGCCAAAACCGCAATCATGGAAGCGCAAAACCGCAATAATGGAATTATGTTTTGACCGGGAACCACGAGCGGACCAGCGTCGCGTTCGTCTGACAATGAGGAAGAGAAGTTCGCCAGGACACTGCTGCTGTGAAGAAGTAAGTGTTATAAGCTAAATTATTCTTTATCCCTGAAAATTGTAATCAAAAATTACTTTTGACTGATCGGTAACTTACAACTGTGCGGCGCACGAAGTCCGAAGTGCGTGCGCCGCGGTACACGGTTCGTGCGCCGCGTCCGGACCGTGAACGCCCCCCCCCGCTACTCTTCTGTAGCAAGGGGGGGGGGGGAGCCGCGGTGACTGCGCTGCGGTCACCACATCGCCACATGAGTCTATTCCGTCATGTAGCGATGGCCAATGTCTGTCCTCTGTAGCGGGGGGGGGGGATAACCCCCCCCCACACACACACACACACACAGCCCTGAGTGTCACCTTTCATTAGAGCCCAAGATGAAGCTTCTATATTGAATCATTCAAAAGTTACAGACGTTTTTCCAAACTGTGCCATTTGGCACAATTTGGCACAGTTCAAAAACGCCTGGGAACTACCTGAGGAAAAAGCTGTGTAATATATTCATTTTTTGTGGTATTGTTACAAAATTTTGACCTCAGCTGGATAACACTTGGTTCTACATTTCTGTTGCATTTTCCAGCCCGGATCTGAAGCTGTGTGTTATTTGCAAGCATTTGTATCCAAAAAAACACCCAGGCCAAATTTATTTTCTTCAAGTTCAGTATGTTTAGATGACTGTTACTCAGTGGCCGGAGCACTTAAGAGAGATTATGACTGTTTTGCCAAAAAATTCAAAGTGTTTTCTTTTAAATGAGACCAACCCCATGAAGATGCTGCAAAGGGTTGAAGAACAGCTTTCGATTTTCTTTGGGCACGTTATTTTTTGGTGTTTTCAGGGAAATTGACCGGAGTGCAAGGGTTAAATATGTTTCAGCAAGTCTTCAAGGACTGCACAATATGGAATTAAATGTGTCAAAGTACAAACACATTCCCAGAAAATAAACCACTTGTTTTGTCGTCTCAAACTGGTCTACATCATTAGCATTAACAGAACTCTTAGAAGAAATAATCACTTTCATAGATTGATAACAAAGACATACCCTCTTTATACAGGGGTGGAGATGAGAGATCGTTGAGAGATCTGGCCAATTTTTGATCTAGCAATGATCTGCAGTGATCTCCACTTGCCATGCTCTCCTCAAAGTTTTAACTCAGTCCAAAACAATCTTAAAGATCAAAAATTGGCCCAATCTCTCAATGATCTCTGTGCTGTGTAAAGGGACCTTTGCAGTCAATGTATTCCTTGGCCTAAAAAACTTCCTAATAAAAAAAAAAAATGATACAGTGCATCCCATACATGTACTGTATGCACAAATAAAAGGCAGTTCAGTGTCTTTTTCCTTTGTTCATCAGTTCACAATGCACCTTTGCTGTTTAATTATAATTTTATTATTTTTTCATCTACATGTTCAAAATAAAGTATTCAATCAATTAATGAGCTACTAAAATACACAAATGCAGGAAATGGCATCTACTCCATTTAATTTTTATGGTGGGGAGGACCCTCCAGACACTGACAACAATAGTTGTCAGTTGTTGTTGACAATCAACTATTGACAGCATCACCAAAAATGCGCATGATGCCCATGGATGCAGCACATTAAAGATTAGAGGTATGAGGGTTGAAAGAACAGTGAATAAGCAGATGATCTGATGATAGACTTTCTTACCAAACTGATTCATATTTACACTGAAGGTTCAGCAATTCAAGGAAAATTTCATTCACATGAAAGAGACTTAATCCTGAAAATAAAGATCTGCAGACATTATTGGACTACAGCACCTCAAAGGTGACTTCTCATGTGACCAATTAAAACAATGAGTGAATTCTCATGTGACTTTTCAAAGTACCATAAGCATTAAATCTTTGCACACGTTTCACAAGAAAATGGTTTCTCACCTGTGTGAATTCTCATGTGAGCTTTCAAATGATCAGATTGAGTAAATCTCTGCCCACATGTTTCACAAGAAAATGGTTTCTCACCTGTGTGAATTCTCGTGTGTTTTTTCAAAGTACCACGTTCATTAAATTTTTGCCCACATGTTTCACAAGAAAATGGTTTCTCACCTGTGTGAATTCTCATGTGAGTTTTTAAACTGCTACATTGATTAAATCTTTGTCCACATGTTTCACAAGAAAATGGTTTCTCACCAGTGTGAATTCTCATGTGAGTTTTCAAAGAACCACATTCGTTAAATCTTTGTCCACATGTTTCACAAGAAAATGGCTTCTCACCTGTGTGAATTCTCATGTGAGTTTTCAAATGGCTACACTGATTAAAACTTTGTCCACATGTTTCACAAGAAAATGGCTTCTCACCTGTGTGAATTCTCATGTGAACTTTCAAATGGGTATATCTAATAAATCTTTGTCCACATGTTTCACAATAAAATGGCTTCTCACCTGTGTGAATTCTCATGTGAGTTTTCAAATGGCTACACTGATTAAAACTTTGCCCACATGTTTCACAAGAAAACGGCTTCTCACCTGTGTGAATTCTCATGTGAGTTTTCAAATGGCTACATCGATTAAATCTTTTACCACATGTTTCACAAGAAAACGGCTTCTCACCTGTATGAATTCTCATGTGAGTTTTCAAATGGCTACATCGATTAAATCTTTTTCCACATGTTTCACAAGAAAACGGCTTCTCACCTGTGTGAATTCTCATGTGAGTTTTCAAATGGATACATTGATTAAATCTTTGCCCACATGTTTCACAAGAAAATGGCTTTTCACCTGTGTGAATTCTCTCATGAACTGATAAATTTCTTTTGTTTCTCAATCTTTTCCCACATGTGTTACAAACATATGACTTACCAACTGTGCCGTGTTTCTTCTTCTGGGACTCATTTTTACAGTCTTTGTCATTATCAGAACATTTTACAGACTTTTCAGCTGTGTCAGTATCACAATGATTCTCTGACATGGAGGAGTTGTCTGCACTGTTCCTGTCCCAGAGTTCTTCCTCTTTAACCTGTGCAGTATCTTGTTCCTCTTGGTCCAGACTGAAGTTTCTCTCATGGTTACAGAGCTGCTGGACAGTGAGAACCTTCTCCTCCTTACAGTCATGTAGCTGTAGCGCATCTGGAGGGACAAAGGCGCACAAAAAAATTAAAGTAAACCAGAATGAATAAATACACTGAGTAGCCAAAAAAATATCACCACCCGGTAACAAATAGTTCTCACCCTTGCATGTGATAATTACAACAGTAATGAATGTGTATCAGATTCAAAAAGTTACTTAAAGGGGACAAAATGATTTTTCTACATGCAAACATAGTTTCCTGAGGTCTCAAAGGACACAGGAAGAAAACTTTATTTTTTTCAGTGCTTTTACACATGAATTTGTCTATTGAGAGTGGCTACTAACAAAAACACTAAAAAACAAACAAAGATAAAAACCCACAACCCTGTTGCTTCAGTAGAGTCCACCATGCTCTCACTAGGTCTCGTTCAGTGAACCTTTCCAATTTGTCACTAGTTGTGATGTAATGGTGCCATCTTTTTCTTGAAACTGAAATTTAAAACGTGTCTATCAAGTACTTCCAGGTCATGTTGTTGGGTTTTCACATGTGAAAACAGGCGAGCTGTGGTAATATAGAGGTGAATTCCTTCCTTGGAGTCAATATGACTGAGCCTGTGCCAGCACATCAACAGTAGCATAAATGTACTATTCATTAGTAAATCTGTAGTCGGTCGTACACACAACACTGTCCAACTTCTGTTTCTGAACATGTCACTATGGTGTTTTTATACACAAATAACCACATACTGCATTGTTTCCTGCTGGGATTGCTAGCAGAGGCTAATGGCTAACTGGCTAAGCAGACAATTCCTCCACCTGGTACACTGAACCAAAAAAACAAACAAATTTGAAGTGCAAAATATAACTGTACAGTCAAAAAGATTAAATTATTTTTCCACCAGGTTAGATCAGTCAAACTCAACACAAACTGAGACCAGTACAATTAGGGCTGGGCGATAACAATAATTATTATAAAATAACTTTTCCTCAATAGAGGCATAAAACATTTTCGATAGAACTTTGAAAGAACTTATTCGTTCCATGTTTAGACAGACAACACAAAAAGCCAGTGAAAATAACAATACACCGCACCAAACCAATCATGTGGCTGGAAGCCACATTCAATTGACACACACAACAGCGTGCGCAGGCATGTAGGACCAGCACGCAGCCGGAGCTTAGCACACCTGCTAATGTTTGGACTAGTGCAGCCATGTAGGAGACAACAGAAAACATTAATGAAAAGTCCAGTGACAGCGTTACCAAAGAAGACACCGAAACGGACGCTCCCCAATGCTCAATAGACGAGGAGATTGTTGAAAAGAAGGGTCCGGGGAATTCAGTAGTGTGGAGATAGTTTGGCTATTTAAAGTCTGACAAGAAGCGGCTTAGCGTGCACTGCAAACTGTGTCGCAGGAACGTTCCCACAAAATCAGATAACACTACAAATCTTTTTTTTACCATCTGAAGCGGTCCCATCCTGTTGAGCACACAGAATGTCGGATTTAAGTGGCTGATTAAAGTAATTGACCCTTGTTACCAACTCCCTGGCCGTAAATACAGTATCTCACAAAAGTGAGTACACCCCTCACATTTTTGTAAATATTTTATTATATCTTTTCATGGGACAACGCTGAAGATATGACACTTTGATACAATGTAATGTCGTCAGTGTACAGCTTGTATAACAGTGTAAATTTGCTGTCTCCTCAAAAGAACTCAACACACAGCCATTAATGTCTAAAGTGATGGCAACAACAGTGAGTACACCCCTAAGTGAAAATGTCAAAATTGTGCCCAAAGTGTCAATATTTTGTGTGGCCACCATTATTTTCCAGCACTGCCTTAATTCTTTTGGGCATGGAGTTCACTAGAGCTTCACAGGTTGCCACTAGAATCCTCTTCCACTCCTCATGACGACAACACAGAGCTGGTGGATGTTAGAGACCTTGCGCTCCTCCACCTTCATCTGAGGATGTCTCACAGATGCTAAATAGAGTTTAGGTCTGGAGACATGCTTGGCCAGTCCATCACCTTTACCCTCAGTTCCTTTAGCAAGTCAGAGGTCGTCTTGGAGGTGTGTTTGGGGTTGTTAACATGTTGGAATACTGCCCTGTGCCCCAATTTCTGAAGGGCTGCTTCAGTATGTCACAGTACATGTTGGCATTCATGGTTCCCCTCAATGAACTGTAGCTCCGCTGTGCCTGCAGCACTCATGCATCCCAAAACCATAACACTCCCACCACCATGTTTGACTGTACGCAAGACACACTTGTCTTTGTACACATTTGACACCATCTGAACCAAATAAGTTTATGCTGGTCTAATCAGACCACAGGACATGGCTCCAGTAATCCATGTCCTTAGTTTGCTTGTCTTCAGCAAACTGCAGGCTTTCGTGTGCATCACCTTTATAAGGGGCTTCCTTCTGGGATGACAGCCATGCAGACCAATTTGATGTAGTGTCCGGCATATGGTCTGAGCACTGACAGGCTGATCCCCCCCCCCCCCCCCTCACCCCTTCAACCTCTGCAGCATTGCTGGCAGCACTTACACGTCTATTTTCAAAAGACAACCTCTGGATATGACGCTGAGCATGTGCACTCAACTTCTTTGGTTGACCATGGCGAGGCCTGTTCTGAGTGGAACCTGTCCAGTTAAACCGCTGTATGGTCTTGGCCACCATGCTGCAGCTCAGTTTCAGGGTGTTGACAATCTTCTTATAGCCTAGGCCATCTTTATGAAGAGCAACAATTCTTTTTTTTTTTTTTCAGATCCCCAGAGAGTTCTTTGCCATGAGGTGCCATGTTGAACTTCCAGTGACCAGTATGAGAGAGTGTGAGAGTGATAACACCACACTAACACACCTGCTCCCCATTCACACCTGAGACCTTGTAACACTAATGAGTCACATGACAGCAGGGAGGGAAAATGGCTAATTGGGCACGATTTGAACATTTTCACTTAGGGGTGTACTCACTTTTGTTGCCAGCACTTTAGACATTAACGGCTGTGTTTTGAGTTATTTTGAGGGGACAGCAAATTTACACTGTTATGCAAGCTGTACACTGACTACTTTACATTGCATCAAAGTGTCATATCTTCAGTATTGTCCCATGAAAAGATATAATAAAATATTTACAAAAATGTGAGGGGTGTACTCACTTTTGTGAGATACTGTATTTCTCCCAGACGGCCTTTCCCCAGCTGTACACAGAATGTAGAAAAACTGTTGAAAAGAAGCTGCAAAGTCTGCCATACTTAGCTACTATGTCAGATTTGTGGTCAAGTCGCACATCTGAACCATATGTGAGCCTCACTGCTCACTTCATTGATCAAGACTGGAATTTGAAAAACAAATGTCTTCAAACTTTCCTGAAGACCATACAGGTGAAGTCATTGCTTTAGGACTGATCGAAGCACTTGCATCCTGGAGACAGTGAAGACAAACAAGTCTGCATCACGACAGACAGTGGGACAAATATAGTGAAGGCCACATCACTAAACAAGTGGACACAGCTGCAGTGCTTTGGGGACGTACTTCACTCTGCTGTTGATAAGTTGGTGAACAGAATATTATAAAATATTTATATTTTAGAAGATTTTATAATTATGTGAAATACAGTTGGAAAATGTTCTACACTACAATGTTCTACATTTAGGTACCTATTTATTAACTTCATTTTATATTTACTTATTTTTGTAGGATGTCACTTGGGTTCTAAATATTTTATTGGGTTTTAGATCTTTGAGTTTTTTAACCTCTGACTAGTTTTTAACTTTTAATATGACCCTTCTCTCTTACCTCTGGTTTCTCCCTCATCTCTTTGTCTTTTTATACCCTGATTGATGGAGCCTTGAGTATTTTTATCATGTTTATAGTCAGCTTCATGTGTGCCTGTGTTTGTGTCTATGTTGAATGTAATTAGTGGCTTGTAAATATGGATGTCACCAGACTGCAAAACAAATCTACCTACGGGTACAAATAAAGTAACCTGAACCTGAACCTAAACCTGAACCTACACTACGTACATTAGTCAGGTTCAACTTCTGACAGAAAATGAACATTTAAAATTAATCTTGTGATAGCGTCACATTTCACTTAGGAGTAAAAAGGAACCTTTAAGCTTGACAGAAATAGTGATTTGATTCATATCAAAATATATATTGATCAATATGAAAAAAATTATCGTGACTGGAATTTTTTTCATATCACCCAGCCCTAAGTATAAGTGCATCAGATTTATGTAGTTACTGTAAATATTACTTTAATATTATTATTTTATTTTAGGATAGTTTCTCAAAGACTCAACCTGACCATTTTCTTTAACTTTGTACCTGTTTCATTCTCACAGAGAGTCTTTGAAGTCAGAAAGTCATCATCACTTTTACTGCGACTTCTTGTTTTCAGTCGTCTCTTCTTTGGTTTGGGTTCTTCTTCTTCTTTAGTTGATTCTGAGTCCACATGCCAGCTTCCTTCCTCATCTTGGATCTCAGTTCCAGCAGAGTTGTGAGAGAAGAGCTGCTCACTGTTTGGTTCTGCTTCACTCTGCTGCTTTTCCTCAGAAATAACAGTCACCACGAAGGTATCAGCCTCAAGCTTCACAACCAGCTGTTCTCCCTCCTGACTGATGCAGAGGTCCTCCTGTTCCTCTTTAACCTGTGGAGGTTCTGGTTCCTCCTGTTCCAAACCCGAGTTCTCTTCTTGGTTCCAGAGTTGCTGGTCAGGAGAAAACTTGTTCTCACGGACATGTTGCTCTGGGAAGTTTAGAGGGAAAACAGAAAGAAGAAATCATTCACTAATGGGATTAAAGCAGAACTCAGTTCTAAGCAAATAAATGTCCACCTCTGTTGGTCTTTTTGAGCTGCTGTGAACAGTCAACTTGAGCAGCAATAATACAGTCAGAAGGAATGACCTGATGGAGCCCTCACTAAATTTCTAACTGCTTCTCTACAGAGAACAGAGGGAGGAGGGATGAGGAAACACGAGAAAGACTAGGGCTGCCCCGACTAAAGATTTTCCTGGTTGACCAGCAGTCACAATTTAAGGCAAATAGTCCAATATTTGTGACACTTTTATGACAGATATATTCATTTCTTCACTGATTGCAGCTGAAATTCTCACTCCATGTTATTTATTTTCAATTATTCAGGGAACCTGGGGACACCTGTGGGATCATGTGATCTCTGGCTACTGATAAGGACCTGGTTCGGTTCCACCTCTCTGTCTCTTCTCAGCATGGAAGCCATGACTGCAGAACTGCTGTTCACCACCTTTATCTTTTTTCTAATAAACCTTGTTTAAGTTGTGCTAGTGGGTTGGACTCCTTTGTACTGATGGTAAATGACGTTCACTTATATAGCACATTTTTCTCATCTCTAGATGACCAAAGCGCTTTACAGATCCTGCTATGCACACATTCACACACTGATGGTGGTGGAGCTGCCATACACAGGCGCTGGCCTGACCCACAAGGAGCGACTGGGGGTTCAGTGTCTTGCTCAAGGACACTGACATGCAGACTGCAGACAGAGCAGGAAATGAACCACTGACCCCACCCCAATCAGCAGTCGGCCACACTACACCTGCGCCTCAGCCACATGATCTCTTCAATCCAGGGTGGATTTATGGCACATCATTGAATATTTAGGTATTTTTGTCATTTTTTTAATACTATTACATATTCATTTTTATAATTTAACTATCCAGGTCATTTACTTTATGTCTAAGAGTTTCAATTCTATTTTACCACATCATTTTTGTCTTTTTTGTTTTTGATCTAAAACCAGTTTGTCTTTCCTCATGTTGACTGCTTTCATGCCATTTTTCAGTTCACTTCTTCTGTCTCATCTGTCATGAGCCAAGCTGGAGGTTTCCCCAGCTCAGGCTTCATGGCAGGCTCCTGCTCTATATCATCTGTGTTTTATGATACCTTTGGCTCTCCATATGTTATCTGTGCCTTCTGCCTCTGGTAGCCACTCCCCCTCTCTTCTGTCAGTTTCTGACAGGTGATTCCAGTCTGTCATTTCCCTGCCCAGGTTCACACATTCACACAATCTCTCACTCTTACTCACTCTATCATCCACACCTGCTTTCCATCCGCTCTACACTCACTTTCTAGCACCGATCATCGCCATTGTGATGATCAGGGCTGGTGTACTTAAGCCAAGTCCATACTCCTGCGTATCGCTGGTGCATTGCATTGTCTGCTCCCTGCACACAGTAGTTGTTCTGCTCTGCCTGCTCCTTGTGTTTGGACTTTTCCCTTTGGACTACGGTTGTTGTTGTTTTATCCCAGAGCCCAGCTGCGCTCCAACACTTCCATGTAAGTCCTGCTTCCTGGTTTACATTTCTTGGTTTCCCCGAGCGGCCAGTGTTTCCCTGGGGCTTATGTGAACTGCTTTTCCCTAAGTCCTAACCTGAGCTGAGCTGTGTTAACCTGCTGTGCTGCGAACTGTTTTTGGAATCCTATGCTGGACAATTGTTGTACGTTTGATTCCTTACTTATTAAAGCACTCTCTTCACCTGCTAGTGGGCTTGTCTATTCCATTTGTGCATGCGTAAAGCCCACGCTCATGACATCATCAATCACTGAGTGGAACCTTGACTTGCACCGACCTTCATCAAAGGTTTGGGGCTCCTGCTTCAGTCCAAACTGCTCTCCCTCGTGACTGATGCAGACATCCTCCTGTTCCTCTTTAATCTGGGAACAATCTGCTTCCACCTGAACAACAATAAAGTTTCTCTCCTGGTTTAGAAGCCGCTGCTCATCCAGAACCTCCTCTTGGTTAGAGTCATTTTGCTGTGGGACATCTGGAGGGACAAAGAGACACAAGAAAGGTGTTAGAATATGGTTATGATACAAAGCAATAAAGTTCATCCTAAGAAGACTTTGATAAAAGTGTCTTCAGCAGCAGAGACCCACTGCAAGACTAGTGTAAACACTATATCAGTGTTAAACGGCAGAAACAAACACAGCATAATAGACAAAGGGATTGCCCATGAAAGTAAAATTGCCTAAATAACTTATACACATCATAGATGAACAGATGCTGACCCATATAGATACATGAATCATACCCGCTGTACAATGCAGGACTATCAGGTGCAGGGTGAAATGTGAGGCGCCAATTACACTGCAAGGTGCAGTATGGCAGCATAGTTGTGACCAGAATACAACATCAGAGTGAGTTATTGTACAGTCACATGGCATGTGGCAGGAAGGATTTCCTGTACCTAACCGGCAGCAAAGCTGTATTAGTCTGCTGGAGAAAGTGCTCCACTGTCTGTCCAGTGTGTGGTGGAGGGGGTGATCAGGATTGTCCATCATGGATTGCAGTTTATTTAGTGTCCTCCTCTCCACCACACTCTCAAAGGTCTCTGGCCTGAGACCAATTACAGAGCCAGCCTTCTTGATAATCTTGTCAAGTCTGTTGGTGGTGCTGGCTCTGATACTGCTACCCCAACAGACAGCACCAAAGAAGATGGCGCTGGTAACAACGGCCTGGTAGAAAAGCTCCAGCATCCTGTTGCACATGTTTGAAGGATCTCAGCTTCCTCAGGAAGTAGAGTCTGTTCATCTCCTTCTTGTACGCAGCATCAGTGTTAGATTTCCAGTCCAGTCCATTGCTGATCATGACACCCAGGTATTTGTAGTCCTCCACTACCCCCACATCCTCCCCCCTAATCTGCAAAGGCTGTGAAGGTGTCCTCTTCTTCCTGAAGTCAATCACCATCTCTCTGGTCTTGCTGACGTTCAGCCTCAGGTTTTGCTGAACAAGAATCTTTCCTTGTAGATCTAACTTTTGTTATAAACTTTCAGACATTTGCTGCTGAATTTCAATATTTTGTTGCTTAAATTTCTGATTTTTTCCCAGATATTTGAAATCCATAAATTAGTAACTTTTCTTGCAAGTTGGTCAGGTTTTTGGTCAGGAATATGAGACTTTTTGTAAATTTAAAACTGTGTACCTTAAATATAACAACTTTTACTCACAAATTGTGAGTTTGATCTTTGGTGAAAAATGTGGTCTATATTTATCATATATTCCATAACCTACATATGTTGAAGCATGTGAGAATGTTTGATGATTACATATGTAAGGCGACTTCACACCTCAGAACAGGACAAAGAGATCTCAACCGCCAGTGAGGATCAAAGAGTTTCCCAGGCACTGCGGTGGAGACCCCCCCAGGGCCATGAGGAGGAGTACGAAGACAATGGGGGGATTAAGATAATGAGGGATGTCCGCTTTGGATATGCATGTCTTTTGTTATGTGCAAGTATAAGTTCTGAGAGCCGGAGGTGTTCGGTCTCTTTTTCCTTCTTCTGCTGCTGCACTAGGATGAGACTTGTTAGAGGAGCTGATAATAAACTTAGGTTTATATATCACATCGCCTCGTTCTTCCAAGCTCTTCTACACTGGTGACCCTGACGCGAGGATGGACCAGAGGCGTTCCCCCGCGATCGACTCATCTGTGGTGACCCAGGCAGACGCCGGCGCCCACGCAGACAGGGGAACAGATGGACGACGTTCCCCCACGGCAGAAGTGATAGAGAGGGCTCAACCGAGCACCAGCGCCGCTGTGAGAGCCGAAGCAAGGCACTCTCACCCTGCGGACACAGCAGTGACGGTCTACACAAACGCCGTCACCGTCAACCTGCCGGACTTCTGGCAGGAAGACCCCGCCTCGTGGTTTCTGCAAGCTGAAGCCCAGTTTGCACTTGCGGGCATCACGGCTGACGATACAAAGTTCTATCACATCGTCGCCAAACTCAACGCCGCCACTTTGAGATGTGCGCGGAGCATAATCCAACGGCCGCCAGCCCAGGACAAATATGAAGAACTGAAAGCGACTATCGTGGCAAATTACGTCCCCTCAGCCGAGGAGAGAGCCGAGAGGATCCTGGCGGTTTACGGCCACAGAGGAGGCAGACCCAAGGCCCTCATGGAGGACTTGCTGCAACTTAAAGAAGAGGACAATGACAACTTCCTCTTCCATTTCATATTCCTCAGTACGCTGCCGCCACACATGAGAGGGACGCTGGCCAACATGCTATGCAGCACCCAGCAAGACTTCCGCACGCTAGCTCACGAAGCTCAACAGCTCGTCAACACCTGCAAGGAGCAGACACCCACAGCAGCATCCGCAGACCTCAACACTGATGTCCGGAGCCACGAGGAGCCACAAATCACAGAGCAGAATCAGCCCGCGGTGACAGCGACACAGCCAGGACACAACAGACGGAGCGACGTTTGTTATTACCACCACCGCTTCACCGAGAAGGCTTACAAATGCGTTCCTCCCTGCAAATTCACAATTTCCGGAAAACGCCGAAGCCGAGAGCCGTTAACAGCGGCGGTTCTCGGCGAAAAAAGCAAGCTTTTATATGTGACGGACGGACACACCGGCAAGTGGCTCCTTATCGACACGGGAGCTCAACTAAGTTTTGTCATGCCCTCCCAAGCAGATCGGGCCATGGGCACCCGGGGCAATGGAGTGGTGGCAGCCAACGGCTCCACCATCGACACTTTTAGCGAAAAGAGCCTGCACCTCTGCATCCACGGCCGCAACTACAGATGGACATTTGTCGTAGCGGCGGTGAGTTTTAACTTGTTGGGCGCTGATTTTTTGTGTGCACATGGGTTATTAGTTGATCTAGCAAACAGGCGCTTGGTTAATGCACTGTCCTTTGCTTCTATTCCCTGCTCAGCTCGACTTTCTCCACCACCCGTGTAGGCTAGCGTCACCACAGCAGGAGGTAAGTTTGATCAACTCCTCACCCAATTTCCAGCACTCACAATTCCCAAATTCTCAGCCACAGTGGCTAAACACGGGGTTGAACATTTTATTCCCACAACGGGCCCACCCGTATTTGCCAAAGCTCGGCGCTTAGACGCGGCCAAGCTCGCCATAGCTCGGGACGAGTTTACCACCCTTGAAAAATTAGGCATTATTAGACGTTCGAAAAGCCCCTGGGCCTCACCACTTCACATGGTTCCGAAATCCGACAGTTCTTGGGAGACCGTGCGGCGATTACCGCAGATTAAACAATGCGACAGCGCATGACCGCTACCCAATTCCTCACATTCAGGATTTTTCACTGCATCTGGCGGGTGCGCGCATTTTTTCAAAAATAGACCTGGTCCGCGGTTATCAAGTCCCAGTTCAAGCAGAGGACATTCCTAAAACAGCTGTAATAACCCCTTTCGGCCTTTTTGAATTTTTGCGAATGCCTTTCGGCCTCAAAGGCGCTGCTCAAACCTTTCAGCGGATGATGGATGCAGTATTACGCGACCTCCCTTTTGTTTTCGTCTACCTCGACGATATGCTGGTAGCCAGCCTGTCTGAGGAAGAACACGAGCGGCATCTCACTATGGTTTTCCAGAGGCTAGAAGAGCACGGGTTAATAATCAATCCAGCCAAATGCAAATTCGGCGTGTCACAAATTGATTTTTTAGGACACAGAGTTTCTCCGAAGGGGGCAGTCCCACTTCCAGACAAAGTTCACGCAATAAAAAGTTTCCCACGGCCACAAACGGTCAAATCACTGCAGGAATTTTTGGGAATGGTTAATTTTTACAACCGTTTCCTTCCCCACGCAGCTCAGCTCATGCAGCCCCTATATGACGCTATCAGAAAACAAAAAGCTTCCAACGCGGTCGAATGGACCCCGGAGCGCGAACGCGCCTTCGCGGAAGTAAAAAGCGCCCTAGCTAATGCCACATTGTTGGTTCACCCCGATCCCGCGGCCCGCATTGCGCTAACCACAGACACTTCGGACCTAGCTATAGGGGCAGTTGTAGAACAACATGTCAGCGGAATCTGGCAACCTTTGGCATTCTTCAGCAAATCGCTAAACCAAACCGAGCGTAAATACAGCACTTTTGACAGGGAGCTGCTAGCGCTTCATTTATCCATCCGCCACTTCCAGTTCTGGTTAGAAGGGCGGAGTTTCACGGCTTTTGTAGACCACAAACCGCTCACCTTTGCTATGGCTAAAATTTCCGAACCGTGGTCAGGCAGGCAACAAAGACAGCTGGCTGCGATTTCAGAGTTCACCACAGACATTCGACATGTGGCAGGCAAACTTAATGTGGTAGCAGACTGCCTCTCTCGCGCTGTGACATCGTCAGAGCGCGAGGAGACAGATTATACTACCTCAGCCGCGGAACTCTTCACCAACGCGGACACATACGCGGCCCCAATCCACGCAGGGATAGATTATGCAGCCATGGCAGAGGAACAAAGTAGTGACGCGGACGTGCGCGCACTCTTGTCTAGACCAACAGGGTTAAGGCTGGAGAAAAGGGGTTTACGCGATGGCGTGCCCCCCCCAATATGCGATATCTCAACCGGCCGACCTCGCCCGTTAGTCCCAGCCACATGGCGCCGCCGTATTTTCGACTCAATTCACTCCCTCGCGCACCCAGGTGTGCGCGCCTCGGTTAAAATGGTCGCCGAAAAGTTTGTGTGGCCTGGCCTGCGCAAAAACGTAAAAGAATGGGCAAAAACTTGCATTTCTTGTCAGCGCGCCAAAATACACAAACACACAAAAGCCCCTCTGGAGCCTTTTCCAATCCCTGCTAGAAGGTTCGACCACGTTCATGTCGACCTCGTGGGGCCACTACCTTCCTCCCAAGGTTTCACACACCTGTTAACAATGATAGACCGCACCACACGCTGGCCAGAGGCAGTCCCTCTGGCGTCAACCACAGCGGAGGAAGTCGCTCGCGTTTTTTTGACAAACTGGGTGGCACGTTTCAGCGTCCCATCGGACATCACGTCCGATAGGGGGCCTCAATTTGTCTCGGAGCTTTGGTCAGCCATGGCCAGCAGCTTAGGGGCAACAATTCACCGCACCACCACTTATCACCCTCAGGCTAATGGGTTATGCGAGCGTTTTCACAGATCTTTAAAGGCTGCCCTCAGAGCCTCACTAACGGATACAAATTGGGTAAATAAACTTCCCTGGGTTTTATTGGGGTTGCGTGCTGCACCCAAAGAGGATCTAGACGCCTCCCCAGCAGAATTAGTTTTTGCACAACCTCTCAGGCTCCCAGGTGAATTTTTACCAGAGAACCCAGAGCCAGGGCATCTTCCAGCCCCAAGGTTTTTAGGCAGCAACGGACCAGACTCTCTCCCCGGTCTGGCTCATCACTCTTTTCCACGGGTTTTTGTCCCACAAGCTTTAAAGAACGCTGAATTCGTTTTTGTTAGGCATGAAGCTTTAAAACCAACTTTCCGCCCACCATACGATGGGCCATTCAGAGTGCTGGAACCTGGTGATAAACACTTTGAGCTTGATTTTGGGGATAGAAAAGAAACAGTCAGCACTGACAGACTTAAACCTGCCTTCTTGTTGAAAGACGAGCCTGCACGGTTGGCGAGAGCACCTCGGAGGGGTAGACCCCCCAAGAGAAAAGACTCAGCCCCCCTGCAGGGAACAAATAATCACTCTCCTCCCCAAGCTGCAGATTCCTTACAGGAAGGTCCCAGCAGGACGCCCAAGCGGACCCACAGCAGATTCGGGAGAAGATTAAAACCCAGACGGCACAAGGACTGATGCAAACTACTCAACAGTTGTTCACTAATTGTGCTGTAACAGTTTAGGACTGACTTGTGATTTTACTATGCTGTTATGATTACCACTGAACTCTCTTAGGAGCATGGCTGCTGGAAAGTTTCTTCTGTGGCAAGAGGTGTAGCAGTTAGTATGTCATAGTAATTATCTTAAACTGTGACTTTTTCTATTGTCCTTTTCTTAGTCGTTTGGGGGGGGCTGTGGTCTATATTTATCATATATTCCATAACCTACATATGTTGAAGCATGTGAGAATGTTTGGTGATTACATATGTAAGGCGACTTCACACCTCAGAACAGGACAAAGAGATCTCAACCGCCAGTGAGGATCAAAGAGTTTCCCAGGCACTGCGGTGGAGACCGGAGGAGCTGCCCTGACCCCCCAGGGCCATGAGGAGGAGTACGAAGACAATGGGGGGATTAAGATAATGAGGGATGTCCGCTTTGGATATGCATGTCTTTTGTTATGTGCAAGTATAAGTTCTGAGAGCCGAGGTGTTCGGTCTCTTTTTCCTTCTTCTGCTGCTGCACTAGGATGAGACTTGTTAGAGGAGCTGATAATAAACTTTGGTTTATATATCACATCGCCTCGTTCTTTCAAGCTCTTCTACAAAAAATCACATTCTGTCTGAGGAGTAAACAAGCAAACAGAGAAATCTTCTCAAAGCCTCGTTAGTTCTACATACCTAGTCTGTGTGATTTTATTTTGGAAACTGAAGTCATCGTTTCTCTTCGTTCTCAGACTCAGAATGTGGACTTCCACGTCGGTATTTTATTCTCCAGCACTCAGCACAGACCATCAATGGCAGGTCTCCACGGAGCTACATCAGCTATTCATCCATGAAGAGCAGAACAGAAGCCGAACCACCGACACATGAAGGGTATAGAGGTCCGTCTGTGGTTATTTTTTCTGTAAAGACAATGAGCAGCACCGCACCGAAGAGACTCATTCAGGAGTAAAACCGCAGCCTTCTTCCATGGAGGGACCAGCCAGAGCTAACAGGCTAACATGCTACTGTATTAAACTCCACTGGAGAATCGGACGGTTTACGGTTTTTTTCAGTAACCGCTTTGGATCTCAATAACAGCCACACGGAGTCATCATCTGAATCAGTCATAGGGACAGTCTGAATAATCCTGCATCACTTTCATACATGTGGAGGCATTCACCACGATGAAAACAGATGTTTACTATGTTGGCAGCTAGCTGTTGCTGTGTAGCTGTTACAGGCAGTCAGAATAACGTCACTTCCGTTTTCTTGTCCGGACTCTGCAAACTAGATAGATACATACACACGTACATACTTTATTTCGAACAAAAAAGTAAAACAAAAACAAAACAAATGACAAATGCAATAAAGTAACAGTATACAGTATTCGAAAGGGAGAAGGAAGAAGTGAACACTTATTAATTCCATCTCCTCTTTTCCATAAATACACCCATGTGAATTATATACAAATTACTATGGGTAACCCCCACAACAGCCACGGACAAGCAGAGCGCTCAGCGGGAGCAATTAACATAGCAGTGTGATCTATGGACTGATAACAATATGTAGATGTGCCTTGTAACCTCTTTTGTCCTACAGCTCCGGAGCAGAGGCGAATTCAGGCGCCAGTATCCTGCTGTTATGTATGACCTCCTGCTCTGTACTCAAATGCAAATGTCCCATGCCATCCTGCAGTTTATTTGATGATAACATGCCTTTCATGTATTGTCTGTAGTGGGGTATAAAAACTGCATATGCTCTGTAACTCCCTCTCTCACTGCTCATCTGACTGCACGCATTGCCTGTATCTGCTGGAGAGCCTCCGGGCTCGCTCCGGCGCACATGCACGGCGCCGGAGTGAGTTCTCGTGATGGCGGTATGATAATAAACTCCCTCAAAAACTCTCAGTTCACTCCCTATTATTCCATGCCGCCACATTGGTGACCCCGAGAAAGCACACGCTTTGTGCAACGCAACCTTCTGGTCTGGACAGCGTCATTGGTGACCCCGAAAAAGAACACGCTGACAGCCCCCGGCGGTGACTCTCCAACGACAAGCGAACGCAGCAGCCTGACGCAAATGATCTGCCCTCCCTTCTGCTACAGGGAGACCTCGACGCAGAGCCACCACCAGGCGAAACTCTCCGGAGATCACCCACGACCGGGAAAGCTGCAGAAAGCTTCATGGTGAGATCTGCACGCCTGAGATCTGCACATCCACGCTGGGACCAGCCGCTCTCACAGCTCCTCCACACGAGAGCGCATGCACCTCGTCCTCTCTCCACGACGGCGACCTCCAGGGCCAATGGAGAACGCAGCGCGTGGACCTGAACGCACCATGACCCGACACAGCGAACGACGCAACAGCTTACAGGGATGACCATCGGCGCCAACGACGCTGATCTCCAGCAAGCTCCCTGACCCTGACTCGCCTCTACAGCGGACCTGCCATGCACCGAACCCCACACGCACTCCGGGGGGTTATGAGGACAGCGCACCACGCACGGGACAATACCGGCTCCACACAGACCACCATCGTCCTTCGCCACTGCACACAGAACCTTCAGGGCTGCTCACACACCTGAAGCACGCACGCAGCTCGCTCACAGGATTTTCTAATGGTCTCAGCCACGGCGCACAAGGGAATTCAGCCATCAGCTGTTTCCGAGGACTTTAGGGCTGCGCGCGCACCTAAAGCCAACACGCCAAGTCCCTCACAGCTGCAGCTCCTTTTTTCTTCATGGCCGCGAGAGGAGTCAGAGACAAATTTTTCTTCTTACAGCTGCTGTGGACCTCCGCACGTTCAACGGGACAGCCCCTCAACATCGCGGATCCACAGGCAATTTTTGCGCGGCCCAGACAATTTCGCCGTCCCGGGCCGGCACTGGCTACCCCCACCCCCCTCCCTCCACCGCCGCCTGCAGTGAGCTTCCCCCGCAGCTCGCTCCCAAAGCCGGACTATCGAGGCCTCAGCTTCCCGCTGAGCCCTCTGGGGGGGGAGTGTATGGGTAACCCCCACAACAGCCACGGACAAGCAGAGTGCTCAGCGGGAGCAATTAACATAGCAGTGTGATCTATGGACTGATAACAATATGTACAGTGGGGTAAAAAAATATTTAGTCAGCCACCAATAGTGCCAGTTCTCCCACTTAAAAGATGAGAGAGGTCTCCAATTTTCATCATAGGTATACCTCAACTATGAGAGACAAAATAAGAAAAAAAAAATCCAGAAAATCACATTGAAGGATTTTTAATGAATTAATTGGTAAATTCCTCGGTAAAATAAGTATTTGGTCAATAACAAAAGTTCATCTCAATACTTTGTTATATACCCTTTGTTGGCAATGACAGAGGTCAAACATTTTCTGTAAGTTTTCACAAGGTTTTCACGCACTGTTGCTGGTATTTTGGCCCATTCCTCCATGCAGATCTCCTCTAGAGCAGTGATGTTTTGGGGCTGTCGCTGGGCAACACAGACCTTCAACTCTCTCCAAAGATTTTCTATGGGGTTGAGATCTGGAGACTGGCTAGGCCACTCCAGGACCTTGAAATGCTTCTTACGAAGCCACTCCTTCGTTGCCCGGGCGTTGTGTTTGGGATCATTGTCATGCTGAAAGACCCAGCCATGTTTCACCTTCAATGCCCTTGCTGGTGGAAGGAAGTTTTCACTCAAAATCTCAAGATACGTGGCCCCATTCATTCTTTCCTTTACACGGATCAGTTGTCCTGGTCCCTTTGCAGAAAAACAGCCCCAAAGTATGATGTTTCCACTCCCATGCTTCACAGTAGGTATGGTGTTCTTTCTCCTCCAAACACGACAAGTTGAGTTTTTACCAAAAAGTTCTATTTTGGTTTCATCTGACCATATGACATTCTCCCAATCCTCTTCTGGATCATCCAGATGCTCTCTAGCAAACTTCAGATGGGCCTGGACATGTACTGGCTTAAGCAGGGGGACACGTCTGGTACTGCAGGATTTGAGTCCCTGGCGGTGTAGTGTGTTTCTGATGTAGCCTTTGTTACTTTGGTCCCAGCTCTCTACAGGTTATTCACTAGGTCTCCCCATGTGGTTCTGGGATTTTTGCTCACCGTTCTCGTGATAATTTTGACCCCACGGGGTGAGATCTTGCGTGGAGCCCCAGATCGAGGGAGATTATCAGTGGTCTTGTATATCTTCCATTTTCTAATAATTGCTCCCTCAGTTGATTTCTTCACACCAAGCTGCTTACCTATTGCAGATTCAGTCTTCCCAGCCTGGTACAGGTCTACAATTTTGTTTCTGGTGTCCTTTGACAGCTCTTTGGTCTTGGCCATAGTGGAGTCTGACTGTTTGAGGTTGTGGACAGGTGTCTTTTGTACCGATAAGGAGTTCAAACAGGTGCCATTAATACAGGTAACGAGTGGAGGACAGAGGAGCCTCTTAAAGAAGAAGTTACAGGTCTGTTAGAGCCACAAATCTTGCTTGTTTGTAGGTGACCAAATACTTATTTTACTGAGGAATTTACCAATTAATTCATTAAAAATCCTTCAATGTGATTTTCTGGATTTTTTTTTCTCATTTTGTCTCTCACAGTTGAGGTATACCTATGGTGAAAATTGGAGACCTCTCTCATCTTTTAAGTGGGAGAACTTGCACAACTGGTGGCTGACTAAATACTTTTTTGCCCCACTGTAGTTCACAAAGAGGACAAAAACAGGGGACCTAATACACTGCCCTGGGGGACTCCTGACAATACATGCGTCCATCCGGATGCTGCCTCATTAACAATTGCCCGTTGTTTCTTTCCTGTGAGAAAACTCCGGCTCCAGGTGAGGAACTTTCCCGTAATTCCGTAGCCTTTAAGTTTGGCCAAGAGTCTCTCATGGGGCACGCTATCGAATGCCTTTGCAAAATTCAGGTAGACGACATCGACAGGCCAGTTTTCGTCAAGCATTCTTGTCCAAATATCCAAACAACTGAGAAGCTGGGTACCACAGGAGGGACCATTGACAAACCCATGCTGACAATTATGAAATAGATGATTCTCATCTAAGTAAGTGACCAGATGATCCCTAACAATGGCTTCCATAATCTTACAGGTCACACATGTAAGGCTTGCTGTTCTATAATTCCCATGGTCAGATCTTGGGCCCTTCTTGTAAATCGGTGACACATGAGCTTCTTTAAGTACTTCTTTAAATATGTGGCTGTATTCCCTTCTATTGCTAATGTTCCTTAAATAATTAAAAAGTTTGACATTATTCACCAAATCACTATTGGGGGATCTGTAAATACAACCAATTAAAATGTTATCATTCCCCTCCAACTCCACTTTAATCCAACAGCTCTTGTTAAAGGTGTCAGCAACACTAGCTGCTGGTGAGGCCTTTATTTTGTGTGACACATAGATCATCACCCCATGCTTCCCATCTACTATATTACTATAGATGTCATATCCCTTGTCAGGAATTTTTATCTGTAATATAGCTCAAGCACAGTAATATTCAATAGCATTAGACTGAAGAAATCATCAGACCTGACACAGTGATGCCGTTTCTGTTTTTTATATCTCTTGCAAGAGAGAGCAATCAAATCACATACCTGTTACAGAGTGAGCTTTGAATGCTGGCGAAAACAGCCCAGTACAATAACTTTTATAGACAAAGATAAGACAGTGACATCTTCCCAAACATTCCTTTTCCTCCCAGACAGTCCTTTCCTCCCTCATAGGGAGGATGATAAGAAACAGCACATACAGTTCATACCAGTTTGAGCTGGTTCATTTCTTAACAGAGGAAGAACATTTCCATATAAGGTTTCATGAAGTTCACAGAGTTCTCATAGCAGAGAAAAATAAGAAACACAAGATGTACAAAAGACAGATCTTGATACAGCATAAAAACTTGCATACTCTTATCACACCTTATATGAACAAACAGAAGGGTGGCGCAGTTTAGTCACTAACAGTGATTATAAGACAAGGCACAGGTTTGTATTTATGATTAATCAGAGAAAAAGCATCATACATATAAGAACATCAACCTTCATTTCATGAGTTATTAATAAAATGATAACTATTTACATATAACTTTCCCAACATTTCCCTCCTGTTTATTATTTTATTAATTTTTTATTCCCATGCAGATTTCAACACAATGTATCTTCACAACGATTTTCTACATTGGCATCATAAAGCATCAATTCCAAATTCATACAGGAGTATAACCATCACCTTTATTTGAGTCATGCACAGCATCATCCTCTTGGGAGAGGGGAGTGTATTGTTCATTTCGAATATAGCTCAAAAAGGATTGTTGTAACATGAATGTGTGTTGTGTTAGGGCTCTAGAAATCATTGACCTTATACATGGAATCACACACGTAAACAGAACACAAAATAGTATCAATATTACAATTAGGGGGGTCAACCATTTTAACAAAATTTGCCACCAGGCTCCACTCTGAAACCAATCTAGGAGGGACCATCCTTTATCCTCATCTAGGGCTTGTTGCTGATGTAACAGGTCATTTAAGTGACTTATAACATGACTAACATTCGTCGAATAATCCGGGACGTAAGTGCAGCACTCTTGACCTATAATGTGACATACCCCACCTTGAGAGGCGAGCGTATAATCTAAAGCCATCCTATTTTGTAACAGCATTAGGCGAGATAGTCGCTGTTCCTCATTTAAAGCTGACAACCCTTGATCCATCAACATGGTCAGGTTTTCTATAGTAAAGGCAAGAATATTAATGTGCCTTAAAGCTAAACTCACTCCATAAGAAGGCAAGAAAATTCCTCCAATTATTTTAGCTTCTGATACTCTTTGCTTATCTTCAGTGCTCTCTCTTTTCTGGACATGTATATTGGTTTTATCAGGGTGATAATAATGTTCGTATGGCCCCGAGCTATGGTAGGTAAGATTTGGTTTTATGCTGACATGGGGAAGTAATACAGCCATATGACAAGTTCCACACCAATTAGGGGGTAATATGGCATAAACATTAGGGCCACATACCCAGACATGGTTTTCTAAACAACCATAACCATCATCATTAGGCCAAAATAGGCTGGGATTGTCAGTGCAATTTGCACTACAACTCCTTGGGGGCAAAGTAAGATTGCTCTTTGTCTGGTATGGAATACCATATGCATTTCTGCATGGAGATTGCTTATGTATGAGGCCACATGTAGCAAACCTGGTTACATTGCAGCACGGCGTAGTCCCACAATGATAAGAAGAATTGGTGCAATTATTCCTAAAACAAATAGAGGCTGTATAAAGGGTGGGATTAACCTTCATTAATGATTTCCTTGCTTTGAAGGGAGAAACCTTGGATATATTATGGACTCTTACCCTCGCTCCAGAGTAATTAATCAATGACACATTCAAATACTGTAGGTATCTACCCAAATCTCCTGCCCTCCAATGATCATCATCTACAGTCATGTTAGCGGTGGTCATGGCAAGCAACGCTCCCACTGTCTCTGACATATTCAAGGGCACAGGCGTCATTGGGATGGCAGTTTTATATGAGTGTGGCAGCAACGAACAAACATAACAAGAGGTATTTATACCCAACTGTTTTACTGTCATCACCATAGTTTGATACCACAGATTATGAGTGTAATCTACTGGACAGTTGTCGACGTCTCTCAGTCCACCTTCTATTGGATACCACAGCAGGCATGTGAGAATCAGACTCATACCTACAAGTCCTGAAATTGTCCAAAACACCTTTCCATTTCCCATAGTGCCTGTTGCCCCTAGGAGTGTACCTTAGCTGGCCACTGTCTTCACCAGATTTGAGACGAGTCCTATCCTTAAAAGGACCAGACTCCCCTTTGTAGCTGGACTTACCCTAGGGGTGGCTGGAGGTCACTGAGGGGTACTTGCAAACGTTTAAGGTGAGACAAATGAATCCAAGAAGGCCGTTTAGCGATTCTCACAGCTGTAGGTGTGGTCAGCAGGACTTTATAGGGGCCGAGCCACCTAGGTGATGTCCAGTTCAGTCTATGGTGATTCTTTACAAAGACGTAATCGCCAGGTCGTAGGGGGTTTTCAACGCCCTCCTGTTGATCAGAGAGAGACTTCACAGTATCAGCATATTCTTTTCGTTGCACACACTCCCTTAAATGGTCAGATAGGTGTCTATATTGCCCTTGTGGTAACAACAATCTAATTTCAGGTAACACATATGGTCGATGGAATGCACATTCATACGGAGTTAGTCCCGTATTTTTGTCCGGGGTTGTGTTAATTGCCATTTTTACCTGTATTAAGGCTTTTGGCCACGTGATGTTTTTGTCTTTTGTAACCTTACTCAACATTTGTTTTATGGTGCCATTTCTTCTCTCTACCAGGCCTGCACTTTGAGGATGATAAGCCGTGTGGAATTTCAATTGACTGCCCACAGATTGGGTCAAATCTTTAACAACCTGGGCTGTAAAATGGGTGCCATTGTCTGCATAGATGACTTCTGGAATCCCAAACACTGAGAAGATGTTGTTTTGTAACACTTTACACACAAATCTGGCGTCTGCTTTTGCTGTTGGATGTATCTCAGTCCATTTAGTGTAGGTATCAATGAGAACCAGACAATATTGCAATTGCCCCACTTTTGACAGTTCAATAAAATCCATACACCACTGTGAAAATGGTGTTTTTGGTGGGGGAAAGCTTCTTTGTCGTGTTCTCATTGCTCCCTGTGCATTATTTTGAAGACACACAATGCATTGTTGACAAATTGTTTTTGCTGTTTTTAAAATTCCTGGGCAGAAAAAATGCTTTTCAAGCGAACCCACAATCCCTCCTGTTGACACGTGACCTTGGTCATGTGTCAAAAGGGCCGCCCATTGGTACAGCGAGGGGGGAAGAAGTATTCTCCCATCCGGTGCATGCCAGACACCATTATCGTCTTGCTTGCTATGCTGTGGTGGCGTTATTGATGACTGCTCATCAATTAAAACGTCTAAAGAGACGGTTGGCACACTTAAACAGGATACAAAATGTTCCCTCGCTGCACACTGGGCAGCATGGTCTGCCAGGGCGTTGCCACGAGAGATGAGATCATTGTTTTTGGTGTGTGCGGCACAGTAAACAATTGACAATTTTTGTGGTAACGCTAGAGCTTCTGTTAACTGTAAAAGCTCAGCGCAGTGTTGTGTAGGCTTTCCTGCTGAAGTTTTAAAACCTCTCAACTTCCACAGTGCTGTGTGGGAATGTGCTGCATTGAAGGCATATTTACTATCAGTACAGATGGTGACATTTAAACCAGCAGACCAGCGGAGGGCGGCAATCAGAGCCATTAATTCTGCTTTCTGAGCTGATGCTGGTTGTGCAACGTTTTCAAGAATCAAGATCTCAGTTAAGGTTGTAACTGCAAACGCAGTTGATGTTGCACCATTAAGCAATTTAACAGATGAACCATCTGTAAACAACCACAAGGAATCAGAATCTACAGATTGAGAGAGGTCTGGGCGTGGTAGAAAGTCTTTAAGAGATTCATTTACACAGTCATGTTCTTCATCTTTCATAGTGGTTGTTGGTAGCAGCGTAGCCGGATTCAATGAAGCACATCGGACAAAAGACACATGTGGCTGAGAGAGTAACGTCATAATGTATCGAAGACAACGTGCATTTGATAGCATTGTGTGTCCCTGTTCTGTCAATAAAACATCTACAGCATGAGGAACATGAATCACTAATGGATGGTAAAGAACTATGTCTAAAACTGAGTTCAAAATTTCGACCGTGGCTGCTACTGAATGCATACATGGAGGTAAGCCCAGTGCTACTGAATCCATTTTCTTAGAGTAGTAGGACAGGGGCTTATATTGTCCTGCATGTATTTGGGTAAGTACCGCTGACATATGGTCTCCCACGGCATCACAAAAAAGATGGAAAGTTTCATTGTAATTTGGAATGTGCAAAAAACATACCTCAGACAACATGTGTTTTAACAACTGTATCTTGTTTATGTGTTCTGGTAGCAGAGAGATGGGGCTGTTAAGGTTCCCCTGTGGACCTTGAAGAATTTCATACAGTGGAGCAGTGTGTGTGGAAAAATTTGGTAGCCACTGCCTGCAGTAATTTAAAGTGCCCAATAAAGACATAAGTTCCTTTTTTGTTTTTGGCTCTGGTAAATTTCTAATAGTAGACACTCGACTTTTTTCTAACATTTTGCCATTTGCAGACAATGTATGTCCCAGAAACTTAACGCTGGGTTGGCAGAATTGCAGCTTCTTCCGACTGCACTTCAATCCATTGTCTGCCAGAAACTGCAAGAGTGCCATAGTGTCGGTCATGCATTGTTCTGTGGAGGTGGAGGCCAGCAATATGTCATCCACGTACAACAACACTCGAGAGCCCTCAGGTGGTATAAACCGTGCCATTAAAGATGACATTTCTTGTGAGAAGATTGTTGGACTCTCACAGTATCCCTGAGGCAATCTTGTGTATGTGTATCTCTTTCCATTGAATGTAAATGCAAACCAAAATTGGCTGTCTTCGTGTATTGGGATGGTGAAAAATGCATTGCTGAAGTCCACCACAGAGAACACAGAGGAATCATGACCCACTGAATTTAGCAGAGTGTGAGGGTCGGGCACCAAGGGCGCCCGTGCGATCACACTTGCATTGACTGCCTGCAAATCTTGTACCATACGCCATCCAACACTAGGTGGGGCTTTCTTCACTGGAAACAATGGAGTATTGACAGGTGAATTAGTGCATGGAATTATAACTCCACCTTTTAATAAATCTGAAATTATTGGCTCTATCCCTTCCGTTGCCTCAGGCTTAAGTGGATATTGTTTTTTATATGGAAATCCTCTCCCGTTAGAGTGAATTTGGACGGGAGTAGCATTTTTTAGCTGTCCCACGTCAGCATCACCTCTTGGCCAAAGATGGTCCGGTAGGCCATCAAGGGGTCACTGGGAATGATACTGAGGTAGGGCAACACCCTCGGTTTGGCCCGGAAAGCACTCAGGCATTTTCTCAGTGCCACAATATTCAGTGACATCAAAGTGTAAAGTCATGGTTAGTTTTAGAGGGGCCCGATACATGTTTTGTGAGGGTGAATACATAATGTCCCTATTTTCAGTTAACTACCAATCACCTGCGGACAGACCCTGATTCACCAACTGTCCTGCATTTGCCCAAAAATAATTTGGAGGTCCCCAAAGTGACATGTGTGGAGGAGTGCCATTGCGATAATTGTGTAACGGAGCTGATTCCAAATCAATGTCTAAGGCTCCTACCCCATCTTTGGTCAAATATAAATAATTGCATGTCACCTGGGTTGGGCTTAATGACCACAGAGTATCAGCATACCCAGTGTCCATTGGAACCCCCGGAGAGGCATAATACATTGTCACATGTAATGGGTGTGGACCGTGAAGTGTGGACGTGACCTCCTGAGGCACAATTTTTGTCATGGTAGTGGTAGAGAGTACACACAGTTGAGTGTGTACTGCAGAATTTGGGTCCAAATTGTATGCATACAAAATGCCACACCCATTGTCATCCCATTCTTCATCATGTGAAAACAATGTCTTATTTCTCAATACAGTGTAATCATCAGCTTTTGTATCCGGCCCAATTATCAGCTCCAGTTCAAAAAGTGCATCTCTTCCCAATAAATTTACTGGGCATGATGGAGCAATGATGACAGATCCCACATAAGTTTTAGCTGTCTGGGGGTCTGTCATGGTTACCGGACCACAAACATAATTTACGTCACACCCTCCCCCAGCATTTTGTACTCGCACCTTTTCTCCAGTCGGGAACGATCCTTTTGGAGGTTTACGCATAGTGGTGCGTGTGGCTCCAGTATCACATAAGAATTCCACTTCCTTCCCATTCACCATAAGCACTATGGTGGGGGAGGACTGTGAACTGCAATACATATTAAAAGTATTTGTTGCCCCCTGGTTTCATATAGCCTCTAAGAGGCGGTGTCTCTGGTCCTCCACCATCTGTCTGTCTGTTTCAGTCAAGTCCCTGTCCCGGTCGGTTAGTCATGCCCGCCAACCCCCTGGTGGGGGTCCACGGGACTGGTCTTGTCCCCGAGAGTCATTTGGTCCTAATCTTTGCACCCCATTCTCTCTACTGCCTCCCTGATATTGATTTCCCCCATATCTTCTCCCTAAAAATCCACCTCTCCTTCCTCTCTGTCCAACTCTACAGTCACGGGCCCAGTGACCTGGTTTGCCACAATTATAACATACTTCCTGCCTTTTCTCATTCCAATCTTTGTTTTCAGTCCTGACCCTGGGTCGGGCTCCTCCATAAGCTGCCTGAGCCATATACATTTCTTCTGCCGGTTTCTCCTGAGTCATAAAGATAGTGGTCTTTTTCTTAGCTTTTGTTTTGTCTTTAGCCTCGGCCACATGATACACGTGTTTTGAACTCATCCTCGGTACAGGTCTTAAGAGTAACACAACTAGTTTGAATTGCCTCCTTTAAATCCGTTGGTAGGGTCTCTAAAAACGTATACTTGAATACGAGCAGGCCGTCCATGGTGTGAGGCTGACCCACAGTCTTCATGTAAACGTTATGGAAGCGGTGGTAATACTCGGGCATGTCCTCTCCTGGTTTCATGCGTAGCATGGATACATCGGTCAAACTTTTTACCGGCTTATACTGTTCCTCTAATTTCTTTACGATCGCTTCCAGCTCTGCACGCAGGGACCGCCCATCGGTTCTGGGTTTGTATGCTTCGTTAGTCCATTTTCTCTCTTTTAAGTCCTGTGTGTACACATCAGCTTTTGCCCCTAATACAATTTTCAGAATTTTTAGGACTTGCTGCGGGCTTGGATTATACATGTCATATACTTCCAGGAGTTCTTCCCCACAACCCTTTATATCTGTTTCTGGTTTTGGAATATTTTTAGCGATGCTGTGCATTTCAGCCAAAGTCCATGGTTTATAAGTCATAGAACCATGTACTTCTCTCATTTTCACCTCTATCTCGTTCCCCTCGTCATCTTTTTGTTTCTGTACAATATCCGCCATTAGTGGCTTAATCATATAAGGGAAAGCAGCCCCCTCACTTGTTTTTGGCCTATATTTTAGCTCCGCCTCCGTTAATTCCTTTGAGAGTTTCGAATATGGACCCTCCTTAGGATCCGGGCTTGCATATGGAGGGGGAAATTCGCCCGCACTCGATTGCTTGGGCAAGAGCGGAGCCGAACTGTCAGTACTGACTTGGGTTTTTTCTCCTGGACTTTTTCCATTCGTCCTTTTTCTTCCCTCCTCCGCTCTCCTTTTCGCATCCTTGGCTGCTCACGACCACAGCTCAGCGCATTGTAATTCAGGGGTGGTAAATTCTTTTTAGATGAGAATTTTACAACATGAGAATTTTACAACAGATACTAAAACTGCGCATTCGTCCACATCAAGCGTGGGTTTAAATGAGAACTCCTTTTCCCATTTATTTAAATATTTCTCTGGATCCTTTACTTTATTCTTATTTTCTTGTTTATTATTAAAATTCTTCACTGTTCTTCGGGCTATTTCACCTCTTTTTCTTTGTTTCACTTTTTCTCTGACCCCGTCAGATTTTTTACTGCGTCCAACGCAATTTCCCATTTCTCTTATCAACTTTTCTTCCTCCTCATTATATTGCTGTTATTTTTAGTTCTCAGAGGTCAAAGTTTTAACTTAGTTCTTATCAACTTTTCTTCCTCCTCACTATATTGCTGTTATTTTTAGTTCTCAGAGGTCAGAGTTTTAACTTAGTTCTCTTAACTGCTTTTATTCCCCTTCACTATATGGTTGTTATTTTTAGTTCTTAGGGGTCCCAGTTTTGACCTGGTTCCTTTATTTTACTGCTCTAGGAAAAATATGGACGCCGCCATATTACCATTACTCGCATCCCGCGGACCTAGAACATAACATTGTACTGGGAAGAAACAAAGACTTACTTTTGGCTCTATTAGTTAAGGCGGAACAGCCGTCACTGAATAGAGCATGGAGGAGAAGCGCCGGTCCAAGTTCCCTCAAGGCGGGTTAGTCAATGCTGATGGTTTCCATCAGACCGTGCACGGTTTTCTCACTGGCCCAGACGCCTCCCCCAGCTCCGTCCAGATCTCAGCTGTCCCGGGTTTCGGTCACCACGTTATGTCAGGAATTTTTATCTGTAATATAGCTCAAGCACAGTAATATTCAATAGCATTAGACTGAAGAAATCATCAGACCTGACACAGTGATGCCGTTTCTGTTTTTTATATCTCTTGCAACAGTGAGCAATCAAATCACATACCTGTTACAGAGTGAGCTTTGAATGCTGGCGAAAACAGCCCAGTACAATAACTTTTATAGACAAAGATAAGACAGTGACATCTTCCCAAACATTCCTTTTCCTCCCAGACAGTCCTTTCCTCCCTCATAGGGAGGATGATAAGAAACAGCACATACAGTTCATACCAGTTTGAGCTGGTTCATTTCTTAACAGAGGAAGAACATTTCCATATAAGGTTTCATGAAGTTCACAGAGTTCTCATAGCAGAGAAAAATAAGAAACACAAGATGTACAAAAGACAGATCTTGATACAGCATAAAAACTTGCATACTGTAACGTGCTGCTCGACATGGCGACGTCCCACCGGGAGATTCGAACTCACGCCTCCCGCTCCGGTGTCCCGCACCCCACCTGTGTCGCCAATAGGGTCAACCCACTTGGCAAGCCAAGTAGGGTGCTCATATTGAGTTCGCTACACTACTCCCCTCTGGTTCTCGACATCGTCCCGATGTCAGCGCCCCATTACTGCTTTGGACAGGAGATCCCACTTCTGACACCAGTGTAACGTGCTGCTCGACATGGCGACGTCCCACCGGGAGATTCGAACTCACGCCTCCCGCTCCGGAGTCCCGCACCCTACCTGTGTCGCCAATAGGGTCAACCCACTTGGCAAGCCAAGTAGGGTGCTCATATTGAGTTCGCTACACTACTCTCCTCTGGTTCTCGACATCGTCCCGATGTCAGCGCCCCATTACTGCTTTGGACAGGAGATCCCACTTCTGACACCAGTGTAACGTGCTGCTCGACATGGCGACGTCCCACCGGGAGATTTGAACTCACGCCTCCCGCTCCGGAGTCCCGCACCCTACCTGTGTCGCCAATAGGGTCAACCCACTTGGCAAGCCAAGTAGGGTGCTCATATTGAGTTCGCTACACTACTCCCCTCTGGTTCTCGACATCGTCCCGATGTCAGCGCCCCATTACTGCTTTGGACAGGAGATCCCACTTCTGACACCAGTGTAACGTGCTGCTCGACATGGCGACGTCCCACCGGGAGATTCGAACTCACGCCTCCCGCTCCGGAGTCCCGCACCCTACCTGTGTCGCCAATAGGGTCAACCCACTTGGCAAGCCAAGTAGGGTGCTCATATTGAGTTCGCTACACTACTCCCCTCTGGTTCTTGACATCGTCCCGATGTCAGCGCCCCATTACTGCTTTGGACAGGAGATCCCACTTCTGACACCAGTGTAACGTGCTGCTCGACATGGCGACGTCCCACCGGGAGATTTGAACTCACGCCTCCCGCTCCGGAGTCCCGCACCCTACCTGTGTCGCCAATAGGGTCAACCCACTTGGCAAGCCAAGTAGGGTGCTCATATTGAGTTCGCTACAATACTCTTATCACACCTTATATGAACAAACAGAAGGGTGGCGCAGTTTAGTCACTAACAGTGATTATAAGACAAGGCACAGGTTTGTATTTATGATTAATCAGAGAAAAAGCATCTTACATATAAGAACATCAACCTTCATTTCATGAGTTATTAATAAAATGATAACTATTTACATATAACTTTCCCAACATCCCTCCACCTGGAACTCAGATTGTGTTGCTTGAAGATGCAAATGCTTTGGTAAAACCTCAGTAACACAAACAACATCTGGTGGATAATGTACAAGTGAAGCAACAAACTCAGACCTTTTATTCAGCAGACTATCAGCGTTTGTGTAAAAGCAAGTAATATTGTGGTTAACTAAGTCTCTTCTTCCTCCCTTCTTGGTCATCCTTTGACCACCCTACCCTTCCGTATCACCCACGTAGTGCTGGTGTCATGTGCTGGCAAGCGCTTGCCCCCTCCTTCCTGTTTACCTGCCTCCTCATCAGATGCACCTGCTGTTTCCTGCTGGGCCAGCGTTCATAAGGAAGCGTTCTTCAGTGATTCAATGCTGGCTTGTTTGGGTATACTGCTCTAAGCAGACAGCTCATCAAGTAAGTGGTTGTGTTGTGAGTGATCTTATCTTACACACATTCTCCTTTCATCTCTTCCAGGTTGCTGCCAACATAGCGGTGCATCTTCAGGGATTTGGTGCATTCGCCAGCCTGTTGCTCCTCCTCTGCGCTTCTCATCATCTCCACCCGGTCAGACTCCACGAACCATTCCCTACCAG